>OY728167.1:786146848-786871848 GCA_963277665.1 Viscum album
GCATTTTTATAGTTTAGTTAATAGTTTTAGGTTTTATGTATTGTTTTTTGGGTTTTTGTAACATTTTTAGGGTTTATGTAGTGTGTTTAGGGTTTAGGTTTTATGGGCATTTTTAGGGTTTATGTTGCTTTTTCTGGTTTTATGTAGCGTTTTTAGGGTTGATGTAGAGTTTATATTGCATTTTTAGGGTTTATGTAACGTTTTAGGGTTCATGTAGTACTTTTACGGTTTATGTAGTGTTTTTTGGGTTTGTATAGCATTTTTTGGTTTATGATTCATTTTTAGGGTTTTTGTTTAATTTTTTAGGGTTTGTATCTATTTGATGCCTTTTTTGGGTTTTAATGGTAGTTTATGGTTTTTAGTGTTTTTACGGTTTTAAGGGTTGTTAACATGTGTATATGGTTTTTTTGGTATTTGATGTCTTTTTAATGGTTTTTGGGGGTTTTATTGGTTTATTTGTTTTTTTGGGATTGATAGGGGTTGTTAGGGGTTTTTAGGGTTTTTAGGGTTTGTTTGGGTATTGTAGTGGTTTTTAGGGTTTATATATTGTGTTTTAGCATTTTTTGGGGTCTTTAGGTATTTTTAATGTTCTTTAGAGTTTAATATGGTTCTTTTGGGTTTATTAGGGTTCTTTAGGGTTTATTAGTGTTCTTTAGGATTTGTAACAGTTTATTATCGTTTTTATTGTATATTAGGCTTTTATTGGGATTTTTTAGGCATTAATAGCTTTTTCGAGTGTTTATCATCATTTTTAGGGTTATTTAGGATTTATTTGTGTTTATTAAGTTTTATTATATTTATTAGTGTTTAGTATCATGTATTTGGGTTCATTATGATTAATTAGGGTTTATTATGATTTGTTAGTGTTTATTGGGGTTTATTAGGGGTTTGTTATGGTTTGTTTCAGTTTGTTATGATTTATTTGGTGTTTTTTGGATTTGTTATGATTTATTTGGGGTTGTTAGGATTTGTTACGATTTAGTTTGTGGTTATTAGAGTTTTGTAAGGTTTATTAGTGGGTTGTATGGTTTTTAGGCTATTATTTGGAGATTTTTGTGGCGTTTTTTCAGGTTTGTTTATAATTTTAGTGATTATTACAGTTTATTATGGTTTAATAGTGTTTTTTATTGTATATTAGGGGTTTAGGGATTTTTTAGAATCTATTAGTGTCTAATAGAGTTTTTTGGGTTTATTATAGGTTATTACAATTTATTAGTGTTTATTAGGGTTTAATAGTGGGTTTTATGGGTTATTGGGGTTTATTAGTGGTTCTTAGGGGTTATTAGTGGTTCTTAGGGTTTGTTTGGTTATGTTTGGGTTTTTAGGGTTTGATACGATTTTTTTGAGTTTTTTGTGGGTTTTATGCATTTTTTGGGGTTTTATGGGTGTGTTTGGATTTTTATGCTTTGTTAGGGTTATTTTAGAATTTTTTGGGGTTTTGTTGCGTTTTGTGGGTTTTGAAGCATTTTTCTGGTTTTTGTAGCAATTGATCGGGTTTATGAATCGTTGTCAGTGGCTTTAGTGGTTATTTAGGGTTCTTTAGGGTTTTTGGGGGTTTTAGGGTTATTTTGCGTGTATTAGGGTTTCTTTTGAGGTTTTTAGGTTTTCTATTGGGGTTTTATTGTTTTTAAGGGTTTCATAGGGTTGTTTAAGGTTTTGTTAGGCATTTTTAGGCATTTTGGGGGGGGGGGTTAGCATTTTTAGTGGTTTTTAAGTTTTTTAGGGTTTTTGAGGTTTTTTTGAGGGTTTTTAGGTTAGTTTTCCAGTTTTTTTCAGTTTTTTCAGTTTTTAGGTGTTTTATGGTTTTTTATGGGTTTTAGGGTTTTTAAAGAATTTTTAGGGTTTTTTGGGTTTTTTGGGTTTTTTGGGTTTTTTTTGGGATTTTATGGGTTTTTTGGGTTTTGTCAGGTTTTGCCGAGTTTTTTGGGGGTTTTTTTGAGAATATTATCCTTTTGAATGGTTTAATAGTGTTTTTGTCGTATAATTGGGGTTTTAGGTATTTTGTAGCTTTTATTAGGGTCTAATAGGGTTTTAGGGGTCATTACTATTAACTAGTGTTTATTAGGGTTTAGTAGTGGGTTTTATGGTTTATTAGGGTTTTTATGGTTTATTATTGGTCGGTAGGGTTTTTTAGGATTTATTATTTCTTATTAGAGTGATTTAGGGTGTCTAAGGGTTTTTTGGTGTTTCTAAGGGTGTGTTAGGGCTTCTATGGGTGGGTTTAGGTTTTTATGGGCAGGTTAGGTTTTCTAAGTGTGTGCTATGGTTTATAAGGGTTTCTAAGGTTGTGTTAGGGTTTCTATGGGTGTGTTGGGGTTTCTAAGGGTGTGCTAGGGTTTCTAAGGGTGTGTTAGAGTTTCTAAGAGTGTGTTAGGGTTTCAAAGGGTTTGTTAGTGTTTCTTAGTTTTTCTTAGGGTTTGCATAGGTTTTTTAGGGTTTTTAGGGTTATGTTAGAGTTTCATATGGTTTCTCAGTGGTTTTTAGGGTTTCTTCAGGTTTTTTGTGTTTATTGGGGTTTCATAGTGCTTCTTGGGGTTTGTTAAGGCTTGTTAGGGTTTTTAGGGGGATTTATGGTTTGTTATGTTTTTTCGAGTTTGTTAGGGTTTTTAGGTTTGTTAGGGTAGATAGGGTTTTCAGGGTTTTGAATGGTTTTTAATTGTTTTTAGTGTTTATGGGGTTATTAATGCTTTGTTAGGGTTATTTATTAGTTCATGGTTGTCACTAATGTGTAGAGCTAGTCGCAAGCTTGAATATTATATGTGGTAGAGGGGAAACGGACACCCAGAGCAGAAGTTATGGTCATTTGGAGGACTTAAGGACCTTTTGGGTCTTTAAGAATGTGATAAGGTTTTCCTATTGGTAACATATGGGAATATCTAGTCGAAAGCTTCGATTTGATATTTGGTAGAGGAAAACGGACACCCAGAGTTGAAGTAATGGTGTTTTGGAGGGTTTAAGTTCTTTTTTGCAACATCAAGGATGTGAGAAGGTGCTTATGTGGTTATAGGAGTGTAGGCCTAGTCTCAAGCTTTGATTTGATATGTGGTTTAGGAAAAACAGACACCTATAGAAGAAGTTATTGAAAAATGGACAGCAGAAGCCAGTCATTCGACCATCCAAAGGGATTTTGCGTCTTTTGGGGGGTTGAAGAATGTCACAAAGGGTTCTTGTGAACACCAGAGTGTGTATCTATTTACAATATTTGATTCGATATGTGGTAGAGACAAAATGAACACATGGGGAAGAAGTTATTGTCGTTTTAAATTGAGTAACCCTCCTAGTGCCTAGAAACCTAATAAACCTGTAACTCACTAAAATAGGCATACTTCTCCGTTGGGTGTCCGTTTGAGCATTGTGACTAGTAAAATCGAAGCTCGTGACATAAGTGAGGACAAAGTCTAATTGAAACTATGAGAATATCAAAGAAATAGAAGATATATTAGTTATACTAATCCAAAATAAAGTCGAAATTCAAACAGCCATAATTTTCACTCCAGTTGTACGTTTGAGTTCTACCACATATCAAATCGAAGGAAGAGAAGAGATCTACGTAGAATCCAAACTTGAACAAAGTTCAAGTAATGTTTGGGACCCTAAAATCCGAAAAACCCATCATAAGGCCCCCAAAACTCTATTTCCGTGTCTGGATCCCTATCAAATTTTTGTTAAAATAGTCATAACATCTGATCTGTGTGTCTGTTCAACCTCCGGCACCTGTTTTTATCATTGTTCATTCCATGATATTTATATTGAATATTCACGGAGTGGAAATGGACACCTGAAGAATAAGTTATGCATTTTTTAATGACTCTGTGATTTGTTAGGTTTTTCAAGACACCATTTCTAGCACTTTTGTCATGTCTGCTGTTATTTCAGACAACTATAACTTGTTTTTACTATTATTCTTATTATTATTATTATCATCATCTCATGCAAATGCACATGCACATATACATGGACTATTATTATATTTTTATTACCATGAACATGCACATGCAATGCAAACACTTTATTTTATTATCACATGCGTTTTTGTTTTTATTGTTATTATTATTATTGTGGTTGTTGTTATTGTTGTTGTTGTTCTTTTTGTTATCATTTATTATGTTTTATTAGGATTTTTTGGGGTTTTATTAGGGTTGAGTAGAGTTTCTTTGTATTTTTACAGATTATAAGGTGTTTTTAGGGATTATTAGTGTTTATTAGGGATTTATTTGGGTTTATTTTTTTATATTATGATATATTAGGGTCTAATATTTTTTATGCTTTTAAAGTGTCTTTAGGGTTTTTGTAGAATTTTTTAGGGTTTGTGTAGCGTTTTTAGAGTCTATGTAGCATTTTTAGTGTTTATGTAGAGTTTTTAATGTTTAGTTGGAGGTTTTAGATTTTATGTATCATTTTTAGGGTTTATGTAATGTTTTTAGGGTTTATGTAGCGTGTTTGGGGTTTAGGTTTTATGTCGAATTTTTTAGGGTTTATGTTGCGTTTTCTAGGTTTATGTAGAGTTTTTAGGGGGGATTTAGCATTTTGTTGCATTTTTTAGGATTTATATAACTTTTTTAGGGTTTGTGTAGTGTTTTTAGGGTTTATATTGTGTTTTTAGGTTTTATGTAGCGTTTTTTAATGATTATGTTGTGATTTTTAGGGTTTATGTTTTTTTAGGGTTTATGTTATAGTTCTAGGGTTTATATAGTTCTTTTCGGGTTTATGTAGCATTTTTGGGATTATGTTGCGCTTTTTGGTTTATGTTGCGTTTTTAGGGTTTTTGTAGCATTTTTAGGGGTTTATGTAACATTTTTAGGTTTTATGTATCTATTTGAAGGCTTTTTAGGGTTATAATGGTTGTTTATGGTTTGTAGTATTCTTAGGGTTTTAATGGGTTGTTGACAACTATTTATGGTTTTTATGGTATCTTGTGTCTTTTTAATGGGTTTTGGGGGGGGGGGGGGCTAGGGGTTTATTTGTTTTTTTGGGATTGATAGGGGTTGTTAGGGAGTCTTAGTGTATTTTAGGATTTTTTTGGGTATTGCAGTGATTTTAAGGGGTTCTATAATGTGTTTTAGTGTTTTTTGGGTTCTTTAGGTTTTTTAGTGTTTTTTAGAGTTTAATATGGTTCTTTAGGGTTTATTAGGGTTCTTTAGGGTTTATTTGTGTTCTTTAGGATTTGTTACAGTTTATTAGCATTTTTAATTGTATATTAGGGTTTTATTGGGATTTTGTAGGAATTAACAGCTTTTTCTAGGGTTTATAAACCCTTTTAGGGTTATTTTTTATTTATTAGGGTTTATTAGGGTTTATTTTATTTATTAGTGTTTAGTAACAATTATTTGGGTTTATTACGATTTATTAGGTTTTATTATGATTTTTTGGGTTTATTGCAGTTTATTACGGGTTTGTTATGGATTTTTTTAGTTTATTACGATTTATTTGGAATTTTTAGGATTTGTTATGATTTATTTGGGGTTTTTTATAGCATCCCGTCTTTTTATAACATAAACTTTCATTACATTACACGGAACTGAGGATCTTTAAGTTTTAGTGTCTTGGAAACCAGGAACATAATACATGAAAACAACATAATGAATTCTTCTTAAACACTTGAAAGGCTTCTCCTTAAGTTCATCCTAGGTTCATTACTGCATATCATAACCTAGGGACATACATCAAAAGAAAGGGTGAGCAGAAGGCCCAGTAAGGGAAACAAGAGAAAACTTTTACATGTGAACTTGAGATACTTCAACAAGGTCATGAAAAGAACTTTAAGGCATGAGAAAGAAATCATGAGATATATCATAATAAAAATAACATTTTTCATAACTTCAAGATGTGGCTGCAACATTTAATATTGACAATCATTTCGTTTCACCAAGGTCCATCCCCAAGGTGTCATTAAAAATTACCAAGGTTATTCACCAAGGTATCAGTCTAAAAAGTCATCTCTAGAGATTAAGTCTTTACCCAATGCATTGGAGCGCTATCTGGGCACACCCTTGACATGTATTTATTATCATGTGATCCACATATATCATCATCAATCATTTCATAAACAACCCATATAGCATAAAATAAATGGGTTTCATTTCATAATCATAACGTTTTAAAAACTTCTTTAAAGACATGATCTTTATGTCACTTTAAACCCATGAAAAATGGAAAGCGGGTTTCATGTATGTAAATCCCAGAATTTAAAAATAGAACATTTTGATATATATGTGAATACCCCTGTAGAAATAAGATCTTTGAGTATTCACTTAATAACATAAAATAATTTTGAGATAAAGAGGGAGGCATTTTGAGACGAAAACTATGGAGCATAACGTCTACGATACATGGTTTTAGAAAACATTGAAAAGAGAGGGGACATGGGTCACCCACTCAAAAATGATACATAAAACAGTAGGGGAACAAATTATATAGTATTTAAGAACATAGTAATGAAATTTGAATGATATACCATATGAAATGAATAAATTGAATGGATGAAAAAAATAAGATTTCTCTTATGAGAATTCGGCAGCCTAACAGCGTCCCTTAAAACTTCCAAAAATGGATTGACGAGATCAAATAGGGTCTCTCATCATATGAACATAAATGATCAGTATGATAGATATAGAGATCATACCCCAAAATAATAAAAATTAACTTGAAATACTTGACATGAAAGTAGATCTTGAAAACAAGAAGGGTGAAAGAACTCCTTAGAAATTCGGCAGCCTAACGGCGCCACTTAAACTTCAACAAAATTGAATTGACGATATCAAATAGGGTATCTCATCATATGATCATAAAATAACAGTATGATAGATTTAGAGATCATACCCCAACATAATAAAAAGTAACTTGCAAGACTTGACATGTAATTAGAACTTTGAAAAAGGAGAAAGGTGAAAGAACCACTTAAAAATTCGGCAGCCTAACGACGCCACTTAAAACTTCAAAATACTGAATTGAAGAGATCAAATGGGGTATCTCATAATATGATCATAAAATATCAGTATGATAGATATAGAGATCATACCCCAACATAATAAAAAGAAACTTGAAATATTTGACATGAAAATAGATCTTGAAAATGAGAAGGGTGAAAGAATCCCTTAAAAATTCGGCAGCTTAACGGCGCCACTTAAACTTTCTTAAAATTAAATGATGAGAGCAAGAGGGGGTCTCTCATAATATGAACTTGAAAATGGAATTAAGATGAATATGAAAGAACATCCTTCAACATAATATCATGTAGCATAAAATAAATGACATAAAAGAGATTACTTGAAAAGAAAGAGAGAGGTCGGATCCCTTACCTTAAAACGTAACTCTTAAAACTCAAAGGTTGGGACCTTGAGGGCTTGGGGGCACCTTGGGAGGAATCCTTGGGAGGTAATGAGACCAGAACATCTTTGGGGGGAGTGGGGAGTTGAAATAGAAGAGAGTATGTCTTGGTATTTATAGGGAAAGTGAGGGGACAAGACATTAATGGCCAAGGGACACCTCAAAAGTGGTTTTCTCAAAACCATGTGCTCTCCCACGGTATTTCCCATGGAGTTAGGCCACATGGGGCCCCCATACAATAATTAATCACCTTTGGTCGGCCAAACCATAAAATATCTCATGAAATCATCATGACACAGTTATGATGTCATTAAACATACTGAAACCCTAAAACTGTATTTTTACTATTCACTGAAAATTTAACTTTCTCAGAAAAATCCCAAAATTTCACCTTAACAAAATATCAATGCTCTAATTTAAAAAATGAACTCCATTTTATAAAAAAAAATTTCTAAATTTTTTTAATTTATTTTTTTAAATAAATACACTATTCACCGAAAATTCATTTTTTTCATAAAAATCCCCAAAAATTACCTTAACATAATATCGATGCTCTGAGTTCAAAAATGAAATCCATTTTATAAAAATTATTTTCTAAATATTTTTAATTTAATTTTTAATTAAAAAACAATATTCACCCGAAAACACTAATACTTGAATAATAATTTATGAAACCGTCATTTAACCATTTTATTGAATCACATTACTTAATCAAGGTGCCTAGATTATATTAATACTTTCATTAAGTGAGATTACTAATCCATTTGGTCACATTACTAATCCTAAGCATAAAATCACTATTCATAATTTACTATTCATCAAAAATCAAGTTGATCTTATTAGACTCTAAATTTCGTATTGAACATAATTGTAGAAGACCATTTTTTGAAAATCATTACACATTTTTAATTATTTAAGGTTTACCTAAACATTTTTAAAATATCCTTTTTCTAAAATTCATCAAAAATATGCATACTATATTTATCCGGTCATTTAAAAATTCATAAACTCCATCATAAGAAGAAATCCCAATTTTTATTTAAAACAAAGGATTATACAAGGCAGTTATTGTCTCCTTACATAGCCCCTTATCACACTAGCATAGGACCTAAGTGTAAGGTGTGCTAAGGTGAGAGAATCCGAGGGAGGTTCGGCCAACATCGCACGAGTTGTAATTTCTATCAGGTTGAACTTCTCGCGAAGGCGATTCCATTATAGCTTCACACGATGAAGTTCGTCTTGGGTTTGGTCCAGAGTAAATCCCAGTGGTGCTACCTCCTTACCAAGTTCTGTTAGATGGGCTTCGATCGGTCCAAGACTACTGTGTGAGGCCATCGGATCTTCCTTCTATAATAATCAACCAAGATTACTTGTATTTAGAGACAATAATCAAAACATTTAGTTTCCAGCGGTCATATTGACCAATGGTCATATACCAGTCAAAACCCAACGGTCTCATTTTAATTATACTCATGTTATCAAATGAAACATTTTTGTTGAGTATAAAAATAAAATAAAATAACACATAAAATTAGGAAACAAGATTTATTCAAAATTTCGGGTCGTTACAATCTTCCCCCCTTAAGAAATTGCGTTCTCACAATTTTTAAAATTGGGTTTTGAAATTTCATTGAAAGTACCACATCGGAAAAGGAGTCAGTAAAACTATTACTTTAAACGAAAGAAAGGGAAGTACAAAGGTCAGTCGAGTTAACCCACACTAGGATTCCATGTAGGAAAACATGGACATGGAAGAGAAAACAAAGGGTCAAGTTCTGAGGGAGAGTGATAGAAAACATGATTAGGAGAAAGTTAACCATAATAAAATCCCAAACTTATGATGTGTGTAAACGGTCTTTTATTACCTAGTAGGAAACGTAAACCAACAACGTTTTTGTTTTACGTTCCTTTTCATAATTTTGAGGAATTCATTTACTACATAGAAAATATACTTACCTTTATATAGAGTTTCATCCTTTAATAAGTTTCTACCCAAAACTAATCTTTTCTCCAAACGATGATCATTCAAAACTACTCGGTCTCATCAAAACACAAGAATCATCTTCTAGAGAATCACATAATCTTCAAAAGATTAATTATCTATTTCATCTATCTTTAAACATTATCCCAAAAACAGAAAGGGTAAGGTAAAACAACTCTTCAAAAAGAAAGAAACCCATAGGAATGGAAACTACTTTTAAATCTTCAAAGTTCCATGGTACTACCCAAAGTTCATCATAGACCATTCCATAAATAACGGTCCTTAAAATTCCTCAAAATAAACCAAACTAAGTTTGAAGCCCAAATACAAGAGGGATTTGATAAAATAGTATTCCAAAATAAACTTCATTGTTCATCTCCAAACAACATCAACCACTCCTAACATCTTATAACAAAAGTAGCTAACCTAAACATATTTTAGCCAAGATAGGTTAATCATTCCCATAAGTAACCTAAATTACTATAAGTCCACCTAAAATTCATCGATTCTTCAAAATATAAGTCAACCTAACTTCTCTATGAAAATATCGTAGTAATCTATTTACCTCGATCATATAGGGTCCCCAAAATAGTGAACGTCTTCCAAAATAATAATAATCTTTTAATCCCCTAATCATTTCTGTCATATTAATACGGAAATCGTCGCATTTCCTATCACATTGGTTGTTGGGACATGTTCTTCCATTTCCCACCATTAACTAAGAATAGAATGTATAATTAGGGGCTTAAATACTTAGCCAATAATTATGAAAAGGAACTTAAATCATATAAGGATAACTTGTAGAAGAAAAGTATACCCTAAATTGTGATCCCCTAGGTTTCAAACTAGGTTATCCATGATCATATATTCTTATATGAATCTTTATTTTATTTTATCTTTGTTCCTTTAATAATGGTTCATACTAAGCTTATGAATGTACTAAAGCATATCCCCCGGGAGTGTCATAACCAAGAGTGCAGCAAGGCCCATTGTCGTGTACCAGTCCTCATTCAAGTCTAGCTCAAAGCAATGTTTTCGGGTTTTACCCCTATGTACATCTATGCTAGAGCCACCTCTACCTGCTCGTATCCAGACGGGGATGTATTTTCTTGGCAACCCCTTACTCAATACTCACCAAAATACCAGGAAGATTTCCTATATATAAACATTTCTATAGGCTTCTTCCTAAAGTTTTAATATCCTAATTTCTATAAATAACTAAACCATCCTTTGATACCAACTATAGCATCCCGTCTTTTTATAACATAAACTTTCATTACATTACACGGAACTGAGGATCTTTAAGGTTTAGTGTCTTGGAAACCAGGAACATAATACATGAAAACCACATAAAGAATTCTTCTTAAACACGTGAATGGATTATCCTTAAGTTCATCCTAGGTTCATTACTGCATCTCATAACCTGGGGACATACATCAAAAGAAAGTGTGAGCAGAAGGCCCAGTAAGGGAAACAAGAGAAACATTTTACATGTGAACTTGAGATACTTCAACAAGGTCATGAAAAGAACTTTAAGGCATGAGAAAGAAATCATGAGATATATCATAATAAAAATAACATTTTTCATAACTTGAATATGTGGCTGCAACATTTAATATTGACAATCATTTCATTTCACCAAGGTCCATCGCCAAGGTGTCATTAAAAATTACCAAGGTTATTCACCAAGGTATCAGTATAAAAAGTCATCTCTATAGATTAAGTCTTTACCCAATGCATTGGAGCGCAATCTGGGCGCACCCTTTACATGTCCTTATTATCATGTGATACACATATATAATCATCAATCATTTCATAAATAACCCATATAGCATAAAAGAAATGGTTTTCATTTCATAATCATAACGTTTTAAAAACTGCTTTAAAGACATGATCTTTATGTCACTTTAAACCAATGAAAAATGGAAAGCGGGTTTCATGTATGTAAATCCCAGAATTTAAAAATATAAAATTTAGATATATATGTGAATACCCCTGTAGAAATAAGAGCTTTGAGTTTTCACTTAATAACATAAAATAATTTTGAAATAAAGAGGGAGGAATTTTGAGACGAAAACCATGCAGCATAACGTCTACAATACATGGTTTTAGAAAACATTGAAAAAAGAGGGGACATGGGTCATCCACTAAAAAATGATACATAAAATAGTAGGGGAACAAAATATATAGTATTTAAGAACATGGTAACTAAATATGAATGATATACCATATGAAAGGAAGAAATTGAAAGGAAGACAAAAATAAGATTTCTCTTATGAGAATTCGGCAGCCTAACGGTGTCACTTAAAACTTCCAAAAATGGATTGACGAGATCAAATAGGGTATCTCATCATATGAAAATAAATGATCAGTATGATAGATATAGATATCATACCCCAAAATAATAAAAAGGAACTTGAAATACTTGACATGAAAGTAGATCTTGAAAACGAGAAGGGTGAAAGAACCCCTTAGAAATTCGGCAGCCTAACGACGCCACTTAAACTTCAACAAAAATGAATTGATGAGATCAAATAGGGTATCTCATCATATGATCATAAAAGATCAGTATGATAGATTTAGATATCATACCCCAACATAATAAAAAGGAACTTTCAAGACTTGACATTGAATAAGAACTTTGAAAAAGGAGAAAGGTGAAAGAACCACTTAAAAATTCGGCAGCCTAACGACGCCACTTAAAACTTCAAAATACTGAATTGAAGAGATCAAATGTGGACTCTCATCATATGATCATAAAAGATCAGTATGATAGATATAGATATTATACCCCAACATAATAAAAAGGAACATTAATGACTTGACATGAAAATAGATCTTAAAAATGAGAAGGGTGAAAGAATCCCTTAAAAATTCGGCAGCCTAACGGCGCCACTTAAACTTTCTTAAAATTAAATGATGAGAGAAAGAGGGGGTATCTAATCATATGAACATGAAAAGGGAAGTAATATTAATATAAAAGAACATCATTCAACATAATATCATGGATCATAAAAGAAATGACATAAAAGAGATTACTTGAAAAGAAAGAGAGAGGTCGGATCCCTTACCTTAAAACGTAACTCTTAAAACTCAAAGGTTGGGACCTTGAGGGCTTGAGGGCACCTTGGGAGGACTCCTTGGGAGGTAATGAGACCAGAACTTTGATGGGGGAGAGTGGGGAGTCGAAATGGATGAAAGGATGGCTTGGTATTTATAGGGAAAGTGAGGGGACAAGGCATTAATGGCCAAGGGACACCTCAAAAGTGGTTTTCTCAAAACCATGTGCTCTCCCATGGCATTTCCCATGGAGTTAGGCCACATGGGGCCCCCATACAATAATTCATCACCTTTGGTCGGCCAAAACATAAAATATCTCATGACATCATCATGACACAGTTATGATGTCATTAAACATACCGAAACCCTAAAACTGTATTTTTACTATTCACTGAAAATTCAACTTTCTCAGAAAAATCCCAAAATTTCACCTTAACCAAATATCAATGCTCTAATTTCAAAAATGTACTCCATTTTATAAAAATATTTTTCTAAATATTTTTAATTTATTTTTTTAAATAAATACACTATTCACTGAAAATTCATTTTTTTCATAAAAATCCCCAAAAATTACCTTAACATAATATCGATGCTCTGAGTTCAAAAATGAAATCCATTTTATAAAAATAATTTTCTAAATATTTTAAATTTAATTTTTAATTAAAAAACACTATTCACATGAAAAAACTAATACTTGAATAATAATTTATGAAACCGTTATTTAACCATTTTATTGAATCACATTATTTAATCAAGGTGCCTAGATTATATTAATACTTTCATTAAGTGAGATTACTAATCCATTTGGTCACATTACTAATCCTAAGCATAAAATCACTATTCATAATTTACTATTCATCAAAAATCAAGTTGTTCTTATTAGACTCTAAATTTCGTACTGAACATAATTGTAGAAGACCATTTTTTGAAAATCATTTTACATTTTTAATTATTTAAGGTTTACCTAAACATTTTTAAAATATCCTTTTTCTAAAATTCATCAAAAATATGCATACTATATTTATCCGGTCATTTGAAAATTCATAAACTTCATCATAAGAAGAAATCCCAATTTTTATTTAAAACAAAGGATTACACACGGCAGTTTCGGTCTCCTTACATATCCCCTTATCACACTAGCATAGAACCTAAGTGTAAGGTGTGCTAAGGTGATAGAATCTGAGGGAGGCTCGGCCAACATCGCATGAGTAGTAATTTCTATCAGGTTGAACTTCTCGCGAAGGCGACTCCGTTCTAGCTTCACACGATGAAGTTCGGCTTGGGTTTGGTCCAGACCAAAGCCCAGTGGTGCTACCTCCTTCCCAAGTTCTGTTAGATGGGTTTCGATCGGTCCAAGACTACTGGGTGAGGCCATTAAATCTTCTTTCTATAATAATTAACCAAGATTATTTGTTTTTAGGGATAATAATCAAAAAGTTTAGTTTCCAGCGGTCATATTGACCAATGGTCATATACCAGTCAAAACCCAACAGTCTCATTTTAATTATACTCATGTTATCAAATGAAAGATTTTTTTTGAGTATAAAAATAAAATAAAATAACACATAAAATTAGGAAATAAGATTTATTCAAAATTCCAGGTCGTTACATTGTTAGGATTTGTTACGATTTATTTTGGGATTATTAGGTTTTTTATGGTTTATTTGTGGGTTGTAGGGTTTTTTAGGATATTATTTTGAGGTTTTTGTAATATTTTGTCAGGTTTGTTAGGGTTTTTAGTGATTATTAAGGGTTATTATGGTTTAACAGTGTTTTTTATTGTATATTAGGGGTTTTAGGGCTTTTGTAGCATTTATTAGGGTCTAATAGAGTTTTTTAGGGTTTATTACTGGTTATTATGATTTATTAGTGTTTATTAGGGTTTTTAGGGTTTAATAGTGGGTTTTAGGGGTTATTAGGTTTTATTTGTGGTTCTTAGGGGTTATTATTGGTTGTTACGGCATAATAGGTTTTGTTATGGTTTTTAGGCTTTGTTACTGTTTGTTTGAGTTGTTTGGGGTTTTATTCATTTTTTTGGGTTTTATGGGTGTGTTTGTATTTTTTATGCTTTGATAGGGTTATTTTAGCATTTTTTGGGGTTATTTGCATTTTGTGGATTTTGAATCTTTTTTTTGGGTTTTTTGTAGCAATTGTTAGGGTTTATGTAGCATTGTTTATGGCTCTGGTGGTTCATTAGGGGTTTTTTGGGTTATTTAGGGTTCTTTATGGTGTATTAGGGTTTCTTTTGAGGTTTTTAGGGTTTGATATGGGGTTTTTAGGGTCTTTAAGGTTTTCATAAGGTTTCTTACGGCTATTGTTAGGTTTTTTTATCTTAGGTTTTTTAGCGTTTTTAGGGTTTTTAGAATTTTTTGAGGTTTTTTTAGGTTTTTTAGGGTATTTTGGTTTGTTTTCTTGTTTTTTATGTTTTTTGGGTTTTTTGGTGTTTTAGGGTTTTTAGGGTTTTTAGGATTTTTTAGGGGTTTGGGGGTTTTTTAGGGTTTTTTGGTTTTTTGGGGTTTTATGGTTTTTTTAGGGTTCTGTCAGGTTTTTCCGGGTTTGTTAGGGTTTTTTGTTAATATTAGCGTTTTGAATGGTTTTATAGCATTTTTGTTGTATATTTGGGGTTTTAGGTAATTTTTAGCTTTTATTGGGGTCTAATAGGGTTTTTATGGTTTATTGCGATTTATTAGTGTTTATAAGGGTTCCGTAATGGGCTTTAGGGTTTATTAGGGTTCATTATGGTTTATTATTGGTTGGTGGGGTTTGTTAGGATTTATTAGTTCCTATTAGAGTGATTTAGGGTGTCTAAGCATTTGTTAGGGTTTCTAAGGGTGTGTTAGGGTTTTTAAGGGTGGGTTAGGGTTTTTATGGGTGAGTTGGGGTTTCTAAGGGTGTGTTATGGTTTCGAAGGGTTTCTAAGGTTGTGTTAGGGTTTCTATGGGTGTGTTGGGGTTTTTAGGGTGTGCTAGGGTCTCAAAGGGTGTTTTAGGGTTTTTAAGGGAGTGTTAGGGTTTTTAAGGGTGTGTTAGTGTTTCGTAGGTTTTCATAGGGTTTTCTTAGGGTTGTTAGGGTTTCTTATCGTTTCTTAGGTGTTTTTAGCGTTTCCTTGGGTTTTTTTGGGTTTATTGGGGTTTCTTAGTTCTTCATGGGGTTTTTTAGGGTTTTTTAGGGTTTTTAGTGTTTTTCATGTTATTTTAGGGTTTTTTGGGGTTTGTTAGGGTTTGTTAGTGTTTGTTAGAGTTTGTAATGGTTTTTAGGGTTTTTCATGGGTTTTAATGGTTTGTAGTGTTTATTGGGTTATTCAGGGTTTTTAGGGTTATTTAGTTGTTCGTGGTTGTCACAGATGTGTAGAGCTAGTCGCAAGCTTCAATTTGATATGTGGTAGAAGTGAAACGGGCACCCAGAGTTGAAGTTATAGTCATTTGGAAGACGTAAGAACCTTTTGGTACTTTAATAACGTGATATGGTGTTCCTATTGGTCACAGATGTGTATATCCTGTCGAAAACTTCGATTTGATATATGGTAGAGGCAAAACGGACTCTCGGAGTTGAAGTTATGGTCTTTTGGAGGGTTTAAGTACATTTTTTGGCCTTCAAGGATGTGAGAAGGCGATTCAGTGGTTATAGGAGTGTAGGTCTGGTCGCATGCTTTGATATGATATGTGGTAGGGGAGAAAAGGACACCCATAGAATATGTTATTGCAAAACAGACACCAGAATCCAATCTTTTGACCATCCAATGTGATTTTGGGTGTTTTTGGGGGTTGAAGAATTTCATGAAAGGGTTCCAGTTGTTACCAGAGTGTGTATCATTTCACAATCTTCCATTTGATATGGGATAGAGCCAAAATGAACACAAGTAGCCAAAGTTATTGTCATCTTAAATTGAGAAACTCTCCTTGTGCCTAATAATCTTAGAAACCCACAACTCATTAAAATTGGCAAAACTTCTCTTTCGGTTTTCCGTTTGAGCATTGTGGCCTATGAAATCGAAGCTTGTGAGATGAGTGAGTACCAAGTTTAATAGAAAATATGATAAGATCAATTAAATATAAGATATATTAGCTATATCACTCAAAAAAATGTCCAACTTTAAACGGCCATAACATATGATCCGGTTGTCCGTTTGAGCTCTACCACATATTAAATTGAAATTATTGAAGAGATCTACACAGAAGGACGACATAAAAAAATTTCATGTCATGTTTGTGACCCTAAAATGCCATAAACCCATCAGAAGGTTTCTAAAACTCCATTTCTGTGTACGGATCTCTGTCAAATTTTTCTTAAAATGGTCATAACTTCTGATCTCTATGTCAGTTTGGCCTCCAACACCTGTTTTTATCATAGTTCGTTCCATGAGATTCAGTTTGACTATTCACAAAGCGGAAATGGACACCCGAATAAGAAGTTTTTCCTTATTAAATGACTCTTTGATTTTTTAGGTTTTTCGAGACCCCATTTCTAGAATTTTTTATTTGTCTGCTATTTTTTCAGACAACTATAACTTATTATTACTGTTATTATTATTATTATTATCATCATCTCATCCAAATGAACATGAACATGCACATGCACGTGCATTATTATTATATTTTCTTTACCACGAACGTGCACATGCAATGCACACACGTTGTTTTATTATTACATGTGTTGTTATTATTATTATTGTGGTTGTTGTTGTTGTTGTTGTTGTTGTTGTTGTTGTTATTGTTATTATCATCACATGAAAATTAACAAGCAAAAGAAAATACACACACATTCAATGCACGTGCGTTATTCTATTATCTCATGCGTTGTTAATAATAATAATAATATTATTATTATTATTATCATCATCACCATCACATGAAAATGAAATGCACGAGCGTTATTATTTATTACAATGCACATGCACACGTAATGCATATGCAATATTCTATTATCACATGCATTGGTACTGCTACTATTATCACCAGCACTACTACTATTATTACTACTGCTGTTATTATTTCTATCATCACATGCAAATGTAGACACACATGCGTTATTATTTATTATTTATTACCATGCACGTGCATATGTAATGAACTTGTATTATTCTTTTATAATTATTATTATTATCACAATTTTTATGATAATTATTATTATCATTATCATTTTTTTATCATTATCACATGAAAATGAACATGCATGTGCATTGTTATTTATTATTTATTACCATGCACGTGAATGCGTTATTATTGTTATTATTACAATTAGTATTATTAATATTATCATCAAATGTAAATTCACATGCACATGCATGTGAATTCTTATTTATTATTATTTATTTATTATTTACTACTATGCACGTGCACATGAAATGCACTTGCATTATTCTATTATTATTATTATTGTTATTATTATTTTTGATTGTATCATCATATACAAAGGAACATGCACGTGCGTTGTTATTTATTATTTATTACCATGCATGTGCATACGTCATTATCATTGACATTACATGTAAATGCACATGCATGTGCATTATTATATATTATTTATTATCATGCACATGAAAATGCAATGCAATTGCGTTATTCTATTATCACATGTGTTATTATTATTTATTCTCTTGCACATGCACACACAATGCACATGCATTATTCTATTATCACATGTGTGGTTATTTATTATTTATTATCATTCACATGAAAATGCACATTCATGTGGACTTGGTTATTATTTTTTGTTTATTACCATGCACCTGCACATGCACGTGCACTTGGATGTGCATTATTATTTATTATTTATTATCATTCACATGAACATACACATACACAAGTAATTCACATGCATTATTATTTATATTTTATTATTTATTATCATTCACATGCAAATGTACAGGCATATTCACATGCACGTTCCTTATGATGTATTATTTAAACCATGCACACGCACGTGCACATGCGTTATTACTATTATTATTATTATTATTAGAGGTATTTTTAGCATTTACTAGCATTTTTTAGAATTTTTAGGTATTATTGACATTTATTATGGTTTGTTAGGGTTTTAGGGTTTCTTAATGGTACTAGCGCATTTTTGGGTTTGGTGGGGGTTATTAGGATTTTATTAGGTTTTATTATGGCGTGTCAGGATTTATTAGGGTTTATTAGGTATTTATAGGGGTTTATTATGATTGAGTTGGGTTTATTAGGGCACATTATTGTATATTATGGTATTTTTGGGCATGTTTATGATTTATTAGGGTTTATTATCGTTCATTATGGTTTATTAATTTTTAAGAGGGTATATTAGGGATTTTAGGGTTTAATAGTGTTTATTACGGTTTATTAGTGCTTTTAAGATTTGTTAGGTTTTATTAGCATTTATTAGGTGTTTTAGGGATTTTTAATGGTATATTTGCATTTTTTATGGTTTAGTGGGGTTTATTATGGTTTATTTTCATGACTCATCCTCTAGGGCTCGTGCCGTGACTACCCCAAGCTCGCCTTCCATAGGCTAGGGGCTGGCGACTAGCACCAAAAACATATTCCCTAAAACTGGGAAGACATTGCCTTTATAACCTAAAAACTCACGTAACAAAGAACACCGTAAGATACGAACACAGGCAAATTGTATAGTAAACAAGTGAGTACAATAAGTATAAAGGGTCTTGAATAC
Source organism: Viscum album (assembly GCA_963277665.1). Classification (NCBI taxonomy): domain Eukaryota; kingdom Viridiplantae; phylum Streptophyta; class Magnoliopsida; order Santalales; family Viscaceae; genus Viscum; species Viscum album. Next base: position 786,165,864 of record OY728167.1, read on the forward strand.
AATCCCAACTGGAAAGTACAAGTACAATTGAAATGAAATACAACCACTAGATCATCCTACGGGGTTCTTACCTGAAGGGTAGGTACAGATCGCTTCCTCAGCACTCCACGTCTGTCCGTCTCCTCTGCGTTCCGACACGCCGTATGGTCCACCTCCGAGCACCGTCCAGTCCTAGTACTCTCAGCCTCAGTCAGCACTGTCCGCCATCTGCAACCAACACAACAAGGTGCGAGCATAGACCATGAAAGGGTGAGTATAACGATACTCAGTATGGACCCCGAGACCCTCAAGGTCTCACAAAATAGACCATAGATAAACAGAAAAGTATGAAGTCAACAGATAACCCTACTTAGGTATATGCCCATATATATATCTATGTTATCAAGTAATCCATCTCAATCATGAGGAAAACATAGAAAAACTGACTCAGCTCAAACTATGATTTTATTATAGGGGTAGTATCAAGTAACATCCCCAGTAACATTATCGAAACCTCGACTTCTGCAGAAATCCTCCTCTATTGAGTATAGTGGGCCTGTCACGACACCAAATGTGCTTCCCCCTAATCTTGGACTGCTGAGGTACTCCTCCTGTCGAGTATTGTGGGTTTACTGCATCACCAAGGCGCTCCCCTCTCTAGGACTGCCACATCCCCAACCGCGCTCCCCCTCGTAGTTACCTGAGGTACTCCTCCTGTCGAGTATTGTGGGTATGTCACAACACCAAGGAGATCCCCACTGTGGGTCTTCCGTGACACCAAGGCTCTCTCCACTGGGGTAATAGAGTCACTCTGAGTCAAAAACGTCAGCAGTCATCAGGTGTCAGCCAACTACTAGGTCTTCGCACTAAGATCGCTCGTCTCTGGGTGGATTCACTCTATGAGCTACTGGTCAATTCTCCAACTGTCACGAAGTCTCATGATGAAGCATCTCAAAGGACCGCCATGTCAATGGGTCTTAACACAACAGACATCGCATTAATCGGACGCCCGATTTCTGAGTTATTAGCCTTTTAGTTACGGGGGCCCGGTTGGATTTGTGCTCGATCCAACCTGACCGTATCTCAAATATACCCAAAACTCAAGTAGGGTATACTCAAAGGGACCGAGGGGCACGGTCCGGTTCGGCCGGGCGCGGCGAGGGGAACTGGCTGGTTCGGCAGGGGCGCCGCGAGGGGCGCGGGCTGATTCGGCTGTGGCACCACGAGGGGCGCAAGCCAGTTCGGTTGGGGCACCGCAAGGGGAGCGGGCCGGTCTGGTAGGGGTGCTGAAAGGGTGGGTGGGGGGGTGAAGGTGGCTAAGCTCGGCAGGTCAACACGATAGCGGTTCGGCTACGGCGCGGAGCGATAGAGGCCACGAGTGGGGGAGCACCGTTGCTTTTGTCATCTTCTGCCATTTTGAAGAACACATCCAATTCAACACAAGGATTATGAAGAGGACGAGCCATGTTAGTTTGGTCTGCACTCTCCACATTAGGGTGGTAGAAATATCCTCATCATAAACAAGAGTGAAGAACGTCAAACCCTCCCGCAATGATTGTTTCCCACCCACAAAAGAAAACATCATCTTTCTTCATTTTAAAGAATGGAAGAACTTGGGAATATAATCATACAAAAAAATGACCCCTACCTTGTTCGCTTGATGGAATTGGTGCAAGAAGGTAGTACAGTCGTCGATTCTCCGTAGGTGAGTACGTCCCACGTTAGAAGAAGTCCTTAGGAAGAAGGTCGAAGGTGGTCGACGTTCATCATTGGTGGATCTTTCTTTGTTGGGGAGCACATTCTTCATTGGAGAACACATTCTTCATTGGAGGGTGTAATCCTCCAAGTGTTGGGAGTTATGTCACTTTACCAGTTCTTCGTCGCTTGGTGAAGCCATGGAAAATCCTCCTCCCAAGCTCCATATATAGAGGAGAGGGGGGAGATAGGTAACTATCCTAGGATTTATGACGGTTCATTTATTAGGAACCTTCCTAAATTCCAACGACGTTGTTACTTAATTTAAAAAGTAGGCAATCCAATTAGCTATGTTGGAAAAATTAAAGGTATGTGCATTGGAACAATTAATGTGGAGGAAGCGCAAGAGGCTCCTCCACATTAATGATGGAGTTGAGAGGTTTCTCCCTCATTAAGAGGGGGTTGAGTGGTTTAGGCCTTGTGTGGTCCCCACCACCATAACCCCTCATTGGAAGTTAGGGTCTGGTGGTCCACAGCACCATAACATCTCATGGGAGTTTGAGGTTTTATGGTCCCCACTTACCAACATCCACAAGGAGGTTTAGTTTTGGTGGACCCCACCTCCCAACACCCACATGGGTATTGCAAATAAAAATAAAGTGTCTCAAACTTTTATTTTTATTTTATTCTTTCACAAAAAACCCAAAAACTAGCTTTCACCCTCGACCATCTGTCGTCGAAACGAAAGTCTCCTTAAGTGAAAACTGGCGCTGCGAGTTCAACGGTGCCCCCAGATTTCAATTTCAAGCACTGGTTCAAAAGTTATAAAAACCTGCTCGCACGTTTACTGAACGTACACAAAAAAAAGTTCAGAAATTAATTCCGAGCACTCCGGGCCTCAGAATCATGCACCGTCAATTTTCGCGGACTTGTAAAATTCTCATTTATTTAAAAGAAATTACATGGAAATTATTGGTATTTACAGTTATTGTAGTGTTTTAAGGTTTATTATGGTGGCATAGAGATTTTTAGAGTATTATTAGGGTTGAGTAGGTATCTTTTGGGTTTTATTAGGGTTTATTAGGGTTGAGTTCTGTTTATGAGGGTTGGTTAGGGATTTTTGGGGTTTACTAAGGGTTTTTAGTGTTTTTATTTGGTTATATGAGTGTTTTTTAGTTTTTGTAAATATATATGTGGGTTTGTTAGGAATTTTTAGGTTTCATTAGCATGTTTTTAGTTTTTGTGAGAATTTTTATGGTTTATTAGGTTTTATTAGAAGTTTTTGTGGTTTATTAGGGTTTCTAGGGCTTTTTAATGGTTTGTTTGCGTTTTGTTTCGTTTATTGGGGTTTAGTTGGGTTTTATTAGGTTTTATTACTGTGTGTCAAGGTTTATTAGGGTTGATAATGTATTTATAGGGTTTTATTATGGTTTTATTTGTGTTTATTAGTTTTTATTATGGGTTATTAGGGATTTTTAGGGTTTATTAGGGGTTATTAGGGGTTTTTTTGTTTTTTTATTAGGTTATATTTGTTTTTGTTAAGTCCTTTTAGATAATATAGTTTTTTTATTGTTTGTGAGCATTTTATTTTTGTTTTTGAGCGTTTTTATGGGTTCTTAGGTTATATTTGAGTTTATTAGGGTTTATTATGGTTTCTAGGGATTTTTAATGTATATTAGTGTGTTTTGTCTTAATTAGGTTCTATTAGTCTTTTTAGGTCTTTTTAGGTAATATATTTTGAGTCAATAAGATTTTCCTTATGAATTTTCCATTCCTTCATACTTCAGGGGAGATTGTTAAGTCAATAAGGTTTCCTTATGAATTTACCATTCCATCTTGTTCCGAAAATCACAAACACCTTTTCTCAAGGGAAACCTCATTTTACAATATGTTTTACTTCTATAATGAAAATTTTCCTTCCCCAAGGAAATTTTTCCTTACCATTTTTTTCATTATTCATAATCATATCTATGTTTAAAATTTGGTTTCAAGTCAAAAACCTTAGAATCATATGATACTTTGATAAAGAGAATTCTGTTTTCAGTATCTGAATTCAGACTCCGTGTTCTCTGAATTCAGACTCTGAACTCTTCTGAGTTCTTACTCCGAGTTCTCTGAATTCAGAAATTGATCTCTTATGAGTTCTAACTCTGAATTCTCATGAATTCTGACTCCAAAAATTGTATGTTATGACTCATAATATCCATGTACTCTGAATTCTTTGTTTGTGATTTCTGGTTCTGAATTTTGGTAAATCCAGATTCTGAGTTTCCATAAAATTCAGACTCCTAAATTCTATAGAGTTCAGGTTCCGAATTCCTTAGAAAACAGAATATGAATATCCTTGTATTATAGACTCCGAATTAATATTTGGTTAGACTCCAAACTTTTATTTTCTTACATTCTAAATATTTGATTTTGGTTATGTTACCATGTTTTTTCATACACTTGTTTTTTTGTAAAACAATGTCTTGTATTTAGTTACTAACTAACCGTTGTTTGAGTGACACGTGTATAGGTCCCTCCGAAATTCAAGGAAAAATATGAATGTTGGAAAAGGGAGATGACCGTTGGTGTTGTGCCCTATAAATAGGATCTCATTTCATAGAGCTCACAACTTTGATGAACAAGTTGATCAATCTAGAGATTACATGCTGCTGAAGTGATTTCTAGAGAGAGAGGATTTATTGATTACTGTGTACTGAATTTCTTGTTCATATTTTCTTTGTGTGACTCTGATTGTTGATGTGTTCAATCGAGGGATTCTAGGGATAGTAAGATAGAGGTGTCAGCTACCTTGAAGTTGAGGGCTTCCTTGCTAAGGAAGATAGAGGATCTGACTACCTTGAAGTTGAGGGCATGCATGGATAGTAAGACAGACTCCAATATTTGTATCGAGGGCTTACCTTGGTGTGGGTAAGATAGACATTCATGAATGTATATATCAAAGTACTTTTATCCAAGGTTGTTGGATACACTTCTCTTTGGGTTAAAAGATTTACTACTTGTTACTTGTTTTGTTACAAGTTTTCTGCTGCATTTTATTTTTTGAGGAAAGTATAACTATCTTATATTTACTTATACTTGTACTTTGATATTTTAATATTCTATACACTTTATGGTAGAATCCTTGTCATTGTAAACATTTATTAAGTTTCATTTTCTAGAACCATCTTTTAGAATTACTTTCTCGTAATCATATTTTCAGAATCATTCCACTATGTAGAACTAGAGGTTTTATGAATTACCTTGTTTAAAATTATTAAACATAACCATCATTAAAAGTTCCATAGTAATTTTTAAAGTGCACAATTCACCCCCTCTTGTATTTTGAGCATCTTTAGTTACTTGATTCAATATCTCTATTATTTCGATCCTACATTTGGTATTATAGAGTATATCATACTCATATACCATCTCAACAATTGGTATTAGAGAATAGGTTCAATCTGAATTAATCTCACGATTAGATATAGAAGGTAATTCATGTGATTATTTTCTGGAATTATTTTTTCGGACTCATAAAGTTCAGATTCATTTTTACATAGAGATACTCTTGTTCTATCTTTTAACTTTCTTAGGAATATTTTCCTTGTTTACAAAACTTTTTCTATTAAAAAGTTTGTGGGAAAAGATTTTTTTTCTTAAAGATGGAAAGAATAAATGTTGGTTCCATAGAAAATATCAATACAACCAGACCACCTATCTTTGATGGAATGACTATGAATATTGGAGAGATCGTATGAAGACTTTCATTATCAATACTGGAGTTGATAATTTTTTCATGCTTACTGGAGGTTATAAAATCCCTGACAAGGAAGTTAGTACCTTCACCAATCAAGAAAAGAAAGAATATCAACTAAATTATAAGGTACACAATACATTGCTTTTTTATATGACTAGAAATATATATAGCCAAATTTCATCTTGTGAAGAATCAAATTGTATATGGGAGAAACATGAAGTTAATTAATTTGGAACTTCCAATGTTATTGAAATAAGAAGGGCCATGCTCAGAGTTTAATATCATGGTTTCTGATTTCCTTATAGAGATCCCATATTTAAGGTGCAACAAAGATTCATGAATATTGTGAATAGTTTACAATCCATGGGTGAGAAATGATTAGATGATGAAGCTCTTGTTGATAAGATCATAGACATCATGCCAATAGAGTGGGAATCCAAGAGGACTGCTATTGATGAAAACAGAAAGGTTACTCAGATTTCTCTTGATGAAATTTTTGGAACTCTTCTTAAACATGAGACCGGAATGAAGAGAGATGCTGATAATTTATGAAGAATAACGTGGATGGAAGTGTTGCTTTTGCTAAAAATTCAAATCATACGAAAGCCAAGACTCCTGAGAGAGTTACTAGTTCCAAATCTAAGAAGATGGTTATCCAATACGAATCTAGTGGAAGTGAATCTTCAGGAAATGAGTTAGAAAATCTTTCTCTAAGTATGAAAGATATTTTTGGACAGAAAAACATTCAATATAGATACAAGAAGAGAGAAAGGAAATATAAGAAAGATTCAGAAGATACATGTTATGAATGCCAGATAGATGGACATATAAGACTGGATTTTCCTATGCTTAAGAGAAAATAATGAAAGGAAAATCATTCTGAGTGAAACAGAAAAAAGTACTATAAGTCTAAAGCTAAGAAAATCTTGAAATCTAATGACACCTAGAGTGCCAGTGGTGGTGACTCTTTAGATTAATAATCAGATTACAAATCATCTAGACCGAATAATCTTGGTCTAGTAGCCGGACTACCTATTGACAATCATTGCTTAATGGTTATGATAGAATAGGCTGAATCAATGACTATTAATTATTTAAATGAAAATTATAGTGATATTAAATATTATAAATCTTTGGATGAAGAATCTTCTTCTGATAAAGATAATAAATTACCTACCTATGAATAAGTTTATTGGTTTTCTAAACTTCTTGAGAATGATAATTCAAAACTCATGAAAAAGATTGATAAGGCAAATTCTAGGAATACTATTCTTACTAAGGAAATATCAGATCTTTCTAAATATCTTGAAAAGAAAATTTTTGATTTTGGAAGTATTTCAAAAAATCATGAGGAAGTAAATTCTGAGAAGAATAAACTTTCTAAGGATCTAGAAAATGTAATTTACAAGAAACACATTTTCAAGCCTAACTCTAGTTCCAAATCAAATATTTTAGAAGACAAGAACATGGGTATCAAATTGAAATTAGAATTTTTTTCCTTGAGGAAGTGTTTTTCAAACATTACCTTAGGTAAGGAAAATTTTGATAAAATTTATTCTCAAATCCGACCTCTAAGGAATAATTCTGGTTTTGGTTAGACTAGTTCTAAACCGGTTTTTAGTAATAATTATTTTGTTCCTCAAAGTGCTCCATTCTGTACTAAGTGTCAGTGCGGTGGGCATTGGGAAAAAAAATTGTTCCCTAAACAAAACTCATTCTTTAGGATTTCATATAGCCTATTTTTCTATGAAAATGTGGGTGCCTAAGATTTTTCTTTATGAAATTTTTGGATCTAGGAATGTTTTGGTTCAAAAAGTCTAACTCTTTTTTCTAGGAGAATAGAGAAGGTACCAATAGGAATACATGTTACATTGATAGTGGATGTTCCCGGCATATGACTAGTAAAAAAACTACTTTGAAAATATTATCAAGATCAAAGGAGGGAAAGTAAATTTCTGAGATAATGCTCAGGGAGAAATTATTGGAATATGTAACATCGTTATTTTTTTGGAAAAGCTTTTATTTAAAATGTTTTATTTGTTAAGGGTCTTAAGCACAACCTCATAAGCATAAGCCAATTAAGTGATGAAGGCTACCTTTTGAATTTTAGAAATGATAAGTGATTAGTACACAATTCCAAGGAAGAGTTTATTCTTTCTACCCATAGGTAAGTGAATTTATACACAATAAACTTAAAAGACCTTAAAAGCCAAGACGTACCTTGCCTTAGTGCAATGGAAGATCATTCTTGGTTGTGGAATAGAGGGTCATGTCACTGTAACCTCAAGAACCTATTCAAACATTCTATGAAAATATTTGTTAAGGTTCTACCGGAGCTTAGATTTTATTCTTAAAAAGTTTGTGACCCTTGTCAATATGGAAAGAAACATAAATCAAGTTTTAAATCAGTCGGTGATGTCTGAACTACTGATGCATTAAAGTTAGTGCATATGGATCTTTTTGGTCCTACACAAACTGGAAGCATTGGAGGAAAATATTTTGTATTTGTTTTAGTTTATGATTACACTAGATTTACATGGGTCTATTTTCGAGCAAATATATCTGAAGCCTTCTCGTATTTTGAATGTTTTACAGCCCATGTTAAAAATGAGAAAAACCTTCCATTGAAAACTATTCATAGTGATCATGGAGGATAATTTCAAAATTCTATTTTTGAATCTTTTTGTAGTAAAAAGGCATTACTAAAAATTTCTTAGCACCAAGAAATCCTCAAAAAAATGGTGTTGTTTAAAGAAAAATAGAATTTTTCAAGAGATAACAAGAACCATTTTGAGTGAATATTCTATAGCAAGACATTTTTGGGTTGAATCTATAAGTACTGCTTGTTATACTATAAATCAAGTTTTAATTAGACCCTTTCTTAATAAAAATCCTTATGTGTTATGGAATGGTAGAAACCCGAGACTTTCCTACTGTAAGGTTTTTGGTTGAAAGGAATTCATTCTGAATACTAAAGATAATCTTCAAAAATTTGCACCAAAATATGATGATGGAATTTTCTAAGGCTACTCCACAACTTCTAGGGCTTATAGATTTTTTTATAAAAACACTTGTACTATTAAAGAGATAGTACATGTGAAATTTGATGAAACTGATCCCTTTGTTTTTAAACAACCCCAACCTACATCCTCATATGTGTTTTTGAAGACTGATTATCAATCTTTGTTAGAAGATCCTTCTGATAAGGAAAATTCCCAAGAAAATGTTTCTGAAGCATTTACCCCAAAAGATTTCCTACCCTATGTTGATGAACATTTTTTACAAAACCAAAATCAGTTGTTTATAAAGAATCATCCTAGTGATAGTATCATTGGTTATGTGAATCAAATTGTAAGGAGTAGAAGTTCCTTAAGAAATGAAGTAGAACATCTATAATTTTGTTCCCAATTAGAACCAAAAAGCACTGATGAAGCTTTAGGTGATGATGATTGAATTAAAGCTATGCAAGATGAGCTAAATGAATTCAAACAGAATAAAGTATGGACCTTGGTTGAAAGACCTAAGGAAACTTCTGTTATTAGAGTAAAATGGGTTTTCAGAAATAAGTGTGATGAAAATGGAATCATAGTTAGAAATAACGCTAGATGTGTTTCTAAAGGATATAATCAACAAGAAGGAATAGACTATGAAGAAACCTATGCTCTGGTATCTAGACTTGAATCTATTAATAACTTACTTTCCTTTGCAGCATTTTTTAATTTCAAAATTTTTCAAATGGATGTGAAATGTTCTTTCTTTAACAGTTATGTTCAAGAGGATGTTTTTGTTGAACAACCTCCTGGTTTAGAAGATACAAAACATCCTGATCATGTTTTTAGAAATACAAAAGCTTTGTATGGACTAAGGAAGCCCCTCGATCCTGGTATGATAGACTTACAAGATTTTTGCATCAAAATAATTATGTTAAGGGAAATGAAAATCCAACCCTTTTATAAAGAAAGATAAAAAAATGTATTGATTGTTCAAATTTATGTTGATGACATTATATTTGGTTCAACTCATCAATATTTAACTGATTCCTTTGCGGATCTAATGAAATCTGAGTTTGAAATGAGTATGATGGGTGAATTAACATTTTTCCTTGGTTTTCAAATATCTCAAATACGATAAGGAATCTATATATCCCGACATAATTATATTAAATATCTTCTTAAAAAGTATGAATATGACAACACTAAGAGTATAAGTAATCCCATTGGTACTTCAAATACACTTGATCTTGATGAAGTTGGGAAACCAGTAGATCAAACATCTTTTAGAGGTATGATAAGAAGTTTACTTTACTTGACATCTATTCTCCCATACTTAATGTTTTCTATAATATTATGTTCAAGATATAAATCCAATCCAAAGGAATCTCATTTAAAGGTAGTGAAAAGAATTTTTCCTTACTTAAAGGGAACCATTGATTTAAGACTCTTTTATACTTCTGGAAAAGATTTTGTATTGAAAAGTTTTTTAGATGCTGAATTTGGGGATGTAGAATGGATAGAAAGATTACATCTGGGACTTTTCATTTCTTATGAGATTTATTAGTTTCTTGGTCATGCAATAAGAAACACTCAGTAGCACTTTCCACTACTGAAGCTGAATATGTTGGAGCTGGAAGTTGTGGTGCTCAAGTGTTGTGGATGCAACATACACTCACAGACTTTGGGATGAGTTTTACCAAAACACAAATTTTCTATGATAATACAATTGTCATTTACCTTAGTAAAAACCCTGAACATCACTCTCTTGCAAAACACATAGATATTAGGAATCAATTTCTTAGGGATCACACACAAAAAGGAGATATCATTCTTCAATTTATCAGAGCACAAGATAAACTTGCTGATATTTTCACAAAATCTTTACACTCCAATATATTTGAATACATTAAATATATGTTAGGAATGATAATTTTAAGGTAATCTTCCTTGTTAACTTCTGTTGAATCAATCTCCTTAGAGTAGTAAACTCCTTTTCATAGGGGGAGTTCATTTTCTTGTGAGTTTTTTATATTTTTCGTAATGACGTTTTTCATATTTTTCATAATAAAGTTTTTCATATTTTTCATAATGAATTTTTTCATATTTTTCATAATAAAGCTTTTCATATTTTTTGTAGTGAAGTTTTTCAAACTTTTCATAATGATGTTTTTCATGTTTTTCGTACCGAAGTTTCTCAAGTTTTTCGTAATGTTTTTTGTTTTTTCAAAATTTTTGTAGTCTAAAATTTTTGTACTCAATATTTTCGTAATGAATATTTTCATAATGAATATTTGTGTTTTGAAGATTTTTGTGATGAAGATTTTCATAATGATGATTTTTGTACTCAAAATTTTTGTAATGAAGATTCGCTATGTTTTTCCCCGTAATGGATATTTTCGTAGTCATTTTAAAAAAAACATTCGTAGTCATGTTTTTTCCAGAATCTAAAGTTCTCCAAGAAGAATTTTTTTGTCAATACAAATAATTTTCTTGAAAATATTAAAGGTATGTTTCCTTTATTATGTTTTCTTAGTCATAATTTACTTGATGGTATTTTCATTTTAAATTTTTCGGATTCTAGTTTCCTTAAATCCGATTGTTTCCCTTTAGAAACCTCAAAAGATCGGATCCTACCAAATTTTCCTTATGACTATCATTTCAACCATCAGATCTAATCAAAAGATTTCTCAACTATTATATTGGCTTTGGAAGATCAACCATCACTTCCAACACCTATATAAAGGACCCCTCATGGTGATCCCATGTCATATTTCAAGATTTGGCATGCCGAAGGTCTGCCCCTCTTTCAAAAGCCAGTTCCGAACCTCTCAAATCATGCTCAAATCCGAATGTCTGTTGATGTTCCTTCACAAGAGATTTCAACTGTCAAGACAATTTTGGAGTGGAAGATTTACATAGAGAAGTTTTTGCATCCCAATTTCTTTTCCATGTACGATTCCATTATATCCAAGAACATCATGTTGAATGGATGGGAAAGAGTTTGCATATTAAAGCCTGGAGCTCAAGATGTAGCATATCTAGATTTTCTTGTGGAATTCTATGAATCAGTTAGTTTATTTAAGGAAGAGAGAAGAGAAAAATTTTCTTTCAAAAGCTATGTAAAAACATATGCACTTTCATACACCAAGGCTTCTAGCTTGGTGGGGTTGTATTATGAAGGGGAATCTGAGTTCTGTTCCCATAAATTTCCGGATGTACAAGGATGTTTTGTGAAAGTGAAAGATATGGAGTGTCTTGGACTTTCATATATCAAGACTGCAAATATTTCTCATTTTTCTACAAATAATCGGATCCTTGAATTATGGGTTCAGGGATTTATCATTCCGAGAAAGGGTGACAAGGACACGTTGAAGAAGAGTGACATGTATGTTTTGGACATCTTGGTAAACCAAAGGATGATCAACTTGATGATGCATATTCTCATTACGATTGAGAATATTAAGAATAGGAACTTGAAAGATTAAATAATCATGTATCCCACCCTCCTCTCCAATCTCATTGTTCAGTGCCTTGAGTCTTTTAAGATTCCATGCAGTTCAAAGCCGAGGAACTGCAAAGTCATTCTGATTAGTGATGATACTCTAAAGAGAATTATTGTTGGTTTTTCTAAGGAGTCGAGAGAATTATATGACCTACCAGAGGAAGAGGGTGAATCTATTATAAAGGAACATGAAGTTCTTGAACCATCAAAAAAGGGAGGAAGGAATAGGAAGTTGAAGGAAGTGGAAGAAGTTGAAAACCCCTCTAAAGCTAAAGAAACTCAATCCGCACCTCCAAAGCCCATGAAGCAGAAAGCATATCCTGATGAGGATGTTTCCAAATGGAGGGACGAAAAAAAGAATAGGAAAGCATGGGAGCCATGTTTTGGTTAAGATCCTATTGAGGACAAGGCATTAAAATAGAAAACAACAGATGAGCTTGAGAAGAAAGCTAATGAAAATAAGTTAAAGAAGATGTTGTCTGAAGCTGAAATTGTGCAATACCTTCTGAGGGATACTAAAATAGTATCTAAGAATATTTTGGTACTAGAATCCTTCTTGGTATAACCCTTACCTGTGACTCTAGGGAAAAAGATCATGACTCTGGAAAAATCCCAAGAGAAGATTGTTGAACAGAAAGAAGCTGTGGAATATGTGCAAGAAGAAGAAAGAAGTAGTGATAACACAACTGATTTGACAAAGAAAGTTTAAGAGTTTCATGAAAAGGAAATTGCATCTGAGAAATTTTCAATCTGGACTTCTCAAGGTGGATCCTCAAAGCTTGCTACTCCTGGATTAAATGAGAATACTGAAGATGAAGTGAATAAGCTCTCTGAGGAAGAAAATTATAATCATCATTTCATTCATCCTGAAGATGCTGTGTGTAACACCATGATATTTGATGAGAAGTATATTTTTTTATGTTTTATGTTATACGCAACATCAAAGGAATCTTTCACTACACAAAACACTAGCTTGACTTGCATTATACAAAAAAGCAACCTTCCTCGATAGTGTGTGTTGAACACAATATCGAGTTTCACTAAACAACAATATGTTATTAAAATATTATATAAACTAGCCATTATGAATAGTATTAACTAAATTTTGAATTTTATAACATTATTATTCATCTTACACATTTCCGAGAACATGGTATGAGAACAAAATAAATTTTTCGGGTAAAGTAAGTATTTTTCAAAAAATGCAGTTTTGTCGCCTTTTGATGGTGCACCCAATTTAAATCTAGTTTTTGACATGTTTATAAGTTAAATTTGAAAAAATAAATTTCTTCTCTGGAATTAGGATATAAAAATTTACTTGGGATAAATTTTTCATATTATTCTGATAACATTCATATTTTAATGAATAGTAAAACCACGCTATTTTTTAATTAAAAACAACTTTTTTCATCATAATAATTTATATGGTTAAATTATAATATTGAATGTTTTAAAGTATAAATAGAATATATTTTTACCATTTAATATAATTTGTGTAATTAGCATTAATTTTACATTGAATTCATAGGTAAAAACATTTCAATCTTTGGAAATGTTTTAACTTTTAAAACCCTTTTGCTTAACAACGGGCTTAATTATAAATTAATTATTGCAACTTCTGAGTGTTGAATTTTGGAAAATTGATTCCATATTTGGATTCAGTGGGTCCAAATAATGTTAATAGGTTAATTTTATTTTTTTGATATTATGAATAATAACTACGTAATTTTTATTTACTACAGTTAAAGGTAAATCGGGTAATTAAGGGTAAAAATATGATTATAAAATTACCCTAACACTTTCCAAAATCCTATTGGATGAATAACTATCAACCCATATCACCTAAGTGTCATACTATATTCATTTCATGGACTTTTGACCATGAAATAATATAATTATTATTAAAACCAAAGAAAGTGACAACATGTCACACTCTTAAATCTTATAAGAGTAATAATTTTAATTTAGTGATAAACTTCATCAAACTACGGATATAAATAGTCACAAAAAATCTAATAAAATTATCTACATCATATGAATTTATTTATAATTTTTAGGGATTAAATAATTATCATTAATTATGACACAATAGTGATGTTGAAATTATTTTATTGATTGAAATATCAAATAAATGATTTTAAAAGTATTAAAATAATTATTATATGAACTATTTAATGTGATCCACTAATTTTATAGATAAAAATGACATGTTATGAATCTATTAAATCTTTTATTTTAAACATATCTTCTGTGTATATTTTATTTAAATTCAATTAAATGAATAGTGTCAAAAATGATACTATTTTTATTTTATAAAAATAACATATTATAAAATTCTTTAAAAATCACAATAATATTTAAAAATTATAAATTAAAATTTATATGGTCTAAAATTTAGTAATGTATACAATTATGGAAAATTCACCACATATAAGTAATTATTTTTCATTATTTAAAATTTAAAATATTATTACCACAAATAAAAGTAAATAGATTTAATAAGGATAAATCATGTTGATAATGTTTAAAATAAATTCCCAACTTGTATAAATTTTATTGGTTTATGATATTACAACCCTATCTCATCTAATATTCAGATTTGAATCATTTTTGGAGGTTTTTATGTGGGTTTTGGATTTATTATAAATTAATATTTCTTATGTTTCCAAAGGTTCCCCTCTCCTCCCTTATAAAAGGGAACCTCCTCCCTCTCCTTTTTACACAACATTGATCCTTCATGCTCGGAAAACCCCTTCACATTTCCCTTCTAAACTTCCCATGAAACATACTAGAGGTCCTGTTCTTCTTCAAAGACCAATTTTAGTATCCTAATAGGAGGTTTTAAAGAGGTGTGTGGAAGAAGAGGTAATATCCTTTACCGATTCTTTCAAATTCATTTCTTCTTCTACTTCCCCTTATTTTGTTGTATCATAATAAATTAATAACATCAGTATCACTCATATACCGATTTTTTATTTTAAATATAAAACAACCATATTTCACCTTTGATCCATCCTATGGAAAACGAAATCACCGCGCGTGCGTACGTACGGAATACCATCTCCACGATGTGGTGTAATCTGTTTTTCCACCACCACCTTACATGGATGGGTATAAGAATGGAAGAAATAACTATATATGATTATTTTAAAGTGATATGGATTCTAAAATATTATACACCATACACTTCAATACATTTCCACAATCATGGGAACAATATCGTCTCTCATGCGTACGTACGGCTTACCGTCTCCTTAGTGTGATGTGATCTGTTCTACATGATCTTCATTAAACCATGATTATATAAATGAATTGAATGAATTAATATGATATATATTATACAAATACCATTATGTAAATGATGTATCTATAACCTAAAAATAGGAAGATGAATTTATTCGACAAAACACGCATAAGAACATAAAGCAATAAACACTCAAATAATAAGTAGCAATGAAATATTACTAATAAGAATATAAGAATATGACAATGTATTCTATCATAACAATGAATATGATTTTGGAATAAGTCAATGAAATTATTTAAATCATTATACAGGAGGTTCAGATACGTACAAAACATATCGGACCTAAGGTAAGGGAAAATCTCGCAATCTCAATTTTTATCGGAGATTGTTTATACTTCGGTATTTACTGGGGAATATTTATCATCCACATCCATGTTTTGTAAATATGTAATGTTATTTCTATCCTCCTAAAATTTATTAAATCCAATTTTAACTATTTGTGAATTTTTAGTAAAAGATATGAAAGGAATCTTTTGTCGTTTTCAGTACGAGGTACTTTTGGACTTTTCCGGCCAAAATACGAGAAGAATGTTTATTTTTAACTTATATGGCGTGAATGGATTTTTATGATTTCATAGAACATTATTTCCATGAATCTTCCTTTACAAGAATTCATGTTTATTTTTAATTAACTTCTTTTAGTTTAAAATTGTATGACATGTTAAGAAAGGAAAAATGTTTTTGAAGTAGAAAGGATATTTTCCTCAATAATGGAGTTCAAGTGTTTTATCAAAATTATTTTCCATATAAGATAATATAGGGTTATATTTATATCCCTATTTTTACATTTATTTGATTAATTTATGATGGAATTATTTTTAGGAAGTCCTTTTATCTTATATGGTTAATGTTAGGATGGCATGATGTTTAAGAATTCCATTTTTATTACATGGGTTATGCTATGACATATAATTTATGATTTTGTGGCACACATAAGAATGGTTTAATTATGAGATGGGTGGGATCTATATCTCCCTCCAATTCATTGGGTAAGGATTTATATCTCATGAGATAGACATGGTTGGAATGGCAAGTTAATCCAGTTCAGTGACACAGGACGGGAACGAGGAGTGAACTCGGTTCAGTAATGGACTTTGTCCTCTATGATAGTCGTGGAAATGAGTCTTGACTAATATGAAATGATTTTCTATAATTATATGTGTATGAAAAAAAGTTTCATGTTTTACATTATGATTATTGGGATTATATTTCACTACTATGATTTATCCCATGTTATGATATTATAATCTCTTTTGCAGGTTAAGATTTTCAAAATGTTATGTTCTTATGAATTTGATATGATTGATATTTCTTTTGTTTACCCTTACTAAGCATTTGAGTTCACCCTTTTGTATGATTTCTTTTCCCAAGGTCAGGAAGAATGGTATTAAGTAGGATATGCCAAAAAGGGACTCTAGATATGATGAAATAAATGGGAGACAATGTAGATGATTTATGAACCAGTTGTTTATGTATCCCAGTTTCTAATGACACTATACCTATATGGTCCTATCAGGGTTTTGTTATATGTTGTAATAAGTATGCATCAATTCTCATGTAATAACAATGTATGTAATGTATGGGTCATTATAGTTGGTATCAGAGGGAGGTTATAGTGAACCTTTGGAAACTAGGATGTGAAAACCATAGTAAGAACCCTAAAAAGATGTCTAAGCATAGAACATAATCATAGTGTTTTAGAAATGGACATGAATAACCTATGATAAGACCTAAAGTGTGAAATTTTATTACTGATTATGTGGTTTTCCTATTGTAATTAGTGTTTCTCACACTATGCTTCTTGGTTTTAGTCAATGGCTGTAACCCAATGGAACCGTGTTAATGCTGAATGCAACGAACAATGAAATGATTGTCCGCCTGAGCAAACAAACGTTATGGGAGCCGGAATGCAAAATCTTGTAGCCATGATCACACAACTTTCTCAAGCTATGAATCATGTAGGACTTCAAAACGAGCAAAGGAAGGAGCAACATTCTGTTGAATCCTTCACGAGGCATCATCCACCTTCATTCAGCGGGTCTTCTGATTCATTAGTGGCTGAAAAATGGATTAGTACCAATACAAAGATATTTTCAGTCCTTCAATGTTCTGAGCATGATAAAGTCATCTTAACAGTATATAGTTTGGAAGGTGAAGCTTATCAATGGTGGAATCTTATCAAGAATACGAGGGAAAGAGATGAAATTGAGTCCATGGAATGGTATGAGTTCAAGAACATATTCATCAATATGTACTTCCCTCGTATTCTTCAAAAAAATATGGAGAAAGAGTTTCTTGAACTAAATCAAAAGGATGATGAATATGCTGGTACCTACGAAGCAAATTTTACAAGACATTCAAGGTACACTTCCGGAATTATTATCCAACCTGAGAGTAAAATCAATCGATTATTTAGTGGCTTAAAACCAAGTCTTGGAAGGGAGTTAGACATAAGGGACATTAATAACTACGAGGAAATTGTTTGATGTGCTCTAAAGGTTGATATGGATATTGGAGTAACCCATTAGTCATATGGGTTTGATAAGAAGAGGAAAATGGAATTCAAAGGAAAATCTAAAGGCCACAATGAAAAGAAGATGGGTTTTCTTTTATGATCAAATTATGGAAAGAAACATGGAGGGAATTTTATTAAAGGAACAAGATAATGTTTTAAGTATGGAAAAGAAGGTCATCAGGCAATTGAATGTTGAAATAATGGGAAGAAGATGTCTAATGATGCGAACAAAAAAAGGGATACACAGAATGCACCTCCAACACTTCAATGTTTCAAGTGCAAGGAGATGGGGCATTATTCCAATAAATGCCCAAATTCAAGGGTTGTTGATGATGATTGACGTCAACAAAATCATAAGGCCAAAAACAAAGGAAAGTCACATGAAATTACTATTGGCGATGTGGAGTGTGATAACGAAGTGGTGAAAGGTACACATACCATCCAATCTAATGTAGAAAATGTTTTATTTGATTCTGGATCCACCCACTATTTTATTTATAAAGAACTTTCTAAGGGTATCGTCGTATTACCTCAACAATTAGATGTTGAGTTAGCTATGACAACTCCTAATGGCACAACGGTTGCATCAAAAGTTTACAATTCTTCTACAATTGAAGTTTGTGGGAAAGTGCTTCCTGCAAATCTTGTGATCCTTCCTATAGTGGAATTTGATGTGATTCTTGGAATGGATTGGCTTTCTTTATATGGAGCTCATATCAATTGACATTGAAGGGAAGTCACATTTCATATTCCAGATCAATGTATGATCATATATCAATGCAAGGATGAACATGACCTTTCAATGGAAATATTTTCCATATTATGGGTCTTGATTCCACTAAATGAAGGTTATTTATCTCAAATGGTTGGTGAGAAACTCACGATTAAGAATACACCCATTGTACATGAGTTTGATGATGTCTTTCTGGAGGAATTTCCAGGTCTTCCACCAAATTGTGAAGTTGAGTTTTCAATAGAACTCATACCAGGTGCTATGACTATTTCAAAGACACCTTATAGAATGACCCCAATTGAGTTGTAGGAATTAAAGAATAAACTCTAAGAGAAACTTGATAAAGGATTCATATTCCCTAGTGCGTCACCTTGGGGAGCACCTGTTCTATTTGTTAAGGAGAAATATGGATCAATGAGACTCTGCATTGATTATCGTGAACTTAACAAGATCACAATCAAGAACATATATCCTCTCCCATGCATTGATGAGTTATTTGACCAACTACGCGGAGCTCAATGCTTTTCCAAGATTGATCTTCATTCAGGGTATCATCAATTAAGGGTCAAAAGGGAGGATATACCAAAGACAGCTTTCCGTACAAGGTATGGACACTATGAATTTATAGTGATGCCATTTGGTCTTACTAATTCTCCTGCTATCATCATGGATATAATGAATAGAGTCTTTAGAGACTATCTTGATCAATTTGTGGTAGTCTTTATAGATGATATTTTTTTCTATTCAGAAAGCAAGGGAGAACATGAAGATCACTTAAGAATTGTGTTAAAGACGCTGAGAAAGGAGATTCTTTATGCCACATTTACCTTGTTTGAATTTTGGCTTCATAAAGTTTCATTTTTGGGTCACATAATCTCAAAAAAGGGGATATCTGTGGATCCAGCAAAAACAGAGGTTATCGAAAGATGGTCGAGACCGACAATAGTAACTGAGATTTGAAGTTTTCTTGGCTTGGCTGCATATTATCGACGTTTTTTGAAATATTTTTCAAGTTTATCTAATCCACTCACCAGGTTGATTTGAAAAAGAGTTAAGTTCGTTTAGACGGAGGAGTGTGAAGAGAATTTCAAGGAGTTAAAGAGAAGGTTATCAAGTGCACCTATGCTCACACTTACTTGTAGTGGAGAAAGGATTGTGATCTACAATGATGCATCCAAGAAGGGATTGGTGTGTGTTCTCTTGAAAAATGATATGGTGATAGCTTATGCCTCACAACAGTTGAAAATCAATGAGTAAAATTACCCAAATCATGATTTGGAGTTTGCCTCGGTAATATTTGCATTAAAATTATGGAGGCATTATCTTTATGGTGAAAGGTGTGATATTTATACTAATCATAAAAGTCTAAAGTATATTTTCACACTAAAGGAGCTGAATATGTTCCAAAGAAGATGGTTGGAGTTAATTAAGGATTTTGACTGCTCAATTCATTATCACCCTGAGAAAGAAAACAAGGTGGAATATGAATTAATTTGACAAGACCATGTTAGCATATCCATGATGAGGATCACAGACGATCCAATATTTATGGATTTACAAAGGATGGATCTTTGAATTCTAATGAAAGGGGAGATATTTTATCTTTCTCAAATGAATGTTCAACCATCTATTCATGTGAGGATTAAAGAGGCACATAAAGAAGATGTAGATTTACAAAATAAGGTGAGAAATGTTCCTGAATTCAACCTTGATTGTGATGGGATAATAAGGTTTAGGAATAAGGTTTGTGGTCCTCCCATCCCATAATTAAAGAAGGAGCTGCTGGATGAGGCAAATAGATCTTCATTCTCTATTCATCCTAGAAGCACGAAGATGTATAGGGACCTGAAAGAGTACTTCTAGTGGGATGGAATGAAAAGATATGTTACTGAATATGTCTCCCAATGCTTGGTTTGTCAGCATGTTAATGCTGAGAGACAGAAGTCTAGGTGATGTTACAACCATTACCCATACCAGAATGGAAATGGGAAAACATCACCATGGACTTTTTCACTGGACTTCCTAAAACATCCAAAGGCAATAATGTTATCTAGGTTATAGTTGATCTTCTTACAAATTCGGAACCCTTCATTGCTATTAGAGAAGATTTCTCTCTGGATCAGCTTTCCATGATATATGTAAAGGAAGTGGTAAGATTGCATGGAGTACCACTTTCCATTATTACTGATCTAGATATGAGGTTTACCTAAACGTTCTGGTGAAGTCTTCAACATACTCTAGATACAGAGTTGAGTTTCAGCACTGCATATCATCCTCAGACAGACGGTTAGTCTGATAGGACAATTCAAACTCTAGAAGACATGTTGATAGCTTGATATATGGATTTAAAAGGTGGTTGGGATCAACAACTACCTTTGGTGGAATTTTCTTATAATAATAGCTTTCACTCCAGTATTCAAATGGCTCCTTATTAAGCTCTATATGGATAGAAATGCAGAACTCCAACTTGCTGGGATGAAGTTGGTGAAAGGAAGCTATTAGGACCTGATCTTGTTGATGAGATGGCAGAAAAGGTCAGATCTATTCAATAACAAATAATATCAGCTCAAAGTCGGAAAAAAAAACTTATGCCGACAACCGAAGAAAAGACCTAGAGTTTGAAGTGGGTGATAAAGTGTTCTTACGAATATCTCCTTGGAAGCGTGTAATGAGATTTGGAAAGAAGGAAAAGATGAGCCCTAGGTATATCGGTCCTTTAAAAATATTGGATCATGTTGGGAAGGTAGATTACCGATTGGCGCTTCCGATGAATCTCTCTCAAGTTCACGATTTATTCCATGTATCTCTCCTGAGAAAGTACATACCCGATCCTTCACATGTACTAAGCTCAGAATTTGTACCGCTGGACCAAGATCTTTCTTATGAAGAACGGATGATAGAGATTATGGATCATAGATAAAAAGTTCTACGGAACAAGACCACTCACTTGGTGAATGTTTTTTGGAGGAACCAACAATTAGAAGAAGCTACATGGGAGCTCTAGGATATGATGAGGGAGAGGTATCCTCATTTATTTGATACGAAGTGACGAATTTCAAAGGAGAAATTCATTTTAAGGGGGGTAGAATATAACACCCTGATATTTTATGAGAATTATATTTTTTTTATGTCTTATGTAATATGAAACATCAAATGAATCTTTCACAACACACAACACTAGCTTGGCTTGTGTTATACGCAAAAGAAACCTTCCTCGATAGATTGTGTTGTACGCAATATCGAGTTTCACTAAACAACAATATATTATTAAAATATTATATAAACTAGCCGTTATGAAAATTATTAATTATGTTTTGAATTTTCTAACATTATTATTCATCTTACACATTTTATAGAACATGTTATGAGAACAAACTAAATTTTTCGGGTAAAATAAGTATTTTTCAAATAATGCAGTTTTACTGCCTTTTGATGGCACACCAACTTTAAATATAGTTTTTGATATGTTTATAAGTTCAATTTGACAAAATAAAATTATTCTTTGGAATAAGGTTATAAAAATTTACTTTGTATAAAATTTTCATATTATTCTGATAACATTCATATTTTAATGAATAGTAAAACCACGCTATATTTTAATTAAAAACAACTTTTTTCATCGTAATAATTTATATGGTTAAATTATAATATTAAATGGTTTTAAAGTATAAATAGAATATATTTTTACAATTTAATATAATTTATGTCATTAGCATTAATTTTACATTGAATTTATAGGTAAAAACATTTCAATCTTTGGCAATGTTTTAAATTTTAAAACCTGTTTGCTTAACAAAGGGATTAATTTTAAATTAATTACTGCAACTTCTATGTGTTTAATTTTGAAAAATTGATTCCATATTTGGATTTAGTGGGACCAAATTATGTTAATTGGTTACTTTTATTTTTTTGATATTATGAATAGTAACTACGGTAAATTTTATTTACTACCGTTAAAGGTAAATCAGGTAATTAAGTGTAAAAATAAGATTATAAAATTACTATAACACTTTAAAAAATCATATTTAAGGAATAAAAGTCAACTCATATCACCTAATGGTTGTAATAGATTCATTTCATGGATTTTTTGACTATGAAATAATATAATTATTATTAAAACCACAAAAAGTCACAACATGTCACTCTCTTAAATCTTATAAGTGTAATAATTTTAATTTAGTGAGACAGTTCATAAAACTTCAGATATAAATAGTTCCCAGAAATATAATAAAATTATCTACATCATATGATTTTATTTAAAAATTTTCGGGATTAAATAATTATCATTTATTATGACACAATAGTGATGTTGAAATTATTTTATTGATTGAAATATCAAATAAATGATTTTAAAAGTATTATAGTAAATATTATATGAACTATTTAATGTTATCCACTAATTTTCTAGATAAAAATGGCATGTTATGAATCTGTTAAATATTTTATTTCGAACATATCCTCTGTGTATATTTTATTTAAATTCAAATAAATGAATAGTGTCAAAATTAACACTATTGTTATTTTATAAAAATCACATATTATAAAATTGTTTAAAAATACCAAAAAATTTTAAAAATTATAAATTAAAATTTATATGGTCGAAAATTAGTAATTTATACAATTATGGACAATTAAAAACATATAAGTAATTATTTATAATGATTTAAAATTTAGAATATTATTACCACAAATAAAATTAAATAGATTAAATAAGGATAAATCAAGTTGATAATGATTAAAATAAATTCCCAACATGTCTAAATTTTATTGTTTGATGAGATTACAACCCTATATCATCTAATATTCATATTTGAGTCATTCTTGGAGGTTTTTAAGTGGGTTTTGGATTTATTATAAATAAATATTTCTTATGTTTCCAAAGGTGCCCCTTTCCTCCCTTATAAAAGGGTACCTCCTCCCTCTCCTATTTTCACAAATTTGAGCCTTCGTTCTCATCCAAACCCTGCCCATATCTCTTCTCAACTTCCATAGAAACATACTAGTGGTCCTGGTCTTCTTCAAAGACCAATTTTAGAATCCTAAGAGGAGGTTTTAAAGAGGCGTGTTGAAGAAGAGGTAATATCCTTTACCGATTCGTTCAAATTAATTTATTCTTCTACTTCCTCTACTTTTGTTTTATCATAATAATGTAATAACATCAGTATCAATCATATACTTATATGTTATTATAAATATTAAACAACCATATTTCACATTAGATCCATCCTATGGAAAACGAAATCATTGCACGTGCATACGTACAGAATACCGTCTCCACGCCGTGGTGTAATCTGTTTTTCCACCACCACCTTACATGGTTGGGTATAAGAATGGAAGAAATAAATATATATGATTATTTTAAAGTGATATTGATTCTAAAATATTTTACACCATAGAATTTAATAAATTTCCACAATCATGAGAACGACATCGTCGCTCATGCGTACGTACGGCTTACCGTCTCCATGGTGCGATGTGATTGGTTCTACATGATCTTCATTAAACCATGATTATATAAATGAATTGAATGAATAGATATGATATATATTATTCAAATACCATTCTGTAAATGATGTATCTATAACCAAAAAATAGGAAGAATAATTTATTCGACAAAACACGCATAAGAACATAAAGTAGTAAACACTTGAATAACAAGTATCAATGAAATATTACTAATAAGAAGATAATAATATGACCATATATGATATCATAACAATGAATATGATTCTGGAATAATTCAATGACATTTTATAAATCATTATATAAGCGGTTCAGATACGTACAAATCATATCGGACCTAAGGTAAGGTAAAATCTCGCAATCTCAATTTTTATCCGAGAATATTTATACTTCGGTATTTACTGGGGCATATTTATCATCTACATATATGTTCCTTCAATATGTAATATTATTTATATCTTCCTAAAATTGATTAAATCCAATTTTACCTATTGGTGAATTTTTAGTAAAAGATATGAAAGGAATCTTTTGTCATTTTCAGTACGAGGTAATTTTGGACTTTTCCGGCCAAAGTACGAGAAGAATGTTTATTTTTAACATATATGGCGTGAATGGATTTTTATGATTTCATAGAACATTATTTACATGAAGATTCCTTTACAAGCATTTATGGTTATTTTTAATTAACTTCTTTTTGTTTAAAATTGTATGACATGTTAAGAAAGGAAAAATGTTTTTGAAGTAGAAAGGAAATTTTCCTCAAGAATGGAGTTCAAGTGTTTTATCAAAATTATTTTCCATATAAGATAATATAGGGTTCTTTTTCTATCCCTATTTTTTACATTTATTTGATTAAGTTATGATGGAATTATTTTTATGAAGTCCTTTTATCTTATATGGTTAATTTTATGACGGAATGATGTTTATGAATCCCATTTTTATTACATGGGTTATGCTATGACATATGATTTATGATTGTGTGTCACACATAAGAATGGTTTCATTATGAGATGGGTGGGACCTATATCTCCCTCAAATTCATTGGGTAAAGGTTCCTGTCTCATGAGATAGACATGGCTAAAAAGACAAGTTAATCTGGTTCAGTGCCATAGGACTGAAACGAGGAGTGAACTCGATTCACTAATGGAATTTGTCCGCTATGATAGTATTGGAAATGAGTCTTGACTAATATGAAATTATTTTCTATGATAATATGTGTATGACACAAAGTTTCATGTTTTATGTTGTGATTATTGGGATTACATTTCACTACTATGATTTATCCCATGTTATGATATTATGATCTCTTTTGCATGTTAGGATTTTCAAAATGCTATGTTCTTATGAATATGATTTGATTGATATTTATTTTGTTTACCCTTACTGTGCATTTCAGCACACCCTTTTGTATGTTTTCTTTTTCCTAGGTCAGGAAGAAGGGTATTAAGTAGGGGAAATTCTAAAAAGGGACTCTAGATATGATGAAATAAATGGGAGACAATGTAGATGATTTATGAACCTATTGTTTATGTATCTAAGTTTCTAAAGACACTATACCTATACGGTCCTATAAGGGTTTTGTTATATGTTGTAATAAGTATGCTTCAATTCTGATGTAATACCAATGTATGTAATGTATGGGTCATTATACTAAGGCAAGAGCTGAGAAGGATAAGATAGATGAAGATAGAAATGTTCAGCTGTTTGACAGTGCACATGAGTCTCTGGATGAGGAAGATGTTCTGAGAACTAATAATGGGAAACAGATGGTTATGGATACACCTACGAAAGCAATTTTAAGGAAAAAGGTAGCTGGTGGATCTTCTAAGAGGAATCTTGTCGAGTTAGGGAAATATCTCTCACCAAGTCGAGCCTCATATTCGGAATCATCATCCAGAGGACATGATTTCGTCATTCAATTACTGTAGAATCTTGTTGACACCATTCCGATCATTCTATGCATTGACTCCAGATTTCATATTCTCTAACACAGCTTGAATCAAAAATCAGATTCAGTATCCATGGTGATGGATAAGTGTGTAAATCATGAGGCTGACTTCATGAATTTCTTCATCAACTACGATGCCCAAAAAAAATCTTGTATGAAAGTTGTTAGATGGTCAAAGAAAATTGTTGAATATTTGAGATAGCATGATGAGTTCCAACATGATGTTAAGGAATATTTTGATAATGAAGATAGTAAAATCAAAGATCTCACGACTATCTTTGAAGAAAATCTAACCCTTTAGAAAAATACTCGGATTCAAGAGGTAAATTATTTGAATTGAAAGTTGTATTCTATTGCCCAAAGCTGGGAGAGGGAAAGGGATCATCATATTGAGATCATAGAGAAGCTAGTTAAGCAAGATGAGTTTTTGAAGGCTCGGGAAAAATAGATCAAGGATTTAGAGAAGAAAGCAGAGGATCGGGATCAGCTTTTGAAGCAAGCATTGGAAGACCACAAGGAACTCAAAAAGCTGAAAACCATAGTGAAGAAATTGATACCCAATGAAAAAAAGAAAAACTGATCCAATCTGATCTTTTGTTGTATTTTTATTTCCTTGTACAAATTCTTCCTATCTTAATGAAATTTTGGTTTCTCGTTTTTTTGGTTTCTTTGTACTGGTATTTTAGGTACAACAATTTCTTTTCCATTCTCTCAAATTCTTTTTGGAAATCACAAAGGGGGAGATAGGAAAAATAATACTAAGAAAATAAGAAATGTCCCAATGTAAGGGGGAGTTTATCTAAGGGGGATTTTTCATTGCAGATATTTATGTACTCAAGATAATGAAAAATATCATTCCGGAAATCTAGAATAAGATCCTTAGTGTTCCAAAGCCTAAGGGGGAGATAGTCGTATTCATCTTTTCCCATATGATATGGGAGATAAGTTTTATTTCAAAGTCTATAAAAATATTTTTATGTCCATATATTCTTTTTCGTAAGTATGTTTGTGCTTTCCAAAAAGGGGGAGATTGTTGAGTCAATAAGGTTTTCCTTATGACTTTTCCGTTCCTTCATACTTCGGGGGAGATGGTTATGTCAATAAAAATTCCTTATGACTTTACTATTCCTTCTTGTTTTGAAAATCAAAAACACCTTATCTCAAGGTAAATCTCATTTTACCCTATGTTTTACTGCTATAAGGAGAATTTCCCTTCCCCAAATAAATTTTTCCTTACCATGTTTTTCTTTGTTCATTATCTTGTCTAGGTATAAAATTAGGTTTCAAGACTAAATCCTCAAAATAATATGATAATATGATAAAGAGTATTCTACTTTCAGGATCCGAATTCAGACTTTGGGTTCTCTAAATTCAGACTCTGAATACTTCTGAGTTCTGACTCTATGTTATCAGAATTTAGACTTTGAACTTTTAAGAGTTCTGACTCCGAATTCTCATGAATTCTGACTCCAAACATTGTAGGTTCTGACTCTGAATTTCCTTGAACTCTAACTCTGAACATTGTGAGTTCTAGTTCTAAATTCTAGTGAATCCAGATTCTGAATTTCCTTGAAATTCAGACATTAGAATTCTATAGAGTTTTGGTTCCAAATTCCTTAGAAAACAGAATCTGAATATCCTTGTATTATAGTGTCCAAATTCATTTTTGGTTAGACTCTGAACTTTTATTTTCTTTCATTCTGAATATTGGATTTTGGTTATGTTACCATATTTTTTCATACACTTATTTTTTTTATAAAATGATGTCGTTCATTCAGTTACTAACTAATCATTGATTGAGTGACACGTGTATTGGTCCCTCTGAAATTCAAGGAAAATATGACTGTTGGAAGAGGGAGCCGACCATTGGTGTTGTGCCTGTAAATAGCAGCCCATTTGAAAGAGCTCACAACTTTGATGAACAAGTTGATAAATCTAGAGATTATATGCTGCTGAAGTGATTTATAGAGAGAGAGGCTTTATTTATTTCTACGTACTGAACTTCTTGTTCAGATTTGATTTGTGCAACTTCGATTGTTTATGTGTACAATCAAGGGCTTCTGGGGATAGGAAGACAGAGGTGCCGACTACCTTGATGTTGAGGGCTTCCTTGCTGAGGAAGACAGAGGTGATGGCTACCTTGAAGTTGAGGGCATGCAGGGATAGAAAGATAGACTCTGATATTTGTATCGAGGGATTACCCTGGTGTGGGTAAGACATTATTTTTTGAAAGTATAAATCAAGGGAGCTTTATCCCAGTTTGTTTGATACCCTTCTATTTTGGTTAAAAGATTTACTACTTGTTTCTTGTTTGTTAGAAGTTTTCCTATGAATTTTATTTGTTGAGGAAAGTATAACTATCTTATACCTCCTTATACTTGTACTTTGATATTGTAAAATTCTATACGCTTTAAGGTAGAATATTTTTCGTTGTAAACATTCATTAAGTTTCATTTTTCAGAACCATCTTTCAGAATTACTTTCTCGGAATCATATTTCAGAAATCAAGAAAGTGTGTAGTACTAGAGGTTTTGTGAAATACCTTGTTTAACCTTGTTAAACATAACCATCTATAAAAGTTCCAAAGGAATTTTTAAAGTGTATAATTCACCCCCATATTGTATTTTGAGCATCTTTATATACTTGATTCAGTATCTCTATTATTTCGATCCTATATTTGGTATTATAGAGTATATCATACACACATTCCATCTCAAAAATATAGCGTGTTTTTATTGTTTGTGATCATTTTTTATTGTTTGTGAGAATTTTTAGTGTTTATTAGGTTATATTAGAGTTTATCAGGGTTTCTTGTGATTTTTTACAGTATACTAGCATTTTTTTTGTTATTAGGGTTTTGTAGGGTTTTATTAGAGGTCATTATGGTGTGTTAAGGTTTGTTAGGGTTGAGTAGGATTTATTTGGATTTATTTAGAGTTTATTAAGGATTTTTAGGGATTTTTTGGGGTTTATTATGGTATATTAGTGTTTATTAGTGCCTATTAGGGTTGGTTAGGGTTGGTTAGGTTTTCTTAACATGTTTTTAGGGTTTATTAGGTTTTATTATCATTTATTAGGGTTTATTACAAATTTTTCAGGTTTTATTAGTGTTGAGTATAGTCACTTATGGATTTTAGGGATTATAAGGTGTCTTTAGGGATCATTAGGGTTTTTAGGGGTTTATTAGTGTTTAAAATTTTATATTAGTTATATTAGGTTTTAATATTTTTGAGGGTTTTGAAGCGTCTTTTGGGTTTTTCTTGCATTTTTTTTGTGTTTGTGTAGCGTTGTTTGAGTTTATGTAGCATTTTTAGTGTTTACATAGTGCTTTTAGGGTTTAGTTAGCAGTTTCATGTTTTATGTATCGTTGTTTAGGGTTTATGTAATGTTTTTATAGTTTATGTAGCATGGTTAGGGTTTAGGTTTTATGTATCATTTTTAGGGTTTATGTTGAGTTTTCTAGGTTTATGTAGAATTTTTAGGGGTGATGTAGCATTTCTGTTGAATTTTTTGGGTTCGTGTAACGTTTTTAGGGTTAATGTAATGTTTTTAGGGTTTATGTTGTGTTTTTAGGTTTTATGTAGTGTTTTTTAATGTTTACGTAGGGTTGTTTAAGGTTTATGTTATAGTTCTAGGGTTTATTTAGGGCTTTTTGGGTTTATGTAGCATTTTTTTGTTTATGTTGTGTTTTTTGAGTTTATGTTGCGTTTTTAGGGTTTATTTTGCTTTTTTAGGGTTTATGTAACATTTTTTGGGTTTATGTATCTATTTTTTTTCCTTTTTTAGGGTTTTAATGGTTGTTTATAGCTTGTAGTGGTTTAAGGTTTTTAATAGGTGTTTATGGTTTTTAAGGTATTTGATGGGTTTTCAAGGGTTTTTTGTGGGTTTCAAAGGTTTTATTTGTTTTTTCAGGATTGATAGGGGTTGTTAGGGTTTTTTATTTTGTTTTAGGGTTTTCTTGGTTATTGATGTAGTTTTTAGGGTTTATGTAACGTGTTTTAGTGTTTTTTGTGTTCTTTAGGGTTTTTAGTGTTATTTAGAGTTTATTATGATTCATTAGTGATTATTAGGGTTATTTAGGGTTTATTAGTGTTCATTAGGATTTTTTACGGTTTATTAGTGTTTTTTATTTTATATTATGTTTTTATTGGGCTTTTGTAGGCATTAATAGGTTTTTGTATGGTTTATTAACCTTTTTTAGGGTTATTTAGGATTTATTGGGGTTTTTTAGGGTTTATTTTATTTATTAGGCTTTATTAACATGTATTTGGGTTTATTATGATTTTTTAGTGTTTATTATGATTTGTTAGGGTTTATTGCGGTTTATTAAGGGGTTTTTATGGATTGTTTCAGTTTGTTACGATTTATTTGGCATTTTTGGGATTTTTTACGATTTATTGGGGGTTGTTAGGGTTTGTTACGATTTTTTATGGGGTTATTTGAGTTTTTTAGGGTTTATTAGCGGGTTGTAGGGTTTTGAGGGCTATTATATGGCAGGATTTGTAGTGTTTTTTCTAGTTTGTTAGGGTTTTTAGAGATTATGTGGATTTATTATGGTTCAATTGTGTTTTTATGGTATATTAGGATCTTTAAGGCTTTTGGATCGTTTATTAGAGTCTAATAAGGTTTTTTACGGTTTATTACAGGTTATTATGCTACATAAAACCTAAAACCGCTAACTAAACCCTAAAAGTGATACATAAACACTTAAAATGCTACATAAACTCAAAAAAACACTACATAAACACTAAAAAATGCTATAAACCCCTAAAGACACTTCAAACCCCACAAAAATATTAAACCCTAATATTACATAATATAAAAAATTATACCCTAATAAACCCTTAATAAACTCTAATAATCCCCAAAAATGCCTTATAATCCCAAAAAGCCATAAGAGACTCTAATCAACCATAATAAAACCCAAAAAATACCTAATAAACCCTAATAAATGATAATAAAACCTAATAAACCCTAAAAATACGTTACGAAAACCTAAACGACCCTAACCAACCATAATAGACCATAATAAACACTAATAAACCTTAATAAACCCCAAACAAACCCTTAAAATCCCCAATAAACCATAAATAAATCCAAATAAACCCTATTCAACCCTAACAAACCTTAACACACCCTAATGACCCCTAATAAAACCCTAAAAAACCCTAATAATAGAAACAAATGCTAGTATATCATAAAAAATCCCTAGAAACCCTGATAAACTCGAATAAAACCTAATAAACCCTAAAACGCTCACAAGAAATAAAAAAAATGATCACAAACAATAAAAACATGCTATATTACCTAAAAAGACCTAAAAACACTAATATAACATAATAAATACAAAAATGATAATATACCATAAAAATTCCTTGAAAGGATAATAAACCATAATAAACTCTAATATAACATATGATACCCTAAGAATGCTCACTAAAAAAACAAAATGGACACAAACAAAAAAATGCTATGTTATCTAAAAAGACTTAATAAACACTAATGTAACCTAATAACACAAAAAAAAATAAACCCCTTACAAACCCTAATAAACCCTAAAAATCCCTAATAAAGACTAATAAAAACTAATAAACCCTCATAAAACCATAATAAAACCCTAAAAATACCTTCTCAACCCAAATAAACCATGACACACCATAATAAAACCTAATAAAACCCAACTAAACCCCAATAAACAAAAAAACGCAAGCAAACAATTAAAAAGACCTAGAGACCCTAATAAACCATAATAAATTCTAATAAAACATAAAAAAACATAAAAACTGCTCACAAACACTAAAAACACACTAATAAAACCTAAAAAGTCATAACATCTCCTCTTATATATTATCAAAAACTAAAAAACACTCATATACCCTAATAAAAACACTCACAAACCCCAGTAAACCCTGAAAATCAATAACAAACCCTAATAAACACTACTCAACTCTAAGAAACCCTAATAAAACCCTATAGATACATACTAAACCCTAATAAAACCCTAAAAATACCTACTTAACCCTAATAAACCTTAAAAAAATATAATAAATTTAAATACCTGGAATTTCCATATATTTTTTTTAAATAAATGGGAATTATACGAGTCTGTGAAAATTGACAGCGTGTGATTCTGAGGCCCGGTGTGCCCGGAATGAATTTCTGAACTTTTTTTCAGGTACGTTCACTAAACGTGCGAGTGGGTTTTTTCTAAATTTTTAACCAGTGCACGGAATTGAAATCTTAGGTCACCGTTGAACTCGCAGCGCCAGTTTTTGCTTAAGGACACTTTCACCTCGACAACAGAGGTTGATGGTGAAAGTTATTTTTTGGTTTTTTCGTGAATGAATAAAATAAAAATAAAAGTTTGTGACACTTTATTTTTATTTGCAACACCCATGTGGGTCTTGGGAGGTGGGGTCCAGTGGAACTAAACCTCCTTGTGGAAGTTTGGAAGTGGGTACCACCAGACCTTAACCTCCCATGAGAGGTTATGATGGTGGGGACCACCAGACCCTAACCTCCCATGAGGGGTCATGCTGGTGGGGACCACCCGAGGCATAAACCTCTCAACCCCCTCTTAATGGGGGAGAAACCTCTAAACTCCCTCATTAATGTGGAGGAGCCTTTTGAGCTTCCTCTACATTAATTTTTCCAACGCATAAAGCTTTAATTGTGCCAACTGAGTTAATTGGCTTGCCCCCTTTTTAAATTAAGTAATAGCGTCGTTGGAATTTAGGAAGGTTCCTAGTAAATGAACCATCATAGATACCATGATCGTTACCTACCTCCCCCTCTCCTATATATATGGATCTTGGGAGGAGGATTTGGGACAACTTCACCAAGCGACGAAGCACTGGTAAAGTGATGGGACACCCAACACTTGGGGGATTACACCCTCCAATGAAGAACACATTCTCCAATGAAGAACATGCTCCCCAACAAAGAACTCTTCACCAATGATGAACGCCGACCTCCTTCGACCTTCTTCCTCAGGACTTCTTCTGACATGGGACATCCTCACCTATAGTGAATTGACGACCGTACTACCTTATTGTGCTGATGCCATCAATCGAATGAGGTAAAGGTTTATTTTGGGTATGATTATTTTTTTATTTTCTTCCTTTCTTTATAACGAAGAATGCGGATATTTTTTTTTGCATACGGGAAACAATCATTGTGGTAGGGTTTGACATTCTTCAATATTGTTTATGATGAGCCGCTTGCTACCGCCCTAATGTGGAGAGTGCGGGCCAAACAAACATGGCCCGTCCTCTCCACAATCCTTGTTTTGAAATGGGTGTGTTAGTTGAAATGGAGGAAGACGAAAAAGGCAATGGCGCTCTGCCACTCGCAGAATCCGCCACTCCGCACTGTGCTGAACCACCATCGTGTTGAACCGCCGAGCCGAGCAGCCTTCCCCCCCCCCCTGTGGCTCCCCGGCTGAACTGGCATGCGCCCCTCGTGGTGCACCTCCGAACTGGCCCACGCCCCTCACTGTTCCCTCCAGGACAAACCAGCCTCGTGGTGCCATCACGGCTGAACCGCCCTCGTGGCGCCCTCTCGGCCGAGCCACCCCTCGGCCAAGCCACTATCCGCGGCTGAGTCGACACACGCCTTCGCCGCTCCGCGGCCCCTCACGTCCCTCATGGCTTTCTGGACCCCCAGCAGACTGGGCCGCATCACGGGTTGGGCCTGACCGAGTGGGTTGATCCGGGTCGACCTGAACCAGGTTGAGCCAAGCCATGTCGGCCTGGTTTGGAATGATCTGGTCAGACCAGACTCAGGCCCACTATGACCCTTTATGATCTTTCAGGCATATCTTTGGAACCAGACGTCTGTTTGACGAACCGTTAGCGGCGCTATAAATCATGGAGCTAGTCAGTCCCTTTGAGTATACCC
The DNA here is from genome assembly GCA_963277665.1 of Viscum album. Taxonomy (NCBI): domain Eukaryota; kingdom Viridiplantae; phylum Streptophyta; class Magnoliopsida; order Santalales; family Viscaceae; genus Viscum; species Viscum album. The sequence goes on from OY728167.1 coordinate 786,199,643, forward strand.
TTCTTGAGTTTTTGTTATAGTTGAGATACGGTCAGGTTTGATCAAGCAAAAATCCAACCGGACCCCCGGAACTTAAAGGATGATAATGCATAGACCGGGCGTCTGATTGACGCGTCGTCTGTTGTGCTGATACCCTTTTGACGTGGCAGTTCTTCAAGATGCTTCTTCATGGGAATTTGTGACAGTTGGAGTATCGACCAGTCACTCGTGGAGTGGATCCTATAGAGGACAAGCGAGCTTAGTGCGGAGACCTAGTAGCTTACTGAGACCTGACGACTTCTGACTGGTTTGACTCGGAGAGACTCTACGAGCCCAGTAGGGAGCGCCATGGTGTCGTGGTAGACCCACAACGGGAAACGCCTTGGTGTCGTAGAAGAACCACAGTACTCGATAGGAGGAGTACCTCAGTAGGATACAAGGGGGAGCGCACTTGGTGATGCGAAAGACCCACGGTGGGGAGCACCTTGGTGATGCAGCAGACCCACGGTACTCGATAGGAGGAGTATCTCAACAGTACAAGGTTATTGGGAAGCATTATTGGTGTCACAACATGCCCACTGTACTCAATATAGGAGGAGTTCTCTAGTAGACGAGGTTTCGATAATGTGACTGGGGATGTTACTTGATACTACACCTAGAATATAATACTAGTTTGAGCTGATTCAATTTTTCTGTGTTTTCCTCATGATTGAGATGGATTACAAGATAACTGAGGTATATGTATGGGAATATACCTATGTAGGGTTATATATTAACTTCATAATTTGTGGCTTATCGTTGGTGAATTTTGTGAGACCTTGAGGGTCTCGGTGTCCTTATTGAGTATTGTTATACTCACCCATGCATGGTCTATGCCCGCACCTTGTTGTATTGGTTGTAGACAACGGACATTACTGACTGAGGCTGAGAGTACCAGGACTGGACGATGCTCAGAGGTGGAACTTACGGCGAGTTGGAACATAAAGGAGACGGACGGACGTGGAGTGTTGAGGAGGTGATCTGTACCTACCCTTTAGGTAGAAACCCCAGAGGACGATCCAGTGGTTTTCTTTATCGTTCTTCAGTTGTATTGCATTTCAGTTGTACTTGTACTTTCCCGTCGGGCTTGTATTCTGGTCCCTTTTTACTTAATGTACTCACTTGTTTACTATATAGTTTTCTTGTGTTCATATCTTGTTGTGTGCTTGGATACATGATTTTGCAGGTTATAAAGGCAATACCTTCCCAATTTTATGGAATACTCCATTGGTTCTAGTCACCAGCCCCTAGACTATGGAAGGCGGGCTTGGGGTACTCAAGGCATGGGCCCCGGGGGATGGGTCATGACAATAAACCATAATAAACCCCACTATACCCTAAAAAAGGAAAATATACCATTAAAAATCCCTAAAACCCCTAATAAATTCTAATAAAACCTAACAAAGCTTAAAATCACAAATAAACCCTAATAAACACTACTAAACCCTAAAAACCCCTAATATACCATCTTAAAAATTAATAAACCATAATGAATTATAATAAATTCTAATGAATCCTATGCATACCAAAATATAAGATAATATACCCTAATAAACCCAAATCAATCCTAATAAAACCATAAAAATACCTAATAAACCCTAATAAACCTTAACACACCATAATAAACCCTAATAAAATCCTAATAGCCACCACCAAACCCTAAAAACACAAATATACCATTAAAAACCCATAAAACACCAATAAACCATAATAAATTTTAATAACACCTAAAATTTCTAAAAAATTCTACTAAAACCTAAAAATGCCTTTAATAATAATAATAGTAATAACGCATGTGCATGTGCATATGAATATGCATGGTTTAAATAATAAATCATAACTCACATGCATGTGCATATGCCTGTGCATTTGCATTTGAATGATAATAAATAATAATGCATGTGAATGAAAAGTGTATGTGCATGTGCATGAGAATGATAAAAAATAATAAATAATAATGCACATCCTAGTGCATGTACATGTGCAAGTGCATGTGCATGGTAATAACAAATAAATAATAACCAAGTCCACATGAATGTGAATTTTCATGTGAATGATAATAAATAATAAATAATAACACATGTGATAATAGAATAATGCATGTGCATTGCCTGTGCATGTGCATTAGAATAAATAATAATACCACATGCGATAATAGTATAACACAAGTGCATTGCATTTTCATGTGCATGATAAAAAATAATATATAATAACGCACATGCATGTGCATTTACATGTAATGATAATGATAATGACCCATGCACATGCATGGTAAAAAATAATAAATAACAACGCATGTGCATGTGCATTTGTATTTGATGATACAATAATAATAATAATAATAATAATAATAGAATAACGCAAGTGCATTACACATGCACGTGCATAGTAGTAAATAATGAATAAATAATAATAAATAAGAACGCACATGCATGTGCATGTGAATTTATATTTGATGATAATATTAATAATCCTAATTGTAATAATAATAATAATAACACATGCACGTGGATGGAAATAAATAATAAATAACAACACACATGCATGTGCATTTGCATGTGATAATGATAATAATAATGATAATGATAATAATAATAATAATAATAATAATAATAATTGTGATAATAATGATAATAAAAGAATAATACAAGTGCATTGCATATGCACGTGCATGGAAATAAATAATAAATAATAATGCACGTGCATATACATTTTCATGTAATGATAGTAATAATAACAGAAGTAGTAATAATAGTAGTAGTGGTGGTGTTAATAGTAGTAGTACCAATGCATGCGATAATAGAATATTGTATGTGCATTACGTGTGCACGTGCATGGTAATAAATAATAACGCCCATGCATTGCATTTGCATGTGATGATGAAGATAATAATAATAATAATAATAATAATATTATTATTATTATTATTATTATTATTATTATTATTAACAAAGCATGTGATAATAGAATAACACACGTGCATTGAATGTGCGTGTATGTGCATTTGCATGTGATGATAATAACAATAACAACAACAACAACCACAATAATAATAATAACAATAATAATAAAAAACCCTAAAACACACTAAAAAACCCTAACAGCCCCTATCAATCCCAAAAAAAACCATTAAACACATACCCCCCCCCCAAACCATTAAAAAGCCATTAGATACCATAAAAACCCCTAAACAACCGTAAACAACCCTTAAAAACCATAAAAAACTAAAAACCATAAACAACCATTAAAACCCTAAAAAAGGCTTCAAATAGATACATAAACACTAAAAACATTACATAAACCCTTAAAAATGAAACAATAACCCAAAAAACCCAACCTAAACCAAGAAACACAACATATACCCAAAAAACACTACATAAAACCTAAATGAACTACATAAACCCTAGAAATATAACACAAACCCTAAAAAACAACATAAACCATCAAAACGCAGCATTATAATTAAAAAATGCTATATAAAACCTAAAAAACCAATATAATCCCTAAAAACACTACATGAGCCCTAAAAACGTTACATAAACCCTAAAAAATTCAACATGAACACTATATCACCACTAAAAATGCTACATAAACCCAGAAAACGCAACATAAACCCTAAATAATTCTACATAAAACTGAAATCTTAAACACACTACATATACCCTAAAAACGTTACATAAACCCTAAAAATGATGCATAAAATCTAAAACTACTAACTAAACCCTAACAACGCTACATAAACACTAAAAATGCTACATAAACTCTAACAATGCTACACAAATACTAAAAAATGCTACAGTAGCCCTAAAGATACTTTAAAATCCTAAAAAATATTAAACCCACATATACCATAATATAAAAAATTAAACCCTAATAAACCCCTAATAAACTCTAATAATCCCTAAAAACACCTTATAATTCGTAAAAACCCTAAGAAACTCCACTCAACCCAAATAAAACCTCAAAAATACCTAATAAACCCTGATAAATTACAATAAAACCTATTAAACCCTAAAAACACATTACGAAAACCTAAACAACCCTAACGAACCCTAATAGACACTAATAAACACTAATAAACCCTAATAAACCCCAAACAAACCCTAAATATCCCTAATAAACCATACATAAAGCCAAATAAACTCTACTCAACCCTAACAAACCTTAACAAACCATAATAACCCCTAATAAAATCCTACAAAACCCAAATAAAGGAAAATATGCTAGTATACATTAAAACCCCTAGAAACCCTGATAAACTCTAATATAACCAAATAAACCCTAAAAACACTCACAGGCAATAAAAAAATGATCAAAAACAATAAAAACGTGCTATATTACCTAAAAATACCTAAAAACAGTAATATAACCTTCCCAGAAAGTCAGTCATAGGCTAACATCCGAGCATTTATTAAAATAAATGAAAAAATCTGTAAGCAAGCACACAAGCCCAAAAACATCAACTAGAAACCATAAAAACCATACCTTTCACCAAACCCATGATAGAAATCTTCCTCCACAGTGGCTGATTCCCATTCCGAGCTTTCATAATGCTTCAGGACTTTGGCATACTTCTTCCTAAAATTCAACCGCTCCAAAGAAATAAATTCATTAGGAGATTTCATACCATTATTTAGTCCTACTCCACCTCCCTTTGTTATATATGACCTAGTGAACATCAACTTTGGAAAATGGGAGTAATATTTCCTCGGCCGCCTTCATGGTGAGGTAATCATCGCCTCCTGGTTCTCAGACACCTTCACCTTCCCCCCTGGACAATGTTACTAAACGAGTGCCTTGCCAATCCACCATTATTTTCTTTATCACTCTCATAAATATCACCCCATTTTCTAGGGATAACCACCTTTTGATATGTTGTAGAATGATTCTTCTGAAACTGGTCATTAGCATCAATTAATTCTAAGCATTGTGGATGTTCCACCAGTTCATGATCTCCACACAGCAACATCCCCATTTCATCATTTGCAACAGCAGCCTCCTGAGGTCTATTCTCCACATTAGCACAATTATTTACTAGGTTAGTCACCTCTTCATCCTCATGTTCCAAACCCTGAAAATAGTTTCTTGTAGTACATGTAATCAGGACCCCTCCATCATCCTTATTTAGACCAATTTTCTCATCAGCACATCCTTGCAAAGCCCTCACAGTAGGACCGCCATGCATTGTGGGGCCTATATTCTCCACTGCCACAGGTTGCACCCCCTCGACCTTGCTACTAATAGACAACTCACCTCCAGAACTAGAGACACACTTATCATCATCATGCTTCCCACCATCCCCAACCTGCAGATCACTCTTCAATCGATTAAAACCTGAAGCAACCATCAGATTTAAGGATACCTCATCATCCTTGCCCACTACCGATGCAACCATATTCACCCCACCAGAGCCCTTTCTAGGATATGTTACACAAACCCTCTTCTGTCCTTCACAAGGCCTCTTCCTCGGAACATAGTTCCACTTCTTGAAACCTTCATCATAACACTCAGATGCCAAATGCCCCAATCGACATCAGTTCGAACAATGGTTGACCCATGACTCAAACACAACTTCTTATTTCCATATAAACACCATACCAACTTCAATCCAAAACCACTCCACCAGAGGCTTTGACACATCTACCTCAAAAAAGATGTGAGGATTGATCAGGTGGCTCACAGTGGAAGTGAGAATGTTAGAACAAGGAAAAAAACCCACCATATTTCCAATCATATGAAGAATTGATGGATTCTGAAAAGGCAGAGGAAGTTGAGGTCGACATATCCATATCACACTGAAGGTTGGATCACGATTCATGAAAAGATCAAATGACCATATAATAAGGGAGAATTTGAAATCATCGCATCACCGAGGGGCATTGGACCAGGCCCAAATCAGATCATCTTCTGAAGAAAAACGAATATTGAAGTGTCGTCTATCCATAAGACTAACAACCACATGGTCTTGCAAATCCCATTTACTGAAGAAGAATCGATCAAAGTCAACAACTGAGGGCCTTCAAAGATTGAAATGTGTGACCAGAATTAGATCAAGATGACTCAAAGGTTCCAAGAACTCTGACATCGTAATCAGCAACTTCAGGCAACCAAGATGCAAATCAAGAACCTTCGGGCTTAAAGAGATCATCGGGAAATCTAAGTGAAAATTACAGTTAAAAAAGAAGATAAATAGTTTCTGTGAGCTTGGAGGCATCCAAACCAATTCCTCCTCCCCCCTCCTGCCTCCAATAAGGGAAGGAATGTCGTCATCAATCATCCTAGGGTTCCATCATCACCATGAGCTCACCCTCTCAGATCAATGTCAAAACACAAATATAACCTAATAAAGACAAAAAATGCTAATATACCTTAAAATCCCTAGAAACCCTAATAAACAATAATGAACTCTAATATAACCTACGAAACACAAAAAACTCTCACAAACCAAAACAAAACGCTCACAAACAATAAAAACATGCTATATTATCTAAAAAGACCTAACAAACACTAATATAACTTAATAATGAAAAAAATATAATCAACCCCTAACAAACCCTAATAAACCCTAAAAATCCCTAATAAACCCTAATAAAAACTATTAAACCCTAATAAAACTGTTATAAAACCCTAAAAATATCTTCTCATACCTAATAAACCTTGAAACACAATAACAAAATATAATAAAACTCAACTAACCCACAATAAAAAAACACAAAAAAACCATTAAAAAGACCTAGAAACTCTAATAAATCATAATGAATTCAAATAAAAGCTAATAAAACAATAAAAATGCTCACAAACACTAAAAATACGCTAATAAAATCTAAAAAGTCATAACTACCCCTCGTATATATTAACAAAAACTAAAAAACACTCATATACCCTAATAAAAACACTAATAAACCCTAGTAAACTCTAAAAATACCTAACAAACCCAAATAAACTGTACTCAACCCTATTAACCCTAATAAACCCTTAAAGATGCCGACTGAACCCTAATAAAACCCTAAAAATACCTACTAAACCCTAATAAACCTTAACACACTATAATAAACCCCACTAAACCCTAAAAAATGAAAATACCATTAAAAATCCCTAAAACCCATAATAAATTCAAATAAAACCTAAAAAAGCTAAAAAGCACTACTAAAACTGAATAAACACTATAAAACACTAAATAACCCGAATATACCCTCTAAAAAATTAATAAACCACAATGAACCATAATAAACCCTGTTAAATCATAAACATACCCAAATATACCATAATATATCATAATATACACTAATTAACCCTACTCAATCCTAATAAAACCCTAAAAATACCTAATAAACCCTAATAACCCTTGACAAACCATAATAAACCCTAATAAAATCCTGATAACCCCACCGAACTCTAAAAAATGCTAATACACCATTAAAAACCCAAAAACCCTTACAAACCATAATAAATGTAAATAACATCTAAAAATCCTAAAAAATGACAGTGAACCCTAAAAATACCTCTAATAATAATTGAAGTAATAACGTACGTGCACATGCATATTCATGTCCATGGTTTATATAATAAATCATAACGCATGTGCATGTGCATATGCTTGCGCATTTGCATATGAATGATAATAAATAATAAGTTATAAATAATAACGCATGTGAATTGCATGTGTATGTGCATGTTCATGTGAATGATAATGAATAATAAATAATTATGCACATACAAGTGCATATGAATGTGCATGTGCATGTTCATGGTAATAAAAAATAAATAATAACCAATTCCACATGAATGTTCATTTGCATGTGAATGATAATAAATAATAAATAATAACACTTGTGATAATAGAATAACGCATGCGCATTGTGTGTGCAGCTTCATTAGAATAAAAAATAATAACACATGGGAAAATAGAATAATTCAAGTGCTTTGGATTTTCATGTGCATAATAATAAATAATATATAATAATGCACGTTCATGTGCATTTACATGTAATGATAATGATAACGACGCATGAACGTGCATGGTAATAAATAATAAATAACAACACATGTGCATGTGTATTTCTATTTGATGATACAAACAACAACACCAATAATAATAATAATAATAATAATAATAATAGAATAACACAAATGCATTTCATGTGCACGTGCATAGTAGTAAATAAAAAATAAATAATAATAAATAAGAACGTGCCTGCATGTTCATGTACATTTACATTTCATGATAATATTAATAATAATAATTGTAATAATAATAATAATAATAGCGCATGCACATGCATGGTAATAAATAATAAATAACAACGCACATGCATGTGCATTTTCATGTGATAATGACAATAATAATGATAATTATGATAATAAAAATAATAATAATAATAATAACTGTGATAATAATAATAATAATAATAAAAGGATAATACAAGTGCATTGCATATGCATGTACATTGTAAAAAATAATAAATAATAACGCACGTGCATCCACATTTTCATATGAAGATAGTAATAATAATAGTAGTAGTAATAATAGTATTAGTAGTGGTGATAATAGTAGTCGTACTAATGCATATGATAATAGAATATTTCATGTGCATTACGTGTGCATGTGTATGGTAATAAATAAAAACTCCCGTGCATTGCATTTGCATGGGATGATGATGATGATAATAATAACAATAATAATAATAATAATAATATTATTATTATTAATAACAACGCATATGATAATAGAATAACGCACGTTCATTGAATGTGTGTGTATGTTAATTTGGATATGCATTTGCATGTGATGATAACAACAACAACAACCACAACAAAAACAACAACAACAACAACAACCACAATAATAATAACAACAAAAATAATTACAACGCATGTGATAATAAAATAACTTGTGTGCATTGCATGTGCATGTGCATGGTAATAAAAATATAATAATAACGCACATGAATGTGCATGTTCCTGTGTATGAGATGATGATAATAAAAATAATAATAACAGTAATAATAATTTATAGTAGTTTGAAAAAACAGAAGACATGAAAAAAGTGCTAGAAATGGTGTCTCGAAAAACCTAAAAATCAAAGAGTCATTAAAAAAGGCATAAATTCTTCTTCAGGTGTCTATTTCTGCTCCTTGAATAGTCTAACTAAATCTCATGGTATGAACTACGATAAAAATAGGTGTCGGAGGCCGAACAGACACACAAATCAGAAGTTATGACCATTTTAAGAAAAATTTGACAGGGATCCAAACACAGAAATGGAGTTTTGGAGGCCTTCTGACGAGTTTTTGGGATTTTATGGTCTCAAAAATGACTTCAACATTGTTGAAGTTATCTCTCTGCATAGATATCTTTGCTGAATTCGATTTGATATGTGGTAGATCTCAAACGGACAACCGGATTGAAAGTTATGGTTGTTCGATGTTGGACATTCTTTCGAGTGGTATAACTAATATATCTTATGTTTCTTTGATCTTCTCAAAGTTTAGATTAGACTTGGTCCTCAATCATCTCATGAGCTTCAATTTTACTAGTCATAGTACTCAAACGGACACCCTAAGGAGATATTATGCCAATTTTAGTGAGTTGTGGGTTTCATAGGTTTTTAGGCACAAGGAGGTTTTCTCAGTTTAAAACAATAATAACTTCTTCTATGTGTGTTCATTTTTCCTCTACCAAATATAAAATCATATATTGTGAAAATATACACACTCTGGTGACCACTGGAACCCTTTCTGACATTCTTCAACCCACGAAAAGACACAAAATCCATTTGGATGGTCAAAAGATTGGCTTCTGGTGTCCGTTTTGCAATAACTTCTTCTATGGGTGTCTTTTTTGCCACTACCACATATCAAATCGATGCTTGAGACTAGACCTACACTCCTATAACCACAGAAGCACCTTCTCACATCCTTGAAGGCCGAAAAAGGTACTTAAACCCTCCAAAAGACCATAACTTCTACTTCGGGAGTCCGTTTCGCCTCTACCATATATCATATTGAACATTTCGACTACATCTACACATCTGTGAAAAAAATGAACGCATTATCACGTTCATAAAGACCCAAAAGGTCCATATGTCCTCCAAATGACCATAAATTCTACTATGGGTGTCTGTTTCACCTCTACCACGTATCAAATTGAAGCTTGCAACTAGCTCTACACATCTATGATAACCATGAACAACTAAATAGACCTAAAAAACCATTAATAACACTATAAACACTAAAAAATCATTAAAAACCACGCAAAACCCTAAAAACCCCTTACAAACACTAACAAACCCTAACAAAACCCTAACAAACCCCAAAAAACTCTAAAAAACAAAACAAACCCTAAAAAACCCTAAAAACCCTAACAAAACCCAAGAAGCACAAAGAAACCCCAATAAACAAATAAAACCCTAATGAAACCCTAAAACCCCCCTGAGAAACCATTAGAAACCCTAACATGACCCTAAAAACCCTAACAAATCCTTAAGCAAACCTAAGAAACACTAACACACCCTTAGAAAGCCAAACACACACATATAAATCCTAACACACACTTAGAAACCCTAGAACACCCTTAGATACTCCAACACACCCATAGAAACCCCAATACAACCTTAGAACCCCTTAGAAAATATAGCACACCCTTAGAAACCCTAACCCGCCCATAAAAACCTTAACCCACCCTTATAAACCCCAACACAAACTTAGAAAGCCTAACAAACCCTTAGACACCCTAAATTACTCTAATAAGAACTAATAAATCCTAACAACCCCTACCAACCAATAATAAACCATAATAAGCCCTAATAAACCCTGAAGCCCACTAATAAACCCTAATAAACACTAGTAAATCGTAATAAACCCAAAAAACTCTATTAGACCCCAATAAAAGCTACAAAATACCTAAAATCCCAAATATACAATAAAACGCTATTAAACCATTCAAAATGCTAATATTCAAAAAAAACCCTAACAAACCCAGAAAAACCTGACAAAACCCTAAAAAACCTTAAAACCCCAAAAAACCCAAAAAACCCCTAATACCCTAAAAACCCTAAAAACCCTAAAAACCCCTAAAACCCCTAAAACCCCTAAAAATCCTAAAACCCCTAAAAAACCCGAAAAACTAAAAAACCACGAAAACAAACCTAAAAACCCTAAAAACACTCAAAAAACCCTTAACACCCCTAAAAACATCAAAAAAACCTCAACAACCCCTAAAAACCCTAAACACCACTAAAAACGCTAAAAACCCAAAAAAACACCTAAATATGCCTAACAAAACCCTAACCAAGCCTATGAAACCCTTAAAAACCCTAAAACCCCCTAGAAAACCCTAAAACCACAAAAGAAAACCTAATACACCTTAATGAACCCTAAAAACCATAAAAACCCTAAAGAACCCTAAAGAACAACTAAATCCACTAACAACGCTACATAAAACCTATCAATTGATACAAAAACCCAAAAAATGCTTCCAAACCCACAAATGGAACAAAACCCAAAAAACACTAAAATAACCCTAACAAAGCCTAAAAAATCCAAACACACCCATACAACCCAAAAAAATGCATAAAATCCCAAACAACTCTAACAAACCGTAAAAAACCCCAAAACCCCTAACAAAACCTAACAAACCCTAACAACCACTAATAACCCCTATAAACCACTAATAAACACTAAAAACCCATAAAACCCACTATTAAACCCTAAAAACCATAATAAACACTAATAAATTATAATAACTCATAATAAACCCTAAAAAACTCTATTAAACCCTAATAAAAGATAAAAAATCCCTAAAATCCTTAATATATAATAAAAAACACTATTAAACCATAATAAACCCTAATAATCACTTAAAACCCTAACAATCCCGACATAATGCTAAAAAAATATCCAAATAATAGCCTACAAAACCCTATAACCGAATAATAAACCGTAAAAACCCCCTAAAAACGCCTAAATAAATCGTAACAAACCCAAGAAACACCAAATAAATTGTAATAAATCCTAACAACACCAAATAAATTGTAACAAACTGAAACAAACCATACCAAACCCCTAATAAACCCCAATAAACCCTAAAAATCATAATAAACCCTAATAAATCGTAACAAATCCAAATACATGTTACTAAACCCTAATAAATAAAAGAAACCCTAATAAACCTTAAGAAATATTAAATAACCATAAAAAGTTTGATAAACCCATGAAAAAGCAATTAATGACTACAAAAGGCCAATAAAACCCTAATATAAAATAAAAAATGCAAATAAACTGTAACAAATCCTAAAGAACACTAATAAACACTAAGGAACACTAATAAACCCTAGAGAACCATATTAAACACTAAAGAAAACTAAAAAACCCTAAAGAACCCAAAAAAACACTAAAACACATTATATAAACCCTTAAAACCACTACAATGCCCAAACAAATCCTAGAACACCCTAAAAAACCCTCACAACCCCTATCAATCCAAAAAAACAAATAAACCAATAAAATCCTTCAAAACCCAATAACAAGCCAGTCGATGCCATAAAAAACCATAAACACACATTAACAACCCTTAAATACTCGAAAAAACACTACAAATCATAAATAACCATTAAAACCCTAAAAAGGGTAGAAATAGATACACAAACACTACAAACATTACATAAACCCTAAAAATGCAACAAAACCCTAAAAACGCAACATAAACCAAAAGACGTAACATAAACCCAAAAAAACAACATAAACCCAAAAATCACTACATAAACCCTAGAACTGTAACATAATCCCTAAAAACACAACATAAACCCTAAAAATACAACATAAACATTAAAAAATGCTACATAAAACCTAAAAACACAATATAAACCCCAAAAAGAATACTTGAACCCTAAAAACATTACATAAACCCTAAAAAATGAAACATAAACACTACATCACCCCTAAAAATGCTACATAAACCCAGAAAATGCAACATAAACCCTAAAAAAATCTATATAAAACCTAAACCATAAATACGCTACATAAACCCTAAAAATGTTACATAAACCCTAAAAATGATACATAAAACCTAAAACCACTAACTAAACCCTAAAAATGCTACATAAACACTAAAAATGATACATAAATTCTAACAACACTGTACAAACAACAAAAATTATACAAAAACCCTAAAGAAGATTCAAAACCCTCAAAAATATTAAACCCTAATATTCCATAATATAAAAAATTAAACCCTAATAAACCCTTAATAAACCTCTAAAGAACCACTAATGCCACTACAAACTCTACATAAACCCTGACAATTGCTACAAAAATGAAAATAATGCTTCAAAACCCACAAAACAAAACAAAACCCCAAAAAACGCTAAAATAACCCTAACAAAGCATAAAAAATCCAAACACACCAATAAAACCCAAAAAACACATAAAACCCTAAACAACTCAAACAAACTGTAATAAACCCTAAATATCCTAACAAAACCTAACAAACCCTAGAAACCACTAATAACCCCTAAGATCCACTAATAAACCCTAAGAACCCCCAAAACCCCACTATTAAACCCTAATAAACACTAATAAATCGTAATAACCTGTAATAAATGGTAACAAACTCTATTAGACCCTAATAAATGACACAAAATCCCTAAAACATCTTATATACAATAAATACACTATTAAACCATAATAAACACTAATAATCATTAAAAACCCTAACATACGTGACAAAATGCTAAAAAAATCCAAATAATAGCCTACAAAACCCTACAAAAACCTACAACCCACTAATAAATCCTAAAAAACCCTCATAACCCCAAAATAAATCTTAACAAACCCTAACAACCCCAAATAAATCAAAACAAATCCAAACAATGGCAAATAAATCATAACAAACTGAAACAAACCATAACAAACCCCTAATAAACCGCAATAAACCCTAAAAAATCATAATAAACCCTAATAAATCGTAATAAACCAAAATACGCGTTACTAAACCCCAATAAATAAAATAATCCCTAATAAACACTAATAATTCCTAAATAACCCTAAAAAGTCTGATAAACCCTAGAAAAAGCAATTAATGCCTACAAAAGCCCAATAAAACCCTAATTTAAAATAAAAATGCTAATAAACTATAAAAAATCTTAAGGAACACTAATAAACCCTAAAGAACTTTAATAAACCCTAAAGAACAATATTAAACTCTAAAGAACACTAAAAAACCCTAAAGAACCCAAAAAATGCTAAAACACATTATATAAACCCTAAAAATTGCTATAATACAGAAACAAACCCTATAACACACTAAAAACCCCAACAACCCCTATCAATCCCAAAAAACAAAAAAACCCATAAACCCCCCCCCCCCAAAAAAACCATTAAAAAGCCATCAGATACCATAAAAAACAAAAACACCTGTTAATAACCCTTAAAAACGAGAAAAAACACTACAAACCATAAACAACCATTAAAACCTTAAAAGGATTCAAATAGATACATAAACCCTAAAAATGTTACATAAACCCTAAAAAATGCAACAAAAAACCTAAAAACACAACATAAACAAAAAAACACAACATAAACCCAAAAAACGCTACATAAACCCTAAAAGCACTACATAAACCCTAGAACTGTAACATAAACCCTATGAAAGACAACATAAACCCTAAAAACGCAACATAAACATTAACAAATGCTACATAAAACCTAAAAACACAATATAAACCTTAAAAACACTCCATGAACCCTGAAAAAATTACATAAACTCTAAAAATTTCAACATAAACGCAACATCACCCCTAAAAACGCTACCTAAACCCAGAAAACGCAAGATAAACCCTAAAAAATGCTACATAAAACCTAAAGAATAAACAAGCTACAAAAACCCTAAAACGTTACATAAAACCTAAAAATGATACATAAAATCTAAAACTACTATCTATACCCTAAAAACACTACGTAAACACTAAATATGCTACATAAACTCTAAAAGTTATACTAAAACCCTAAAAAATGCAACAAAACCCCTAAAGACGCTTTAAAACCCTCAAAAATATTAAAACCTAATATATAATAATATAAAAAAATTAACCTCTAATAAAACCCTAATAAACTCTAATAATCCCTAAATACACATTATAATCCCTTAAACCCTATGAAACTCTACTCAACCCTAATAAAACCCCAAAAATACCTAATAAACCCTAATAAATGAAAATAAAACCTAATAAACCCTAAAACTAATTTAAGAAAACCCAAAAAACCCTAACCAACCCTAATAGACACTAATAAACACTAATAAACCCTAATAAACCCCAAATAGACCCTAAAAAGCCCTAATAAACCATAAATAAATCCAAATATACCCTACTCAACCATAAAAAACCTTGACACACCAAAATAACCCCTAATAAAACCCCACAAAACCCTAATAAAGAAAAAATGCTAGTATACCTTAAAAAATACCTTAAAACCCTGATAAACTCTAATATTCCCTAATAAACCATACAAATGCTCACAAACAATAAAAAAAGATCACAAACAATAAAAACACCCTATATTACTTAAAAATACCTAAAACAAAAATATAACCTAATAAAGACAAAAAAACTAATATACCTTAAAAATCCTTAGAAACCCTAATAAACCATAATAATCTCTAATATAACCAAAGAAACCCTAAAACGCACACAAATAAAAACAAAACACTCACAACAATAAAAACTTTCTATATTATCTAGAGAGACCAAACAAACACTAATATAACCTAATAAAACAAAAAAAACTAATATACCCCTAACAATCCCTAATAAACCCTACTAATACCGAATAAACCATAATAAAAACGAAAAAAACATTAATAAAACTTTAAAAAAACCTAAAAATACCTTCTCAACCCTAATAAACCTTGACACACCATAACAAAACCTAATAAAACCCAACTAAACCCCAATAAACAAAAAAATGAAAAAAACCCTTAAAAAGCCTTAAAAACCCTAATACACCATAATAAATTCATATAAAAGATAATAAACCATTAAAAATGCTCACAAAAACTAAAAACACACTAATAAATCCTAAAAAGTCATAGCAACACATCATATATATTAACAAAATCTAAAAAACAGACATATACCCTAATAAAAACACTAACAAACCCTAGTAAACCTTAAGAATACCTAACAAACCCTAATAAACTGTACTCAACCCTAATAAAACCTAATAAAACCTTAAAGATACTGAATCAACCCAAATAAGACATTAAAAATACCTAATCAACCCTAATAAACATTAACACATCATAATAAACCATAATAAACCCCACTAAACCCTAAAAACGCAAATATGCCATTAGAAAGCCCTAAAAACCCTAATAAATTCTAATAAAACAAAACAAAACATTAAAGTGAAAATAAACCCAAATAAACACTACGAATCACTAAAAACCCTAATATACCCTCTTAAAAATTAATAAACCACAATGAACTATAATAAACCCTAATAAATCCTAAACATAGTCAAATATACCATAATATACCATAATATACCCTAATAAACCCAACTCAATCCTAATAAAACCATAAAAATACCTAATAAACCCCAATAAACCTTGACACACCATAATAAACCCTAATAAAATCCTAATAACCCCCACCAGACCCTAAATACACTAATATACCATTAAAACCCCCTAAAACCCTGACAAACCATAATAAATGTTAATAACACCAAAAAATCCTAAAAATGATAGTAAACCCTAAAAATACATCTAATAATAAGAGTAGTAATAATGCACGTGCATGTGCATTTGCATGTTCATGGTTTAAATAATAAATCATAATGCATGTGCATGTGCATATGCATGCGCATTTTCATGTGAATGATAATAAATAATAAATTATAAATAATAACGCATGTGATTTGAATGTGTATGTGCATGTGCTTGTGATTGATAATAAATAATAAATAATAACGCACATCTATATGCATGTGCATGTGCATGTTCATGGTAATAAAAAATAAATAATAACAAATTACACATGACTGTGCATTTTCATGTGACTGATAATAAATAATAAATAATAACACATGTGATAGTAGAATAACGGAAGTGCATTACATGTGCACTTGCGTGAGAATAAATAATAATAACACATATGATAAAAGAATAACGCAAGTGCATTTCATTTTCATGTGCATGGTAATAAATAATATCTAATAACGCACGTGTATATGCATTTACATGTAATGATAATGATAATGACGCATGCATGTGCATGGTAGTAAATAATAAATAACAACGCACGTGCATGTGCATTTGTATTTGATGATGCAAATAACAACAACAACAACAACAATAATAGAATAATGCAAGTGCATTGAATTTTCACGTGCATAGTTGTAAATAATAAATAAATAATAGTAACTAAGAATGCACATTCATGTGCATGTGCATTTACATTTGGTAATAATATTAATAATACTAATTGTAATAATAATAATAATGCATGCACATGCATGGTAATAAATAATAAATAACAACGCAAATGCCTGCGTATTTGCATATGATAATGATAATAATAATTATAATGATAATAATAATAAAAATAATAATAAAATATGTGATAATAATAATAATTATATTAAAAGAATAATACAAGTTCATTGCATATGCACATGCTTGGTAATAAATAATAAATAATAACACACGTGCATCTTTATTTGCATGTGATGATAATAAGAAAAACAGCCGTTGTAGTAGTAGTGATAATAGTAGTAGTACCAATGCATGTGATAATAGAATATTTCATGTGAAATACATGTGCATGTGCATGGTAATAAATAATAATGCACGTGCATTTCATTTTCATGTGATGATGATGATGATGATGATAATAATAATAATAAAATTATTATTAATAATAACCATGCATGTGATAATAGAATAACACACTTGCATTGAATGTGCGTGTTTACATATTTTCATGTGCATTTTATTGTGATGATAATAACAATAACAACAACAACAATAACAACAACCACAATAATAAAAACAACAATAAGAATAACAATGTATGTGATAATAAAATAACGTGTGTGTGTTTCATGTGCATGTGCATGGTAATAAAAAATAAATAATAATTCACATTAATGTGAATGTGCATGTGCCTGAGATGATAATAATAATAATAATAATAATAATAATAATAATAATAATAAAACAACGCATGTGATAATAGAATAACGCACATGCATTTCATGTGCAATGCATGATAATAAATAATAACTCATAACACACATGATGATAATAATAACACTAATAGTAATATTAATAATAATAGAGCATGTGATAATAGAATAACGCACATGTATTGAATGTACACATGTTTGGTAATAAATAATAACACATGTGCATTTTCATTTGCATTTGATGATTATAACAATAATAACAATAATAGTAATAATAACAATAAAAATAAAAATGAATGTGATAATAGAATAATGTAGGTGCATTGCATGTGTGAGTGAATGGTAATAAATAATAATGGGCGTTCATGTGCATTTTCATGTGATGATAATAATAATAATAATAATAATAACAACAACAATATATTCACGTGCATGGAAATAAATAATATATAATAAATAATAAATAATAACACATGTGCATCTGCATTTGCATGTGAAGATAATAATAATAATAGTAGTAGTAATAAAAATAATGATAATGATAATAATGATAATGATAATAATGATAATAATAACTTTTGTGATAATAGAATAACACACGTCCTAACAGACCCTAACAAAACCTAACAAACCCTAACTACCACTAATAACCCCTAAGAACCACTAATAAACCCAAATAACACTTGAAACCCACTGTTAAACCCTGAAACCCTACTAAATACTAATAAATCATAATAACCTTTAATAAACCCTATTAGACACACTACAGAAGCCCTAAACCCCTAATATACAATAAAAAACACTATTGAACCATAATAAATCATATTAATCACTAAAACCCCTAACAAACCGAACAAAACACTACAAAACCTGCCAAATAATAGACTAAAAAACCCTACAACCCACTAATAAACCTTAAAAAAACCTAATAACCCCATAATAAATCGTAACAAACCCTAACAACCCCAAATAAATCGTAAGAAATCCTAACAATGCCAAATAAATTGTAACAAACTGAAATAAACCATAACAAACCCCAAATAAAAGGCAATAAACCCTAACAAATCATAATAAACCCTAATAAATTGTAATAAACCCAAATACACATTAATAAACCCAAATAAATAAAATAAACCCTAAGAAACCCTAATAAATCCAAAATAACCCTCAAAAGATTCATAAACCCTAGAAAAATATATTAATGCCTACAAAATCCCAATAAAACCCAAATATACAATACAAAATTCTAATAAACCATATCAAATCCTAAAGAACACTAATAAACCCTAAATAACCCTAATAAACCCTAAAACACCGTAATAAACTCTAAAGAACACTAAAAAACCCTAAAGAACCCAGAAAACTCTAAAACACCTTACATAAACCCTAAAAACCGCGACAATAACCAAACAAACCCTAAAACACACTAAAAACCCTAACAACACCTATCAATCATGAGAAAACAAATAAACCCTTAAAACCCCCCAAGAAACCATTGAAAACCCATCAAATACCTTGAAAACCTTAAACACCCATTAACAAACCTTAAAACCCCAAAAAACGAATACAAACACTAAACAACCATTAAACCCCTAAAAAATGAAACAAATAGATACATAAACCCAAAAAACATTACATAAACCCTAAAAATGCAACATAAACCCTAAAAACACAACATAATCCAAAAACAACACAACATAAACAGTAAAAAACGCTACATAAAACCTAAACAATGCAACAAAAACATTAAAAAATGCTTCATAAAACCTAAAAACACAACATAAACCATAAAAACACTATATGAACCCTAAAAACATTACATAAACCCTAAAAATGAAACATAAATGCTACATCACCCCTAAAAACGCTACATAAACCCCGAAAACGCAACATAAACCCTAAAAAAATGCTATATAAATCCTAAACCCTAAACATGCTACCTAAACCCTAAAAACATTACATAATCCCTAAAAAATGCTACATAAATCCTAAAACCTCTAACTAAACCCTAAAAGCGCTACATAAACATTAAAAATGCTACATAAACTCAAACAACGCTACACAAACACTAAAAAATGATACAAAAACCATAAAGACACTTCAAAACCCTCCAAAATATTAAACCCTAATATACCATAATATAAAATATTAAACCCTAATAAACCCCTAATGAACACTAATAATCCCTAAAAACACATTATAATCCCTAAAAACAATAAGAGACTCCACTCAACCCTAATAAAACCTTGAAAATACATAATAATCTCTAATAAATAATAATAAAACCTAATAAACCCTAAAACACGTTAAGAAAACCTAAACAACCCTAACCAACCCTAATAGACACTAATAAACACTTATAAACCATAATAAACCCCAAACAAACCCCAAATATCCCTAATAAAACATAAACAAATCCGAATAAACCCTACTCAACCCTAACAAACCATAACACACCATAATGACCCCTAATAAAACCCTACAAAACCCTAATAACGAAAACTAACTCTAGTACACCATTAAAAAACCCTAAAACCCTAAAAACCATAATAAATTTTAATACACCATAATAAACCCTAATAAAATCTAAATAACCCCCACCAAACCCAAAAAAATGCTAATATACCATTAAAAAACTCTAAAACCCTAACAAACCATAATAAGTGTTAATAACACCTAAAAATTCTAAAAAATGCTAGTAAACCCTAAAAATACATCTAATAATAATGATAGTTATAATGAACATGCATGTTCATATGCATGTGCATGGTTTAAATAATAAATCATAATGCATGAGCATGTGCATATTCCTGTGCATTTTCATTTGAATGACAATAAATAATAAATAGTAACGCATGTGAATTACATGTGTATGTGCATGTGCATTTGAATGATAATAAATAATAAATAATAACGCACATCCAAGTACATGTTCATGTGCATGTTAATGTGTGTGTGCATGAGCATGGCAGTAAACAATAAATAATAACCAAGTTCGCATTAATGATCATTTGCATGTGAATGATAATAAATAATAAATAATAACACATGGGATAATAGAATAATGCTCGTGCATTGCATGTGCACGTGCATGAGAATAAATAATAATAACACACGTGATAATAGAATAACTCAAGTGCATTGCATTTTCAGGTGCATGATAATAAATAATATATAATAATGCATGTGCATGTGCATTTACCAGTAATGATAATGATGCATTCACGTGCATGGTAATAAATAATAAATAGCAACGCACGTGCATGTGCATTTGTAGTTGGTGATACAAACAGAAATAATAATAATAATAATAATAATAACAATAGAATAATGTAAGTTCATTTCATGTGCATATGCAGAGTATTAAATAAAAAATAAATAAGAACGCACATGCATGTGCCTGTGCATTTACATTTGATGATAATATTAATAATATTAATTTTAATAATAATAACAATAACGCATGCATGTGCATGGTAATAAATAATTAATGACAACGCACATGCATGTGTATTTGCTAGTTATAATGATAATAATAATGATAATGATAATAATAATAATAATGGTGATAATAATAATAATAATAAAATAATAATACAAGTGCATTGCATATGCACGTGCAAGGTAATAAATATTAAATAATAACACACGTGCATCTACATTTTCATGTGATGATATTAATAATAACTGTAGTAGTAATAATATTAGTAGTAGTGGTGATAATAGTAGTAGTACCAATGCATGTGATAATATAATATTGCATGCGCATTACGTGTGCACGTGAATGGTAATAAATAATAACGCATTTACAGGTGATGATGATGACGATGATGATGATGATAATAATAATAATAATAATAACATGTATGATGATAGAATAACATAAGTGAATTGAATGTGCATGTATATGCATTCGCATGTGCATTTTCATGTGATGATAATAACAATAACAACAACAACAAAAACAACAACAACAACAAAAACAACCACAGTAATAATAATAATAATAATAATAACAATGCAAGTGATAATCAAATAACGTGAGTGCATTGCATGTGCACATGCATGGTAATAAAAATATAATAAAAACACATGTGTATGTGCATGTGGATGAGATGATGATAATAACAATATTAATAATAGTAATAATAAGTTATATTTGTTTGTAAAAATAGCAGTCAGGACAAAAATGCCAGAAATGGGGTCTCAAAAAACCTAACAAATCACCATGTCATTGAAGAAGGCCTAACTTATTCTTTGGGTGTCCATTTCTGCTCCGTGAATAGTCCAACTGAATCTCATGGAACGAACTATAATAAAAATATGTGCCGGATGCTGAACAGACACACAAATCAGAATTTGTGACCATTTTAAGAAAAATTTGACAAGGATCCGTACATGAAAATGGAGTTCTGGAGGCCTTTTGATGGGTTTATGGGGTTTTAGGGTCTCAAACATGACATGAACTATGTTCAAGTCATCCTTATGAGTAGATATCTTCGGTAATTTCGATTTGAAATGTGGTAGTGCTCAAAAGGACAATCGGGGCGAAAGTTATGGTCATTTGAAGTTGGACTTTTTTTGGGAGTGGTATAACTAATATATCTTATATTTATTTGATCTTCTCATAGTTTCTACTAAATTTGGTCCCCACTCATCTCACAAGCTTCTGTTTGACTGGTCACAGTTCTCAAACGGACACCAGAAGGATATGTTATGCCTATTTCAGTTAGTTGTGTGTTTCTATGGTTTTTAGGCACTAGGAGAGTTTCTCAATTTAAAACGATAATAACTTCTTCTATGTGTGTTCATTTTGGCTCTACCACATATCAAATTGAATATTGTGAAAAGAAACAGACTCTAGTAAAAACTGGAACCCTTTATGGCATTCTTTAACCCCCCAAAAGAACCAAAATCCCTTTGGATGGTCAAAAGATTGGCTTCTAGTGTCCGTTTTACAACAGCTTCTTCTATGGGTGTCTGTTTTGCCACTACCACATATCAAATCGAAGCATTCCACTAGAACTACACTCTTATAACCACTAAAGCACCTTCTGACATCCTTGAAGGCCAAAAAGGTACTTAAACCCTCCAAAAGACCATAGCTTCTACTCTAGAAGTCTGTTTTACCTCTACCATATATCAAATCGAATCTTTAGACTAGATCTACACATTTGTGGCCAATAAGAACACCTTATCACGTTCTTAAAGTCCCAAAATGTCCTCATGTCCTCCAAAATACCATAACTTCTTATCTGGGTGTCTGTTTCACTTCTACCACATATCAAATTGAAGCTTGTGACTAGCTATACACATCTATGACAACCATGAACAACTAAATAACCCTAAAAAACCATGAATAACCCCATAAAACCTAAAAACCATTTAAAACCATGAAAAAACAAAACCAACCCTAACAATCCCCAACAAACACTAACAAACCCTAACAAATCCTTACAAACCCTAACAAACCAGTACAAACCCTAACAAACCCCAAAAAACCCTAAAATACATAACAAACCCAAAAGAACATAACAAACCCTAAAAACCCTAACAAGCCCTAACAAACCTCGCGAAGCACTAAGAAACCCAAAAAACCCGATGAAACCCTAAAAAACCCCTATGAAATCATAAGAAACCCTAACAAAATCCTAAAAATGCTATCAAACCCCTAAGAAAACCTAAGAAACACTAACACACCCTTAGAAACCCTAACACGCCCATAGAGACCCTAACACACCTTTAGAAACTCTAGCACAACCTTAGAAACCCCAAAACACCCATAGAAACCCTAACACAACCTTAGAAACCCTTAGAAACCATATCACATCCTTATTAACCTGAACACACCCATAAAAACCCTAACCCACCCTTAGAAACCCTAACACACACTTAGAAACACTAAAAAACCCTTAGACACCCTAAATCACTCTAATAAGCACTAATAAATCCTAACAAACCCTACCAACCAATAATAAACCATACTAGACCGCAATAAACCCTAATGCCCACTACTAAACCCTAATAATCACTAATAAATCGTAATAAACCCTAAAAACCCTATTAGACCCAAATAAAAGCTACAAAATACCTAAAACCCGAAATATAGAACAAAAATGCTATTAAACCATTCCAAATGCTAATATTTACAAAAAAAATCACTAACAAATCTAGAAAAACCTGAAAAAAACCTAAAAACCCCCAAAACCCCAAAAAACCCTAAAAAACCTGAAAAACACTAAAAAATACTAAAACCCCTAAAAACCCTTATAAACCCTAAAACCCCTAAAAGCACTAAAAAATCGAAAAAACCCAAAAAAACATATAAAACCCTAAAACCTAAAAAAACCTCAAAAAAAGCTAAAAACCCTAAAAACGCTAAAACCCTAAAAGCCTAAAAATGCCTAACAAAACCCTAACCAACCCATAAAACCCTTAAAACACCTAAATACCCCCTAGTAAACCCTAAAAACATCAAAAAACCCCTAAATCACCACAATGAACCCTAAAAACCCTAAAGAAACACGAAAGCCACTAAAAACGCTACATAAACCCTAACAATTGCTAAAAAAACAGAAAAATTATTCAAAACCCACAAAACTCAACAAAACCCCAAAAACGCTAAAATAACCCTAAGAAAGCATAAAAAAATCCAAACACACCCATACACCAAAAAAAGCATAAAACCCCAACCAACTCAAACAAACTGTTACAAACCCTAAAAACCCTAACAAAACCTATCAAACCCCAACAACCACTAATAACCTCTAAGAACCACTAATAAACCCTAATAACCCCTAATAACCAACTATTAAACCCTATAAACCCTAATAAACACAAATAAATTATAATAACCTGTAATAAACACTAACAAACTCTATTAGACCCTAATAAACGTTACAAAATCCCTAAAACCGCTAATATAAAATAAAAACACTATTAAACCGTAATAAACCCTAATAAACACTGAAAGCCCTGACAAACCCGACAAAATTCTACAAAACCTCCAAATAATAGCCTACAAAACCCTACAACCCACTAATAAACCCTAACACACCCTAATAACCCCAAAATAAATCGTAACAAGCCCTAACAACCACAAATAAATTGTAACAAATCCTAACAACGCCAAATAAATCATAACAAACTGAAACAAACCATAAAAATCCTATAAAAAACCACAATAAACCCTAACAAATCATAATAAACCCTAATGAATCATTATAAACCCAAATACAAGTTACTAAACCCTAATAAATAAAATAAACCCTAATAAACCCTATTAAATCATTAATAACCATAAAAGGTTGATAAACCCTAGAAAAATCTATTTATGCCTACAAAAGCCCAATAAAACCTTTATATAAAATAAAAAATGCTAATAAACTATAACAAATCCCAAAGAACACTAATAAACCCTAAATAACCCTAGTAAACCCTAAAGAACCCAAAAAACGCTAAACACATTATATAAAACCTAAAAACCGCTACAATATCCTAACAAACCCTAAAACACAATAAAAAACCCTAACAACCACTATCAATCCCAAAAAAACAAATAATCCCACACCCCCAACCATTAAAAAGCCATCAGATACGATAAAAACCATAAACACCCATTAAAAATCCCTAAAAACCTTGAAATAAAAACTACAAAGCATAAAAACCCATTAAAACCCGAAAAAAGGTTTCAAATAGATACATAAACACTAAAAATGTTACATGAACCCTTAAAAATGCAATAAAAACCCTAAAAACGCAACATAAACCAAAAAATGCAACATAAAACCAAAAAACGCTACATAAACCCTAAAAGCACTACATAAACCATAGAATTGTAACATAAACCCTAAAAAACACAACATACACCCTAAAAAACTTAACATAAAAATTAAAAAATGTTACATAAAACCTAAAAACACAATATAAACCCAAAAAACACTACATAAACCCTAAAAACCTTACATAAATACTAAAAAATGAAACCTAAATGCTATATCACCCCTAAAACGCAACATAAACCCAGTAAAAGCGACATGAACCCTAAAAAATACTACATAAAACCTAAACCCTAAAAATGCTATATAAACCCTGAAAACGTTACAGAAACCCTAAAAATGATACATAAAATCTATAAATGCTAACTAAACTCTAAAAACTCTATCTAAACACTAAAAATGCTACATAAACTCTAACAATGCTATAAAAACACTAAAAAATGCTATAAATACCCAAAAGACGCTTTAAAACCCTAAAAAATATTAATCCCTAATATACCATAATATAAAAATTAAACCCTAACAAACCCCTAAAAACTCTAATAGTCCCTATAAACACTTTATAATCCCTAAAAACCTGAAGAAACTCTTCTCAGTCCTAATAAAACCCAAAATACCTAATAAACCCTATTAAATGATAATAAAACCTAATAAACCCTAAAAACATATTAACAAAACCTAAACAACCCTAACCAACCCTAATAGAAACTAGTAAACACTAATAAACCCCAATAAACCCCAAATAAACCCTAAAAGCCCTAATAAACCATAAATTTAGCCAAATAAACCCTACTCAACCCTAACAAAATTTAACACAGCATAATAACCCCTAATAAAACCCTACGAAACTGTAATAAAGAAAAAAATGCTAGTATACATAAAAAAATCCCTAGCAACCCCGATAACCTCTAATATAACCTAATAAACCCTAAAAATGCTCACAAACAATAAAAAATGATCACACACAATAAAAACACGCTATATTACCTAAAAAGACCTAAAAACACTAATATAACCTAATAAAGACAAAAATTCTAATATAACTTAAAAATCCCAAGAAACACTAATAGATAATAATAAACTCTAATATAACCTAAGAAACCCTAAAAACGCTCACAAACAAAAACAAAATGCTCACAAACAACAAAAACATGATATATTATCTAAAAAGACTTAACAAACACGAATATAACCTAATAAAAATAAAAAAAACTAATAAACCCCTAACAAACCATAATAAACCCTAAAAATCCAAAATAAACCCTAATAAAAACTAATAAATCCTAATAAATCCATAATAAAACCCTAAAAATACATTCTCAACTCTAATAACCCTTGACACACCATAAAAAAACCAAATAAAACCCAACTAAACCCTTATAAACAAAAAAACACAAACAACCCATTAAAAAGACCTAGAAAGCCTAATAAGCCATAATAAATTCAAATAAAATCAAATAAACCATTAAAAATTCTCACAAACACTAAAAAAACGCTAATAAAACCTACAAAGTCATAACAACCCCTCATATATACTAACAAAAACTAAAAAACAATCATATACCCTAATAAAAACACTAAGAGACCCTAGTAAACCATAAAATTCCCTAATGAACCTGAATAACCTATACTCAACCCTTATAAACCCTAATAAAACCTTAAATATACTGACAAAACCATAATAAAACCCTAAAAATACCTAATCAACAATAATAAACCTTAACACACAATAATAAACCCTAATAAACCCCACTAAACCCTAAAAACGCAATTATACCATTAAAAAGCCCTAAAACACCAAATAAATGCTAATAAATCCTAACAATGCTTAAAAGTGCTGATAAACCCAAATAAACACTACTAAACACTAAAATACCCTAATATAACATCTTAAAAATTAATAAACCACAATGAGCCATAATAAACCCTAATAAATCCTAAACATACCCAAATATACCATAATATACCATAATATACACTAATAAACCCATTTCAATCCTAATAAAACCTTAAAAATAGCTAATAAACCCTAATAAACATTGACACGCCGTAATAAACCCTAATAAAATCCTAATAACCCCCACCAAACTCTAATATATGCTAATATACCATTAAAAACCCTAAAACCCTAACAAACCATAATAAATGTTAATAACACCTAAAAATCCTAAAAAATGATAGTAAACCGTAAAAATAACTATAATAATAATAGTATTAATAACACACATGCATGTTCAAATGCATGTTTATGGTTTAAATAATAAATCATAACACGCGTGCATGTGCACATGCCAGCGCATTTGCATGTGAATGATAATAAATAATCAATTATAAATAATAACCCATGTGAATTGCATGTGTATGTGCATGTGCATGTGAATGATAATAAATAATAAATAACTACGCACATAAAAGTGCATGTGCATGTGTATGTGTATGATCATGTGCATGTGCATGTGCAAGGTAATAAACAATAAATTATAACCAAGTCCGCGTGAATGTGAATTTTCATGTGAATGATAATAAGTAATAAATAATAACACATGTGATAATCGAATAACGAAAGTTCATTACTTTTGCATATGCATGATAATACATAATATATAACAACGCATGTGCATGTGAATTTACATGTAATGATAATGATAATGAAGCATGCACAAGAATGGTAATAAATAATAAATAACAACGCACGTGCATGTGCATTTGTATTTGATGTAACAAACTACAATAGCAACAAGAATAATAATAATAATAATAATAATAATAATAATAACAGAATAATGCTACTATATTTCATTTTCACGTGCATAGTAGTAAATAATAAATAAATAAGAATGCACATGCATGTGCATGTACATTTTCATTTAATGATAATATTAATAATACTAATTTTAATAATAATAATAATAATGCATGCACGTGCATGGAAATAAATAACAAATAACAACGCACATGCATGTGAATTTGCATGTGATAATGATAATGATGATAATAATATTATTATTATTAATATTAAAAACTGTGATAATAATAATAATAATAATAATAATAATAATAATAATAACAATAAAAGAATAATACAAGTGCATTGCCTAGGTATGTACATGGTAATAAACACGTACATCTACATTTGCATGTGATGATAGTAATAATAACAACAGTAGTAATAATAGTAGTAGAAGTGGTGATAATAGTAGTGGTAATAATGCATATGATAATAGAATATTGCATGTGCATTATGTGTGTATATGTATGGAAATAAATAATAACTCCCATGCATTTCATTTTCATGTGATGATGACGATGATAATAATAATAATAATAATAATATTATTATTAATAATAACAATGCATGTGATAAAAGAATAACACACATTCATTGAATGTGTGTGTATATGTATTTAGATATGCATTTGCATGTGATGATAATAACAATAACTACTACAACAACAACTATAACATCAACATCAACCACAGTAATAATAATAATAATGCATGTGATAATAAATTAACACGTGTGTGCATTGCATGTGCACGTGCATGGAAATAAAAATATAATAATAACGCATGTGCATTTGCATGATATGATAATAATAATAATAATAATAATAACAATAATAGTAAGTTATAGTTGTTTGAAAAAACAGCAGACATGACAAAAGTAATAGAAATGGTGTCTCGAAAAACCTAACAAATCACAGAGTCACTAAAAAAGGCATAACTTCTTCATCAGGTTTCCATTTCTGCTATGTGAATAGTGAAACTAAATATCATGGAACTTATTACGATAAAAACAGGTGTCAAAGGCTTAACAGACACACATATCATAAGTTATGACTGTTTTAAGAAAATTTTGACAAGGATCCATACATGGAAGTGGAGTTTTGGAGGCCTTCTGATGGGTTTTTGGGATTTTAGTGTCCCAAAAATGACTTGAACTATGTTCAAATTAGCCTTCTAATTAGATCTCTTCACTGCCATTGATTTGATATGTGGTAGAGCTCAAACGGACAACCAGAGTGAAAGTTATGGTCGTTTGAAGTTGGACTTTTCTTTGGAGTGGTATAACTAATATATCTTCTGTTTCTTTGATCTTCTCACAGTTTCGATTAGAATTTTTCCTCACTCATCTCACTTTCTTTGATTTTAGTAGTCACAGCACTCAAATGGACAACTGAAGTAGATGTTTTTCCTATTTTAGTGAGTTGTAGGTTTCATAGGTTTTTAGGCGCTATGGGGGTTTCTCAATTTAAAACGACAATAAATTATACTATGTGTGTTCATTTTGGCTCTACCACATATCAAATCTATGATTGTGAAAATATACACACTCTAGTAACCACTGGAACCCTTTATGACATTCTTCAACCCCCAAAAAAACCCAAATCCCTTTGGATGGTCAAAAGATTGGTTTTTGGTGTCTGTTTTGCAATAACTTCTTATATGGGTGTCTATTTAGCCTCTACCACATATCAAATCGATGCTTGAGACTAGACCTACACTCTTATGACCACTGAAGCACCTTCTCACATCCTTGAAGGCCAAAAAGGTACTCAAAACCTCCAAAATACCACAACATCTATTCTGGGAGTCTGTTTTGCCTCTATCATATATCAAATTGAAGCTTTCGACTAGATCTACACATCCGCGACCAATAAAAACACCTTATCATGTTCTTAAAGACCCAAAAGTTCTTTAAGTCCTTTAAATGACTGTAACTTCTACTCTGGGTGTCAGTTTCACCTCTACCACATATCAAATTCAATCTTGCGACTAACTCAACACATCTGTGACAACCATGAACAACTAAATAACCCTATCAAACCATGAATAACCCCATAAACACTAAAAAAATTAAAAACCACGTAAAACCCAAACAAACCCTAATAAACCTGAACAAACACTAACAAACCCTAACAAACCCTAACAAACCCAAAGAAACCCTAACAAACCCCAAAAAACCATAAGAAAACACAACGAATCCTAAAAACCCTAACAAAACCTAACAAGAACTAACAAACCCCAAGAAGCTCTAAGAAACCCCAATAAACACAAAAAACCTGAAAAAACCCTAAAAACACCTACTAAACCATAAGAAACACTAACATAACCCTAAAACCCCAAAAAA
The DNA here is from genome assembly GCA_963277665.1 of Viscum album. Classification (NCBI taxonomy): domain Eukaryota; kingdom Viridiplantae; phylum Streptophyta; class Magnoliopsida; order Santalales; family Viscaceae; genus Viscum; species Viscum album. Next base: position 786,230,755 of record OY728167.1, read on the forward strand.
TCCGAACAAAAACCTAAGAAAACCTAAGAAACACTAACACACCCTTAGAAACCCTAACACACCCTTAGAAACCCTAGCACACCCTTAGAAACACCAACACACCCATATAAACCCTAACACAATCTTGGAAACCCTTCGAAACCATAGCACACTCTTAGAAACCTTAACCCGCCCATAAAAACCCTAACCCACACATAGAAACCCAAAGACTCCCTTAGAAACCCTAACAAACCCTTAGACACCCTAAATCAATCTAACAAGAACTAATAAATCCTAACAAACACTACCATACAATAATAAACCATAATAATCCCTAATAAACCCTAAATCCCACTACTAAACCCCAATTAACACTAATAAATAGTAATAAACCCTAAAAACCCTATTAGACCCCAATAAAAGGTACAAAATACCTAAAAACCCAAATATACAACCAAAAATCTATTAAACCATTCAAAATGCTAATATTCACAAAAAAAACCCTAACAAACCCGGTAAAACCCTAAAAAACCATAAAAAACCCAAAAAACCCAAAAAACCCCTAAAAACCCTAAAAACCCTAAAAACCCTAAAATCCTAAAAACCCTAAAAACCCCAAAAACCCAAAAAACACATAAAACAGAAAAAATCATAAAACAAACCTAAAAAATCCTTAAAAACCTCATAAAACCTCAAAAAACCCTAAAAACTGAAAAACCACTTAAAATGATAAAACACCCCTAGAAAGCCTAAAAATGCCTAACAAAACCCTAACCAACCCTATGAAACCCTTAAAAAACCCTAAAACCCCCAAGAAAACCCGAAAAACCTCAAAAGAAATCCTAATACACATTAAAGAACCCTAAAAACCGCTAAAAACCCTAAAGAACCCTAAAGAACCACTAAAGCCACTAATAACACTACATAAACCCAATCAATTGATACACAAAAAACAAAAAATTCTTCAAAACCCACATAACACATCAAAACAGCAAAAAAACGCTAGAATAACCGTAACAAAGCATAAAAAATCCAAACATGCCCATAAAACCCCAGAAAACGCGTAAAACCCCAAACAACTCAAACAAATCGTAACAACCCCTAAAAACCCTATCAAAACCTAACAAACCCTAATAACTACTAATAACCCCTAAGAACCACTAATAAACCCTAATAACCCAAAAAACCCACTATTATACCCTAAATCCCTAATAAACACTAAAAAATCATAATAACCAAAATAAACACTAACAAACTCTATTAGACCCTAATAAATGCTACAAAATCCCTAAAACCCCTAATATACAATAAAAAACACTATTAAACCATAATAAACTCCAATAATCACTAAAAACCCAAACAAACCTGACAAAACGCTACAAAAATCTCCAAATAATAGCCCACAAAGCCCTACAACCCACTATTAAACCCTAAAAACCCTAATAACCCCAAAATAAATTGTAACAACCCCATATAAATCATAACAAATCCTAACAATGCCAAATAAATCCTAAAAAACTGAAACAAACCATAACAAACCCCTAACAAACCCCAATAAACCCTACAAAATCATAATAAACCCTAATAAATTGTAATAAACCCAAATACATGTTACTAAACCCTAATAAATTAAATAAACCCTAATAAACCCTAATAAATTTTAAATAACCCAAAAAAAGTTTGATAAACCCTAGAAAAATCTATTAATGCCTACAAAGCCTAATATAACCCTAATATACTATAAAATAAGTAATAAAATATAACAAATCATGAAGAACACTAATAAACCCTAAAGAATACTAATAAACCCTAAAGAATACTAATAGACCCTAAAGAACCATATTAAACACTAAAGAACACTAAAAACCCATAAAGAACCCAAAAAATGCTAAAACGCATTATATAAACCCTGAAAACTGCAACAATACCCAAACAAACCCTAAAAAACACTAAAAAATCCTAACCTCTATCAATCCCAAAAAAACAAATAAACCAATAAAACCGCCCCAAAAACCATTAAAAATCCATAAGATACCAAAAAAAATCATAAACACCCGTTAAAAACCTTTATAAACCCTAAAAAACACTACAAACCATAAACAACCATTAAAACCCTAAAAAGGCTTCAAATAGATACATAAACCCTAAAAACGTTACATAAACCCTAAAAATGCAATAAAAACCCTAAAAACGCAACATAAACCAAAAAAGACACAACATAAACCCAAAAAATGCAACATAAACCCAAAACACTCTATATAATCCTCAGAACTGTAAGATAAACCCTAAAACACCCAACTTAAACCCTAAAAATCACAACTTAAACATTAAAAAATGCAACATAAAACCTAAATACACAATATAAACCCTAAAAACACTACATGAACCCTAAAAACGTTACATAAACCCTAAAAAAGGCAACATCACCCCTAAAAAAGCTACATAAACCCAGAAAACGTAACATAACCCCTAAAAAATGCTACATAAAACCTAAACCCTAAACATTCTACATAAACCCTAAAAACGTTACATGAACCCTAAAAACGATACATAAAATCTTAAACCGCTAACTAATAACTAAAAATGCTACATAAACACTAAAAAGGATACATAAACTATAACAATGCTACACAAATCCTAAAAAGGCTATAAAACCCTAAAGACACTTCAAAACCCACAAAAATATTAAACCTAACAACGCAAACAAACCATAACAATGCTACATAAACCCAAAAAAATTGCTATAAAAAATCAGAAAAATGTTTCAAAACCCACAAAACACAACAATACCAAAAAAACTCTAAAATAACCCAATCAAAGTATAAAAAATTGAAACACGCCCATAAAACCCAAAAAAACGTATAAAACCCCACACAACTCAAACAAACCATAACAAACCCTAAAAAGCCTAACATAACCTAAAAAACCCAGAAAACCACAAATAACCCCTAAGAACCACTAATAAACCCTAATAACCCCTAAAATCCACTAGTAAACACTAAAAACCCTAATAAAAACTGATAAATCGTCATAACCTATAATAAACCCTAACAAACTCTATTAGACTCGAATAAATGCTAAAAATTCCCTAAAACCCCTAATATACAATAAAAACACTATTAAACCATAATAAACCCTAATAATCACTAAAAACCCTAACAAAACATGACCAAATGCTACAAAACCTCCAAATAGTATCCTACACAACCCTACAACCCACTAATAAACCTTAACAAACCCTAATAACCCCAAAATAATTTGTAACAAACCCTAACAACCTCAAATAAATCGTAACAAATCCTAACAAAGCCAAATAAATCATAATAAACTGAAACAAAACATAACAAAACCCTAATACTCCTCAATAAACCCTAACAAAGCATAGTAAACCCTAATAAATCATAATAAACCCAAATACACGTTTCTAAACCCTAATAAATAAAATAAACAACAATAAAGCCTAATAAATCCTAAAAAACCCTAAAAAGGGTTGATAAACCCTAGAAAAAGCAATTAATGCCTAAAATAGCCCAATAAAACCCTAATATACAATAAAAAATGCTAATAAAATGTAACATATCCTAAAGAACACTAATAAACCCTAAAGAGCCCAAATAAACCCTAAAGATCAATATCAAACTCTAAAGAACACTAAAAACCCTAAAGAACCCAAAGCAAATGCAAAAACACATTATATAAACCCTAAAAACCGCTACAATACCCATACAAACCCTAAAACGCACTAAAAACCCTATCAATCCCTATCAATCCCAAAAAAACAAATAAACCCATAAAACCCCCAAAAAACCATTAAAGTGCCATCAGATACCATAAAAACCCATAAACACTCGTTAACAACCCTTAAAAACCATAAAAAACAACAAACCATAAAAACCCATTAAAACCCTAAAAAAGGCTTCAAATAGATACATAAACCTTAAAAACATTACATAACCCCTAAAAAATGCAACAAAAACCCTAAAAGTGCAACATAAACCAAAAAATGCAACATAAACACAAAAACGCTACATAAACCCTAAATGAACTTCATAAACCCTAGAACTATAACATAAACCCTAAAAACACAACATAATCCCCAAAAAACGCAACATAAACAATAAAAAACGCTACATAAAACCTTAAAACACAACATAAACCCTAAAAACACAACATGAACCCTAAAAACGTTACACAAACACAAAAACTTACAACATAAATGCTACATCACCCCTAAAAATGCTACATAAACCCAGAAAACGCAACATAAAACCTAAAAAATGCTACATAAAACCTAAATTGTAAACATGCTACATAAACCCTAAAAACGTTACATAAACCCTAAAAATGATAAATAAAATCTAAAAATGCTAACTAAACCCTAAAAACGCTACATTAACACTAAAAATGCTACATAAACTCTAACAACGCTAAATAAAAACTAAAAAATGCTACAAAAACCCGAAAGACGCCTTAAAACACTCAAAAATATTAAACCCAATTATACCATAATATATAAGATTAAACCCTAATAAACCCCTAATAAAATCTAATAACCCCTAAAAACACCTATAATCCCTAAAATCAAAAGAAACTTTACTCAACCCTAATAAAACCCCAAAAATACCTCATAAATGATAATAAAACCTAATAAACCCAAAAAACACTGTAAGAAAACCTAAACAACCCTAACCGACCCTAATAGACACTAATAAACCCTAATAAACCCCAAAACACCCTAAAATCTCTAATGAACCATAAATAAATCCAAATAAACGCTACTCAACCCTAACAAACATTAACACACCATAATAACCCCTAATAAAACCCTACAAAACCCTAATAAAGAAAAAAACCTAGTACACCATAAAAAACCCTAGAAACCCTCATAAACTCTAATATATCCTAATAAACCCTAAAAACGCTCACAAACAATAAAAAACTATCACAAAAAATAAAAACGCGCTATATTACCTAAAAAGTCATAAAAATACTAATATACCCAAATAAAGACAAAAAATGCTAATATATATTAAAAATCCCTAGAAACCCTAATAAACCATAATAAACTCTAATATAACCAAAGAAACCCTAAAACACTCACAAAAAAAAACACTCACGGTCAATAAAAACACGCTATATTATCTAAAAAGACCCAACAAACAATAATATAACCTAATAAAACAAAAAAAACTTATAAACCCCAAACAGATCTTAATAAACCCTAAAAATCCATAATAAACCCTAATAAAAATGAATAAACCCTAATAATCCCTAATTAAACACTTAAAATACCTTCTCAACCCTAATAAAACTTGATACACCATGAAAAACCTAATGAAACCCAACTAAACCCCAATAAACAAAAAATGCAAACAAACCATTAAAAAGCCCTAGAAACCCTAATAAACCATATTGAATTCAAATAAAAGGTAATAAACCCTTTAAAATTCCCACTAACACTAAAAACATGCTAATAAAATATAAAAGGTCATAACAACCCCACATTTATATATACAAATAATAAAAACACTCATATACTCTAATAAAAACACTATCAAACCCTAGTAAACCCTAAAAATCCCTTAAAAACCTAATAAACCACACTCAACCCTAATAAACCCTAATAGAACTTAAAGATACTGACTCAACCCTAATAAACCCCTAACAAAACCCTAAAAATACCTACTCAACCCTAATAAACCTTAACACACCATAATAAACTATAATAAACCCCACTAAACTCTAAAAAACGTAAATATACCATTAAAAAGCCCTAAAACCCCAAATAAATTCTAGTAAAACCTAAAAAATCTTAAGAGTGCTAATAAACATAAATAAACACTACTAAACACTAAAAAACCCTAATATACCCTCTTAAAAATTAATAATCCATAATGAACGATAATAAACCCTAATAAATCCTAAACATACCCAAATATACCATAATATACCATATTATACCCCAATAAAAGCAACTCAATCCTAATAAAACCCTAAAAATAACTAATAAACCCTAATAAACCTTGACACACCATAATAAACCTTAAAAAAATCCAAATAACCCGCCAAACCCTAATAAATTCTAATATACCATTAAAAACCCTAAAACCCTAACAGACCATAATAAATGTTAATAACAGCTAAAAATCCTAAAAATGACAGTAAAACCTAAAAATACCTCTTTTAATAACATTAGTAATAACGCACGTGCATGTGCATATGCGTGTGCATGGTTTAAAAAATAAATCCATACACACGAGCATGTGCATATGCATGCACATTTTCATGTGAATGGTAATAAATAATAAATTGTAAATAATAACCCATGTGAATTGCCTGTGTATGTGAATATGCCTGTGAATGATAATAAATAATAAATAATAATGCACATCCAAGTGCATGTGCATGTGCATGTGCAAGGTAATAAACAATAAATAAACACAAAGTCCACATGAATTTGCATTTTTATGTGAATGATAATAAATAATAAATAATAACACATGTGATAATAAAATAACAGAAGTGCATTGTGTGTGCACGTGCAAGAGAATAAATAATAATAACACATGTGATAGTAGAATAACACAAGTGCATTGCATTTTCATGTGCATGGTAATAAATAATATATAATAACTCATGTGTATGTGCCTTTACATGTAATGATAATGATAATGACGCATGCACGTGCATGGTAATAAATAATAAATAACAACGCATGAGCATGTGCATTTGTATTTGATGGTACAAACCACAACAAAAAACAACAACAACAACAACAACAACAACAATAATAATAATAGAAAAACACAAGTGCATTTCATGTGCACATGCATAGTAGTAAATAATAAATAAATAATAGTAAATAAGAATGCACAAGCATGTGCATGTGCATTTACATTTGATAATAATATTTATAATACTAATTGTAATAGTAATAATATTAACGCATGCATGTGCATGGTAATAAATAACAAATAACAACGCACTTGCATGTAGATTTTCATGTGATAATGATTATAATAATGATAAGGATAATGATAATAATAATAATAATAATAATAATAATAATAATAATAATTATGATAATAATAATAATAATATAATAATATAAGTATATTTCATATGCACTTGCATGGTAATAAATAATAAACAATAACGCACATGCATCTGCATTTTCATGGGATGATAATAATAATAACAGCAGTAGTAGTAGTAGTGATTATAGTAGCAGTACCAATGCATGTGATAAAAGAATATTGTAGGTGCATTACGTGTGAACGTGCATAGTAATAAATAATAACGCGTGTGCATTGCATTTTCTTGTGATGATGATGACAATGATAATAATAATAATAATAATAATAATAATAATAATAATAATAATAACAAGGCATGTGATAATAGAATAATGCACGTGCATTGAATGTGCGTGTTTATGTATTTGCATGTGCATTTGCACATGCATTGAATGTGATGTTAATAACAACAACAACAACAACCACCACCACAATAATAATAATAACAATAAGAATAACAACGTATGTGATAATAAAATAAGGTGTCTGCATTGCATGTGCATGTGCATGGTAATAAAAAATAAATAATAATGCACGTGCATGTGCATCTTCATGTTCATGAGATGATGATGATAATAATAATAATAATAATAATAACAGTAATAATAATAATAATAATAACAACAACAACAACGCATGTGATAATAGAATAATGCACATGCATTGCATGTATAGTGCATGATAATAAATAATATCCCAAAGCACACGTGATGATAATAATAACAATAATAGTAACAATAATAATAATAGAACATGTGATAATAGAATAACACACGTGTATTGAATGTGAATGTGTATGGTAATAAATAATAATGCACGTGCATTTGCATTATCATTTGATGATAATAACAATAATAACAATAATAGTAATAATATCAATAATAATAAAAATGCATGTGATAATAGAATAATGTAGGTGCATTGTGTGTGCGCGTGCATGGTAATAAATAATAACGGACATGTAATAAACCCTAATAAACACTAATAAATCATATTAACCGGTATTAAACCCTAAAACCCCAATTAGACTCTAATAACCACTAAAAAGGACCTAAAACCCCTAATACACAATAAAAACACTATTGAACCATAATAAATCCTAATAATCACTAAAAACCCTAACAAACCTAACAAAATAGTACAATACCTGCCAAATAATAGCCTACAAAACCCTACAACATGCTAATAAACCATAAAAAACCCCTAATTACCCCACAATAAATCGTAACAAACCCTAAAAACCCCAAATAAATCGTACAAAATCCTAACAAACTGAAACAAACCATAACAAACCCCTAATAAACCACAATAAATCCTAAAAAATCATAATAAACCCTAATAAATCGTAATAAACCCAAATACATGTTAATAAACCTTATTAAATAAAATAAACCCTAAGAAACCCTAATAAATCCTAAATAACCCTAAAGAATGTTGATAAACTCTAGAAAAATCTATTAATGCCTACAAATTCCCAATAAAAATTTAATATACAATAAAAAACACTAATAAAATATAAAAAATCCTAAATAACACTAATAAACCCTAAAAAACCCTAATAAATCCTAAAAACCGTAATAAACTCAAAAGAACACTACAAAACCCTAAAGAACCCAAAAACACTAAAACTCATTGCATAAACTCTAAAACTACTAAAATACCCAAACAAACCCAAAAACACACTAAAAACCCTAACAACCCCTATCAATCCTGAAAAAACAAATAAACCCTTAAAACCCCAAAAACCATTGAAAATCCACCAAATACCATAAAAACCATAAACACCCATTAACAACCCTTTAAAACCCTAAAACCACTACAAACCGTAAACAACCATTAAAATCCTAAAAAGGCAACAAATAGATACATAAAGGACAAAAACGTTACATAAACCCTAAAAATGCAATATAAACACTAATAATGCAATATAATCCCAAAAAACGCAACATAAGCCCAAAAAATCTACATAAACCTAAAAAGCACTACATAAACCCTATAATCATAACATAAACCCTAAACAACACAACATAAATATTAAAAAATGCTACATAAAACTTAAAAACACTACATAAAACCTAAAAACACTACATGAACCCTAAAAACGTTACATAAAACCTACAAAAATGCAACATAAATGCTAAATCACCCCAAAAAATGCTACATAAACCCAGAAAATGCAACATAAACCCAACAAAATTCTACATAAAACCTAAACCCTAAACACACTACAGAAACCCTAAAATAGTTACAAAAACCCTAAAAAATTCTACATAAAACCTAAAACCGTTAACAAAACACTAAAAGCCCTAAATAAAAACTAAAAATTCTACATAAACTCAAACAAAGCTACACAAAAACTAAAAAATGCTACAAAACCCCTATAGACGCCTCAAAACCCTCAAAAATATTAAACCCTAATATAGGATAATATAATAAATTAAACCCTAATAAACACCTAATAAACTCTAATAATCCCTAATAATGCCTTATAATCCCTAAAAACCCTATGAGACTCTACTCAACCCTAATAAAACCCCAAAAATACCTAATAAACCCTAATAAATGATAATAAAACCAAATAAACCGTAAAAACATGTTACGAAAACCTGAACAACCCTAACCAATCCTAATAGACACTAATAAACAATAATAAACCGTAATAAACCCACAAAAAACCCCTAAAAATCCCTAATAAACCATAAATATATCCAAATAAACTTTACTCTACCTTAAAAAACCTTAACACACCATAATGACCCCTTATAAAAACCTATAAAACCCTAACAAAGAAAACAAATGCTAGTATACCTTAAAAAATACCTTGAAACCCAAATAAACACTAATATAACCAAATAAACCCAAAAAACTAATAAACAATAAAAAAATGCTCACAAACAATAAAAACACACAATATTACCTAAAAAACCTAAAACACTAGTATAACCTAATAAAGATAAAAAACACTAATATAGCTTAAAAATCCCTAGAAACCATAATAAACCATAATAAACTCTAATATAACCAAATAAACCCTAAAAACACTCACAAAAAACAAAATGCTCACAAACAATAAAAAACGCTCTATTATTTAAAATGACTTAACAAACACTAATATAACCTAATAAAACAAAAATAATAATAAACCCCTTAGAAACCCTAATAAACCCTAAAAATCCATAATAAACCCTAATAAAAAATAATAAACTCAAATAAAACTATAATAAAACCCTAAACACACCTTCTCAACTCTAATAATCCTTGACACACCATAATAAAACCTAACAAATCCCAACTAAACCCCAATAAACAAAAAAACTCAAACAAATAATTAAAAATCCCTAGAAACCCTAATAAACCATAATAAATTCTAATAAAACATATTAAACCATAAAAAATGCTCACATACACTAAAAACGCGCTAATAAAACCTAAAAAGTCCTAACAACCCCTCATATATATTAACAAATACTAAAAACACTCATATACCCTAATAAAAACACTAACAAACCCTAGTAGACCCTAAAAGTCACTAAAAACCCATAATAAACACAACTCAACTCTTATTAACCCTAATAAAACCCTAAAGATACCTACTAAACCCTAATAAAACCCAAAAAATACCTACTCAACCCTAATAAACCTTAACACACTATAATAAACCATAATAAACGCCACTAAACCCTAAAAAACGTAAATATACCATTAAAAAGCCATAAACCCCTAATAAATGCTAATAAAACCTAACAAAGCATAAAATCACTAATAAACCCTAATAAACACTACTAACCATAAAAAATCATAATATACCCTCTTAAAAATAAATAAACCATAATGAACGATAATAAACGCTAATAAATCTTAAACATACTAAAATATACCATAATATACAATAATATACCCTAATAAACCCAACTCAATCCTAATAAAACCCTAAAAATACCTAATAAACCCTAGTAAACCTTAACAAAACATCATAAACCCTAATAAAATCCTTAAAACCACAACCAAACCCTAAAAAATGCTAATATACAATTAAAAACCCTAAATCCCTGACAGACCATAATAAATGTTAATAACACCTAAAAATTCTGAAAATTGCTAGTAAACCCTTAAAATACCTCTAATTATAATAATAGTAATAACGCACGTGCATGTGCATGGTTTAAATAATAAATCATAACAGACGTACATGTGTATATGCCTGCGCATTTCCATGTGAATGATAATAAATAATAGATTATAAATAAAAACGCATGTGAATTACATGTGTATGTTCATGTGCATGGGAATGATAATAAATAAAAAATAATAACACACATCCAAGTGCATGTGCATGTGCATGTGCATGGTAATAAACAATAAATAATAATCAATTCCACATGAATGTGCCTTTGCATGTGAATGATAATAAATAATAAATAATAAAACATGTGATAATAGAATAATGGGCGTGCATTGCTTGTGAACATGCATGAGAATAAATAATAATAACACATGTGATAATAGAATAATGAAAGTGCATTGCATTTGCATGTGCATGATAATAAATAGTATATAATAACTCACATGCATGTGCATTTACATGTAATTATAATGATAATGACACATGCACGTGCATGGTAATAAATAATAAATAACAAAGAACATGCATGTGCATTTGTATTTGATGATACAAACAAAATAATAATAATAAATATAATAATAATAAAATAATACAAGTGTATTGCCTATGCACGTGCATGGTAATAAATAATAACGCACGTGCATCTACATTTTCATGTGATTGTAGTAATAATAATAGCAGTAGTAATAATATTAGTAGTAGTGGTGATAATAGTAGTAGAACCAATGCATGTGATAATATAATATTGCATTGCATTGCGTGTGCACATGCATGGTAATAAATAATAACGCATGTGCATTGCATTTGCAAGTGACGATAATAATAATAATAGTATTGTTATTATTAATAATAACAACACATTTGATAATAGAATAACTCACGTGCATTAAATGTGTGTGTATGTGCATTCGCATGTGCATTTGCATGTGATGATAATAAAAATAACAGCAACAACAACAACAACCACCACCACCACAATAATAATATTAACAATAATAATAACAACGCATGTGATAATAAAATAACATGTGTGCATTGCAAGTGCATGTTCATGGTAATAAAAATATAATAATAATGCACATGCACGATCATGTGCATGTGGATGAGATGATGATAATAATAATTATTATAATAGTAATAATAAGTTATAATTGTTTGAAAAAACAGCAGACAAGACAAAAATGCTAGAAATTGGGTCTCGAAAAACCTAAAAATCATAGAGTCATTGAAAAAGGCATAACATATTCATTGTTTGTCCATTTCTGCTCTGTGAATAGTCAAATTGAATCTCATGGAACGAACTATGATAAAAACAGGTGTCGAAGGCCAAATAGACACACAGATGAGAAGTTATGACCATTTAAATAAAAATTGACAGGGATCTATTCACAGAATTGGAGTTTTGGAGGCCTTCTAATGGGTTTCTGGGATTTTAGGGTCATCCTTCTGCATATATCTCTTCACTACGTTCGATTTGATATGTGGTAGAGCTCAAACGGACAACCGGAGCGAAAGTTGTGGTCATTTGAAGTTGGACTTTTTTTGGAGTGCTATAACTAATATATCATATAATTATTTGGTCTTCTCATAGTTTATACTAAAAATGGTCCTCACCCATATCACGAAATTTTATTTGACATGTTACAACACTCAATCGGACACCCGAAGGGGATGTTGTGATTATTTTAGTGAGTTGCGGCTTTATTAGGTTTTTAGGCACTAGGAGAGTTGCTCAATTTAAAATGACAACAACTTCTTTTACATGATTTCATTTTGGCTCTACCACTTATCAAATTGAAGATTGTGAAAATATATACACTCTAGAAACGACTGGAACACTTTTTGACATTCTTCAACACCCCAAAACACCCAAAATCCCTTTGGATGGTAAAAAGATTGGCTTCTGGTGTCTGTTTTGCAATAACTTCTTCTATGGGTGTCTGTTTTGCCTCTACCACATATCAAATCGATGATTGCGACTAGACCTACACTCCTATAATGACTGAAGCACCTTCTCACATGTTTGAAGGCCCAAAAAGGAACATACACCCTCTAAAAGACCATAACTTCTACTTTGGGAGTCTGTTTTGCCTATACCATATATCAAATCAAAGATTTCTACTAAATCTACACATCTGGGATCAATAGGAACACCTTATCATGTTCTTAAAGTTTCCAAAAGTTCCTTACTTTCTCCAAATGACCATAACTTTTTCTCTTAGTGTCCGTTTCAGCTCTACCACATATCAAATTGAAGCTTGCGACTAGATCTACACATTTGTGACAACCATGAACAACTAAATAACCCTAAAAACCCATGAATAACCCCATAAAAACTAAAAACCATTAAAACCCATGCAAACCCCTAATAAACCCTAACAAACCCTAACAAATCTTTCCAAACCCTAACAAAACCACAAAAAACCCTAACAAACATAACAAACCCTAAGAAACTCTAACAAACCCTAAAAACCCTAACAAGCCCTGACACACCCCAAGAAGCACTAAGAAACCCAAATAAACCCAAAAAACACGAAGAAACCCTAAAAACCCCTAAGAAACCATTAGAAACCCTAACAAAATCCTAAAAACCCTAACAAAACGCTTAGAAAACCTAAGAAACACTAACACACACTTAGAAACCCTAAAACACCCTCAGAAACCCTAACACGCACTTAGAATACGGATCACACCCTTAGAAACCCCAACACACCCATAGAAACCCTAACACAACCTTAGAAACTCTTAGAAATGATCGCACACACTTAGAAACCCTAACTCGCCCCTAAAAACCCTAACCCACCCTTAGAAACCCTAACACACCCTTAGATACCCTAACAAACCCTTAGAAACCATAAATCACTCTAATAAGCCCTAATAAATCCTAACAAACCCTATCAAACCCAAAAAAACCATAAAACCGCTAAATACATGAAAAATCCAAAAAAAACCCCAAAACAAACCTATAAAGCCTAAAAAACCTCAAATAACCTCAAAAAACGCTAAAACCCCTTGAACCCCTAAAAACTCTAAAACCCCTAAAAAGCCTAAAAATGCCTAACAAAACCCTAACCAACCCTATAAAACCCTAAAACCCCCTAGAAAATGCTAAAATCCTCAAAAGAAACCCTAATACACCAAAAGATCCCTAAAACCCTAAAAACCCTAAAGAACTACTAAAGCCACTAACAACACTACATAAACCCTAACAAATGCTACAAAAAAACGAAAAATGTTTCAAATCCCAAAAAATGTAACAAAACCCCAAAAATTGATAATATAACACTAAAAAATAATAAAAAATCCAAACACACCCATAAAACCCAAAAAAACTCATAAAACCTCAAACACCTCAAACAAACCATATCAAACCATAAAAAACATAACAAAACCTAACAAACCCTAACAACCACTAATAACCCCTAAAAACCACTAATAAACCCAAATTACCTCTAAGACCCACTATAAAACACTAAAAACCCTAATAAACACTAATAAATCGTAATAACCTGTAATAAACCATAACAAAATCTATTAAACCCTAATAAATGCTACAAAATCCCTAAAACCACTAATATACAATAAAAAACAATATTAAACCACAATAAACCCTAAAAATCACTAAAAACCCTAACAAACCCAACAAAACGCTACAAAAATATCCAAATAATAGCCTACAAAACCTTACAACCCACTAATAAATCCAAACAAACCATAATAACCCCAAAATAAATCGTAACAAATCCTAAGAACCACAAATAAATTTTAACAAATCCTAACAATGCCAAATAACTCATAACAACAGGTTCTGCCTAGAGGTCGCGAGGGTTCTCCCCCTTCGGTGATGGAGGTGGCTTCCGAGCCGGTCCCCCCTCCCCCGTCGGGGGAGGGACTTCCGGCGTCCTTCACGGGAGCACCTTTTTCCTTCTTACCTTTCTCGAACCCTTACTCTCTTCCCCCTTTTCCCTAGGTTTGTCTTTGCCCTAATGTACCAGATTTTCTTAATGGATTCCCGAAACTTTTCCTCTAGACATCTGAGTTCAACGAGGCTTCGGGCCTTCTGAATCTTTCCCTGATTGCACATTTCAATCAAAGGCGTCCTTCCGTGGATTCATTTGATAGATGCATCTTTGGGTCCTAGGGATTACAGGATTGAGAAACGATGGGTTTTCTTGACTCCAGACACATTCTGATTCGATTCGCATCGGAGGAGGATATGATGAAGGCTTGGTCTAGTGCTCCGCGTAGATACAATGGATTTCGGTTCTACCTCTTCTGATGGTCGTAAGATTTCCAGATGAATCGTGACTCCTCTACAACTGTGATTTGGGTTAGCTTACTCGAAAATCCCTTACCGTTTCAATATCCCACGATTTTGAGAGTGTTAGGAAACCTTGTCGGTAGATTTTTGTGTGCTGATTCTAGAACCAACGCTCTATGTCACCTGGTTTATCCACGGATATGTGTGGAATTCGATGTCTCCAAAATTCCTCCCAAGTTCGTGTAGATTACAGTGGAGGAAGAGTTCCGTCACAAGCAACTGGTGGTCTATGAGCCATGGTTCGACGTCTGTTCTTTCTGTAAAAAACTAGGACACCCTGTGGAAGTCTGCGGACGTGGGAGGAAGGAATCCCATCCCAATAAGAATGTGAGTTTAGTGGAAATTAGCAATGGGTTGGGTTGTAGTGAGGGTGTGTCTAGCCAGAGTCAATTAGCGGCCCCAATTGGTGTTAAAGAGGTGCAAAGTGGGTCACAGGGGGGCTACCCATTGGTGGCTGAAGTACTCCAATGCTTGCATAAGGACCTGAGTCCTAAGGTTCCTGTGTATGATACTTCAATGTAGGAGGGTTCTGATGTGAAGCTTGTAGGGAGTTAAGGAGGGGTTGTGCTATGTGACAGTGGAAATTTTTTGGATGTTGAGACAGTGATGGAAACAGTTGTAGGATCTATGAACCCCTTGACTTCTTCTTGTGCAGAGGCAATGCGTGCAGGAAGTGGTCCTAGTGAAATAGGTAAATCTCATATGATTGGAAGAGAGGGAGAGTTATTAGGTGGAGAGGGACAGGAGAAGGACACATGGGGTGGTCTATCGATACATTCTATTCCATGGAGGGAGGGTTTAGCTATTAAGATGGGCAACTGCTTTGAAGGGCTGATTAATGATGATCCGATTCAGGACATAGATGTAGCTCGGACTGATGAGCAGGGGGCATCCAGTGATGAGTGTGATGAGTTCTCACCATGTGATACTATTGATATCCTTCATGATAGAGGGCCTCCCAGCCCAAGGAGGAGGAAAAACAAGAAGGGGAAAGGGAACTATTCACACCTACCTCGTCCAATGGAAACCAGATCTGTCAAAAAGTCAAAGGATAGAATGATTGCATGTGAGTCAAAAGCCTCTGGTGGCCATGCTGAGTCCGCGGATCATGGTTCTACATCCCTTCAGCTGCGGGAGTTAGGTGCGGCCCATGAGCAATCCTTTGAGCTGCTTTTACATTCAGATGAAGAGATAGTGGATAGTATTTTGGTGATTAATGCCTCTCATGAAGAAGCTAACATGATGATGGGAAGGTTTCTTAAAGTAGCAACCAATGAAGAGCAGAGCACATGGATTGACAAGAAATACCTTATATTGATTAGGGGATACAATGAATGTATGATTAATCAAGAGGAGTACATGCAAACATGGGACAATATGGTGTCTCATTTTGAAGACTAATTAGAGGTTGTTCCACACACACAGGTATCCTCTATATCTTGGATAATTTTTAAGGATAATGCTTCTAGCAGGCTCAAATTTCTTTTCAATGGTTCTGAAATTTCTCATGATGCTTGAACAGGGTGGTTTCTCACTTTTACCTTAAAATTGTTTTTGAAAATAAAAAAGTTACTTTGGCCAAATAAATCATAACAAATGGAAACAAACCATAAAAAACCCCTAATAAACCTCAATAAACCCTAAAAAATCATAATAGACCCTAATAAATTATAAATATCCCTAAAAAGCTTGATAAACCCTAGAAATTTCTATTAATGTCTACAAAATCCCAATAAAAACCTAATATACAATAAAAACACTAATAAACTGTAACAAATCCTAAAAAACCGTAATAAACCCTAAAGAACCCTAATAAACCCTAAAGAACCATATTAAACTCTAAAGAACACTAAAAACCCTAAAGAACCCTAAAAATGCTAATACACATTATATAAACCCTAAAAACCGCTACAATACCCAAACAAACCCTAAAACACACTAAAAACCCTAACAACCCCATTCAATACCAAAAAAACAAATAAACCCATAAACCCCAAAAAACCATTAAAAAGCCATCAAATACCATAAAAAACCATAAACACCTGTTAACAACCCTTAAAAACCCTAAAAAATACAACAAACCATAAACAACAATTAAAACGCTAAAATGGATTCAAATAAATACAAAAACCTTAAAACGTTGTATAAACCCTTAAAAATGCAACAAAAACCCTAAAAAATCAACATAAACAAAAAACGCAACATAAACCCAAAAAATGATAAATAAACCTTAAAAGAACTACATAAACACTAGAACTGTACCATAACCCTAAAAACACAAAATAACCCTTATAAAATGCAACATAAACATTAAAAAACACTACATAAAAACAAAAAACACATTATAAACTCTAAAAACACTACATGAACCCTAAAAATGTTATGTAAACCCTAAAAAATGCATCATTAATGCTACATCACCCCTAAAATGCTACATAAACCCAGAAAATGCAACATAAACCCTAAAAATGCTACATAAAACCTTAACCGTACACACGCTACAAAAAATGTAAAAACATTACATAAACCCTAAAAATGATACATAAAATCTAAAACTGTTAACTAAACCCTAAAATGATACATAAACACTAAAAATTCAATATAAAATCTAACAACACTACACAAACCCTAAAAATGATACAAAACCCCTAAAGATGATTTAAAACCCTCAAAAAAATTAAACCCTAATATACCATAATAAAAAAAATTAAACCCTAATAAACCCCTAATATACTCTAATAATCCCTAAAAAACACCTTATAATCCCAAAAACCCTATGAAACTCTACTAAACCCTTATAAAACCCCAAAAATATCTAATAAACCCTAATAAATGGTAATAAAACCGAATAAACCCTAAAAACACATTAAGAAAATCTAAACAACCCTAACCAACCCTAATAGACACTAATAAACACTAATAAACCCTAATAAACCACAAACAGACCCTAAAAGTCCCTAATAAACCATAAATAAATCCAAATAAACCCTACTCAACCCTAAGAAACCTTAACACACCATAATATCCCTTAATAAAACCCTACAAAACCCTAATAAAGAAAAAAATTCTAGCATGCCTTAAAATATCCCCAGAAACCCTAATAAACTCTAATATAACCTAATAAACCATAAAAACACTCACAAATAATAAAAAATGATCAAATAGCACAAAAATGTGCTATATTTCCAAAAATGACCTAAAAACACTAATATAACCTAATAAAGAAAAAAAATGATAATATACCTTAAAAATCCCTAGAAACCCTAAAAAAGAAGGGGGATGGCTCCCACATCTCCTGGCTCCTCTCGCGATGGGGTCTTAAAGTGGTGTTGATCCTTCCTTGCGTGGTGCTTCTTCGGCGCGGTTGCGGATGCTCAGGCATTGGTTTGCTCAGTGCTATTGTCCCTTCCTCACGAGATCCTCGGTGCAATGGACAAGATCTGGTCTTCGCGCTTTTCTCGGCACTGGATCTGGTCGCGACACTTCTTTCTTCCACAGTTGCACTCTGCATTTATCTTGGAGTGGAGCCAAAGCCTTCAGATATTTTTGGTTTGGGTTGCTGGATGATGGTTTCTGGTGCGACAAGATCTCTTTCCAGCAGCTGTTCGGTCTTGGTGGTGGGCGTGACTGGTCCTAGCAGAGGATGCGATTGATGCAGAGGATTTTTCATTGGATAGGTGGTGGTGTGAACTGCTCCTGGGTGTGGGAGGTCAATTTGGTTTGGCACCAGTCGGTGCAGATTATGCAGGTCCGTGTTTCTGGATCCTCAGTTTTGTTCTTATTTTACGCTGTTGATGAAAGGCTGGCTATGTGCTGCTAAGAGGCTATTGTGTTGGACTGTGATTTCTTGAGTTATGGTTGGCCTGCATATGTGTTGATGCTGGGGTTGGATTTTGGTTCTTTTGATTGGCACTGGAAGCTGCCCGGCCATGAAATATGTCTTTTGAAGGACCATATTGTGATGTTTATGAACAAGGAGTTGTTGGTGTTTCGGATTGGCTCGAAGCATAGGTGTTGGTGGTCCTATGTACACAGTTGTGCTATAAGGTGTGAAAGGATGGCCGATGATTCGTCAGGAAGTGATGGAATTAGGAATCATAGTTGCTAGGTCATGGGTGTCGTTGGGCAGGAAGTGATGAAGGTGATGTTGATGAAGGTGATGTGGATGATACTTGTTGGATGTGATGTGATGAAGGTGATGCTGATGATTTTGGTGCTAGTTTTTGTTTGATATTGGTAAGGAATCTACTTTGAAAGGAGGCGATGGATGGTGGAAATGTGTTGCAGGATGTTGGTTATTGGTGTTGGTTGCTGCTTTGTTTTTGTGGATTCTTTTCAAGGTTTTGTTTTTCCTTTTGACACTTTTTGGGTTTCTTTTCTGGGTTTGGGGTAGTTAAGGGTTTTTGGGTGTGGGTCATTTGACCCCTCCCCTCCCTTGTCTGCTGCATCTTTTTTTCTTTCTAATAAATTGGGGGGGTGGGAATAGCCTGACCCTCACATCTGCCTTTCCCTAGAAACCTTAATAAACCATAATAAAATCTAATATAACCTAAGAAACACTAAAAATTCTCACAAACAAAAACAAAATGCTCACAAATAATAAAAACACACAATATTATCTAAAAATACCTAACAAACACTAATATTACCTAATAAAACAAAAAAATGAATAAACCCCTAACACACCCTAATAAAACCTAAAAATACCTAATAAACCCTAATAAAAACTAATAAACCCTAATAAAACCATAATAATACCCTAAAAATACCTTCTCAACCATAATAAACCTTGACACACCATAAAAAACCTAATAAAACCCATCTAAACCCAAATAAACAAAAAACAGCAAACAGACCATTAAAAAGCCCTAGAAACCCTAATAAACCATAATAAAATCAAATAAAAGCTAATAAACCGTTTAAAATGCTCAAAAACACAAAAAAACTTGCTAATAAAACCTAAAAAGTCATAACAACCCCTCATATATACTAACAAAATCTAAAAAACACTAATATACCCTAATAAAAACACTTACAAACCATAGTAATCCCCAAAAATCCCAAAAAAACCCTAATAAACTATACTCAACCCTAATATACGCTAATAAAACCTTAAAGATACCGACTGAACCCTAATAAAACCCTAAAAATAACTACTCAACCCTAATAAACCTTAACACACCATAATAAAACATAATAAACCCCACTAAACCCTAAAAACACAAATATACCATTAAAAACCCTAAACCCCTAATGAATACTAACAAAACATAAAAAATCTTAAAAGCACTAATAAATCCGAATAAACACTACCAAACACTAAAAAACCATAATATACCCTCTTAAAAATTATTAAACCATAATGAACGATAATAAACCATAATAAATCCTAAATATACCCAAATATACCATAATATACCATAATATACCCTAATAAACCCAACTCAATCCTAATAAAACCCTAAAAATACCTAATAAACCCTAATAAACTTAGAAACACCATAATAAACCCTAATAAAATCCTAATAACCCCCACCAAACCCTAAAAATTGCTAATATACCATTCAAAAAATCCTAAAACCCTAAAAACCATAATAAATGTTAATAACACCAAAAAATTCTAAAAATTGATAGTAAACACTAAAAATACCTCTAATAATAGTAGTAGTAATAATGCATGTTCATGTTCATATTCATGTGCATGGTTTAATTAATATATCATAACGCACGTGCATGTGCATATGCATGTGCATTTGCATGTGATTGATAATAAATAATAACTAATAACGCATGTGAAGTGCATGTGTATGTGCATGTGCATGTGAATGATAATAAATAATAAATAATTATGCACAAACAAGTGCATGTGCATGTGCATGTGCAAGTGCATGGTAATAAACAATAAAAAATAACCAAGTCCACATGAATGTGCATTTTCATGTGAATGATAATAAATAATAAATAATAAAACATGTGATAATAGAATAACGCAAAGGCATTGTGTGTGCTTGTGCATTAGAATAAATAATAATAACACATGTGATAATAGAATAACGCAAGTGCATTGCATTTGTATGTGCATGATAATATATAATATATAATGACGCATGTGCATGTGCATTTTTATTTGATGATAAAAACAACAACAAAAACAACACCAAAAACAACAATAATAATAATAATAATAGAATAACGCAAGTGTATTTCATGTCCACATGAATAGTATTAAATAGTTAACAAATAATAATAAATAAGAACGCACATTCATGTTCATGTTCGTTTACATTTGATGATTAAATTAATAAAACTAATTGTAATAATAATAATAATAATTATGCATGCACGTGCATGGTAATAAATAATAAATAACAACGAACATGCATGTGCATTTTCATATGATAGTGATAATAATAATGATAATGATAATAATAATAATAATAATAATAAATGTGATAATAATAATAATAATAATAAAATAATACAAGTGCATTGCATATGCACGTACATGGTTATAAATAATAAATATTAACACACGTGCGTCTACATTTGCATGCGATGATAGTAATAATAACGGCAGTAGTAATAATCGCAGTAGTAGTGGTGATAATTGTTGTAGTACTAATGCATATGATAATATAATATTTCATGTGCATTACGTGTGCATGTGTATGGTAATAAATAATAACTCCCGTGCATTGTATTTTCATGTGAGGATGATGATGATGATAATAATAATAATAATAATAATAATAACGCATGTGATAATAGAATAATGTACGTTCATTGAATTTGCGTGTATGTGAATTTGGATGTGCATTTTCATGTGATGATAATAACAATAACAACAACAACAACAACAACCAGAATAATAATAATAACAATAACAATAACAAAGAATGTGATAATAAAATAACATGTGCGCATTGCATGTGCTTGTGCATGGTAATAAAAATATAATAATAATTCAATTGCATGTGCATGTGAATTTTCATGAGATGATGACAATAATAATAATAATAGTAAATATAAGTTATAGTTTTTTGAAAAAACAGCAGGCTGGACAAAAGTGCTAGAAATGGTGTCTCGAAAAACCTAACAAATCACAGAATCATTAAAAAACGAATAGCTTCTTCTTTAGGTGTCCATTTCCACACTGTGAATTGTCAAACTAAATCTCATGGAATGAACTGCAATACAAATAGGTATCGGACGCTGAACAGGCACACAGATCAGAAGTTATGACCGTTTTAAGAAAAATTTGACAGGGATCCGGACACGAAAATGGAGTTTTGGAGGCCTTCTGATGAGTTTTTGGGTATTTAGGGTCCCAAAAACTACTTTAACATTTTTCAAGTTATCCTTATGCGTATATCTCTTCTCTACCATCAATTTGATATATTTTAGAGATCAAACGGACAACCAAAGTGAAGGTTATGGTCGTTTGAAGTTGGACTTTTTTTTGGAGTGGTATAAAAAATATATCTTATCTTTGTTTGATCTTCTCACAGTTTATATTAGACTTGGTCCTCAATCATCTCACGAGCTTCGATTTTACTATTCATAATTCTCAAATGGACACTCAAAGGAGAAGTTATGCATATTTTAGTTAGTTGCAGGTTTCATAGGTTTTTAGGTTCTAGGAGGGTTGCTCAATTTAAAACGACAATAATTTTTGCAACGTGTGTTCATTTTGTATCTACCACATATCGAATAGAATCTTTAGACTAGACTTACACTCCTATAACCACTGAAGCACCTTCTTACATCCTTGAAGGCCCAAAAATGTACTTAAACCCTCCCAAAGACCATAACTTCTTCTCTGGGAGTCTGTTTTCCCTCTACCATATATCAAATCAAAGCTTTCGACTAGATCTACACATCTGTGACCAATAGTAACACATTATCACGATCTTAAAGACCCAAAAGGTCATTATTTCCTCCAAATGACCATAACATCTGCTCTGGGTGTCCGTTTCACCTCTACCACATATCAAATTAAAGCTAGCGACTAGCTGTACACATCTTTGACAACCGTGAATAGCTATATATACCTAACAAACCATGAATAACCCTAGAATCACTAAAAACCTTTAAAAACCACGCAAAACCCTAACAAACCCTAACACACCCTAACAAACACTAACAAACCCTAACAAACCCAAACAAACCCTAAAAACCCCACAAAACCCTAAAAAACATAAAAAAACCTAAACACCCCTAACAAAACCTAACAAGCCAAAAAAAACCGCAAGAAGCACTAAGAAACCCCAATAAACACAAAAACCCTGAAGAAACCCTAAAAACCCGCCTAAGAAACAATAAGAAAACCTAACATAACCCTAAAAACCCTAAAAACCATAAAAAAACCCTAAGCAAACCTAAGAAACACTAAAAAACCCTTAGATACCCTAACACACTCTTAGAAACCCTAACTCACCCTTATAAACCCCAACACACCCATAGAAAACCTAACAAAACCTTATAAACCCTTAGAAACCATAGAACAACCTTAGAAACCCTAACCCACCCATAAAAACCCTAACCCACCCTTAGAAAACCTAACACACCCTTAGAAACTCTAACAAACTCTTACACACCATAAATGACTCTAATAAGAACTAATAAATCCTAACAAACCCTACCAACCAATATTAAACCAAAATAACCCCTAATAAACCCTAAAACACTAACAGACCCTAGTAAACACTAACAGACCCTAGTAAACCATAAAAATACCTAATAAACCCTAATCAATCGTACTCAACCCTAATAAAACCATAAAGATACCGACTCAATAGTAATAAAACCCTAAAAATACCTACTCAACCCTAATAAACCTTAACACACCATAATAAACCATAATAAACCCCACTAAACCCTAAAAATGCAAATATACCATTAAAAAGCCCTAAAACCCCTAATAAATGCTAATAAAACTTAACAAAGCTTAAAAGTGCTAATAAACCCGAATAAAAACTACTAAACAGTAAAAAACCCTAATATACCCTCTTAAAAATTAATAAACCATAATAAACCCTAATAAATCCTAATAAATCCTAAACATACCCAAATATACCACAATATACCATAATATACCATAATAAACCAAACTCAATCCTAATAAAACCATAAAAATACCTAATAAACCCTAATAAACCTTGACACACCATAATAAACCCTAATAAAATCCTAATAACCCCCACCAAACCCTAATAAATGTAAATATACCATTAAAAACCCCTAAAACCCTAACAAACCATAATAAATGTTAATAACACCTAAAAATCCAAAAAAATGATAGTAAACCCTGAAAATAACTCAAATAATAATAGTAGTAATAACGCACGTGCATGTGCATATGCATGTGCATGGTTTAAATAATAAATAAAAACACACGTGCATGTGCACATGTCAGCGCATTTCCATGTGAATGATAATAAATAATAAATTATAAATAATAACCCAAGTGAATTGCATGTGTATATGCATGTTCATGTGAATGATAGTAAATAATAAATAACTATGTGCATACAAGTGTATGTGCATGTTCATGTGTATGAGCATGTGCATGTGCATGTGCTTGGTAATAAACAATAAATTATAACCAAGTCCACTTGAATGCGCATTTTCATGTGAATGATAATAAATAATAAATAATAACACATGTGATAATAGAATAACGCAAGTTCATTACATTTGCATATGCATGATAATACACAATATTTAATAATGCACATGCATGTGCATTTACATGTAATGATAATGATAATGACTCATGCACGTGAATGGTAATAAATAATAAATAACAATGCACGTGCATGTGCCTTTGTATTTGATGTAACAAACAACAACAACAACAACAACAACAACAAGAATAATAATAATAATAGAATAATGCAAGTTCATTTCATGTGCACGTGCATAGTAGTAAATAATAAATAAATAATAATAAATAAGAATGCACATACATGTGCATGTACATTTACATTTGATGATAATATTAATAATACTAATTGTAATAATATTAATAATAACACATGCTCGTGCACGTGCATGGAAATAAATAATAAATAACAACTCGCCTGCATGAGCATTTTCATGTCGTAATGATAATGATAATAATAATAATAATAATAATAATAATAAATGTGATAATAATTATAATAATAATAAATGAATAATACAAGTGAATTGCATAGGCACATACATGGTAATAAATAATAACACATGTGCATCTACATTTGCATTTGATGATAGTAATAATAACAGCAGTAGTAATAATAGTAGTAGTGGTGGTGATAATAGTAGTAGTACTAATGCATTTGATAATAGAATATTGCATGTTCATTACGTGTGCATATGTAGGGAAATAAATAATAACACCCATGCATTGCATTTCCATGTGATGATAATGATGATGATGATGATGATGATGATAATAATAATATTAATAATAAAAATGCATGTGATAATAGAATAACACACATTCATTGAATGTGTGTGTATGTGTATTTAGATATTCATTTGAATGTGCTGATAATAACAATAACAACAACAACAACAACAACAACTATAACATCAACAACAACCACAGTAATAATAATAACGCATGTGATAATAAAATAACGTGTGTGCATTGCATGTGCACATGACGGTAATAAAAATATAATAATAATGCATGTGCATTTTCATGTTCATTTGCATGATATGATGATAATAATAATAATAATAATAACAGTAATAATAAGTTATAGTTGTTTGAAGGAACAACAGACAGAACAAAAGTGCTAGAAATTGTGTCTTGAAAAACCTAACAAATCACAGTGTCATTAAAAAAGGCATAACTTCTTCTTCAGGTTTCCATTTCCGCTCTGTGAATAGTCAAACTAAATCTCATGGAACAAATTTTGATAAAAACAGGTGCTGGAGGCCAAACAGACACACAGATCAGATGTTATGACAATATTAAGAAAATTTTGACAGGGATCCAGACACGAAAATGGAGTTTTGGAGGCCTTCTAATGCGTTTTTTGGATTTTAGGGTTTCAAAAATGACTTGAACTTTTTTCAAGTTACCCTTATGTTTATAACTCTTCGTTTCCTTCAATTTGATTTGTGGTAGAGCTCAAATGGACAACCAGAGCGAAAGTTATGGCCATTTGAAGCTGGAAATTTTTAGAGTGGTATAACTAATATATCTTATGTTTCTTTGATCTTCTCACAATTTCGATTAGTATTTGTCCTCACTCGTCTGACGAGATTTTATTTTACTAGTCACAATGCTCAAACTGACCACCGAAGTAGATGTTTTTCCTATTTTAGTGAGTTGCGGGTTTCTTAGGTTTTTAGGGGCTAGGAGGGTTGCTCAATTTAAAACGACAATAACATCTTCTATGTGTGTTCATTTTGGCTCTACCACATATAAAATCGAATATTGTGAAAGGATACACACTCTAGTAACTACTGGAACCCTTTCTGACGTTCTTCAACCCCAAAAAAGACCCAAAATCCCATTGGATG
Organism: Viscum album; assembly: GCA_963277665.1. Lineage (NCBI taxonomy): Eukaryota > Viridiplantae > Streptophyta > Magnoliopsida > Santalales > Viscaceae > Viscum > Viscum album. The sequence goes on from OY728167.1 coordinate 786,257,774, forward strand.
GTTAAAAGATTGGCTTCTGGTGTCCGTTTTGCAATAACTTCTTCTATGGGTGTTCGTTTGCCTCTACCACATATCAAATCGATGCTTGAGACTAGACCTACACTCCTATAACCACTGAAGCACCTTCTCACATCCTTGAAGGTTCAAAAGGTACTTAAACCCTCATAAAGACCATAACTTCTAATCTGGGAGTCCGTTTTTCCTCTATCATATATCAAATCGAAGCTTTCCACTAGATCTACACATCTGTGACAAATAAAAACACCTTATCACGTTCTTAAAGACCCAAAAGTTCCTTAAGTCCTTCAAATGAACATAACTTCTACTCTGGGTGTCAGTTTCACCTCTACCACATAACAAATTGAAGCTTGCGACTAGCTCTACACATCTGTGACAACCATGAACAACTAAATAACCCTAACAAACCATGAATAACCCCCATAAACAATAAAAACCATTACAAACGATGTAAAACCCAAACAAACCCAAACAATCCCGAACAAACACTAACAAACCCTAAAAAACTCTAACAAACCCTATCAAACCCTAACAAACCCCAAAAACCCTAAAAACATAAAAAATCATAAAAAAGCCTAACAACCCCTAACAAGCCATAACAAACCCCATGAAGCACTAAGAAACCCCAATAAACACAAAAACCAGAAAAAATCTTAAAAAATACCTAAGAAACTATAAGAAACACTAATAAAACCCTAAAAACCATAAAAACCCTAAAAAAACCAAAGCAAACCTAAGAAACACTAACACATCCTTTGAAACCCTAACACACCCTTATAAACCCTAACACACCCTTAGAAACCCTAGCACACCCTTAGAAACCCCAACACACCCATATAAACCCTAACCCAACCTTAGAAACCCTTTGAAACCATAGCAGACCATTAGAGACCCTGACCCGACCATAAAAAACCCTAACCCACACTTAGAAACCCTAACACACCCTTAGAAACCCTAAAAAACCCTTAGACACCCTAAATCATTCTAACAAGAACTAATAAATCCTAACAAACCCAACCATCCGATAATAAACCATAATAAACCCTAATAAACCCTAAAGCCTACTACTAAACCGTAATAAACAATAATAAATAGTAATAAACCCTAAAAACCCTATTAGACCCAAAAAAAAGACAAAAAATACCTAAAAACCCAAATATACAACAAAAACGCTATTAAACCATTCAAAATGCTATAATTCACAAAAAACCCTAACAAACCCAGCAAAACCAGATAAAACCCTAAAAAACCATAAAAACCCTAAAAACCCCTAAAAACCCTAAAAACCCTAAAAACCCTAAAAACAGAAAAAACAGAAAAACAGACCTAAAAACCCCTAAAAACCTAAAAAAACCTCAAAAAACCCTAAAAACCTAAAAACAACTAAAAATGCTAAAACCCCCCCCCCAAAACCTAAAAATTCCTAACAAAACCCTAACTAATCCCATTAAACCCTTAAAAATCCCTAAAACCCCCTAGAAAACCCTAAAATCCTCAAAAGAAACCCTAATACATGCTAAAGAACCCTAAAAACCCTAAAAACCCTAAAGAATCACTAAAGCCAAAACAACGCTACATAAACCATATCAATTGCTACAAAAACAAAAAAATGATTCAAAACCCACAAAACACATCAAAACCCCCAAAAATGATAAAATAACCCTAACAAAGCATAAAAATCCAAACATGCCCATAAAACCCAAAAAACGCATAAACCCCAAACAACTCAAAAAAATCGTAACAAACCCTAAAAACCATAACAAAACCTAACATACCCAAACAACAAGTAATAACCCCTACGAACCACTAATAAACCCTAATAACCCAAAAAACCCACTATTAAACCCTAAATACCCTAATAAACACTAATAAATCATAATAACATGCAATAAATACTAACAAACTCTATTAGACCCTAATAAATGCTACAAATGCCCTAAAACCCCTAATATACAGTAAAACACTATTAAACCATAATAAACACTAATAATCACTAAAAACCCTAACAAACCCGACAAAACGCTACAAAATTCTCCAAATAATACCCCACAAAACCCTACAACCCACTAATAAACCCTAAAAACCCCAATAACCCCAAAATAAATTGTAACAACCCCTAACAACCCCAAATAAATCGTAAGAGATCCTAACAATGCCAAATAAATCGTAACAAACTGAAACAAACCATAACAAACCCCTAACAAATCCCAATAAACCCTAAAAACCATAATAAGCCCTAATAAATTGTAATAAACTCAAATACACGTTACTAAACCCTAATAAATAAAGTTAACCCTAATAAATAAAATAAACCCTAATAAAACTTAATAAATAATAAATAACCCAAAAAGGATGATAAACCCTAGAAAAAGCTATTAGTGCCTACAAAGCCCAATAAAACCCTAATACACAATAAAAAATGCTAATAAACTGTAAAAAATCTCAAAGAACACTAATAAACCCTAAAGAACACTAATAAACCCTAAATAACCGTATTAAACTCTAAATAACACTAAATAAACCAAAAGAACCCAAAAAATGCTAAAAACATTATATAAACCCTAAAAACTGCTACAATACCCAAACAAACCCCAAAACACAGTAAAAACCCTAACAACCCCTATCAATCCCAAAAAAACAAATAAACCAATAACCCCCCCTAACCATTAAAATCCATCAGACCCCATAAATAACCATAAACACCCATTAACAACCCTTAAAACCCCTAAAAACACTACAAACCATAAAAACCATAAAAACCCTAAAAAGGCTTCAAATAGATACATAAACCCTAAAAGCGTTACATAATCCCTTAAAATGCAATAAAACCCCAAAAACGCAACATAAACCAAAAAAACAACATAAACCCAAAAAATGATTCATAAACCCTAAAAGCTCTACATAAACCCCAGAACTGTAACATAAACCCTAAATCACACAACATAAACCCTAAAAATCGCAACATAAATATTAAAAAATGCTACATTACACCTAAAAACACAATATAATCCCTAAAAACACTACATGAACCCTAAAAAGGTTACATAAACCCTAAAAAATGCAACATAAATGCTACATCACCCTTAAAAAGGCTACATAAACCCAGAAAACGTAACTTAAACCGTAAAAATGCTACATAAAACCTAAACCCTAAACATGCTACAAAAACCCTAAAAACATTACATGAACCCTAAAAATGATACATAAAACATAAAACCACTAACTAAAAATTAAAATGCTGTATAAACACTAAAAATGCTACATAAACTATAACAACGCTACACAGTCCCAAAAAAAGGCTACAAAAACCCTAAAGACGCTACAAAACCCTCAAAAATATTAAACCCTAACAACTCAAACAAACCGTAACAATGCTACACAAACCCTAACAATTGCTACGAATAAACCAAAAAATATTTCAAACCCCACAAAATGCAACAAAACCACAAAAAACGCTAAAATAACCTTAACAAAGCATAAAAAATCCAAACACACCCATAAAACCCAAAAAAACGCATAAAACCCCATACAACTCAAACAAACCGTAAAAACCCTAAAAACCCTAACTAAACCTAAAAAACTCAAAAAAACCACTAATAACCCCTAAGAACCACTAATAAACCCTAATAACCCCTAAAACCCACTATTAAACCCCAAAAACACTAATAAAAACTAATAAATCATAATAACCTGTAGTAAACCCTACAAAACTCTATTAGACCCTAATAAATGCTAAAAAATCCCTAAAACCCCTAATATAAAATAAAAAACACTATTAAACCATAATAAACCCAAATAATCACTAAAAACTATAACAAACCAGACAAAACGCTACAAAAGCCTCCAAATAGTAGCCTACAAAACCCTATAACCCACTAATAAACCCTAACAAACCCTAATAACCCCAAAATAAATCATGAAAAACCCTAACAACCCAAAATAAATCGTATCAAATCCTAACAATTCCAAATAAATCATAACAAACTGAAACAAACCATAACAAACCCCTAATAAACCGCAATAAACCCTAACAAAGAATAATAAACCCTAATAAATCATAATAAACCCAAATACACGTTTCTAAACCCTAATAAATAAAATAAACAACAATAAACCCTAATAAATCCTAAAAAACCCTAAAAAAGTTTGATAATCCCAAGAAAAAGCAACTAATGCCTACAAAAGCCCAATAAAACCCTAATATACAATAAAAAATTCTAATAAACTGTAACATATCCTAAAGAACACTAATAAATTCCAAAGAACCCATATAAACCCTAAAGAACCATATTAAACTCTAAAGAACACTAAAAACCCTAAAGAAACCAAAAAAACACAAAAACACATTATATAAACCCTAAAAATCGATACAATACCCATACAAACCCTAAAACGCACGAAAAACCCTAAAAACCCATATCAATCCCAAAAAATCAAATAAACCCATAAAACCCCCCCAAAAAACCATTAACATGCCACTAGATACCATAATAAACCACAAACACCTGTTAACAACCCTTAAAACCCCTAAAAACACAACAAACAATAAACAACCATTAAAACCCTATAAAGGATTCAAATAGACATAAAAACCCTAAAAACGCTACATAAACAATAAAAAATGCAACAGAAACCCAAAAAATGCAACATAAACCAAAAAACGCAACATAAACACAAAAACGCTACATAAACCCTAAAACCACTACATAAACCCTATAACTATAACATAAACCCTAAAAACACAAGATAAACCCCAAAAAATGCAACGTAAACATTAAAAAATGCTACATAAAACCTAAAAACACAACATAAACCCTAAAAACACTCCATGAACCCTAAAAAAGTTACATATACACTGTAAAGTGCATCATAAACACTACATAACCCCTAAAACGCTACATAAACCCAAAAAACGAAACATAAAACCTAAAAAATGCTACATAAACCCTAAACCCTAAACACGCTACATAAACCCTAAAATCAATACATAAACCCTAAAAATTATACATAAAATCTAAAACTTCTAACTAAACCCTAAAAACGCTACATTAACACTAAAAATGCTACATAAACACTAACAACACTATACAAAAAGTAAAAAATGCTACAAAAACCCAAAAGATTCTTTAAAACCCTCACAAATATTAAACCCTAATATACCATAATATAACAAATTAATCCCTAATAAAACCCTATTAAACTCAAATAATCCCTAAAAACGCCTTATGATCCCTAAAATCTTAATAAACTCTAGTAAACCCTAATAAAACCCCCAAAATACCTAATAAACACTAATAAATGATAATAAAACCTAGTAAACCCTAAAAACACCTTAAGAAAACCTAACCAACCCAAACCAACCCTAATAGACACTAATAAGCACTAATAAACCCTAATAAACCCCCAAAAACCCCTAAGAATCTCTAATAATCCATAAATAAATCCAAATAAACCCTACTAAACCCTAACAAACCTTAACACACCATAATAACCCCTAAAGACAAAAAATGATAATATACATTAAAAATCCCTATAAACCCTAATAAACCATAATAAACTCTATAACCAAAGAAAACAGAAAATACTCACAAATAAAAACAAAACACTCAAAAACAATAAAAACACACTATATTATCTAAAAAGACCTAACAAACACTAATATAACCTAACAAAACAAAATAAACATATAATCCCCTAACAAATCCTAATAAACCCTAAAAATCCCTAATAAACCCTAATAAAAATGAATAATCCCTATTAAACCCTAATAAAACCCAAAAAATACCTTCTCAACCCTAATATAACTTGATACACAATAACAAAACCTAATAAAACCCAACTAAACCCTAATAAACAAAACACATGCAAACAAACCATTAAAAAGCCCTAGAAACCCTAATAAACCTTAATAAATTCAAATAAAATCCAATAAACCATTAAAAATGGTCACAAACACTAAAAAACGCTTATAAAACAAAAAAGGTCATAACAACCCCTCATATATATTAACAAATACTAAAAAACACTCATATACCCTAATAAAAATACTATCAAACCCTAGTAAACCCTATAAATCCCTTACAAAACCTAATAAATCGTACTCAACCCTAATAAACCCTAATAAAACTTAAAGATACCGACTGAACCCTAATAAAACCCTAAATATACCTACCCAACCCTAATAAACCTTAATACACCATAATAAACCATAATAAACCCAACAAAATCCTAAAAAACACAAATATACCATTAAAAAGTCATAAAAGCCCCTAATAAATTTTAATAAAACCTAACGAAGGTTAAGAGGGCTAATAAACCCGAATAAACACTATTAAATACTAAAAAACCCTTATATACCCTCTTAAAAATTAATAAACCATAATGAATGATAATAAAACCTAATAAATCCTAAACATACCCAAATATACCATAATATACCATATTATACCCTAATTAACCCAACTCAATCCTAATAAAACCCTAAAAATAACTAATAAACCCTAATAAACCTTGACACATCATAATAAACCCTAATAAAATCCTAATAACCCCCACCAAACCCTAAGAATTGCTAATATATCATTAAAAACCCTAAAACCCTAACAAACCATAATAAATGTTAATAACACCTAAAAATCCTAAAAATCTTAGTAAACCATAAGAATACCTTGTTTAATAATAGAAGTAATAACACAGGTGCATGTGTATATGCATGTGCATGGTTTAAAAAATAAATCATAACACACGTGCATGTGCACATGCTTTCACATTTTCATGTGAATGGTAATAAATAATAAATTATAACGCACATCCAATTGCATGTGCATGTTCAAGGTAACAAACAATAAATAATCACAATGTACACATGAATGCGCATTTTTATGTGAATGATAATAAATAATAAATAATAACACATGTGATAATACAATAACGCTAGTGCATTGTGTGTGCATGTGCATGAGAATAAATAATAATAACACATGTGATATTAGAATAACGCAAGTGCATTTCATTTTCATGATCATGGTAATAAATAATATATAATAACGCACGTGTATGTGCCTTTAAATGTAATGATAATGATAACGACGCATGCACGTGCATGGTAATAAACAACATATAACAACGCACGTGCATGTGCATTTGTATTTGATGATGCAAAAAACAACAACAACAACAACAACAACAACAATAATAATAATAATAGAATAACACAAGTGCATTTCACGTACAGATTCATAGAAGTAAATAATAAATAAATAATAGAAAATAAGAACGCACATGCATGTGCATGTGCATTTACATTTGATAATAATATTTATAATACTAATTGTAATAATAATAATAATAATAATGCATGCATGTGCATGGTAATAAATAATAAATAACAACGCACATGCATGTGGAATTTCATGTGATAATGATAATAATAATGATAATGATAATAATAATAATAATAATAATAACAATGATAATAATAATAAAAATAATAATAGAAGAATAATACAAGTGCATTGCATATGCACGTGCATGGTAATAAATAATAAATTATAATGCATGTGCAACTGCATTTTCATGTGATGATAATAATAATAATTGCATCATTATTAGTAGTGATTATAGTAGTAGTACCAATGCATGTGGTAATAGAATATTGCATGTGCATTACGTGTGCATGTGCATGTTAAAAAATAATAATGCACGTTCATTGCATTTTCATGTAATGATGATGACGATGATAATAATAATAATATTAATATTAATATTAATAAGAACAATGCATGTGATAATAGAATAACACACGTTCATTGAATGTGCGTGTTTATGTATTTGCATGTGCATTTGCATGTGCATTTGCATGTGATGATAAAAACAATAACAACAACAACAACAACCACAATAATAATAATAAGAATAAGAATAACAAATTTTGTGATAATAAAATCACGTGTCTGCATTGCATGTGCATGAGCATGGTAATAAAAAATAAATAATAATGCATGTGCATGTGCATGAGATGATGATAATAATAATAATAATAATAATAACAGTAATAATAATAATAATAATAAAAACAACAACAACTCATGTGATAATAGAATAACACACGTGCATTGCATGTGCAGTTCATTATAATAAATAATAACTCATAGCGCACATGATGATAATAATAACAATAATATTAATTTTAATAATAATAGAACATGTGATAATAGAATAATGCACATGTATTGAATGTGCACTTGTACGGTAATAAATAATAACGCACGTGCATTTTCATTTTCATTTGACGATAATAAAAATAATAACAATAATAGTAATAATAACAATAACAATAAAAATACATGTGATAATAGAATAATGTAGGTGCATTGCGTGTGCACGTGCATGGTAATAAATAATAACGAACATGCATGTGCATTTTCATGTGATGATAATAATAATAATAGTAGTAGTAGTAGTAACAACAACAACAACAACAACAACATATGCACGTGCATGGAATAAATAATAAATATTAAATATCAAATAATAACGCATGTGCATCTGTATTTGCATGTGACGATAATAATAATAATAGTAATAGTAATAACAATAATGATAATTATAATAAAGATAATGATAATACTGATAACAATAACCTGTGTGATAATAGAATAACACACGTCCTAACAAACCCTAAGAAAACCTAACAAAACCTAACAACCACTTATAACCCCTATGAACCACTAATAAATCCAAATAACACCTAAAACCCACTATTAAACTGTAAAACCCTAATAAACACTAATAAATCATAATAACCTGTAATAAACCCTAAAACCCTATTAGAATCCAATAAACGCTACAAAATCCCTAAAACCCCTAATATACTATAAAAACACTATTGAACCTTAATAAATCCTAACAATCACTAAAAACCCTAACAAACCTAACAAAACACTACATAACCCACCAAATAATAGCCTACATAACCCTACAACCCGCTAATAAACCCTAAAAACCCTAATAACCCCATAATAAATCATAACAATCCTTAACAACCCCAAATAAATGGTAACAAATCCAAACAACACCAAATAAATCGTAATAAATGGAAAAAAACCATAACAAACACCTAATAAACTGCAATAAATCCTAACAAATCATAATAAACCCTAATAAATCGTAATAAACCCAAATACATGTTAATAAACCATAATAAATAAAATAAACCCCAAGAAACCCTGATAAATCATAAATAACCCTAAACAATGTTGATAAACCCTAGAAAAAACTATTAATGCCTACAAATGCCCAATAAAAAATTATTATACAATAAAAAACACTAATAATTCATAACAAAACCTAAAGAACACTAATAAACCCTAAAGAACCCTAAAGAACCCTAAACAACCATAATAAACTCTAAAGAACACTAAAAACCCAAGAGAACCCAAAAATACTAATACACATTACATAAACCCTAAAAACTGAAACAATACCCAAACAAACCCTAAAACACACTAGAAAACCCTAACAACCCCTATCAATCCTGAAAAAACAAATAAACCCTTAAAAACCTCAAAAAAACCGTTAAAAACCCCTCAAATACCATAAAAACCATAAACACCCATTAATAACCCTTTAAAACCCTAAAACCACTACAAACCATAAACAACCATTAAAATCCAAAAAAAGGCAACAAATAGATACATAATCTTCAAAAACATTACATAAACCCAAAAAATGCAACATAAACCCAAAAAACGCAACATAATCCCCAAAAACGCCACAAAAACACAAAAAATCTACATAAACCTAAAAAGCACTACATAAACACTAGAACCATAACATAAACCCTAAAAAACGCAACATAAATATTAAAAAATGCTACATAAAACCTAAAACCACAACATAAACCCTAAAAACACTACATGAACCTTAAAAATGTTACATAAACCCTAAAAAATGCAATATAAACGCTACATCACCCCTGCAAATGCTACATAAATTCCGAAAATGCAACATAAACCCAAAAAAATGCTACATAAAACCTAAACCCTAAACACACTACACAAACTCTAAAAACGTTACATAAACCCTGAAAATTACTACATAAAACCTAAAACTGCTAACAAAACCCTAAAAGAGCAATATAAACACTAAAAATGCTACATAAACTCAAACAACGCTACACAAACACTAAAAAATGCTACAAAACCCCTAAAGACGCTTCAAGACCCTCAAAAATATTAAACCCTAATATACCCTAATATAAAAAATTAAACCCTAGTAAACCCCTAATAAACTCTAATAATCACTAATAACGCTTTATTATCCCTAAAAACCCTAAGAGACTCTAATCAACCATAATAAAACCCCCGAAATACCTAAGAAACCCTAATTAATGATAATAAAACCCAATAAACCCTAAAAACACGTTAAGAAAACCTAAAAAACCCTAACCAACACTAATAGACACTAATAAACACTAATAAACCTTAATAAACACCAAAAAACCCCGAAAAATCCCTAATAAACCATAAATAAATCCAAATAAACTTTACTCAACCTTAACAAACCTTAACACACCATAATAACCCCTAATAAACACCTATAAAACCCTAATAATGAAAAAACGCTAGTATACCATTAAAAATCCCTTGAAGCCCTGATAAACTCTAATGTAACCTAATAAACCCTAAAAACACTCACAAAAAATAAAAAAATGATCACAAATAATAAAAACACGCTATATTACCGAAAAAGACCTAAAACACTAATATAACCTCATAATGACAAAAACGCTAATATAACTTAAAATCCATAGGAACCATAATAAACCATAATAAACTCTAATATAACCAAATAAACCCTAAAAATTCTAACAAACAAAAACAAAACGCTCACAAACAATAAAAAATTCCCAATTATTTAAAAAGACTTAACAAACACTAATATAACCTAATAAAACAAAAAAAATAATAAACCCCTAACAAACCCGAATAAACCCTAAAAATCCATAATAAACCCTAATAAAAAATAATAAACCCTGATAAAACCATAATACAACCCTAAAAATACCTTCTCAAACCTAATAAACCTTGACACACCATAATAAAACCTACCAAAACCCAACTAAACCCGAATAAACAAAAAAACGCAAACAAACAATTAAAAAGACCTAGAAACCCTAATAAAAAATAATAAATTCTAATAAAACCAAATAAACCATAAAAATGATCACAAACACTAAAAACATGCTAATAAAACCTAAAAAGTCCTAACAACCCCTCATATATATTAACAAATTCTAAAAAACACTCATATACCATAATAAAAACAATAACAAACCCTAGTAAACCCAAAAAATCCCTAACAACCCTTAATAAACACTACTCTACTCTAATTAACCCTAATAAAACCCTAAAGATACCTACTCAACCTTAATAAAACCCTAAAAATACCTACTCAACCCTAATAAACCTTAACACACTATAATAAACCTTAATAAACCCCACTAAACCCTAAAAATGTAAATATACCATTAAAAAGCCCTAAAACACCTAATAAATGCTAATAAATCCTAACAAAGATTAAAAGCACTAATAAACCCTAATAAACACTACTAAACCCTAAAAAAACATTATATAACATCTTAAAAATTAATAAACGATAATGAGCGCTAATAAACCCTAATAAATCCTAAACATAACCAAATATTCCATAATATACAATACTATACCCTAATAAACCCAACTCAATCCTAATAAAACCCAAAAAATACCTAATAAACCCTAGTAAACCTTAAGACAACATAATAAACCCTAATAAAATCCTAATAACCCCCACCAAACCCTAAAAAATGCTAATATACAATTAAAAAACCCTAAAACCCTGACAAACCATAGTAAATGTTAATAACACCTAAAAATTCTAAAAATTGCTAGTAAAACCTTAAAATACCTCTAACAATAATAATAATATTAATAACGCACGTGAATGTGCATGGTTTAAATAATAAATCATAACGCACGTGCATGTGCATATGCCTGCACATTTGCATTTGAATGATAATAAATAATAAAATATAAATAATAATTCTTGTGAATTACATGTGTATGGGCATGTGCATGGGAATGATAATAAATAATAAATAATAATGCACATCCATGTTCATGTGCATGTGCATGGTAATAAACAACAAATAATAAACAATTCAACATGAATGTGCATTTGCATGTGAATTATAATAAATAATAAATAATAACACATGTGATAATAGAATAATGCACGTGCATTGCGTGTGCACGTGCATGAGAATAAATAATAATAGCAAATGTGATAATAGAATAACTCAAGTGCATTGCATTTGCATGCGCATTATAATAAATAATATATAATAACACACATACATGTGCCTTTACATGTAATGATAGTGATAATGATGCATGCATGTGCATGGTAATAAATAATAAATAACAACACATGTGCATGTGCATTTGTATTTGATGATACAAACAATATTAATAATAATAATTATTATAATAATAATAATAATAATAATAATAATAATTATTATTATTATAGAAAAACGCCATGCATTTCATGTGCACGTGCATAGTAGTGAATAATAAATAATAATAATAAATAATAATGCACATTAATGTGCATTTTCATTTAAATTTGATGATAATATTAATAATACTAATTGTAATAATAATAATAATAATAATAATGCATGCATGTGCATGGTAATAAATAATAAATAACAACACACATGCATGTGCATTTTCATGTGATAATGATAATAATAATGATAATGATAATAATAATAATAATAATAATTGTGATAATAATTATAATAACAAAATAATAATACAAGTGCATTGCATATGCATGTGCATGGTAATAAATAAGAACGCAAGTGCATCTACATTTTCATGTAATGATAGTAATAATAATAGCGGTAGTAATAATAGTAGTTGTAGTGGTGATAATAGCAGTAGTTCCAATGCATGTGATAATAGAATTTTTCATGTGCATTACATGTGCATGTGCATGGTAATAAATAATAGCGCTCGTGCATTGCATTTACATGTGACGATAATAATAATAATAATATTATTATTATTATTAATTACAACACATTTAATAATAGAATAACGCACGTGCATTGAATGTGCATGTATGTGCATTCGCATGTGCATTTGCATGTGATGATAATAACAAGAACAAGAACAACAACAACAATAACCACAATAATAATAACAACTCATGTGATAATAAAATAACTTGTGTGAATTAAAAGTGCATGTTCATGGTAGTAAAAATATAATAATAATTCACGTGTATGTGCATGTGCATGTGGATGAGATGATGATAATAATAATTATTATAGTAGTAATAATAAGTTATAGTTGTTTGAAAAAATAGCTGTAGAGAACCAAAGCCTGACGTACATGGACATTACATTAATTTTGCGGAATACATAATACATAACAAGAACCAACATTCAAGGACCGTAATAGTTTACTGTCTTTCGAAACTCAGAACATAATCTTCTAATCATGGTGAAAGATCTTCAACATCTCCCATAAAGATCTTCCTCTTTTGTTTTCTTACCTAAAACCTTTCTTTAAATCCTACGAAAAAGAAAGCATATAAAGGGTGAGCTCAAATGCGCAGTAAGGCTAATCATGGAGAAAATAAAAAAAACCATATACATTTGAAATTAAAAACATGAACATAATGTTTAAACATCAAAATCTTGAGCAATGACATAAAACATGGAAGTACGTAAGGCATAGATCATAAAGAAACATTAGTCATGATAAAATAACATGGGAATAAAACATGTAATCGTGGAATCCATTAAGCACAAGATATGATTTCCATAGTAGCCAAGGAATTGCAACCAAGACCATCTTAGTGGATAAAGTCCCTTTTTGAATCGAGTTCACTCCTCATTTCAGTCCTGTAACACTGAACCGGATTAACATACCATTCCAGCCATGTCTATCTCATGAGATATAAATCTTTACCCAATTCATTGGAGGGAGATATAGGTCCCACCGATCTCATAATAAAATCATTCTTACTTGTGCCACAAAATACGCATACATCATTCCTAATAACCCAATGAATAAAATGGGTTTCATAAACATCATCCCATCATTACATAATCCATATAAAAGAAATGGATATCATTTCAAAATAAGAAAAGTGAAACCATGTTAATCATAGAGACATTATACTTGAAACATACACATATGAAATAATGTCATCTTAGATGGAAAATAGTTTTGATAAAACACTTGAAATGAATTCTTGAGGAAAATATCCTTTCTTCTTCAAAAATAATTTTCTTTGCACAAAATTCCATGAAATTTTAATAGAAAAATATTTTTTTGAAAATAATCATGAAATATTGTGGATGAAGCTTCATGAAAATAAGGTTTTATTTAACCATAAAAATCTGTTCATGTCATATAAGTTAAAAAAACATTCATCTCGTACTTTTTCCAGAAAAGTCAAAAAGTACCTCATATGGTAAACAAAAGAAAGATTACTTACATACCATGGAGTAAAAGTCAAAAATGGGTAAAAATGACATCAAAAATACATGAAACCATTTATATAAAATAGGGACATGGATGATAAATATAATCACAGTTAATACTTACGAATAAAAAATCTCAGATAAAAACGAGATTGGAAAAGTTATCCCTTACCTTATGTACAATTTCTTTTGTTTGTGTCTGAGACTCCTGTATAGTGGGTTTAAACATATTATTAACTTTTAATAGAACCATAATAATATTTATGATATCATATATGATTCACTTACGACTTTATATTACCTGTTCTTTTGAAAATTCCTTGTTAATGCAGCATTTTGGGTAAAATAGTTTCATTTATCATCCGTGTTTTGACCTGTAATTATTAATATGATTACTTAGATCATGATTACATAATTATAGAATATAATTCATGATTTATATATAAAATATATTCAGAATATACATATATATAATACATCGATAAATGGAAAGAAATACACTGTTCATGGAGACGGTAGACCGTACGTACGCATGAACGTTGTTTTCGTTTCCTTATTGAATTGAATGGAATTAAGTAGATTACATACATATATATATATATATATACATAAATCCAGTAGAATTATTATGTAATATATTTCATGATTACTTATTATATATACTTTATAATCATTCTTGAATTGTTAACATGGAAAATGAATCTCATCTTGTCGTGGAGACGGTAATCCGTACGTACGCATGAGCGATGATATCGTTCCCATATTTATTAAATGGAATTGGAGTGGATGATATAATATATTAGAATCAGTATGATGTTATAATAGTCATATATTGTTATTATTTACACCATTATACCCATCCATGTAAGGTGGTGGTGGAAAAATAGATTACACCACGGCGTGGAGACGGTATTCCGTACGTACGCACGCGCGGTGATTTCATTTTCCGTAGGATGGATAGATGGTGAAATGGGGTTGTTTAATATTTATAATATCATATCAGTATATTATTGATATTTATTGTATTACTTTACAATGAAACAACTAATGAATAGGAATATGAAGAAGAAGGAATCTTGAAAGAATCAGTAGAAGATATTACCTCTTCTTCGACACACATCCTTTACGATTCCTCTTAAGGGACTAGAGTTGGTCTTCTGAGAATAAAATAACCTCTAGAATGTTTCTAGGGAAGTGTAGAAGTGAAATGGGTAGGGTTTGGACGACATTGAAGGCTCAAAATGGTGTGAAGAGAAGAGGGAAGTGGTGCCCTTTTTATTAAGGGGGAGAGGGGCACCTTTGGAAACATAAGCAAAATTAATTTATAATAAATTCAAACTCACTTAAAAACATACAAAAAAGACACATATCAAGATATTAGATGATATAGGGTTGTAATATAATCAAAAAATAAAATTTAGACATGTTGGGAATTTATTTTAAACATTATCAACTTGATTTATCCTTATTTAATCTATTTAATTTTATTTGTGGTAATAAGATTCTAATTTTTAAATTGTTATGAATAATTACTGGTGTGGTGAATTTTCCATAATTGGATGATTTATGACGTTTTATACCATATAAATTTAAAATTATAATTTCTAAATATTTTTGTGATTTTTAAACAATTTTATATTATTTTATTTTTATAAAATAACAATAGTGTCAATTTTGACACAATTCATTTATTTGATTTTAAATAAAATCCACAAAGAATATATGTTCGAACTAAAATATTTAATATATTCATAACATCTCATATTTTTTCTAGAAAATTCGTGGAGCAAATTAAATAGTTAATATAATATTTATTTTAATATTTCTAAAACCATTTATGTGATATTTCTCTTTATAAAATAATTACTAAAATATTTTTGTATAATTATTTAATATACTTATTTGTTACATAAAAATTAAAAATAAAATACTAGGATGAATATATATCTTATATATTTCATGATAATACTTTTAGATGGATTTATCTTCTAAAAAAACCAATTTTTAAAATGTTATATTTATTAAATTATGAAGGTGACAACTTTGACATCATTTAAAATAAAATAATATAAGTGTCATAATCACTTTTATAAGACTCCAAACGGTCATATATTCGGTAATTGGATTCTTATGGTGTATATATACACTAAAAATAAGTTTTGGTCAGGTTTGTGGGCCTTTTAATGGGTATTATTATTTCAATAAAAACTATATTATTGATTTTTCACTTGATAAATAATTTCTCCATCATTTATGTATAAGCTATTAAGGTAATTAAATATCACATAAAAATTACAAATAAATCACCATAATAAATAAAAACATATTAGAATTAAAATGTGTTTTTATAATCTAATTTATATTCTGTATAATTTTATATTAAAAATACTTTAATTATTAAAGTTTGAGTGAGGCATATTTCACTTTCTTTAAAATAAAATAAATTAAAGGTCTTAAGCAAATACAAGTGGGTTCCATTAGATTCAATTTAGACCCAAGAATGATTTATGGTAAAATATAATCATCCAATCATATTTATACAAGTGTTAGGGTAATTTTATAATATTATATTTACCCCTAATCTGATTTACCCTTAACTATGGTAAATAAAATTTACCATAGTTACTATTCATAATGCCTAAAAGTAAAAAGTTGATTATTAAAATAATTTGGACATAATAATTCCAAATAATAAATCCATTTTTCCAAATTCAAATCACAGAAGTTGTAGAAATTAATTTAAAATAAATTCCGTTGTTAAGAAAACGAGTTTTAAAAGTTTAAACATTACAAAAGATTGAAATGATTTTACCTATGAATTCAATGTAAAATCAATTATAATGACATAAATTATATTAAATAGTGAAAATATATTATATTTATACTTTAAAACCAATAAATATTATAATTTAACCATATAAATTATTACGATGAAAAATGTTGTTTTTAATTAAAATATAGCGTGTTTTTACTATTCATTAAAATATGAAAGTTATCAGAATAATATGAAAATTTTATCCAAAGTAAATTTTTATATCCTGATTCCAAATAAGAATTCTATTTTGTCAAATTTAACTTATAAACATGTCAAAAACTAGATTTAATGTGGGCGTGCCATCAAAAGGCAGCAAAACTGCATTTTTTGAAAAATACTTATTTTACCTGAAAAATTTATCTTGTTCTCATACCATGTTCTAGAAAATGTTTAAGATGAATAATAATGTTATAAAATTCAAAATTTAGTTAATACAATTCATAACGGCTAGTCCATAATAATATTATAACAATATATCATTGTTTTAGTGAAATCCGGTATTGTATACAACACACGCTATCGAGAAAGGTCATGATTGCGTGTAATGCAAGACAAGTCAGGGTTGCGTATAGTTCAAGACTCATTTTTTGTTTTTGTAACAAAATCCAACCATATTTCATTTATACATTGAATATATATATATATATATACACTCAATGTTTCATTGAATAACTACTATCCAACAAATTTGAAATTGTGTTTAACCCGATCCAAGATTAGTGTTGTGTATACTACAAGCTAATACAGTGTTGTGTATAGTGAAATATAATATTGTTGTAGTGTATGGAAGAAGATATGAAATAAATTAAAAAGTAATATATCTTATAAAATCTCGGGGTGATACATTATACCCACCTTAAAATGAATTTCGCCCTCGAAATTCGTCGGAGTTATAAATGGATTACTACTTGAATGTTTCTATAATAGAAACCCACATCATAAAATGGAATACCAAAACATAACTTTAAAAACTAAATTATGGAATGTAAATATTACCCAAATTATCTAATCACTGGGTTTCCACATAGGAGAACATACATGAAAATATGGATATGGAAGAGAAATCTAAACAACAAGTTCTGATGGAGAGTGGTATAGAACATGGCTATGAAAAAGCCAACAATCACAAAGCCATAAATTTGTGATGATCTAAGATACCATCTGATTCATCAGATATATGAGCACTCGGACAAAATTTTTTGGTTTTCAAGATCATTTCCCAAATGTTGAAGAATTATGAATTAAAATTAATACTTAATTGATTTTGGTACAATCTTACTGTTGTTTGTGCCTTGATCAATTTCCACATCATCTCTTAAAGAAATGAGGTTGAATTTGTCTTCCGTGAATTGTTAGAAGATCATGCGATAGAATGATAGGTCATTCTATCAGTCTTAAACAAAAGGATAGAAAAAGTTATTAAATATACATAAGTCCATCTATAGTGAGATTAATCGTATATGGATCCTAAAATGGACTTATAATTCATATATCATACCACTTAATATAATAAAACTAGTTTCTACTAACCATGGACTTCTTGTAGTCCAGTGGTAAGCGATAAATGCATGTCTCACTATGGTTGTGGGTTCGATTCCCGCAACCTTGTCTAACGTGACGGGTTGTCGCCCGTTCTGCAGGTTGTCCATTTTCATAAACTACACTATTATAACATTCTATCAATAATATCAAAAAACTATCTGGACTTAAACAATACTATCATATGTCCAACCAAATCTATTTCAATCTTTAGGCTTTTCCAAAATACTTCTTTCCAAACTCATAGTATAAAGAGAACGATTACTAAAAAGGTCATATAACAATCATGTGAATACCATCATTTATCCCTCATATATCACAGGATATATCTTGTTGATCGCAATCCAAACATGTGAATACCTTAATCTTGTATTCTCTTGAAAAATGAATACACATTGAACCTTAGTAAAAACAAGAATGTTTCCAATAGTTAACTCTTTCCACATACCAAAATCCAAAAAATTCTATATACTCAAACCATGATATAGGTTTTTCCTTATATAAGTCATGAGCTCATGAATACTGTCAAACATTTCATTTTCTCCTTGTCCCTTCATTATGTGCATATCATCTTCTTTCCAAAAATATCTCAATCACTTTCCATGGTTACCGGTGCAACAAAATTATTGAAAACAACAATAGACCAATACATACATATTCCAATATTCCACAGTACAATATACAACATTATTTTGGAATCCCATTAAATAAAAACATAATAATTCCACCACATCGTTTTCATATTCAACATTTCCAATAGTGATCTCATTTGAATTCCCTTTGTCCTTTGCCTTAAGGGGTTTCTCATGTTGATCATCATTAAACCTTGGATTAGGGCATTGATTTGCATAATGCCCTATTTCCTCTTGAAGCATTAAAGTGTTGGTGGAGCATTCTCTATAGTGTTTTCTCTATTCACATCATTAGCTACCATTTTCCAATTACTTCGACACTCAACTGCTCGATGACCTTCTTTTCCACACTTAAAACATTTTCTAGTACCTTTTAGACAATCTCCACCATGCTTCGTTCTGAACTTTGAGCATAAAGAAACATTCATCCTCTTTTCACCATTATTCTGAGATTTTTCCTTGAACTCCATCTTTCATTTATTATCAAAACCATGAGATGGATATGTAACCCCAACTTCCATTTCTACCTTTATAGCACAACGCACAATTTCTTCATAGCTACTGAAGTCTCTTATTGCTAATTCCCTTCGAAGACTTGGTTTTAAGACACTGAATAATCAATCAAATTTACTTTCAGGTTGAATGATAAAGCCAGATGCATATCTTGAAAACCTTGTAAAAT
This sequence comes from Viscum album, assembly GCA_963277665.1. Taxonomy (NCBI): domain Eukaryota; kingdom Viridiplantae; phylum Streptophyta; class Magnoliopsida; order Santalales; family Viscaceae; genus Viscum; species Viscum album. Next base: position 786,278,005 of record OY728167.1, read on the forward strand.
TCACTTCATATATACTAACAGATTCATCATCCTTTTTCTTAAGCTCAAGGAACTCCTTTTCCATCTTTTTTTGAAGAATATGAGGGAAGTACTTATTGAAAAACAAGTTCTTGAACTCGTCCCATTCCATTGATTCAATTTCATCTTGGGGCCTTGTATTCTTAATTAGAGTCCACCACTGGTCTGCTTCACCTTCTAAACGGTAAACAACCAAAATGATTTTTTCATGTTTTGAACAACAAATTATGGAAAATATCTTTTCAATGGTACTGAACCATTGTTCAGCAACAAGTGGAATAAAAGACCCACTGAAAGAAGGTGGATGTTGCCTCATGAAGGACTCAATAGAATATTGTTCCCTTATCTGCTCATTCGGAAGTCCAGAATGATTCATAGCACGTGTGAGTATTGTAATAATATTTTTCACTCCATATCCCTTAAAATTGGTTTGTTCAGAAGGACAATCATTGCATTGTCCATTACATTGATCAACACGGTTCCTTCGGGTTCCAGTCATCGTCTAAAACCCAAAAAGAATAGTGTGAGAGGAAAAAATTATGATAGGTAAAACAACATAATAAAGGGGAAGTAACTTCAATATCTAACATCTTTTGTTTAATTCTAAAATCGTTACCATAATTCTAGGACTATAACCTATAATTATACTTAACCTTAAGGACATCCCTAGACATACCTCATAAATATCTCTAGGGATCTCACTAAAGTTTTCGCATCCTAGTTTCCAAAGGTTATCTAAACCTTTCCTCTAATACCAACTGTAGAGACCCAAAGCCTGACGTACATGGAAATTACATTAATTTTTTGGAATGCTTAATACATAAAAAGATCCAACACTCAAGGACCATAATAGTTTAGTGTCTTTGGAAACTCGGAACATGATCTTCTAATCATGGTGAGAGATCTTCAACATCTCCCATAAAGATCTTACCCTTTTGTCTTCTTACCTAAAACCTTTCTTTAAATCCTGGGGAAAAGATAACATATAAAGGGTGAGCTCAAATGCTCGGTAAGGGTAATCATGGAGAAAATAAAACAAACTATATAAATTTGAACTTAAAAACATGAACATAATGATTAAACATAAAAATCTTGTGCAATGACATAAAACATGGCAGTATGTAAGGAATAGATCATAAAGAAACATTACTCATGCTAAAATAGCATGGGAATAAAACATGTAATTGTGGAATCCATTAAGCACATGTTATGATTTCCATAGTAGCCAAAGCATTGCTACCAAGACCATCTTAGTGGAAAAAGTCCCTTTCCAAATCGAGTTCACTCATCGTTTCTATTCTGTAACACTAAACTAGATTAACTTATGGTTCTAGCCATGTCTATCTCATGAGATATAAATCTTTACCCAGTGCATTGGAGGGAGATATAGGTCCCACCCATCTCATAAAAAATCATTCTTACTTGTGCCACAAAATAAACATACATCATTCATAATAACCCAACGAATAAAATGGGTTTCATAAACATCATCACATAATCACATAATCTATATAAAAGAAATGGATATCATTTCATAATAAGAAAAGTGAAACCATGTTAATCATAGAGACATTATACTTGAAACATACACATATGAAATAATGTCATCTTAGATGGAAAATGGTTTTGATAAAACACATGAAATGAATTCTTGAGGAAACTATCCTTTCTTCTTCAAAAATCATTTTATTTTCACAAAATGTCATTAATTTTTAAATGAAAAGGATTATGTTGAAAACAATCATGAAATATTGTGGAGGAATACTCATGAAAATAAGGTTTTATTAAACCATAAAAATCCATTCATAACATATAAGTTAAAAAACATTCTTCTCATACTTTTTCTGGAAAAGTCAAAAAGTACCACGTATGGTAAACAAAAGAAAGATCCCTCACATACCATTTAGTAAATGTAAAAAATGGGTTAAAATGGATTTAAAAATACATGAAACCATTTATAGAAAACTGGGACATGGATGGTAAATATAATCCCAGTAAATACTTACGAAAAAACAATCTCAGATAAAAACATGATTGGAAAAGTTATCCCTTACCTTATGTCCAATTTCTTCCGTTTGTGTCTGAGACTCCTGTATAGTGGATTTAAACACATTATTAACTTGTAACAGAACCATAATAATATTTATGATATCATATATTATTCACTTACATCTTTATATTACCCGTTCTTTTGTAAATTCGTTGTTAAAGCAGCGTTTTGGGTAAAATTGTTTCATTTATCGTTCGTGTTTTGACTTGTAATTATTAATATGATTACATAGATCACGATTACTTAATTATAGAATATAATAAATGAGTTATATATAAAATATATTCATAATATACATATATATAATATATTGATAAATGGAAAGAAATACATTGTTCACGGAGACGGTAGGTCGTACATACGCATGAACGTCGTTTTCATTTCCTTATTGAATAGAATGGAATTAAGTAGATGACATACATACATATATATAAATAAATACAGTATAATTATTATGTCATATATTTAATGATTAATTATTATATATACTTTATAATCATTCTTGAATTGTTTACATGTAAAATTAATATCATCGCGTCGTGGAGACGGTAATCCGTACGTACGCACAAGCGATGATATCATTCCTATATTTATTAAATGGAATTGGAGTGGATGATATGATATATTAGAATCAGTATGATGTTATAATAGTCATATATTTTTATTCTTTACACCATTATATATTATTGATACTTATTGTATTACTTTACAATGAAACAACTAAATATGATGAAGATTAAGAAGAAGGAATCTTGAAATAATCGGTAGAAGATATAACCTCTTCTTCGACACACCTCCTTTAAGCTTCCTCTTATGGGACTAGAGTTGGTCATTTGAGAAGCCAAAAACCTCCATAATGTTTTTTTGGAAGTGGATAAGTGAAATGGGCCAGGGTTGGCCAATCTTGAAGGCTCAAAAGAGTGTGAAGAGAAGAGGGAAGTGGTGTCCTTTTTATAAGGGAGGAGAGGGGGACCTTTGGAAACATAAGAAAAATTAATTAATAATAAATTCAACCTCACATAAAACCCTCCAAAAATGACTCATATCCAAATAATAGATGATATGTGGTTGTAATATCATCAACCAATAAAATTTAGACATGTTGCGAATTTATCTAAAACATTATCAACTTGGTTTATCCTTATTTAATCTATTTAATTTTATTTGTGGTAATAAGATTATAATTTTTAAATTGTAATAAATAATTATGTGTGTGTTTAATTGTCCATAATAGGATAATTTATGACATTTTAGACCATATAAATTTAAATTTAAAATTTATAAATATTTTTGTGATTTTTAAACAATTTTATATTATGTTATTTTTATAAAATAACCTTAGTGTCAATTTTGACACTATTCATATTTTTTGATTTGAAATAAAATCCACAAAGAAGATATGTTCGAACTAAAATATTTTATATATTCATAACATCTCATATTTGTCTAGAAAAATTCTTTGAGAACATTAAGTAGTACATATATATTTATTTTAATATTTCTAAAACCATTTATGTGATATTTCTCTTAATAAAATAATTACTACAGTATTTTTGTATAATTATTAAATATACTTATTTCTTACATAAAAATTAAAAATAAAATACTAGGATAAATATATATCTTATATATTTCATGAGAATATTTTTAGTCAGATTTAGCTTCTAAAACACCCATCTTTTAAAATGGTATATTTATTAAATTATGAAGGTGACAACTTTGACATCAGTTAAAATAATATAATATAAGTGTCATAATCACTTTTATAAGACTCCAAACGGTCATATATTCGGTAATTGGATTCTTATGGTGTATATATACACTACCAATAAGTTTTGGTCAGGTTTGTGGGCCTTTTAATTGGTATTATTATTTCAATAAAAACTATATTACTGATTTTTCACTTAATAAATAATTTCTACATCATTAATGTATAAGCTATTAAGGTAATTAAATATCTCATAAAAATTACAAATAAATCACCATAATAAATAAAAACATATTAGAATTCAAATGTGTATTTATAATCGAATTTATATTATGTATAATCTTATATTAAAAATACTTTAATTATTAAAGTTTGATTGAGGCATATATCACTTTATTTAAAAAAAATTAAAGGTATTAATCAAATACAAGTGGGTTCTATTAGATTAAATTTCTACCCAAGTATGATTTAGGGTAAAATATAATCATTCAATTATATTAAGACAAGTGTTAGGTTAATTTTATAATATTGTATTTTCCCCTAATTACCCGATTTACCCTTAACTATGGTAAAAAAAAATTACCGTAGTTACTATTCATAATGCCTAAAAATAAAAGTAACTTATTAAAATAATTTGGACCTAATAATTCCAAATATGGAATCCATTTTTAAAAATTAAAATCACATAATTTTCAGAAATTAATTAAAATTAATCCTGTTGTTAAGAAAACGATTTTTAAAAGTTAAAACATTGCAAAAGATTGAAATGATTTTACCTATGAATTCAATGTAAAAACAATGCTAATGAAATATATTATATTAAATTTTAAAAATATATTCTATTAATACTTTGAAACCAATCAATATTATAATTTAACCATATAAATTATTTCGATAAAAAGTTGTTTTTAATTAAAATATAGCGTGTTTTTACTATTCATTAAATTATGAAAGTTATCAGAATAATATGAAACAATTTATCCAAAGTAAATATTTATATCCTGATTCCAAAGAAGAATTATATTTTTTCAAATTTAACTTATAAATATGTCAAAAACTAGATTTAAAGTAGGTGCGCCATCAAAAGGCGACAAAACTGCATTTTTTTAAAAATACTTATTTTACCTGAAAAATTTATCTCGTTCCCATACCATGTTCTATAAAATGTGTAAGATGAATAATAATGTTATAAAATTAAAATTTTAGTTAATAATATTCATTACAGCTAGTCCATAATAATATTATAACAATATATCGTTGTTTTAGCGAAACCCGATATTGCATACAACACACGCTATCGAGGAAGGTCGTGATTACGTGTAATGCAAGCCAAGTCATGGTTGCGTGTAGTGGAAGACTCCTTTGTTGTTGAGTATAACAAAATCAAACCATATTTCATTTATACATTGAATATATATATATATATACACTCAATGTTCTGTTGAATAACTACAATCCTACAAACATGAAATTGTGTTTAACATGATTCAAGATTAGTGTTGCGTATACTATAAGATAATACAGTGTTGTGTATAGCGCAAGATAATCTTGGTGTATTGTAAGGAAGAAGATATAAAGGAAATTAAAAAGAAAATATCTTATAAAATCTCAGGGTGTTACAATAGCAGACAGGACAAAAATGCTAGAAATGGGGTCTCGAAAAACCTAAAAATCACAGTCATTGAAAAAAGAATAACATCTTCTTTGGGTGTCCATTTCCACTCCGTTAATAGTCAAACTGAATCTCATGGAACTAACTCTGATAAAAACAGGTGTCGAAGGCCGAACAGACACACATATCAGAAGTTATGACCATTTTAAGAAAAAATTGATAGGGATCTGTACACGGAAATGGTGTTTTGGAGACCTTCTAATGGGTTTTTGGGATTTTATGGTCTCAAACATGGATTGAAATATGTTCAGTTCTTTCTTCTATGTAGATCTCTTCACTACTTTCGATTCGATATGTGGTAGAGCTCAAACGGACAACCTGAGCGAAAGTTATGCCCGTTTGAAGTTGGACTTTTTTTGGAGTGGTATAACAAATATATCATATATTTCTTTGGCCTTCTCATAGTTTCTACTAAACATGGTCCTAACTCATCTCATGAGCTTTTATTTGACTAGTCACAACGCTCAAACGGACACCCGAAGGAGAAGTTATGCTTTTTTTTTGTGAGTTGCGGGTTTCTTACGTTTTTAGGCGCTAGGAGAGTTGCTTAATTTAAAAAGAAAACAACTTATTCTCTGTGTGTTAATTTTGGCTGTACCACTTATCAAATTGAAGATTGTGAAAAGATAGACACTCTAGTAATGACTGAAACCCTTTCTGACATTCTTCCACACCCTAAAAGACCCAAAATCACTTTGGATGGTCAAAAGATTGGCTTCTGGTTTCTATTTTGCAATAACTTCTTCTATGGCTGTCTGTTTTGCCTCTACCACATATCAAATTTAATATTATGACTAGACCTACACTCCTATAATGACTAAAGCGCTTTATCACATGCTTGAAGGCCCAAAAAGGTACCTACACCCACCATAAGACCATAAAATCTACTCCGGGGGTCCGTTTGCCTATTCCATATATCAAATCGATGATTTCGACTAAATATAATGATCTATGACCAATAGGAACACCATATCACATTCTTAAATTCAAAAAAAGTTCCTTACTTTTTTCAAATGACCAAAACTTATACTCTTGGTGTCCATTTCACCTCTACCACATATCAAATTGAATCTTGGGACTAGCTCTACACATCTGTGACAACCGTGAACAACTAAATAACCCTAAAAACCATGAATAACCCCATAAACACTAAACACCATTAAAACCCATGCAAAACCCTAAAAAACCCTAACAAACCCTAACAAAACCCAAAAAACACTAAAAACATAACAAACCCTAACAAACCCTAAAAACCCTAACAAGACCTAACAAACCCCAAGAAACACTAAGAAAGCCCAATAAACGCAAAAAAACATGAAAAAACCCTAAAAACCCCTAAGAAACCATTAGAAACCCTAACAAAACCCTAAAAACCCTAAAAAACCCTTAGCAGTCCTAAGAAACACAATCACACCCTTAGAAACCCTAAAACACCCTTTGAAACCCTAACACACCCTTAGAAACCCTAACACACCCTTCAAAACCCCAACACACCCATAGAAACCATAACATGGCCTTAGAAACCCTTATAAACCATAGTATACCCTTAGAAAACCTAACTCGTCCATAAAAACCATAACCCACCCTTAAAAACTCTAACACACCCTTAGAAACCCAAACAAACCCTTAGACACCCTAAATCACTCTAATAAGCACTAATAAATCCTAACAAACCCTAACAAACCCTAAAAAACCCAAAAACCCCTAAAAACACGAAAAAGCCCAAAAAACCCAAAAATAAACCTAAAAACTCTAAAAACCTCAACAAATCTCAAAAAATGCTAAAAACCCTAAAAACCCCTAAAAATGCTAAAAACCCCTAAAATGCCTAAAAATGCCTAACAAAACCCAATCCAACCCTATAAAACCCTATAACCCCATGAAAACCCTAAAAACTTCAAAAGAAACCCTAATACACCAAAAAGAATCCAAGAGAATCCTAAAAACCCATAAATAACCACTAAAGCCACTAACAAAGCAACATAAACCCTAATAATTGCTACAAAAAACAGAAAAATGTTTCAAAACCCAAAAAATTCAACAAAACCCCAAAAAATGCTAAAATAACACTAACAAATAATAAAAAATCCAAACTCACCCATAAAAACCCAAAATACGCATAGAACCCCAAACAAATCAAATAAACCGTAACAAACCCTAAAAACCATAACCAAACCTAACAGACCCTAACAACCACTAATAACCCCTAAGAACCACTAATAAAACCAAATAACCCATAAAACCCACTATAAAACCCTAAAACCCCTAATAAACACTAATAAATCGTAATAACCTGTAATATCCCTAACAAACTCTATTAGACACAAATAAATGCAACAAAATCCCTAAACCACTAATAAAAAACAAAAACCACTATTAAACCACAATAAACAAGAATAATAACTAAAAATCCTAGAAAACCCAACAAAACGCTACAAAAACTTCCAAATAACAGCCTACAAAACCCATCAACCGACTAATAAATCCTAAAAAACCATAATAACCCCAAAATAAATCATAACAAACCCTAAAAACCCCCAAATAAATCATAAAAAATCTTTAAAACGCCAAATAATTCATAACAAACTGAAAAAACCATAACAAACCCCTAATAAACCTCAATAAACCCTAACAAATCATAATAAACCCTAATAAATCTTAATAAACCCAAATACACATTAATAAACCCTAATAAATAAAATAAACCATAATAAACCATAATAAATTATAAATATTCCTAAAAAACCTTGATAAACCCTAGAAAAATATATTAATGCCTATAAAATCCCAATAAAACCCTAATAACCAATTAAAATTCTAGTAAACTGTAACAAATCCTAAGGAACACTAATAAACCCTAAATAACCCTAATATACCCTAAAGAACCATATTAAAATCTAAAGAACACTAAAAATCTTAAAGAACACAAAAAATGCTAAAACACATTATATAAACCCTAAAAACCGCTACAATATGCCAACAAACCCAAAAACACACTAAAAAACCCTAACAACCCCAATAAATCCCAAAAAAACAAATAAACCAATAACCCCCCCCCCCAAATCATTAAAAATCCATCAGATAACATAAAAACCATAAACACCTGTTAACAACCCATAAAAACCCTAAAAAATACTACAAATCATAAACAACCATTAAAACGCTAAAAAAGGCTTCAAATAGATACAAAAACACTAAAAAGTTACATAAACACTTAAAAATTCAACACAAACCCTAAAAACGCAACATAAACCAAAAAACGCAACATAAACCCCAAAAAACGCTACATAAACCCTAAAAGCACCACATAAACCATAGAACTGTAACATAAACCCTAAAAACACAACAAAAACACTAAAAACGCAACATAAACATTAAAAAACACTACATAATACCTAAAAACTCAATATAAACACTCAAACACTACATGAACCCTAAAAACGTTACGTAAACCATAAAAAATGCAATATAAATGCTACATCACCCCTAAAAATGCTACATAAACCCTTAAAAATTCTACATAAAACCTAAAACCTAAAAACGCTAGATAAAACCTAAAAACATTACATAAACCCTAAACATGACACATAAAATCTAAAACTGCTAACTAAACCCTAAAACGATACATAAACACTAAAAATGCTATATACACTCTAACAACACTACACAAACCATAAAAAATGCTACAAAAATCCTAAACACGCTTTAAAACCTCAAAAAATATTAAACCCTAACATACCATAATAAAAAAAAATTAAACCCTAATAAACCCCTAATAAACTCTAATAATCCCTAAAAACACCTTATAATCCCTAAAAACCCTAAGAAACTCTAATCAATCCTAATAAAACCCCAAAAATACCTAATAAACCCTAATAAATGGTAATAAAACCTAATAAACCCTAGAAACAGGTTAAGAGAACCTAAACAACCCTAACCAACCCTAATAGACACTAATAAACACTAATAAACCCTAATAAACCCCAAAAAACCCTAAAAAGCTGTAGTAAACCATAAAAAAAAGCCAAATAAACCCTACTCTACCCTAAAAAACCTTAACACACCATAATAACCCCTAATAAAACCCTAAAACCCCTAATAAAGAAAAAAATGCTAGTATACCTTAATATATCCCTAGAAACCCTGATAAACTCTAATATAACCTAATAAACCCTGAAAACGCTCACAAACAATAAAAAATGATCAAAAACCCTAAACATGATCTATATTACCTAAAAAGACCTAAAAACACTAATATGACATATTAAAGACAAAAAATGGTAATATACTGTAAAAATATCTAGAAACCCTATCAAAGAAGGGGGTGGCTCCCACGTCTCCTAGCTCCTCTCGCGATGGGGTCTTCCTGTGGCATTGATCCTTCCTCACGTGGTGCTTCTTCGGCGCGACTGTGGATGCTCAGGCATTGGTTTGCCCAGTGATATTGTCCCTTCCTCTTGAGATCCTCGATGGAATGGACAAGATCTGGTCTTCACGCTTTTCTCGGCATTGGATCTGGTCGCGACCCTTCTTTCTTCCATAGTTGCACTTTGCATTTATCTTGGAGTAGAGATGAAGCCTTCAGATCTTACTGGTTTGGGTCGCTGGATAATGGTTGTTGGTGCGGCAGGATCTCTTTCTAGCAGCTGTTTGGTCTTGGTGGTGGGTGTGGCTAGTCCCAGTAGAGGATGTGATGGATGTAGTGGATTTTTAGTCGGATTGGTGGTGGCGTGAACTGCTCCCGGGTGTGGGAGGTCAATTTGGCTTGGCCCCAGTCGGTACAGATTATGCTGGTCCATGTTTCTGGCTCCTCAATTTTGTTCTTATTTTACACTGTTGATGAAAAGCTGGTTATGTGCTGCTATGAGGCTATTGTGTTGGACTGTGATTTCTCGAGTTATGGTTGTCCTGGATATGTGATGCTGCTGGTGTTGGATTTTGGTTCTTTCGACTGGCGTTGGAAGCTGCATGGCCATGAAATGTGTCTTTAGAAGGACCATATAGTGATGGTTATGAACAAGGGGTTGTGGGTGTTTTGGATTGGCTTGAAGCATAGTTGATGGTTGTCCTATGTAAACGGTTGTGTTGCAAGGTGTGAAACGATGGTCGATGATTGGTTAGGAAGTGATGGATTTCAGAATCATAGTTGTTGGGTCATGGGTGCCGTTGGGCTAGAAGTGATGAAGGTGATGCTGATGAAGGTGATGTGGATGATACTTGTTGGCCGGGATGTGATGAATGTGATGTTGATGATTTTGGTGCTGGTTGTTGTTTGATATTGGTAAGGAATCTACTTTGAAATGAGGTTATGGATGGTGGAAATGTGTTGCGGGATGCTGGTAGTTGGTGTGGGTTGTTGCTTGGTATTTGTGTGTTCTTTTCTAGGTTTTGTTTTTCCTTTTGACGATTTTTGGGTTTCTTTTCTGGGCTTGGGGTTGTTAAGGGTTTTTGGGTGCGGGTCATTTGACCCCTCCCCTCCCTTGTCTGCTGTGTCTTTTTTTCAATCTAATAAATTGGGTGGGGGGTCGGGAATAGCCTGACCCTCGCATCTACCTTTCCTTAGAAACCCTAATAAACCATAATAAAATCTAATATGATCTAAGAAACCCAAAATATTCTTAGAAACATAAACAAAAGGCTCACAAACAATAAAAAACACTATATTATCTAAAAACACCCAACAAACACAAATATAACCTAATAAAACAAAAAAACTAATAAACCCCTAACAAACCTTAATAAACACTAAAAATCCCTAATAAACCCTAATAAAAACTAATAAACCCTAATAAACCCATAATAATACCCTAAAAATAACTTCTCAACACTAATAAAGCTTCACACACCATAACAAAACCTAATAAAACCCAACTAAACCCCAATAAACAAAAAAACAACAAACAAGCCATTAAAAAACCCTAGAAACCCTAATATACCATAATAATATCAAATAAAAGCCAATAAACCATTAAAAATTCTCACAAACACAAAAAACATGCTAATAAAACCTAAAATGTCATAACAACCTTATATATACTAACAAAATCTAAAAACCACTCATATACCCTAATAAAAACACTAACAAACCCTTGTAAACCCTAAAAATCCCAAAAAAACCCTAATAAACTGTACTCAACCCTAATAAACCCTAATAAAACCTTAAAGATACTGACTCAACCCTAGTAAAACCCTAAAAATTCCTACTCAACCCTAATAAACCTTAACACACCATAATAAAACATAATAAACCCCACTAAACCCTAAAAAACACAAATATTCCATTAAAAACCCTAAAACCCCTAAAACCCCTAATGAATACTAATAAAACATAACAAAGCTTAAAAGTTCTAATAAACCTGAATAAACACTACTAAACACTAAAAAACCCTAATATACCCTATTAAAAATTAATAATCCATAATGAACGATAAAAAACCCTAATAAACCCTAAACATACCCAAATATACCATAATATACAATAATATACCCTAATAAACCCAACCCAATCCTAATAAAACCCTAAAAATAACTAATAATACCTAATAAACCTTTACACACCATACTAAACCCTAATAAAATCCTAATAACCCCCAACAAACCCTAAAAATGCTAATATACCATTAAAAATCCTAAAACCCTAACAAACCATAATAAATGTTAATAACACCTAAAAATCCTAAAGATTGATAGTAAACTCTAACAATACCTCTAACAATAATAGTAGTAATAATGCATGAGCATGTGCATATGCATGTTCATGGTTCAAATAATATATCATAACGCACGTGCATGTGCATATGCATGCGCATTTGCATGTGAATGATAATAAATAATAAATAATAAATAATAACACATGTGAATTGCATGTGTATGTGAATGTGCATGTGAATGATAATAAATAATAAATAATTACGCACATACAAGTGCATGATAATAAACAATAAATAATAACAAATTCCACATGAATGTGAATTTGCATGTGAATGATAATAAATAATAAATAATAAAACGTGTGATAATAGAATAACGCAGATTCATTGCGTGTGCACGTGCATTGGAATAAATAATAATAACACATGTGATAATAGAATAATGCAAGTTCATTTCATTTGTATGTGCATGATAATAAATAAATATTTAATAACGCATGTGCATGTGCATTTACATGTAATGATAATGATAATAACGCCTGCACGAGCATGGTAATAAATAATAAATAACCATGCATGTGCATGTGCATTTGTATTTGATGATACAATCACCAACAACAACAACAACAAAAACAAAAAGAATAATAATAATAATATTATTAATCGAATAATGCAAGTGCATTTCATGTGCCCTTGCATAATAGTAAAGAATAAATAAATAATAATAAATACGAATGCACATGCATGCGCATCTACATTTACATTTGATGATAATATTAATAATACTAATTGTAATAATAATAATAATAATTATGCATGCACGTTCATGGTAATAAATAATAAATAACAACGAACATGCATGTGAATTTACATATGATAATGATAATAATAATGATAATGATAATGATAATAATAATAATAATAATAATAAAAGCGATAAAAAAATAATAAAATACTACAAGTGCCTTGAATATGCACGTACGTGGTTATAAATAATAAATAATAATGCACGTGAATCTACATTTTCATGTGATGATAGTAATAATAACAGCAGTAGTAATAATTGTACTAGTGGTGGTGATAATAGTAGTAGTACAAATGCATATGATAATAGAATATTGCATGTGAATTATGCGTGTATGTGTTTGGTAACAAATAATAACTCCCGTGCATTTCATTTTCAGAGATGATGATGATGATAATCATAATATTAATAATATTAATAATATTAATAATAACAACGCATGTGATAATAGAATAATGCACGTTCATTGAATGTGCGTGTATGTGAATTTGAATGTGCATTTTCATGTGATGATAATAATAAAAACCACAACAACAACAAAAACAACAACAACAACAACCACAATAATAATAATAACAATAAAAATAACAAAGCATGTGATAATAAAATAAAGTGTGTGCATTGCATGTGCACGTGCATGGTAATAAAAATATAATAATAATTCAAGTGCATGTTCATTTGCATTTTCATGAGATGATGATGATAATAATAATAATAACAGTAAAAATAAGTTATAGTTGTTTGAAAAAACAGCAGACAAGACAAAAGTGCTAGAAATGGTGTCTCGAAAAACCTAACAAATCACAAAGTCATTAAAAAAGGAATAACCACTTCTTTCGGTGTCGATTTCCGCTCTTTGAATTGTCAAACTGAATCTCATGGAACGAACTACAATACAAATAGGTGTTGGAGGTTGAACAGACACACAGATCAATTGTTGTGACCGTTTTAAGAAAAACTTGATAGGGATCTGGACATGGAAATGGAGTTTTGGAGGCCTTCTAATGAGTTTTTGGGTATTTAGGGTCTGAAAATTGAATTTATCATTGTTCAAGTTATCCTTCCGCATATATCATTTCGCTACCTTCGATTTGATATGTGGTAGAGATCAAACGAACAACCAGAGTGAAAGTTATGGTCGTTTGAAGTTGGACTTTTTTTGGAGTGGTATAAAAAATATATCTTATCTTTGTTTGATCTTCTCACCATTTAGATTAGACTTGGTCCTCAATAATCTCACGAGATTTGATTTTACTAGTCACAATTCTCAAATGGAAACCCGAAGGAGAAGTTATGCATTTTTTAGTTAGTTGCGGCTATTTATGTTTTTCGGCGCTAGGTGGGTTGCTCAATTTAAAACGACAATAACTTCTACAACGTGTGTTCATTTTGACTCTACCACATATCAAATCGAATCTTGAGACTATACCTACACTCCTATAACCCCTGAAGCACCTTATTACATCCATGAAGGCCCAAAAAGGTACTTAAACCCACCATGAGACCATAACTTCTACTCCGGGAGTCTATTTTGCCTATACCATATATCAAATCAAATATTTCAATTAGATCTACACATATGTGACCAATAGGAATGCCTTATCACGTTCATAAAGACCCAAAAGGTCCTTAAGTCCTCCAAATGACCATAACTTCTGCTCTGGGTGTCCGTTTCACCTCAACCACATATCAAATTGAATATTGCGACTAGCTCTACACATCTGTGACAACCATGAATAGTTAAATAACCCTAACAAAAGATGAATAACCCCATAAACACTAAAAACCATTAAAAACCACGAAAAAACCTAACAAACCCTAACAAACCCTAAAAAACACTAACAAACCCTAGGAAACCCTAAAAAACCCTAACAAACCTCAAAAAACCCTAAAAAACATAACAAGCACTAAACACCCCTAACAAAACTTAACAAGCACAAAAAAACACCAAGAAGAACTAAGAATCCCCAATAAACACAAAAAACCCAAATAAACCCTAAGAACCCCAAAGAAACAAAAAGAAAACCAAACATAACCCCAAAAACCCTAAAAAACCCTACGCAAAACTAAGAAACACTAAAACACCCTTAGAATCCCTAACACACCCTTAGAAACCCTAACACACCCTTAGAAACCCTAACACACCCTTGGAAACCCCAACACACCCATAGAAAACCTAACACAACCTTAAAATCCCTTAGAAACCATAACACACCCTTAAGAACCCTAACAAAACCTTACACACCATAAATCACTCGAATAAGAACTAATGAATCCTAAAAAACCCTACCAACTGATAATAAACCATAATAAACCATAATAAACCCTAAATCCCACTATTAAACCCTAATAAACACTAAAAAATCGCAATAAACCCTAAAAACCCAATTAAACCCATAAAAGCTACAAAATACCTAAAAACCCAAATATACAACAAAAATGCTATTAAACAATTCAAAATGCTAATATTCGACAAAAAACCCTAACAAACCCAGGAAAACCAGACGAAACCCTAAAAAACCCAAAAAACCCAAAAAAACCAAAAAAACCCTAAAAATCCTAAAAACCCTATAAAACACTAAAAACCCCTTAAAAACATTAAAAACACCTAAAAACCCTAAAAACCTAAACGAACCCTAATGAACCACTAAAACCACTAAAAATGCTTTATAAACCCTATCAATTGCTACAAAAACCCGAAAAATGATTCAAAACTCATAAAATGCAACAAAACCCCAATAAATGCAAAAATAACCCTAACAAAGCCTAAAAAATCCAAACACACCCATAAAACCCAAAAAATTGCATAAAACTCCAACCAACTCAAACAAACCGTAACAAACCCTAAAACCCCTAACAAATCCTAACATACCCTAACAATAACTAATAACCCCTAAGAACCACTAATAAATCCTAATAACCCATAAAACCCACTATTAAACCCTAAAAACCCTAAAAACCCAAATAAACACTAATAAATCGTAATACTCCGTAATAAACCCTAACAAACTTTATTAGACCCTAATAAATTCTACAAAATCCCTAAAACTCATAATATACAATAAAAAACACTATTAAACCATAATAAACCATAATAATTACTAAAAACCCTAACAAACCCGAAAAAATGCTTTAAAATCTCCAAATAATAGCCTACAAAACCCTACAACCCACTAATAAACCCTAAAAACCCTAAAAACCCCAAAATAAATCATTACAAACCTTAACAACCCCAAATAAATTGTAACAAATCGTAACAACACCAAATAAATTGTAACAAATTGAAACAAACCATAACAAACTCCAAATAAACCCCAATAAACCCTAACAAATCATAATAAACCCTAATAAATCGTAATAAACCCAAATAATCATTACTAAAACCTAATAAATAAAATAAACCCAAATAAATCTTAAATACCCCTAAAAATGTTGATAAACCCCAGAAAAAGCTATTAATGCCTACAAAAGCCCAATAAAACCCTAATATACAATAAAAACTCTAATAAACTGAAACAAATCCTAAAAACACTAATAAACCCTAAGGAACAATAATAAACCCTAAAGAACCATATTAAACTCTAAAGAACACTAAAAAACCCTAAAGAACCCAAAAAATGCTAAAACACATTATATAAACCCTAAAAACCGCTACAATACTGAAACAAACCCTAAAACACACTGAAAACCCTAAGAAAACATATCAATCCCAAGAAAACAAATAAACCCATAAAACACGACAAAAACCATTAAAAATCCATCAAATACCATAAAAACCACAAACACCTGTTAACAACCCTTAAAAACTCTAAAAAACACTACAAACCATAAACAACCATTAAAACCCTAAAAAGGATACAAATACATGCATAAACCCTAAAAAATTATATAAACCCTAAAAAATGGAACAAAACCCCTAAAAATGCAACATAAACCAATTGACACAACATAAACAAAAAAAACTCTACATAAACCCTAAAAGAATGGCATAAACCCTGGAACTATAACATAAACCCTAAAAACAAAACATAATCCCTAAAAATCGAAACATATACATTACAAAATGCTACCTAAAACCTAAAAACACAATACAAACCCTAAAAACACAACATGAACACTAAAAACATTAAATAATCCCTAAACAAGTGCAACATAAAGGCTAAATCACCCCTAAAAATGCTACATAATCCTAAAAAATGCAACATAAACCATAAAAAATGCTACAAAAAAACCCAAACCCTAAACACACTGCATAATCCCTAAAAACATTACATAAACCCTAAAAATGTTATATTAAAACTAAACTACTAAATAAACCCTAAAAATGCTACATAAACACAAAAAATGATACATAAACTCTAACAATGCTACACAAACCCTAAAAAAGAATATGAAAACCCTAAAGATGCTTCAAATCCCTAAAAAATATTAACCCATAATATACCATAATATAAAAAATTAAACCCTAATAAACCCATATTAAACCCATAAGGAACCACTATAGCCAGTAACAACGCTTCATAAACCCTTACAATTGCTTCAAAAAACCAAAAAATGATTCAATACCCACAAAATGAATCAAAACCCCAAAAAACACTAAAATAACCCTAACCATGCATAAAATGTCCAAACACACACATAAAACCCCCCAAAAAGCATAAAATCCCAAACAACTCAAACAAACTGTAACAAACCCTAAAAACCCTAACAAAACCTAACAAACCGTAACAACCACTAATAACCCCTAAGAACAACTAATAAGCCCTAATAACCCCTAAAACCCACTATAAAACCCAAAAACCCTTAATAAACACTAATAAATCATAATAACCTGTAACAAACCCTAACAAACTCTATTAGACCGTAATAAATGCTACAAAAGCCCTAAAACCCCAAATATACAATAAAAACACTCTTAAACCCTAATAAACCCTAATTATTACTAAAAACCGTATCAAACCTGCCAAAATGCTACAAAAACCACCAAATAATAGCCTACAAAACCCTAAAACACACTAATAAACCCCAACAAACCCTAATAACCCCAAAATAAATCATAACACACCCTAAAAACCCAAAATAAATCGTAAAAATCCTAACAACGCCAAATAAATCGTAACAAACTGAAACAAACCATAACAAACCCCCTAACAAAACCCTAAGAAAACCTAAGAAACCCTAAAAATCCCCTTAAAACCCCATAAAACCCCCCTATGAACCCTAAAAACCTGAGGAAACCCTAAAACTCCCCTAAGAAACCCTATGAAACCCTAAAATAACCCTAAAAACCCTAACAAAACCCTAAGAAAACCTAAGAAACACTAACACACCCTTATAAACCCTAACACACCCATAGAAACCCTAACACACCCTTAGAAACCCTAGCACACCCTTATAAACCCCAACACACCCATAAAAAACCCTAACACAACCTTAAAAACCCATAGAAACCATTGAACACCCTTAGAAACCCTAACCCATCCATAAAAACCCAAACCCGCCCATAGAAACCCTAACACACCCTTAGAAACCCTAATAAACCCTTAGACACCCTAAATCACTCTAATAAGAAATAAAAAATCCTAACTAACCCTACCAACCAATAATAAACCATAATAAACCCTGATAAACCCTAAATCCCACTACTAAACCTTTATAAACACTAATAAATCATAATACACCCTAAAAACGCTATTAGATCCCAATAAAAACCCAGTAAAAACCCATTCCAAATGCTAATATTCACAAAAAAAACCCCTAACAAACCCAGCAAAACTTGACAAAACCCAAAAAACCTTAAAAACCCAAAAAACCTAAAAAACCCTTAAAAGCCCTAAAAACCCTAAAAACACTAAAAATACCTAAAAAGCCAAAAACCCCTAAAAAAATGAAAAAACTAAAAAACCCAAAAACAGACCTAAAAACACTAAAAACCTCAAAAAACCCTAAAAACCTAAAATCCAATAAAAATGCTAAAAAAACCCTAAAATCCTAAAAAATGCATAACAAAACCCTAATAAACCCTATGAAACCCTAAAAAACCCAAAAAACTCCCTATCAAACCCTATAAACCTCAAAAGAAACACTAATACACCCTAAAGAACCCTAAAACCCCCCCAAAAAACCCTAAAGAACCATAAAGAACCACTAAAGCCACTAACAACGCTCCATGAACCCAATCAATTGCTACAAAAACACAAAAAATGCTTCAAAACCCAAACCCCCCCCCCCCCAAAAACAATAAAATAACACTAATAAAGCATAAAACATCTAAGCACACACATAAAACCCAAAAGAACGCATAAAACCCCAAACAACTCAAACAAACCGTAACATACCCTAAAAACCCTAACAATACCTAACAAACCCTAACAACCACTAATAACCCCTAACAACCACTAATAAACCCTAATAACCCCTAAAACCCACTATTAAACCCTAAAACCCCTAATAAACACTAATTAATCATAATAACCTATAATAAACCCTAAAAAACTCTATTAGACCCTAATAAATGCTACAAAATCCCTAAAACCCATAATATACAAAAAAAACACTATTAAACCATAATAAACCCTAATAATCACTAAAAACCCTAACAAACCTGACAAAACACTAAAAAAATCCTCATATAATATCATACAAAACCTTACAGCCCACTAATAAACCCTAATAAACCCTAATAACCTCAAAATAAATCGTAACAAACCCTAACAACCCCAAATAAATCGTAACAAATCCTAACAATGCCAAATAAATCATAACAAACTGAAACAAACAATAACACAGCCCTAATAAACCCCAATAAACCCTAATAAATCATAATAAACCCTAATAAATCGTAACAAACCCAAATACAAGTTACTAAACCCTAATAAATAAATAATCCCTCACAAACCCTAATAAATCCTAAAAACCCCTAAAAAGGTTGATAAACCCTAGAAAAATCTATTAATTTCTAAAAAAGCCCAATAAAACCCTAATATACTATAAAAAATGCTAATAAACTATAAAAAATCTTAAAGAACCCTAATAAACCCTAAAGAACCCTAATAAACCCTAAAGAACCATATAAAATTCTAAAGAACACTAAAAACCCTAAAGAACCCCAAAAAACACTAAAACACATTATATAAACCCTCAAAATTACTACAATACCCAAAAACCCCTAAAGCACACTAAGAAACCCTAACAACCCCTATCAATCCCAAAAAACTATTAAGTCAAAATGGTTATCTTATGACTTCTCTATTCCTTATGGTTTTATGTTTTGAAAATCACAAACAATTTTTTCTTAAGTTCTTTTTTTTCTTATGTTCTGATTTTGTCATTCAGTTATTTTTACAAGATCTGTCATTCATATTTTTTCATTCAGTTATTTTTACAAGATCTTCCATTCTGATTTTTTCATTCAGTTATTTTTAGAAGATCTGTCATTCTAATTTTATCATTTAGCTATTTTTTCAAAATCTGTGATTCTGATTTTTTTCATTCTATTATTTTTACAAGATATTTCATTCTGATTTTTTCATTCAGTTATTTTTGCAAGATCTGTCATTATGATTTTTCATTCAGTTTTTATGATTCTGATTCCGGTGTATATATGATTCAGTTTTTATGATTCTGATTCCAGTGTATATATCATTCAATTTTTATGATTCCTATTCATGTCTATATATGATTCAGTTTTTATGATTTCGAATCTGGTGTATATGTGATTTAGTTTTTTTGATTCCGAATCCGGTGTATATGTGACTCAGTTTCTATGATTTCGATTCCGATGTATATGTGATTCGGTTTTTATGATTCTAAATCTGGTGTTTATGTGATTCTATTTTTATGATTCCAAATCCGGTGTATTTGTGATTCTGATTTTATGACTCTAATTCCGGTGTTTAAGTGATTCTGATTTTATGATTCCGATTCCAGAACAAAAGAGTTACTTGTTTCACAATCCGATTTACTTTTCCTTATGATTCTATTTTTTTGATAATGTTATTCTTAAGAATCCATTTTCTTGATTTCTTAAGATTATGTTTTCTTGATAATATTAGAGTTGCCAAATGTATCATTCCAATATTATCAGATTCCAAGATTTCTTATACTTAATATTTATCTTTAACTTAACATCATTTCTGTTACTTGAAATGATGTTATACAATCTATTAAAATCTAACCGTTGTAAGTTTTCCACATGTCCAGGTACCTCCTAAATTTAAGGACAATATTACCATTGGAGAGGAGCCGACCGTTGGGATGTTTTGCCTATAAATACAAGCTCTTTTGAAAGAGAAAAGTACTTGACAGTGAACAAGCTTGTGAAGTGATTTCTAGAGAGAGATGCTCTTATAACTCTCAGTGCTTTGTGCGGTTGTTTTGAACAACTTGTTCAGGTGTGAAAAACATGGTTAGACTTTCTTAGTGAAGACTCCGATCATTCTGATTGTGGGCTTTTGGGATAGGAAGATAGAGGATCCAATTTCCATCTAAATTGACGGCTTGCAGGGATAGCAAGATAGATACCGATCTTTGGATTGAGGACTTACCTGGGTTTGGGTATGATAGACTTTCTTGAAAGTATAAATCAATGAACATTTATCCCAGGTTGTTGGACACCCTTCTCATTGGGTTAAAAGAATCTTATTTTTACTTGTTTACTATTTCAAGTTGTTTTAATTCTGTTGTATTTGTAACTTTGTTAAAGTTAGAATGTATATATTTCTTATACTTTGTAATTACTTTACTCTGATTATATTACAGATTCTATATGTTTTAAGTTATGATATTTCATTTATGAAAATAGAAAAGGTTTCTTTAAGAGGTCTTGTGATTGTTTGTTTGACCATGTTAAAGCTAACTTTAAAGGTTCCAAAGGAATTTTTAAAGTATAAAATTCACCCCCCCTCTTGTATTTGATCATCTCATTTTTACATATTCGATCCAAAAATTGGTATCAGAGGTTGGATACCTCATAATATGAACCTATCCTACAATTGGTATCAAAGTAAGTTTCTGAAATACTTATATTCACATATAGGTTTTCTTTCTCAAGTTTTCTTTTTCCTAAGTTCTTCATATTTGTTCTTAAACTTTTACTACTAATATGTTTTGTGGAAAGAAATTCTTTTTAGTATGGAGGTATTCATGTTGGATCTCTAGATAATCTCAATCCTACTAGACCACCAATCTTCGATGGAAATGACTATGAGTAATGGAGAGATATAATGAATATTTTTTTGATAAACACAGGTGTAGACAACTACATTATGTTAACTGGAGATTATAAGATTCTTGATAAGTAACATAGAAATTTACTAATCCAGAAAAGGTGGAATATCAGCTAAAATTTAAGGTACGTAATACTTTGCTGTGTTTCATGCCTAAAACATATATAGCCAGATTTTATCCTTTGAAGATGCAAATTGTATTTGGAAGAAGCTTTAGGTAACTCACTTTGGAACTTCCAAAGTTATTGAAACTTGAAGATCAATGCTCAGGGATGACTATCATGGTTTCTGTTTCCCTTATGGAGAACCCGTATGTAAGGTATAACAATGATTTATGACTATTTTCAATAGCTTACAATCCATGGGTGATAAAGGTTTAGATGATGAATCTCTTGTAGACAAGATTATAGACATCATGCCTAATGAATGGTAGTCCAAGGGGACTGATATAGATGAGAATAGGAAAGTAACTCATATTTCTCTTAATGAACGTTTTGGAACTCTTCTTCAACATGAAACCAGAATTAAGAGAGATGCTGATAATATTAAGAAGAAGGATGGAAATGGAGGTATTGCTTTTACAAATACATCAAATCATATGAAATCTAAGACTCCTGATGAATCTAGTGAAAGTGAGGCTTCCAAAAATGAGTTTCCAATTCTTTCTCATAGGATGAACAAGATTGTTGGATAGAAGAACTTTCAATATAAATACAAGAAGAAAGATGTGAAAGATAAAAAATATGGAGAAGTGGAATGCTAGAAATGTAGAAGAACTGGTCATATTAGACTTGATTGTCCCTTTCTTAAGAAGAGAGACAAGAAAGACAAGAATTCTGAAAGAAACAAGAATAAGTTCTACATATAAAAGCATTAGAAAGTCTTGAAATCCAATGACACTTGGAGTGCCAGTGGTGGAGATTCTTCTAATGAATCTTCAGAATATAAATATTCTGGGCAAAAGAATATTGGTCTAATAGACAGAGCCACATTTCAAAATCATTGTCTTATGGCTAAGGTATGAACTGCTGAATCCTTAACCAATATGACTTTAAGTGAAAATTTTCCTGATAGAGGATTTTCTTCAGATGAAGAATATTCTTCATCCGATAATGATAATGATTTTCCTTCCTATAAGGAAGTTTCAAGATTTTCTAAGTTGCTTAAAAATAGAAATTTTAAAGTTTATAAGAAACATGACAAAACAAATTCTAGAGAATCTATTTTAACAAAAGAAATTTTAGATCATTCTCAAGATCTTGATGAGAAAAATGTTTTTTTGAAAAATCTTTCTAAGAAACATGATGAAATTATTTCTGAGAAGGATATACTTTCTAAAGATCTCAAAAATCTGTTTTCAGAAAAAGCTTTTTTAGAGAAAAAACATAACTCTAAATCTATTATTCTTGAGGATAAGAATGTAGTCTTGAGACTAAAATCTGAAATATTTTTCTTGAAGAAACTTCTTGAAAATTTAACTTATGGTAAAGAAAATTTTGACCAGATGTATTCTCAGAGCCAACCTCATGGTAATAATCATGGATTAGGTTATTTGGATGAAAACCTATTTTTAAAAATAATTATTTTGTTCCTTCTAGAGCCCCTTTTGGTACTAAATTCCATGTGGTGGGAATTGGAAGAAAAAATGTACTTTAAATAAAGTTCAATCCCTTGCATTTCATAAAGCTTATTTTTCTAAACAAATATGGTTACCCAAGATTTTATTATCAAATAGTTCCGGATCCAAGCAAGTTTGGATTCCAAAAGCCTAACTCTTACTTTTACATGATAAAGAAGGAAGTACCGATAACCTATGGTACATGGATAGTGGATGTTCCCGACACATGACTGGTAACAATGACTATTTCAAGAAGATTTTAAAAACAAAAGGTGGAAAGGTAACTTTTGGTGATAAGTCTCAAGGAGAAATTTTTGGTATATGTAACATTATTATTCTTTGTAAAGCTGTTATTTCAAATGTTATATTTGTAAAAATCCTTATGCACAGCCTCATTAGCATAATCCAATTATGTGATAAAGGTTACCTTGTGAATTTTAGAAATGATAAATGTTTAGCGCACAATTCCAAGTATGTGTTTATTTTCTCTACGCTTAGGCATGAGAATGTGTAAATATTAAACCTAGAAGACCATAGAAGTCAAGATCTACCTTTTCTTAATGAATTTGAAGATCAATCATGGCTTTGGCATAGGAGACTAGGACACTATAACTTAAGGAATCTTAGTAATCTTTCTAATAAAGAACTTGTTTAGGATCTACTAGAACTTATGTTTGATTCTTCTAAGGTCTCTGATCCTTGTCAATATAGAAAGAAACATAAATCTAGCTTTAAATCTATAAGTGAAGTTACAACTTCTAATGCCTTACAGTTAGTGCACCTGGATTTATTTGGTCCAACACAAACTGGAAGTATTGGAGGCAAATACTATGTGTTTTCCTAGTTGATGACTACAATAGACTTACTTGGGTCTATTTTCTCGTAAAGATATATGAAGTTTTTTATTATTTCAAAATCTTATGAGCTCAAGTTAAAAATGAGAAAAACCTACCATTGATAACTATTCATAGTGATCATGGTGGAGAATTTAAAAATTCTAATTTGAAACTTTTTTTAGTAAGAAAGGTATTACTCGAAACTTCTTAGCTTCAAGAACTCCTTAAAAAAATGGTGTTGTCGAAAGAAGAAATCACATTCTTAAAGAGATGACAAGAACCATGTTGAGTGAATATTCTATAGCTAAACATTTTTGGGCTGATGTTGTAAGTACATCTTGTTATACTATAAATCGAGTTTTAATAAGACCATTTCTTAATAAAACACCTTATGATTTGTGGACTGGCCGAAAACCAAAAGTTTCTTACTTCAAGGTTTTTGGTTGCAAAGTATTTATCTTGAATACCAAGGATAATGTACATAAATTTGAACCCAAATCTGATGAAGGAATTTTCTTAGGTTACTCTACTAACTCTAAGGCATATAGTGTTTTTAATAAAAAGACTTGCACTATGGATGAAATAGTACACGTTAATTTTGATGAAAATGATCCTTTCATTTTCCAACATCCTAAATCTTTTCTGGATATATTTCTAAAATAGATCACCAAACTTTGATAGAAGATCTTTCAGACAAGGATAATGTTCAAGAAACTATTTTTGAAACATTTACTCCTGAATATTTTCTACCTTATGTTGATGAAAAAGTTTTTCAAAATCCAAGTCAGTTGTTACTTAGGAATCATCCCAGTGATAATACCATTGGAAATGTTAATAAACCAGTAAGAACTAGAAGTTTTTTAGGAAATGAAGTTGAACATATTGTATTTCTTTCCCAATTTGAAACAAAGTATCCTGAAGAAGCCTTGGGTGATAAATATTGGATATAGTCTATGCAATATGAACTAAATGAATTCGTAAGAAATCAAGTTTGGACCATGGTTTAGAAACCTAAGGAAACTTATGTTATTTGAGTAAATGGGTTTTTAGAAACAAATGCGATGAAAATGGAGTTATTGTTAGAAATAAATCAATATTGGTTGCAAAAGGCTATAACCAACAAGAAGGAATCGACTATAAAGAAACATATTCTCCTGTAGCAAGACTTGAAGCTATTTGTATTCTTCTATCCTTTGCATAATTCTTTAATTTTAAACTCTATCAAATAGATGTTAAGTGTACTTTTCTTAAAGGTTATGTACAGAAGGAATTATATGTAGATCAACCCCCTGGCTTTGAAGATAAAAAATATCCTAATCATGTTTATAAACTTACCAAAGCTTTATATAGACTTAAACAAGCCCCTAGAGCTTGGTATGATAGGCTTTTAGGATTTTTTCATCAAAATAAATATGTAAAGGAACTGCTGATCCAACCATTTTCATTAAGAAAAATGATAATTATGTTTTCATTGTTCAAATTTATATTGATGACATCATCTTAGGTTCAACTCAGTAATCCTTAATTGATTCCATTGCGAATTTTATGAAATCTAAGTTTGAGATGAGTATGATGGGTGAGTTAACATTTTTTTATTTGTTTTCAAATTTCACAAAAACCCTGAGGGAAATTACATATCCCAACATATTTATATCAAATATATTTTAAATAAATTCAGGTATGACATCACTAATAGTATAAGTACTCCTATTAGAACCTCTAATACCCTTGATATTGATGAATGAGGGAAACCTATAGATCAAACATCTTATAGAGGGATGATAGAAAGTTTGTTGTACTTAACAGCTAGTCGACCTGACTTATTGTTCTCAGTATTCTTATGTGAAAAATTTTAAGAAAATCCTAATGAATTCCACTTAAATGCTGTAAAAATAATTTTTCAGTATTTAAAGGGAACATTAGATTTGGGACATTTTTATTCCCATAGAAATGATTTTGAACTTAAAAGTTTTTCGGATGCTGACTTTGGTGGTTGTAAAATGGATAGAAAAAGTATATATGGAACGTATCATTTCTTAGGAGATTATTTAGTTTCTTGGTCTTTCAAGAAACAACATTCTATAGCACTTTACACTACAGAATCTGAATATGTAGTAGTTGGATGTTGTTGTGCTCAAGTGTTGTGGATGCAACACACACTCACAAACTATGGTATGATTTTTACTAAGACTCAAATTATGTGTGATAACACAAGTTACATTTCCCTATGAAAAAACCCTGTACATCACTATCATTCAAAGCACATAGATATTAGACATCACTTTCTAAGTGATCAGACACTTAAAGGAGATTTTATTCTTCAATTCATCAGAACGCAAGAGAAACTTGCTGATATTTTTACAAAACCTCTACCTCTTGATAGATTTAAATATATTAAATAGAAGCTATGAATGATTTCTGCATGGTAATCATTCATATATACTTCTTGTGAAATCATTTCCTAACATTAAACTGCTCTTTATTTTAGGGGGAGTACATATGTTTGTTTATTTTCTTTCTTTAAAATATTTTCCTTTCAGATTTGAAAATTCTGGATTTGAAAATTTTGGATTTGAAAATTTCGGATTTGAAAATTTCAGATTTGAAACCTCTAAGAAAAATTCTTATAATAATGAAAAATCTCTTAGAGTAATCTAAAAGTTAATCCTCCTTACTCTTTATCTTAAGTTTCAGTTGTTGGTGTTTAAAAATTTCTTAAATTCCGGTTTACTTTACTTCAAAAGATCGGAATTCTTATTTTCTATATCCATTCTCAACCGTCAGATCAGATCAGTTTTTTATCAGCCATCTGATTATCTTATTGAATTCAAAAATACACAGCCATATCTATATAAGGGCTACCTCGTTTTCAAGTATCGTACCATCCTTACTAATCTCAGCACCGAAGTTATGTTGACGTCAAAGCATTCATTCCTAAGTTCTCTATCACCCTGAATTACTCCAGAATCCTCAGTAGATCAGATACTGGTTAGAAAATAGATTAAGGACTAGTCAATCATTAGGGAAAGGTTAGTGTTCCATAATTTATTAGAAAAATATGACTCCCCTATTTCTAAGGTGATAAGATCTAATAAATGGGAATGTGTCTGTGTGGCTAAAAAGAAATCTCAGGATCCGGTTTATCCTGGACTTCTTATTCAATTCTATGAATCTGTTACATTATTTCAAAAGAAAAGTAAGGATCTGTTTATATTCAAATGTTATGATAAATCATATACAGTACCCTACAAGAAGGAATCAAATGTTCTCAACATACCATATGAATGGGAGGCTATTCTTTGCTCTCTGAAACTCCTTGAGAAAGAAGGCTCTTTTGACAAAGTCAAGGCTTTGGATTTTCTCAGTCTTAAGTATGTTAAGAATCCAAAGATTAAAAATCTTTCAATGAATTACTAGATGGTGGCTCTCTGGATGCGAGGATTTATTATTCCAAGAAAGGGAGATAAGGATTATCTAATGATATGTGATATCTTTCTTTTAGATTTTCTTGTCAACTTAAGAAACAATAAACTTGGTGAAGTACATAGTTCTCACCATTCAAGAAATAAAAGGCAGAACCATCAAATCTAAGATCCTTATGTGCCCGTCAACTATTTCCAGGATAATCGTTTTGGGTCTTTATGAACTGAATGTTCCATGCTGATCAGTATCGAAGCCTTTCAAGATTTTGTTGCTAAGTGACGACACTCTAAGGAGGATGAAAGTAGATTTTATTCCAGAATTGAAAAAATTTGATGAAATGGTTATCCAAAACAAGGTTGATGTTCCAAAATCTTCAAATTTAGTTCCTAAAAAATGGAATCTTGATGAACCGAGCCTGCCTGTTCCAGTTCCTGCTATTCTGGTTTCAGCACCTCCTTCAACAAAGAAACCAAAATCTTATTTAGATGCAACAGTTGAAAAGTGGAGAGAAATTTAAGCTACTAGAATGGAAGGATATCATTCTTTTGGTCTAAATCCTGCAGAATCTAAGGCTCTAAAAATCATGATAGCTGAAAATCTCGATAAAGAAAAGAAGGAGAAGAAGTTAAAGAAGAAATCTTTGGAAGAGAAAGATTGTCAGTCTCTTCTAAAAGATATAGAAAATAAATCTTAGGAAGTACCCAAATCTCAAGTTGTTAATAAGAAACTGGTGGCCACTCTGGAGATCAAAAAATCTAGGAAATTGCTAGCCTTATCCAAACCAATTCAAGAAATGGAAGATAAGATAATCCAAGATGATGATGATGATGATGTTTTAAGGGAAGTGGAAGATTATGTTGGAACCCCTTCGAGTTCAGGTTCCAAATCAATAGAATAAGTCGAAGAACAAGACAAAGAAGAATTTGAGGAAGAAATAGAAGTTGAGGAAGAGGTTGAAGTTGAAGATTAAGAAGAATATTAATTTAAACTAGAAGAATAAATAGAGAAAGAATAGTTTGAACTATAAGGATAAGAAGAGTAAGAATTTCAATAAGAAGAGTGAAAAGGTGGATCTCAACATAATATGTTTGAAAAAGAAGAATATGAATAGATAAATATAAATGTTTTTCATGTTTCAGATGAAAAATCTCCAGTTCGAGACCCTCTTAAAGGAAAGAATGTTTTTGTTGCACCATCTAATAAGGAAATGCCTCAGAAGTATTCTAAGAGAATAGTGAGAACAACTTCCATAACTCCAAGAGGAGTTGAGAAAGGAAAAGATGTTTCAGGATCTGAGTCCTCTTCATCTGTTGAAAATGATTTTGTCAAGCTATCTTTAAGAATGTTGGTCAGCACCATTCCAGTTCTTTCAAACATAGATTCCTGGAGTAAAATAATGAAAGTGACCCTGAATCTAAAGGCAAGATCGACCAATATGCTTATGGACATGGTTGTCAAGAAAGAAGCAGACTTCATTAATATTTTGATTGATTACCAAGATCAGAAGGTGACTAGTAAGAAAGTCTTTAACCGTACCAAAACTATCAATGAAGATCTAAGACAGTTCAGTGACTTCATGGAGTCAAAAAAGGGCTTCTAATACTTGTGAAACTGAGTTTAACAAGGTCAAGAAATCAATCTCTGTGAAATCTAGTCAACTCAATTATATTGATCTGTCTGTTAGTAGTGAGAAGGAAGGCAGAGCTGAATTAGAAAGAAAGGTGGTTCCTCAAGAAGGAAAGATACAGTCTTGAGAGAAGAAGAATCAGGATCAGGAGATAATATTGAAATTTTTTGAAGAAAATCATAAGGAAGTGAAGAAACTAAAATCCCTGATAAAGAAGATGTTGTCTGAGTAGAAGAAGAATGGATGACATTTCTTTATATTCTGATGTTTTGTTGTAATATAAACCTTATTTATAAAATTTATTACGTAATTTCTTTCATATTTTTTTTTTGAATTTATGCTTGCTTAACTTTACAGGTACATCTTATACTTATACATTCCTTTCCCTCTTTTTTAAAATCACAAAGGGGGAGAATTTATTTAAAGGGAGAATTTAATTTCCGAGAAGGAGAATATTGTAAGGAGGAGTATGGAATGAAATGATAATGTCCATGTAAGGGGGAGTTTTATTTTAAAAGGCAATGTTTACGTAAAAGGGAGATATTACCTTAAGAATACCCGACTTCAAATATCAAGAATACGATCCTTGGGAAACATAACCTAATAGGGAGTTAGTGTTATTCATCAAAAATCTTATTCAAAAGGGGAGATATGTTTTTTATACTTGTTTATCTACCTCGATATATTCTTCCTTTGCAAAGTTGTTTCTGCTTTCCAAAAAGGGGGAGATTGTTGAGTCAAAAAAGTTATCATATGACTTCTCTATTCCTTATGGCTTTATGTTTGGAAAATCACAAACACTTTTTTCATAAGATCTGTATTTTTCTTAAGTTATGATTTTGTCATTCATTTATTTTTACAAGATCCTTCATTCTGATTTTTTCATTCAGTTATTTTTACAAGATCTGTCATTCTGATTTTTTCATTTAGTTATTTCTACAAGATCTTTCATTCGGATTTTATCATTTAGTAATTTTTACAAGATCTATCATTCTGATTTTTTCATTCAGTTGTTTTTAAAAGATCTATCATTCTGATTTTTTCATTCAGTTATTTTTGTAATATCTGTCATTATGATTTGTCATTCAGTTTTTATGATTCTGATTTTGGTGTATATATGATTAAGTTTTTATGATTCCGATTCTGGTGTATATATGATTCAGTTTTTATGATTCTGATTCCGGTTTATATATGATTCAGTTTTTATGATTCCAGATCTGGTGTATATGTGATTCAGTTTTTATGATTTTGAATCCGATGTATATGTGATTCACTTTTTATGATTCTGATTTCGGTGTATATGTGATTCAGTTTTTATGATTCTGAATTTGGTGTATATTTCATTCTGTTTTTATGATTCTGAATCCGGTGTATATTTGATTCCAATTTTATGACTCTGATTCTGGTGTATAAGTGATTCCGATTTTATTATTTCAATTCTGGAACAAATGAGATACCTGTTTCACAATCCGATTTACTTTTCCTTGTGATTTCTTTTTCTTGATAATTATTTTCTAAATAATCTGTTTTCTTGATTTCTTATGATTACGTTTTCCTGATATTGTTAGAGTTTCCAAATTTATCAATCCAATATTATCGGATTGCAAGATTTATTACACTTAACATTTATCTTTAACTTAACACCGTTTCTGTTACTTGAAACAATGTCATACAATCTATTACAAACTAACCATTGTATATTTTCCATGTGTCCAGGTCCCTCCGAAATTTATGGAAAATATGACCATTGAAGAGGAGCCGACTGTTGGGAATTTTTTCCTATAAATACCAGATCATTTGAACGAGCAAAGTTCTTGACAGTGAACAAGCTTGTGAAGTGATTTCTAGAGAGAGAGGCTCTTACAAGTCTCAGTGCTTCGTGCAGATATTGTGAACAACTTGTTCATGCGTGAACAACTTGTTCAGAATTTCTTAGTGCAAACTCCGATCATGCTGATTGTGGGCTTCCGGGTTTGGAATATAGAGGTTCTGATTTCATTCTAAATCGAGGGCTTGTGGGGATAGCAAGAGAGATACAGATCTTTGGATTGAGGGTTTACCTGGGTTTGGGTGAGACAGACTTTCCTAAAATTATAAATTAAGGAACCTTTATCCAAGGTTGTTTGATACCCTTCTCTTTGGGTTAAAAGAATCTTATTGTTACTTGTTTTCAATTTCAATTTGTTTTAATTTCACTGTATTTGTAACTTTGTTAATGTTAGAATTTATAGATTTCTTATACTTTGTAATTACATTACTCTGATTATATTACAGATTCTATACGCTTTAAGGTAGAATCTTTCTTTTAAGAAATTAGAAAATGTTTCTTTAAGAGGTCTTTTGAATGTTTGTTTATCCTTGTTAAACATATATTTAAAGGTTCTAAAGGAATTTTTAAAGTATAAAATTCACCCCTCTCATGTATTTGAGCATCTCATTTTTACATACTCGATCCTACAAAAACAAATAAACCCATAAAACCACCGAAAAACCATTAAAAATCCATTAGATTCTATAAAAACCCCTAGACACCCATTAACAACCCATAAAAACCCTAAAAACACTAGAAACCATAAAAAACCATTAAAACCCTAAAAAAGGCTTCAAATATATACATAAACCCTAAAAACGATACAAAAACCCTAAAAATGCAACAAAAACAATTGAAACGCAACATAAACTAAAAAACACAATATAAACCCAAAAAATGCTACATAAGCCCTAAAAGCACTACATAAACACTAGAATTATAACATAAACCCTAAAAACACAACATAAACCCTAAAAATGAATCATAAACATTAAAAAACGCTACATAAAACATAAAAACAAAATAAAAACTATAAAACACTAAATAAACTCTAAAAATGTTATATAAACCCTAAAAATGTAATATAAACGCTACATCACCACTAAAAATGCTACATAAAACCAGAAAACGCAACATAAACCCTAAAAAATGCTACATAAAACCTAAACCCTAAACATGCAACATAAACCATAAAAACATTACGTAAACCCTTAAAATGATAGATAAAACCTAAAACTTCTAACTAAACCCAAAAAATGCTACATAAACACTAACAATGCTACATAAACTCTAACAACGCTACACAAACCCTAAAAATGCTACAAAAACCCAAAAGACGGTTCAAAACCCTTAAAAATATTAAACCCTAATATACCATAATATTAAAAATTAAACACTAATAATCCCCTAATAAACACTAATAATCCCTAAAAACCCCATATAATCCCTAAAAACCCTATGAAACTCTACTCAACCCTAATAAAATCCCAAAAATACCTAATAAATAAAACCTAACAAACCCTAAAAACTTGTTAAGATATCCTAAACAACCCTAACCAACCCAAATAGACAATAATAAACACTAATAAACCATAATAAACCCCAAAAACCCCTAAAAAGACCTAATAAACCACAAATAAAGCCAAATAAACCCTTCTCAACCCTAACAAACCGTACCACACCATAAAAACCCTAATTAAACCCTACAAAACCCTAATAATGGAAAAATTTCTAGTATACCTTAAAAAATTCCTAGAAACCATGATAAACACTAATATAACCTAATAAACCCTAAAAATTCTCAAAAACAATAAAAAATGATCACAAACAAAAAAACACGCTATATTACCTAAAAATACCTAAAAACACTAATATAACCATATAAAAACAAAAAACACTAATATACCATAAAAATCCCTAGAAACCCTAATGAACCATAAGAAACTCTAATATAACATAAAGAAACCCTAAAAATTCTCAAAAAAAAAATATTCTCACAAACAATAAAAACACACTATATTATCTAAAAAGTCCTAACAAACACAAATATGACCTAATAAAACAAAAAAACTAATAAACCCATAAGAAACCCTAATAAACCCTAAAAATCCATAATAGACACTAATAAAAACAAATAAACCCTAATAAACTCTAAAAATCCCTAATAAACACTAATAAAAACAAATAAACCCCAATAAAACCACAATAAAACCCTAAAAATAGCTTCTCAACCCTAATAAACCTTGACACAACATAATAAAATCTAATAAAACCCAACTAAACTCCAATAAACAAAAATAACGCAAAAAAAACAATTAAAAATACCTATGAAAATTAATGAACCATAATAAATTCTAATAAAACCTAGTAAACCATAAAAAATTCTCACAAACACTAAAAACATGCTAATAAAACATAAAAAGTCCAATCAACTGCTCATATATATTAACAGAAACTAAAAAACACTCATATACCGTAATAAAAACTGTAACAAACCCTAGTAAACCCTAAAAATACCTAACAAACCTTAATAAGCCCTACTCAACCATAATAAACCCTAATAAAACTCTAAAGATGCATACTCAACCCTAATAAAACCCTAGAAATACCTAGGCAACCCTAATAAACCTTAACACACCATAATAAACCATAATAAACCCCAATAAACTCTGAAAATGCAAATATACCATTAAAAAGCCCTAAAACACATAATAAATGCTAATAAAACCTAACAAAGCTTAAAAGTGCTAATAAACCCAAATAAACACTACTAAACCCAAAAACCCATAATATACCCTCTTAAAAATTAATAAACCATAATGAACCATAATAAACCCTAGTAAATCCTAAAAATACCCAATTAATCATAATAAATCATAATATACCCTAATAAACCCAACTCAATCCTAATAAAACCCTAAAAATACCTAATAAACCCTAACAAACCCTGACACACCATAATAAACCCTAATAAAATCCTAATAACCCCCACCAAACCCAAAATAATGCTAATATACCATTAAAAACCCTAAAACCCTAACAAACCATAATAAATGTTAATATCACCTAAAAATCCTTAAAAAATGCTAGTAAACCCTAAAATAACTATAATATCAATAACAGTAATAACGCACATGCATCTGTATATGTATGTGGATGGTTTAAATAATAAATAATAAGGCATGTGCATGTGCATATGCCTGCGCATTTGCATGTGAATGACAATAAATAATAAATAATAAATTATAACACTTGTGAATTGCATGTGTATGTGCATGTTCTTTTGAATGATAATAAATAATAAATAATAACGCACATACATGTGCATGTGCATGCATATGTGCAAGTGGATGTGCAAGGTAATAAACAATAAATAATAGCCAAGTCCACATGAATGTGCATTTGAATGTGAATGATAATAAATTTTAAATAATAACACACGTGATAACAGAATAACGCACGTGCATTACGTGTGAACACTACTACAAAAAGGGTCTACATCAGTGCTATAAAAGTTCGTTAATAGTGCTAAAAAAGCGTTGTTAATCGAGGAGATGATATAAGGGGGTCCATTTTATCAGCGCTTAGAAAAGTGCTGATAAAGACACCTTTTATCAGCACTTTTTTTAGCTCTTGACCCCCCCCCCCTTATCAGCTCTAGGTGGACCCCCCTCAATCTCTCCCACACGTTGCCCTTCCTCCGCATCCCCCACATGCTCGCACCACCTTGCTTCCACCCAAACTCGAACCCCTGACCTCCCCCCTTGCGGGCATGCACCTTTACCACTAAGCCATTTCCTTTTTTCTCTATTTAATGAAATACCTATTTATTTATATTTATAGTTATATTTATTCAAAAATTAATATGGATTCATATTAATATAAATATATTTATTTATATTAAGAGATATATTTTTTTTTTTCATATATTAGTTTATATGTATTCATTCTTATATTAATATATATTTATATTAATATGTTTTTTGTCAGTATATTTATTTTTATATTAATATATATTTAAATGATTAGTTTTAAACACATTTATAAAATATATTTTTTATGTGTGTTTATAAATAAATAAATACATACATATATACAAGACACACACACACAGACACACACACACACACACACATAGACACACACACATAGACACATATATATTTATGAATAAATACATATATATGTGTATTTGAAAATCCATAGAATGTTAAAATGACCATAACTTCTAATATAGAATCCCGTTTCAACTCCAAAACCAGTCCAATCAAAGAAAATGAAACAATCTTTGAGATGATATGTGGTACAAGCCTAACAGACATCCAGATCAGAAGTTATACTTGTTTGAATGTTAACAAATCAGGGTATCCCAACTGAAGCCACGAAAAACGCTACATAAACCCTATCAATTGCTAGAAAAACATGAAAAATGCTTCAAAACCCACAAAATGAAACAAAACCACAAAAAAACGCTAAAATAAACCTAAAATAGCATAAAAAATCAAAACACACCAATAAAACCCAAAAAAATGCATAAAACCCCAAACAACTCAAACAAACCCTAACAAACCCTAAAAACCCAAACAAAACCTTACAAACTCTATCAACCACTAATAAACCCTAAGAACAACTAATAAACCCTAATAACCCCTAAAACCCACTATTAAACCCTAAAACCCCTAATAAACACTAATAAATCGTAATAACTTGTAATAAACCCTAACAAACTCTATTAGACCATAATAAATGATAAATATTCCCTAAACCACCTAATATATAATAAAAACACTATTAAACCACAATAAACCCTAATAATCACTAAAAACCCTAACAAACCTGAAAAAACTCTACAAAAACCTCCAAATAATAGCCTACAAAACCCTACAACCCACTAATAAACCCTAACAAACCCTAATAACCACAAAATAAATCGTAACAAACCGTAACAACCCCAAATAAATAGTAACAAATTCTAACAATGCCAAATAAATCGTAACAAACTGAAACAAACCATAACAAAACCCTAATAAACCGCAATAAACCTTAACAAAGCATAATAAACCCTAATAAATCGTAATAAACCCAAATACACATTACTAGACTCTAATAAATAAATTAAACCCTAATAAATCCTAAATAACCCTAAAAAGGTTGATAAACAATAGAAAGATATATTAATGCCTACAAAAGTCCATTAAAACCCTAATATAAAATAAAAATTCTAATAAACTGTAAAAAATATTAAAGAACACTAATAAACCCTAAAGAAACATAATAAACCCTAATGAACCATATTAAACTCTAAAGAACACTAAAAAACCCTAAAGAACCCAAAAAAACACTAAAACACATTATATAAACCCAAAAACCTCTACAATACCCAAAAAAAACCTAAAACACAAAAAAAAACCCTAACAACCCCTATCAATACAAAAACAATAAACCCATAAACCCCCCCAAAAAACCATTAAAAATCCATTAGATTCCATAAAAACCCATAAACACGCATTAACGACCCTTAAAAACCCTAAAAAATACTACAAACCATAAACGACAATTAAAACCCTAGAAATGCTTCAAATAGATACATAAACCCAAAAAACGTTACATAAACCCTAAAAATGTAACAAAGATCCTAAACACAAAACATAAAACAAAAAATGCAACATAAACCCAAAAAATGCTACATAAACCCATAATGCACTATATAAAGCCTAGAAATGTAACATAAACCCTAAAAAACACAACATAAACACTAAAAAACAAAACATAAACATTAAACAATGCTACATAAAACCTAAAAACACAATATAAACCCTAAAAACACTCCATGAACACTAAAAACGTTACATAAACCCTAAATAATGAAACATAAATTCTACATCACCCTTAAAAACGCTAAATAAACCCATAAAGCACAACATAAACCCTAAAAAATGCTACATAAAACCTAAACCCTAAACACGCTACATAAACCCTAAAATGCTATGGTTTCGTTCTGGTTTTCGGCCATGAAACGCACAACGGATCCGTATCCAATGATTGGTGGTTCTTCTTTCCATAGGTAGGCGTTCGTCGGATGGTCTAACTAGCAACTCTTAAGAACTCACATTGGTCGAGTGAATGGAAAGTCAGGCTCATCACTCCATTTTTGGGGGGGAATTATTGCCTTTTCCGGGACTCTCTTATAGATTTAAGATGTATTCATATGTTCGTGAATCTTTGGTTTATACCCAAACATAGTATCCACGGATTTAAACTTGGTGGGCAACGGTCAACTGGACGCAGGGGTTCAGAATCATTTATGCCCGAGGTTTACCATCCCTCGTTGGATTAATGACCACGAAGGGTTGGAACTTGCTTGAGGAGGCACTAGGTGTGGTGCGGTTAACCGATGTGGAGATGATCGGATCGACCGGTTGTTGGGCTTGAAACTCTGGGAGGCTTCCTACGTACCCTGCTTAGAAAGCAGGGATCAAAGTCCATGTAGTTCGGATAGGTATTGGGGAACCAATGTGAAGAGAGACCAGGTGGTCCAATGGGTGGTGGGCTTGAACCTCATGGAGGCTTCCTACATACCCTCTTTAGGAGGCAGGGATCAAAGTCCACATAGTTCGCTTATACAGTTTAACGTCATGCTGGATGAGGGTGGAGCTCAACGTGAAGAAATGACTGAGTGGTGGGCTTGAACCTCGTGGAGGCTTCCTACGTACCATGCTTTGGCATGGATCAAAGTCCCAATAGTTCACTTATGGCTTGGGGCTTACGCTCTGGGGCAGCCCGGAATGATGGATTGGGGCTTACACTCTGAGGAGGCCCAAGAGGTGACTTCCTCATGTCTGGACATGAGGGCATCCCAACCCATTGGTGGGTTTATGAATATAATCGGGGCCAATGTCTATGCGCAAGTGCACAAGCGGGATAATGCCAAGGGCGTTGGAATTAGTCCAAACAATGGGAGATGAAATGTGTGAATCACATGCCTGACATTCGGAACACAATGAGAATGGCATGGTGATGGTGGATAACTATTGACCATGTTTGAAACACAACATTCATATCACGTTATCCTGAAATGGGGACGAACAAATGAGGGTCGACTACTGACCGTGTTGGAAACATAGGACCTATCTCGAAGTGTTGTCCAACGTCTTCTGGGGCATTGGCCTAGGAGGGTAGGTTAGCTGATGCGGGATGAGGCCAGGCCATTAGGGGGGTCTTTTCAGACATGAAAGAGGATGGAGATCCAAATGAAGGACACGCAAAGCATGGGGTGGAGTGATGGAATGTTTTAATGGATTCCAGCGCTCTTGAAATTATGCCACTGTAAACATGGCATGATGCATCTTATGCTTGGAGCATATGGAATCTCTTGTTTGGAATAAGAGGCATTCTGTGTTTGGAACATAAGGAGAACTACAATTTATAGTCATGTACAGAGGACTATTTCCATATAGTTTAACATCATATGGATAGGACGAGGGCCATACAGTTTAATGTCATGTGGTT
Source organism: Viscum album (assembly GCA_963277665.1). Classification (NCBI taxonomy): domain Eukaryota; kingdom Viridiplantae; phylum Streptophyta; class Magnoliopsida; order Santalales; family Viscaceae; genus Viscum; species Viscum album. The sequence goes on from OY728167.1 coordinate 786,316,958, forward strand.
AGGACGACTTGGTAGAAGATACCTAGCAATGGTTGGTGCGGGAATTACGCAGGGGCAGCCCTTTCTGGATGAACCTATCAAAAGGATCTAGGAAATGGTGTTGTAGGAGAGTCATGAGGAGTAGCTCGACTCATGGAATGCATTTATAGGATGGATGTTGGGGCGGCACAAGGGTGCAATGTAAAATACTGTTGACCCGGCCTGAAAAGTTCGTGGTGCGGCTCTCCATTTTTCATGGGGGTCAGTGACGGTAGTAAAGGGACTGGCCCGGAGGGCTGAGACTGCATCCCGACACTGAACCTGAACAGGGGGCAGGGGCGCAACCCCCGTGGTATGGACTAATGAATGCATGGTGTTTTCCGCATGGGGCAGGAAGCGTAGTAGCTGTCCGCGAAGAGACGACCGTGAGGAGCCGGCCGTGAGGGACCGGCCGTGGAGGAGCTGTCTACGGAGGTTTCACGGTTTGGTTGTCTACAAAGGGTGTCTGCGGATGAGATAGCCGCAAAGGAAGCTTTCCACGAACGAGGCTCTTCGTGAAGGTTGATTTCCACAGAGGAGGCTGTTCACGAAGTAGGTTGTCTGCGGATGAGATGGCCATCCGCGAAGGGTGTCTGCAAAGGGGCTGGCTCCAATCCTACTTCGCGCCCACGGAGGATCTCTGCCTCCATTTCGCGAACGACACTGGTCCGTGGAGGGGGTGGCCATGGAGGGACTATCTGCGAAGTAAATGGCCGCGGAGGAGCTGGACGCATGTGGTTCGTGGATTGGTTTCTCTTCTCCACGGAAGAGTTCATCCGCGGACGATATGGGGTCCACGGATGGCCGCTGAACACCACTGGGAGTGACTCCTCCAGTGTCTCCCCACGGGTTTTCACTTGTCCTCCCTTCCTTTTTTCCTTCGAGCCCCTCGGGGACAATTTATAGAGCCGCGAATAGGATGGGCACAGAGCCTTTGCGGAAGCCGATGAAGGAATTCCCACCGACAGATGACTTGGTCAACTTGGATATTTGACGAGTCGCAGTGGGGTTGCTTCGCGGCGGCACACCAATCCGCCTCTATTCCACGGACGACAGTGGTCTGCGGCCTCATAGGCGCTCCACCTCCATTTTGTGAATGGCGGCGCGCGCGGCGTGGGCCGGTTGGCGTGGTTCATCGTGGTGGGCCGGCCTGGATTCATCGGCGGTCTTCTTGGTTCACGCCCGTGGAGGTGCCTCGCCCCCATTTCACGAATGACAGCGTCTGCGAAAGGGCGGTCTTCCGAACCGGCTGCATACTGTAGCTGGGAGCCGATGCGCGGACCGGTTCGGTCCTTTTCCATGTTTTGGGGTAATTGGATTTTCCGCTTGTGGAATTTTGAGGACCCTAGAGTTACATAAACCCTAAAAATGATACATAAAATCTAAAACAACTAACTAAACACTAAAAATGCTGCATAAACACTAAAAATGCTACATAAACTCTAACAATGCTACACAAACCCTAAAAAATGCTACAAAAACCCTAAAGATGCTTTAAAACCCTCAAAAATATTAAACCCTAATATAGAATAATATAAATAATTAAACCCTAATAAACCGCTAATAAACTCTAATAATCCCTAAAAACTCCTTATAATCCCTAAAAACACTATGAAGATCTACTCAACCCCAATAAAACACCAAAAATTCCTAATAGACCCTAATAAATGTTAATGAAACCTAATAAACCCTAAAAACACGTTGAGAAAACCTAAACTACCCTAACCAACCCAAATAGACACTAATAAACACTAATAAACCATAATAAATCCAAACAAACCCTAAAAGGTCTTAATAAACCATAAATAAATCCAAATAAAGCCTACGCAACCCTAACAAACCTTAACACAACATAATAACACCTAATAAAACCTTACAAAACACAAATAAAGAAAAAAAAATCTAGTATACATTAAAAAAACCTAGAAACATTAATAAACTCTAATATAACCTAATAAACCCTAAAAACGCTCACAAACAATAAAAAAACCATCACAAATAACAAAAATGCGTTATATAACCTAAAAAACCGAAAAACACTGATATAACCTAATAAAGAAAAAAAACACTAATATACCTTAAAAATCTATAGAAACCCTAATAAACCATAATAAACACTAATATAACCAATGAACCCCTAAAATGCTCACAAACAATAAAAAATCACTCACAAACAATAAAAACATGCTATATTATCTAAATAGACCTAAAAAACAGCAATATGACCTAATAAAACAAAAAAATAATAAATCCCTAACAAACCCTAATAAACCATAAAAATGCATAATAAACCCTATTAAAAAGGAATAAACCCTAATAGAACCCTAAAAATACCTTCTCAACCAAAATAAAACTTGAAACATAATAAAAAAACCTAATAAAACCCAACTAAACCCCAATAAACAAAATAAAAACGCAAACAAACAATTAAAAATCCCTAAAATCCCTAATAAACCATAATAAATTCAAATAAAATCTAATAAACCATTAAAAATAATCACAAACACTAAAAACATGCTAATAAACATAAAAGGTCACAACAACCCCTCATATATATTACCAAAAAGTAAAAAACACTCATATACCCTAATAAAAACACTAACAAACCCTAGTAAACCCTAAAAATCCCTAACAAACCCTAATAAACCGTACTCGACCCTAATAAAACCCAATAAAACATTAAAGATACCGACTCAACACTAATAAAAACCTAAAAATACCTAATCAATCCTAATAAAACTTAACACACCAAAATAAACCATAATAAACCCCACTAAACACGAAAAAACACAAATATACCATTAAAAGCCTTAAAAGCCCTAATAAATGCTAATAAAACCTAACAATTCTTAAAAGGAATAATAAAACCAAATAAATTCTATTAAACACTAAAAACCCTAATATACACTCTTAAAATTTAATAAACCATAATGAACCATAATAAACCCAAATAAATCCTAAACATACCCAAATATACCATAATATACAATAATAAACCCAATTCAATCCTAATAAAAACCTAAAAATACCTAATAAACCCTAATAAAACTTGAAACACCATAATAAACCCTAATAAAATCATAATAACCCCTACCATACCCTAAAAATGCTAATATACCATTAAAAATCCCTAAAACCCTAACAAACCATAATAAATGTTAATAACACCAAAAAATCCTAAAAAATGATAGTAAACCGTAAAAACGACTCTAATAATAATAGTAGTAATAACACACGTGCATGTGCATTTGCATGTGCACGGTTTAAATAATAAATCATAACACACATTCATGTGCATATGCATTCACATTTTCATGTGAATGATAATAACAAAAAATTATAAATAATAACGCATGTGAATTTCATGTGTATGTGCTTGTGCATGTGAATGATAATAAATAATAAATAATAACGCACATCCAAGTGCTTGTGCATGTGCATGTTCATGTGAATGTTCATGGTAATAAACAATAAAAAATAACCAAGTCCACATGGATGTGAATTTTCATGTGAATGATAATAAATAATAAATAACAACACATGTGATAATAGAATAATCCACGTGCATTGCGTGTGCACGTGCATGAGAATAAATAATAATAACACATGTGATAATAGAATATCACAAGTTCATTTCATTTTCATGTGCATGATAGTAAATAATATATAATAATGCACATGCATGTGCATTTACATGTAATGATAATGATTATGACGCATGCATGTGCATGGTAATAAATAATAAATAACAACGCACGTGCATGTGAATTTGTATTTGATGATACAAACAACAACAAAAACAATAATAATAATAGAATAATGGAAGTGCATTTAATGTGCACGTGCATAGTAGTAAATATAAAATAAATAATAATAAATAAGAATGCACATGCATGGGCATGTGCCTTTACATTTGATGATAATATTAATATTACTAATTGTAATAATAATAATAATAATAACGCATGCACGTGATTGGTAATAAATAATAAATAACAACACACATGCATGTGCATTTGCATGTGATAATGATAATAATAATGATAATGATGATGATAATAATAATAATAATAATAATTGTGATAATAATAATAAAATAATAATAATAAGACAGGTGCATTGCTTTAGCACGTGTATGGTAATAAATAATAAATAATAACACACATGCATATACATTTACATGTGATGATATTAATAATAATAGCAGTAGTAATAATAGTAGTAGTAGTGGTGATAATAGTAGTAGTACCAATGCATGTGATACTATAATATTGCATGTGCATTATGTGTGCATGTAAATGGAAATAAATAATAAATTCTGTGCATTTCATTTGCATGTGATGATGATGATAATATTAATATTATAATTATTATTATTATTCATAACAATGCATGTGATAATAGAATAATGCACGTGCATTGAATGTGTGTGTATGTGCATTCACATGTGCATTTTCATGTGATGATAATAACAATAATAACAACAACACCCACCACCACAATAGTAACAATATCAATAATAATAAAAACGCTTGTGACAATAAAATAACGTGTGTGCATTGCATGTGCTTGTGCATGGTAATAAAAATATTATAATAATGCACATGCATGTGCATTTGCATGTGGATGAGATGTTGATAATAATAATAATAATAATAACAGTAATAATAGGTTATAGTTGTTTGAAAAAACAGTGGACATGACAAAAATGCTAGAAATGGGGTCTCGAAAAACCTAACAAATCAAAGAGCCATTGAAAAAGGAATAACTTCTTCTTTAGGTGTCCATTTCTGCTCTGTGAATAGTCAAACTGAATCTCATGGAATGGACTATGATAAAAATAGGTTCTGGAGGCCGAACATACACATAGATTTGAAGTTATGACACTTTTAAGAAAAATTTGACGGGGATCCGTACACAGGAATGGAGTTTTGGAGGCCTTCTGATGGGTTTCTGGGATATTAGGGTCTAAAAAATTACTTTAACTGGGTTCAAGTCATCCTTCTGTGTAGATATCTTCAATACTTTCAATTTGATATGTGGTAGAGCTCAAACAGACAATAGGAGTGAAAGCTATGGTCGTTTGAAGTTGGACTTTTTTTGGAGTGGTATAACTAATATATCTTATATTTCATTGATCTTATAATAGTTTCTACTAAACATGGTCCTCAATAATCTCATAAGCTTCGATTTTACTGGTCACAACACTCAAATGGACACCCAAAAGAGAAGTTATGCCTATTTTTGTGAGTCGTAGGTTTCATGGGTTTTTAGGCGCTAGGAGAGTTGCTCAATTTAAAATGACAATAACGTCTGATATATGTGCTCATTTTGCCTCTACCACATATCAAATCGAATATTTTGAAAAGATACACACTCTGGTAACCATTGGATCCCTTTCTGACATTCTTCAACCCCCTAAAAGACCCAAAATCCCTTTGGATGGTCAAAAGATTGGCTTCTGGTGTCCGTTTTTCAATAACTTCTTATGTGGGTGTCCTCTTTACCTCAACCAAATATCAAATCGAAGCTTGAGGCTAGACCTACACTCCAATAACCACTAAAGTACCTTCTCACATCTTTTAAGGCCCAAATAGTTACTTAAACCCTTCAAGAGACCATAACTTCTACTCCGGGAGTCCATTTTTCCTCTACCATATATCAAATCGAAGCATTCGACAAGGTCTACACATTTGTGACTAATAGGAACAACTTATCACATTCTTAAAGACCCAAAGGGTCTTAAATTCCTCCAAATGTCCATAACTTTTGCTCTGGGTGTCCGTTTCACCGCTACCACATATCAAATTGAAGCTTGCGACTTGCTCAACACATCTGTGACAACCATGAACAACTAAATAGCCATAACAATCCCTGATAACCCCACAAACACTAAAAATCATTAAAAACCATGAAAACCCCAACAAACCCTAACAAACCCTAAAAAACACTAAAAAACCCTAACAAACCCTAAAAACCCTAAAAAACTCCAAAAACCCCAAAAACCCTAAAAAACATAACAAGCCCTAAAAAAATATAACAAGATCTAACAAAGACCATGAAGCACTAAGAAACCCCAAAAAACCCAAAAACCCCCGAAGAAACCCTAAAACCCCCCTAAGAAACCATAAGAAACCCTATAAAAACCCTAAAAACCCTAACAAAACCCCAAGCAAACATAAGAAACACTAGCACACCCTTAGGAACCCTAACACACCCTTAGAAACCGTAACACACACTTTGAAACCCTAGCACATCCATATAAACCCCAACACACCCATAGAAACCCTAACACAACCTTAGAAACTCTTAGAAACCGTAACACACCCTTAGAAAGCCTAAACCACCCATAAAAATTTGTAACCCACCCTTAGAAACCCTAACGCACCCTTAGAAACCCTAAAAAACCCTTAGAAACCCTAAATCACTCTAATAAGAACTAATAAATCCTAAAAAACCCAACCAACCAATAATAAACCATAATAAACACTAATGAACCCTAAACCCCACTACTAAACCCTAATAAAAACTAATAAATCATAACAAACCCTAAAAATCCTATTATACCCCAATAAATGGCTGCTTTGCTGTGTGTGTTTTCCTTTTCGTTCTTGATTTTCTTTTTTTTTGGGTCTTTTGTCATGGGTCGTTAAGGGTTTTTGGGTGTGGGTCGATTAACCCCTCCCCTCCCTTGTCTGCTGTGTCTTTTTGTCTTTTTAATAATTTGGGGGGGGGGGGGGAATAGCCCGACCCTCGCATCTTCCTTGCCTAAAAAACCCTAAAAAACCCTAAATAATCCTAAAAACACTAAAAAGAATAAAAACCCACAAAACCCCTAAAAACACAAAAAAAATGACAATACCCGAAAAAAAACCTAAAAACCCCTTAAAAAAACTAAAAAAACCTCAAAAACCTCAAATAATGATAAAACCCTAAAAACCCCTAAAAACGGAAAAAACCCTAAAAGCCTAAATATGCCTAAGAAAATTCTAACCAACCCTATGAAACCCTTAAAACCCTAAAACCCCCTAGAAAACACTAAAAACCTCAAGAGAAACCCTAATACACCATAAATATCCATAAAGAACCCTAAAAAACCATAAAGAACCACTAAAGCCACTAACAATGCTACATAAACCCTAATAATTGCTACAAAAAACCGAAAAATGGTTCAAAACACACAAAATGCAACAAAACCCCAAAAATGATTAAATAACCCAAAAAAGCATAAAAAATCCAAACACACCCATAAAACCGAAAAAACGCATAAAACCCCAAACAACTCAAACAAACAATAACAAACCCTAAAAACCATTACAATACATAACAAACCCTAACAAACACTAATAACCCCTAATAACAACTAATAAACCCTAATAACCCCTAAAACCCACAATTAAACCCTAAAAAACCTAATAAATCGTAATAACCTGTAATAAACCCCGACAAACCCTATTAGACCCAAATAAATGTTACAAAATCCCTAAAACCCCTAATATACAATAAAAACACTATTAAACCATAATAAACACAAATAATTACTAAAAACAAAACAAACCTGACAAAACGCTACAAAAACCTCCAAATAATAGCCTACAAGACCTTAAAACCCACTAATAAACACTTAAAAAACCCTAATAACCCCAAAATAAATCATAAAACACCCTAAAAACTTTAAATAAATTGTAAAAAATCATAAAAACGCCAAATAAATTGTAAAAAACTAAAACAAACCATAAAAACCTCCTAATAAACCCCAATAAACCCTAATTAATCATAATAAACCCTAATAAATCGTAATAAGCCCAAATACACGTTACTAAACCCTAATAAATAACATAAACCATAATAAACCCCAATAAATCTTAAATAACCCTAAAAAAGGTTGATAATCCCTAGAAAAATCTATTAATGCCAAAAAAAGCCTAATAAAATCCTAATATACAATAAAAATGCTAATAAACTGTAAAAAATCTCAATGAACACTAATAAACCCTAAATAACCCTAATAAACCCTAAAGAACCATATTAAACTCTAATGAATACTAAAAAACCCAAAAATACCCAAAAAACGCTAAAACATAGTACATAAACCCTAAAAACTACTACAATACCCAAACAAACCATAAAACACACTAAAAACCCCTATCCACCCCTATCAATCCCAAAAAAACAAATAAACCCATAACCCCCCCCCCCCCCAAAAAAAATTAAAAAGCCATCAGATACCATAAAAAAGCCATAAACACCCATTAACAACCCTTAAAACCACTAAAAAAACTAGAAATCATAAACAACCATAAACCCCCTAAAAAGGCTTCAAATAGATACATAAACCATAAAAACGTTACATAAACCCTTAAAAATGCATCAAAACCCCTAAAAGGAAACATAAACCAAAAAACACATCATATACACAAGAAAATGCTACATAAACCCTAAAAGCACAACATAAACCCTAGAACTATAACATAAACCCTAAAAACACAACATAAACCGTAAAAACACAACATAAACATTAAAAAATGCAACATAAAACCTAAAAACACAATATAAACCTTAAAAACACTACATGAATCCTAAAAACGCTACCTAAACCCAGAAAACGCAACATAAACCCAAAAAAATTCTACATAAAACTTAAACCCTAAACACACAACATAAACCCTAAAATAATTACATATACCCAAAAATTGATATATAAAATCTAAAACTACTAACTATAACCAAAAAACACTATATAAACACTAAAAATGATACATAAACTCTAATAATGCTACACAAACCCTAAAAAATGCTACAAAAACCCTAAAGACGCTTTTAAATGCTCAAAAATATTAAAACATAATATACCATAATATAAAAAATTAAACACTAATAGACTCCTAATAAACTCTAATAATCCCTAAAAACACCATATAATCCCTAAAAACCCTAAGAAACTCTACTCAACCATGATAAAACCCCAAAAATACCCAATAAACCCTAATAAATGATAATAAAACCTAATAAACCCTATAAACACATTAACAAAACCTAAAAAACTCTAACCCACACTAATAGACATTAATAAACACTAATAATCCCTAATCAACCCCAAAAACCCTAAAAATCCCTAATAAACCATAAATAAAGCCAAATAAAACCTACTCAACCCTAAAAAACCTTAACGCTACATAATAACCTCTAATCAAACCCTACAAAACCCTAATAAAGAAAAAATTCTAGTATACCATAAAAAATCCCTAGAAATCCTGATAACTCTAATATAACCTATTAAACCATAAGAACGCTCACAAATAATAAAAAAATCTCAAAAATAATAAAAACACACTATATTACCTAAAAATAACTAAAAACACTAATATAACTTAATAATTAAAAAAATGCTATTATACCCTAAAAATCACTAGAAACCCTAATAAACAATAATAAACTCTAATATAACCTATGAAACCCAAAAAACGTTCACAAAAAAAACAAAACGCTCAGAAACAATAATAACATGCTATATTATCTAAAAATACCTAACAGACACTAATATAATGTTTCATACCAAGTAAGTAATGGATAATAGATATAGTTATCTATGTCTATTTATGAAATAGATAGTGTTTTAGGGGCTTAAAATGAGAATAAATCCAACCTAAAGCATGAAATACTGTAATATTTTTAAAAGATTGTTTTACCACCTTTTAATGGAGAACCATTTTTAAATCTATATTTTGACAATTTTATAAGCTATATTTGTCAAAATAAACTTATTCTTTATGATTGGGACATTGAAATTTACTTAGGATAATGTTTTGGTATTTTTCTGATAATGTTCATTTTTTTAATCAATAGTGAAAAATGTTGTATTTTAATTCAAAACCACTTTTTAATCTAATTTATTTATATATTTAGATTATATTTTTAATTTGTTTTAAAGTGAAATTAGAATATATTTTTACCATTTAATCCAATGGTGGTCATTGGAATTAATATCACATTGATATTGGACATAAACGAGTGTCAATCTTTTGATATGTATTGTTTCTTAAAAACACTCTATTTGATTTGACAGTGGGATTTAATTATAAAATTAATTAACGCAACTTCTATGTTATGAATTTGGTAAAATAGAAATCATTTTTGAATTCGGAATATCAAATATAGATTTGGGTGAAGTTTTAGTGTTTTTCTGAAAAACATCAATTTTTGATGAATAGTGAAACCACTAAGTGGTACTTAAAAACTGATTTTCCGTTTAAATGAAATTTTACCACCTCCGTGTTTTGAATTTAAAAAATCCTACATATATGGTTGTCATTAGGAAGTAAAATGTGGTTCAATGGGATTAAAATAATTTTTTGGTGAATAGTAACTTTTATGTTTTTAATCGCGATTAGAGGTAATTAGTGTAGTTTATGGTAAAAATAATGTTTCAATAATATGAAATGACCTTGACACATGTCCTACCCTTATTTAATGTGTCATGGAAGACCAAGACAACCCATTGGTCTATTTTTGGGACCCAATGGAGCCATTTGGGTAAGATAATGACATTAATGCGTTTTATTTAAAGTAAAAGTAAAAATAACACAAACATATATTGTTTTACTAAAACAATTTTTACATGGGGTAATACAAGTCCTAATTTTAACTATAAATAGTCATTGGAAAGATAAAAATATTTCCTAAATCATGATAGTTTTTTTATAATTTTTATATATTAAATAAATTAAATTATTTATGACATCATGATGATGTAGCGATTACCTCATTATTTAACGATTTAAATAAAATGAAAAGATAATGTAAAATCTAAGACATACACATGTCAAAAACCTATTGGATGAGTATATTTCGAACCTTTATCACCTTATCCTCAAACCACATCAATGTGGGACCTTTAAAATCCGAATCTCATTTGAAAATAATGTAACATTTTATACCTTTCCAAGAGTGCCCCTCCTCTCCTCTTATAAAAGGCCCCCACCTCTACCACCTTACCCACAATTACAAAGCCTTTGGCTCGTCCAAACCCTTCCCATTTTGTCTCTCCACATCCCTCTGTAACTCTTAGAATCATAAATTTTGGCAGATGTCTTCCCAAGGAAGCCTTTGAGCTCAAATCAAAAAGAGTTACCGGATTTAAAGGTAGTGTCTTCCCTTGTGTTCTTATGTTTTATTTTGCTTCTCCCACCCCCTAAAATCTTTTTATTCATTTCTTTTGTAAAAACAAAAGTATCTTAAATATACTAGGATCTTGTTATAATAATTATTGGAGCTAAACTTACACACACCTACATCTAATGGTTAAAGAACATACTGTTTTCGTGGATGGTGAATTTCTGCCTCATGAAATGATGATTGTTCAATATTATTTTAACACCTTCAAAGGTGACCATTAAGATGACACTATATTTTTATATGATATATAATATGTTTATGTTTTACTTAATCTTCTGTATTTTTCATTTATGTCATACCTTTATGGTTTCCATTATGGGTAAACGCGATATCTTCATTTTAGGAAGTGCGGACTACCGCCCCCTCAAAGTGATTTGATTCATTAATGCCATATGTGGGACATATAAAGGATGTAATTAATGATATTATATATGATATTATACTGGAATTATAATATACCTTTATATCATTATGATTCCTTTCCATAAAATACAAAATAGAAATGAAATTACCGTTCATGCGTACGTACGACTTACCGTCTCCATGAACGGTGAAATTCATTTCTTACCTCTAAACATTATGTAATATTATAAATGCATGTATATACTGGATATATATGATATATATGATATCTAAATCATGAGTATAACTATAGATATAATGGATACATGAACAACTTGTAATTATAAAGAGTTTATTTTTGACACAAGTACCAATGATCGTTAAAAAGACCGTTATTAACTTAAATAATTACATAGTGTTCATGACATGGTAATAAGTTATATAAAAGGAATAATGAACTTGAAAAAGGTTCTTAAGCAAGTAGAAATTAACTCCAGTTTATTATTCATCAGGTTAAAGAACGATCGAGTCAAGTCGGACCCGAGGTATGGGACTTCATCTCAATCTCCTTTCATTGAGGCATATTTTGTTTTATACACAAACTTATTTTATACAGGGTATAAAACCCTTTGACTTTTACGTTTATCCAAAAGGAATATTTTTTATACGAATCATTTTACTAAACGAAAAAATGGATTGTTTTTGTCATACGTATGCGGCGACAACGAATTCTCCTCCGCCGTGACCATTATTTGAGCCTCGGCTTCCTCTACAAGCCATACCTTTTTTTAAATGAAAAATAAATACCATGTTTAACTTTTCATTTATTTTGGTATTGAAAATGGTTTTCATAATGTTTTTATTATATCAATGTGTTGTATTTAAATCTTGTGATTGAAATGAGAAAATGTTATGTTTCCTTTAAGCAGGTTTTATGTGATACAATTATGTTATGGTTCTTGGGCATTGTTATGAAGACGGGTGGTTCCGTGATAAACTAAGGGAAGGTGAGCCCGATATATCTCTCCAATGCATTGGGTAACGCGAAGGAGTCAAATGTTAAGGTTTCTCCGAAGAGATTTAGGGAATATACTTTGATGGGTATTCCAAACGTAACCAAGAGGGTTACTCCCTACGTAAGAATGTTATGAATGCCTCAAGTTACCTTTATGTCTTATGATTTCTATGATTTATTCATGATTTGATGAGGTATGTTAAAGTTCTTATGTTTTATGGGTAAATTATGATTTCATTCTTATGTATATATGAACTCATGTTTCCTTTCCATATTTTTATATCACTTACTGAGTTTTTATGCTCATCCCAAGTTTTCGAAATGTTTTTCACAGGTCAAGGGAATGGTTTATGATATGATGATAGTGTCAAGGAAGTGTCAAGAAAGAATCCATGTTTTATTTTAAATATGTTTCCGTTGATGGGAAAACCGAATACTATCTTTTATGAAACCACTTTATTTAAATGTGGAATGTAATGCATGTTTTATGATATAATTCTCTAAAAATCTAAACCTGAAAATATCCTCAATGTGTAATCTTGTAATAAATCAAGATTATTTACGTTTTAAGGCTGGGGCCTTATATATAACCTAATAAAAAAACTAATAAACCCCTAAAAACCCTAATAAACTCTAAAAATCATTAATAAACGATAATACAAACTAATAAACCCTAAATAAATCCCAAAAAACCCTTAAAATACCATCTCAACCCTAATAAACCATGACACACTATAAAAAAAACTAATAAAACCCAACAAAACCCCAATAAGAAAAAAAATGCAAACAAACCATTAAAAGGCCCTAGAAACCCTAATAAACCATAATAAATTCAAATAAAAGCTAATAAACCATGAAAAATGCTCACAAACACTAAAAACACACAAATAAAACCTAAACAGTCATAACAACCCCTCATATATATTAACAAAAACTAAAAAACACTCATATACCCTAATAAAAACACTAACAACCCCTAGTAAACCCTAAAAACCCTAACAAACCCTAATAAACCGTACTCAACCCTAATAAACCCAAATAAAATATTAAACATACCGACTCAACCCTAATAAAACCCTAAAAATACCTAATCAATCGTAATAAACCATTACACACCATAATAAAACATAATAAACCCCACTAAACCCTAAAAAATGAAAATATACCATTAAAAAGTCCTAAAACACCTAATAAATGCTAATAAAACATAACAAAGCTTAAAAGCGCTAATAAACAGGAAAAAACACAAATAAACACTAAAAAACCCTAATATACCTTCTTAAAAATTAGTAAACCACAATGAACCACAATAAACCCTAATAAATCCCAAACATACCCAAATATACCATAATATTCCATAATATACCCTAATAAAGTCAACTCAATCCTAATAAAACCCTAAAATACCTAATAAACCCTAATAAACCTTGACACACCATAATAAACCCTAATAAAATCCTAATAACCCCCACCAAACCCAAAAAAATGCTAATATACCATTAAAAACCCTAAAACCCTAACAAACCATCATAAATGTTAATAACACCAAAAAATCCTAAAAATGATAGTAAACCCTAAAAACACCTCTAATAATATTAGTAGTAATAACACACGTGCATGTGCATATGTATGTGCATGGTATAATTAATAAATCTTAACGCATGTGCATGTGCATATGCTTGCAGATTTGCATGTGAATGATAATAAATAATAAATAATAACACTGGTGAATTGCATGTGTATGTGCATGTTCATGTGAATGATAATAAATAATAAATTATTACGCACATACAAGTGCATGTGCATGTGCATGTGCAAGTGCATGTGCATGTGCATGGTAATAAACAATAAATAATAACAAAGTCCACATGAATGTGCATTTGCATGTGAATGATAATGAATAATTAAATATAACACATGTGATAAAAGAATAACGCACGTGCATTGTGTGTGCACGTCCATTAGAATAAATTATAATAACACATGTGATAATAGAATAACGCAAGAGCATTGCATTTGCATGTGCATGATTTTAATTAATATATAATAACGCACGTTCATGTGCATTTACATGTAATGATAATGATAATAATGCATGCACATGCATGGTAATAAATAATAAATAACAACACACGTTCTTGTGCATTTGTATTTGATTATACAAACAACAACAACAACAATAATAATAATAATAGAATAACGCAAGTGCATTTCATGTGCACGTGTATAGTAGTAAATAATAAATAAATAATAGTAAACAAAAACGCACATGCATGTACATGTGCATTTACATTTGATAATAATATTAATAATACTAATTGTAATAGTAATAATAATAATAATAATGATAATATTAAAGCATGCACGTGCATGGTAGTAAATAATAAATAACAATGCACATACATGTGGATTTTCATGTGATAATAATAATAATAATGATAATGATAATAATAATAATAATAATAATAAATGAATAATACAAGTGCATTGCATATGCACATGCATGGTAATAAATAATAAATATTAACGCACGTGCATTTGCATTTGCATGTGGTGATAATAATAATAACATCAGTAGTAGTAGTAGTAGTAGTGACAATAGTAGTAGTACCAATGCATGTGATAATGGAATATTGCATGTGCATTACGTGTGCACGTTCATGGTAACAAATAATAACGCACGTGCATTTCATTTGCATGTGATGATGATGATGATGATAATAATAATATTATTATTATTATTAATAATAATAACAATGCATGTGATAATAGAATAACATACATTCATTGAATGTGCGTGTTTATGTATTTGCATGTACATTTGCATGTGCGTTTGAATGTTATGATATTAATAATAACAACGTCAAAAACAACAACAACAACAATAACAACCACAATAATAATAATAACAATAGGAATAACAATGTATGTGATAATAAAATAACGTGTGTGCATTGCATGTTCCCGTGCATGGTAATAAAAAATAAAAATTAATGTACATGCATGTGCATGATCATGTGCATGAGATGTTAATAATAATAATAATAATAATAATAACATTAATAATAATAATAACAACAACAATGCATGTGATAATAGAATAATGCACATGCATTACATGTGTAGTGCATGATAATAAATAATAACTCATATCACAGGTGATGATAATAATAACAATACCTGTAATACTAATAATAACAGTGCATGTTGTAATAGAATAATGAAAATGTATTGAATATGCACGTGTATGGTAATATATAATAATGCACGTGCATTTCCATTTGAATTTGATGATAATAACAATTATAACAATGATAGTACTAATAACAATAACAATAAAAATGCATGTGATAATAGAATAATATAGGTGCATTTCGTGTACGCGTGCATGGTAATAAATAATAACGGACGTGCATGTGCATTTGCATGTGATGATAATAATAGTAATAATAATAGTAATAATTATAATAATAACAACAACAACAACAACATATGCAAGTGTATGGAAATAAAAAATATAAAATAAAGAATAAATAATAATGCATCTGCATCTGCATTTGCATGTGATGATGATAATAATAACAATAATAGTAATAACAACAATGATAATTATAATAATGATAATTATTAAAATGATAATGATAATAATTATAATAATGGCGTGCGAGATAATATAATAAAAAATGTCCTAAAAATCACTAACAAAACCTAACAAACACTAATAACCCCTAAGAACCACTAATAAAACCAAATAATACCTGAAACCCACTATTTAACCCTAACACCTTAGTAAACACTAATAAATCCTAATAACCTCTAATAAACCCTAAAAACCCTATTAGAATCTAATAAACGCTAAAAAAGCACTAAAACCCCTAATATATAATAAAATACACTATTTAACCATAATAAATCCTAATAATAACTAAAAACCCAAACAAACCCGACAAAACACTACAAAGCCCTCCAAATAATAGCCTACAAAACCCTACAACCCAATAATAAATGCTAAAAAACCATAATAACCCCATAATAAGTCGTATCAAACCCAAACAACCCCAAATAAATCATAACAAATCCTAACAATGCCAAATAAATCGTAACAAACTGAAACAAACCATAACAAACCCCTAATAAACCCCAATAAAACCTAATAAATCATAACAACCCCTAATAAATCGTAATAAACCCAAATACACGTTACTAAACCCTAATAAATAAAATAAACCTATGATATCCTAATAAGTCCAAAATAACCCTAAAAGGCTGATAAACCCTAGAAAAAGCTACTAATGACTACAAAAGCCCAACAAAACCATACTATACAATAAAAACGCTAATAAATCGTAAAAAATCATAAGGAACACCAATAAACCCTAAAGAATCCTAATAAACTCAAAAGAACCATAATAAACTCTAAAGAACACTAAAAACCCCTAAAGAACACAAAAAATTATAAAACACATTACATAAACCCTAAAAACTGATACAATACCCAAACAATCCCTAAAACACACTAAAAACCCTAACAACCCCTATCAATCCCAAAAAAACAAATAAATCGTTAAAACCCCCAAAAACCCACTGAAAACCCATCAAATACCATAAAAACCATAAACAACCGTTAACAACACTTAAAACCCCTAAAAACCACTACTAAACATAAAAAACCATTAAAACCCTAAAAAAGGGAAAAATAGATACATAAACCCAAAAAATGGTACATAAACCCTATAAATGAAACATAAACCCTAAAAACGCAACATAAACCCAAAAAACACTACCTAAACCCAAAAATCACTACATAAACCATAGAACCATATCATAAACCATAAACAATGCAACATAAAAATTAAAAAATGCTACATAAAACCTAAAAACAAAACATAACCCTAAAAACACTACATGAACCCTAAAAACGTTACATAAACCCTAAAAAATGCTACATAAAACATAAAAACTGCTATCTAAACCCCAAAAGTGCTACATAAACACTAAACATGATACATAAACTCAAACAACGCTACAGAAACACTAAAAATTGCTACAAAAACCATAAAGACACTTCAAAATCCTGAAAAATACTTATCCATAATATAAAATAATATAAAAAATTCAACACTAATAAACTCTAATAATCCCTAAAATGCCTTATAATCCCTAAAAACCATAATAGACTCCACTTAACCCAAAATACCTAATAAACCATAATAAATGATAATAAAACCAAATAAACAATAAAAACACGTTAAGAATACCTAAACAACCCTAACCAACCCTAATACACATTAATAAAAACTAATAGACCATAATATACCCCAAAAAAACCCAAAAAATCCTTAATAAACCATAAATAAATCCAAATAAACCCTACTCATCCCTAAAAAACCTTAACACGCCATAATGACCCCTAAAAACCCTACAAAACCCAAATAATGAAAAAAATGCTAGTATACAATAAAAAATCTCTAAAAACCCTGATAAACTCTAATATAACCAAATAAACCCTAAAAACGCTCACAAAAAATAAAAAAATGATCCCGAACAATAAAAACACACTACATTACCCAAAAAGACCAAAAACTCTAATATAACCTAATAAAGAAAGAAACTCTAACATACCCAAAAATCCCTAAAAACTGTAATAAACCATAATAAACTCTAATACAACCTAAAAACCCTACAAATGCTCACAATCAAAAACAAAATGCTCACAAACAATAAAAAACACTATATTATCTAAAAAGACTTAACAGACCCTAATATAACCTAATAAAACAAAAAAACTAATAAACACCTATCAAACCCTAATAAACCCTAAAAATCCTCAATAAACCCTGATAAAAACTAATAAACCCTAATAAAACCATAATAAAACCCTAAAAATACCTTCTCAATCCTAATAAACTTTGACACACCATAATAAAATCTAATAAAACCCAACTAAAACCCAATAAACAAAAAACGCAAACAAACCATTAAAAATCCCTAAAAAACTAATAAACCATAATAAATTCTAATAAAACCTAATAAACCATAAAAAATTCTCACAAACACTAAAAACACGCTAATGAAACCTAAAATGTCCAAACAACCCCCCATATATATTAGCAAAAACTTAAAAACACTCATAAACCCTAATAAAAACAATAACAAACCCTAGTAAAACCTAAAAATACCTAACAAACCCTAATAAACACTAATCAACCCTAATAAACCCAAATAAAACCCTAAAGATTCCTACTCAACCCTAATAAAACCCTATAAATACCTACTCAACCCTAATAAACCTTAACATACTATAATAAACCATAATAAACCCCATAAATCCTAATAAAAAAGTATACCATTAAAAATCCCTAAAACCACTAATAAATTATAATAAAACCTAACAAAGATTAAAAGCACTTATAAACCATAATAAACACTACTAAACCCAAAAAAAACTAATACGTACTCTTAAAAATTAATAAACCATAACGAACGATAATAAACCCTAATAAATCCTAAAAATACCCAAATATACCATAATATACCATAATATACCCTAATAAACCCAACTCAATCCTAGTAAAACCCTTAAAATACCTATTAAACCCTAATAAACCTTAACAAACCATAATAAATTCTAATAAAATCCTAATAACCCCCACCAAACCCTAAAAAATGATACTATACCATTAAAAACCCTAAAATCCTAAAAAACCATCATAAATGTTAATTACACCTAACATTTTTAAAAAATGCTATTAAACCCTAAAAATACCTATACTAATAATAATAGTAAAGATACACGTTCATGTGCATATGCATGTGCATGGTTTAAATAATAAGTCATAACGCACGTGCATGTGCATATGCCTGCGCATTTTCATGTGAATGGTAAAAAAAATTAATTATAAATAATAACGCATGTGAATTACATGTGTATGTGCATTGCATGTGAATGATAATAAATAATAAATAATAACGCACATCCAAGTGAATGTGCATGTGCATGGTAATAAATAATAAATAATAACCAAGTCCACATGAATGTGAATTTTCATGTGAATGATAATAAATAATAAATAATAACACATGTGATAATAGAATAATGTATGGGCATTGCACGTGCACGTTCATGAGAATAATTAATAATAACACATGTGATAATAGAATAATGCAAGTGCATTTCATTTTCATGTGCATGATAATAAATAATATATAATAACACACGTGCATGTGCATTTACATGTAATAATAATGATAATGACTCTTTCACATGTATGTTAATAAATAATAAATAACAACGCATGTGCATGTTCATTTGTATTGGATGATACAAACAAAAACAATAATAATAATAATAATAATAATAATAATAATAATAATAGAATAATGCATGTGCATTTAATGTGCACGTGCCTAGTAGTAAATAATAAATAAATAATAATAAATAAGAACACACATGCATGTGCATGTGCATTTACATTTGAAGATAATATATATAATTCTAATTGTAATAATAATAATAATAACTCATGGACGTCCATGGAAATAAATAATAAATAACAACGCACATGCATGTGAATTTGCATGTGATAATTATAATAATAATGATAAGGATAATAAAAATAACAATAATAATAATAATAATTGTGATAATAATAAAAATAATAAAAGAATAATACAACTGCATTGCATTTTCACGTGCATCGTAATAAATAAAAAATAAAAACGCACATGCATCTACATTTTCATGTGATGATAGTAATAATAACAACAATAGTAATAATAGTAGTAGTGGTGGTGATAATAGTAGTAGTACCAATGCATGTGATAATAGAATATTGCATGTGAATTACGTGTGCATGTGCATGGTAATAAATAATAATGCTCGTGCATTTCATTTTCATGTGATGATGATGATGATGATAGTAATAATAATAATATTATTATTATTAATGTTAATAACAATGCATGTGATAATATAATAACGCATGTGAATTGAATGTGCATGTATGTGCAATCGCATGTGCATTTTCATGTGATGATAATAACAGTAACAACAACAACAATAACCACAACAATAACCTCAATAATAATAATAACTATAATAATAACAATGCATGTGATAATAAAATAACGTGTGTGCATTGCATGTGCACGTGCATGGTAATAAAAATATAATAATAACACATGTGCATGTGCATGTTCATGTGGATTAGATGATAATAATAATAATAAGAATAACAGTAATAATAAGTTATAGTTGTTTGAAAAAACAGCAGACATGACAAAAATGCTAGAAATGGGGTCTTGAAAAACCTAACAAAACACATAGTCATTGAAAAAGGCATAACTTCTTCAATGGGTGTCCATTTCTGCTTCGTGAATAGGCAAACTGAATCTCATGGAATGAACTACGATATAGACAGGTTCCAGAGGCCGAATAGACATACAAATCATAAGTTATGACCATTTTAAGAAAACTTTTACAGGGATCTGTACACAGAAATGGAGTTTTGGAGGCCTTCTGATGGATTTATGAGATTTTAAAGTCTCAAACGTGACTTGAACTATGTTCAAGTCATCCTTCAGTGTAGATCTCTTCACTAATTTCGAATTGATATGTGGTAGAGCTCAAACGAACAACAGGAGTGAATGTTATAGCCATTAGAAGTTAGGCTTTTTAGGGGTATAACTAATATATCTTTTATTTTTATTATATTATCAAAGTTTCTACTAAACTCGGTTCTCACTCATCTCACGAGCTTCGATTTGATGGGTCACAGTGCTCAAACGGACACCCAAAGGAGAAGTTATGCCTATTTTAGTGAGTTGCGAGTTTCTTAGGTTTTTAGGCACTAGATGAGTTGCTCAATTTAAAATGACAATAACTTTTTCTACGTGTGTTTGTTTTGGCT
Organism: Viscum album; assembly: GCA_963277665.1. Lineage (NCBI taxonomy): Eukaryota > Viridiplantae > Streptophyta > Magnoliopsida > Santalales > Viscaceae > Viscum > Viscum album. The sequence goes on from OY728167.1 coordinate 786,338,417, forward strand.
CTACCACATATCAAATAGAATATTGTGAAATGATACACACTCTGGTAACCACTAGAACCCTTTCTGTCATTCTTCAACCCCCCAAAATACCTAAAATCCCACTGAATGGTTAAAATATTGGCTTCTTGTAACATCCCAGGTAAATAAAGAACATGAAAATTCTCATATGTATTAATATTTATGAATTAAATATTAGTTCTACTTTAAAGGGGATGCTATGTTCGATGGCGTACCCAATATGCAACAAGGGGTTTCTTTGAAATTCTATAATGTACACTAATAATATAATATTATTATTTTAAATGGTAGTTAATGTGTAGCCATTGATTTGGAAAGAATGAATATAAATAATTATAATATTATTATAAATTTTTGTTGACTATTTTTACATTTATTCAATAAAATTTAGAGGTATAAAATAAGTAATGAATTAGATTTTAAGCATAAATACTCTAGTATTCACTAAAAGGTCGATTTGCCGCCTTTTAATGGAGAACCCTCATTAAATATGGTTTTTTTCACTTTTATACGTTCTATTTGACAAAATAAATTCTTCTTTAGAATCGGGACACCAAAATTTATTTTGGATGAAATTTTTGTATTTTTCTGATAATGTTCATTTTTTAAGGTATAGTGAAAAATATTGTATTTTTATTCATAAGTGCCTTTTAATCTAATTTATTTATATGGTTATATTATATTTTTAATTGTTTTTAAAGAGTAATTAAAATATATTTTTACCATTTAATCTAATTTTGGTCATTGGATGTAATTTCACTTTGAAATTGGACATAAACAAGTGTCAATCTTTTGATAGATATTATTTTTTAAAAAAACACGCTATTTGTATTAACAGCGGGAATTAATTTTAAATTAATTTCCTCCACTTCTGTGTTTTGAATTTGGTAAAATGTATTCAATATTTGGAAGAAGTAGGTCGAAATTTTGTAAGTAGTCTACTTTTATTTTTAGACATTTTAAATATTCACTTTAGTAAATATTTTATTTTCCATGATTAAAGGGTAAATAAAGTAAATAATGGTAAAATATAATATTATAATAATATTTACTTACCCTAACTTGTGTCCTAATCCAATTGGATGATACATAACCTACAATGGGCATCCTTGGGTTGAATTTGGGACCCTATGGAGCCACATGGGAGTAAAAATGACACTTTATATTGAATAATTTAAAGTAAAGATAAAAATGACATAAACAAATATCTTTTAGTAAATAAAATTTTACATGGGTTTATATAAGTTATACTTTCGAATATAATTATTATTTCGAAAGATAAAAATATTTCTTACATCATGGTATTTTTTTAAAATTTTTGGACATCAAATAAATAATATTATTTATGACACAATAATGATGAAATATTTACCAAATTAATAAAGGATTTAAATAAACCAGATTATAAATATTAAAAAATATCCAAAACATGTCCAATTATTATTGGATTATTTTATTTCAACCATGAGTCATCTTAACATTGATATTAATGAATATTTGATCTTTTGAAACCGAAGATGAGGTTATAATAAAATAATTGTTTCAAACATTCCTAAAGAGCCCCTCCTCTCTCTAATAAAAATCCCTAACTTCTAACCCATTTCTCACACTTCTCAAGCCTTCGGATCAAGAAAACTCTGCTCGAAAAAGCTCCCAAGATCCCTCTATTCATCCTAGAAACCTTACCTTAGGAAGAAAACACTTCAAGAAACCCTTCTGGTTCAAACCAAAGGGAGTTACCCAATTTAAAGGTAACGTCTTCTCTAAAGTTCTTTTGTTTTATTTTACTTCTCCAACCCCATAATCACTTTTTATTCCTTCCTTTTGTAATAACACCAGTATCTTCTGTATTCTAGAATATTGTTTTGAGAAGGATTCATCTACACTTACACACACCTCCATCTAATGGGTGAAGAACATACTGTTCCAGGAGGTGGAAAACTAATGCCTCACGATGCGACGATTGTTCAATTATCTCCTACCACCTCTTATGGTGGATATTAAGATGGAAATGTATTTATATATGATATATATTATGTTTTTATTTTCTATATTCATCTGTAATTTTTATTTACAAACATAGCTTTATGCCTTCCAATATGTGTAAACACCATAATTTCATTTAAGGAAGTGCAGACTACCGCCCCCTCAAGGTGATATGATTCGTTCATGACATACATAGAATGTATAAAGACAGTGTTAATGAAATTATGTAACATATATTTCATATGATATTATACTGGAATTATTATATACCTATGTATCATTATGTTGTCATTCCATTAAATATTAAATAGAAATAAAAGTAGCGTTCATACATACGTACGGCTTACCGTCTCCATGAATGGTGAATTTCAATTCATATCGCCAAATGTTATTTACTATTATAAATATAAACATTTATATACTGTATATATATATGATATATATGATATATAAATCATTAATATCATTTTTAAGATAATGGATATTTGACCACATGAAAAACATGTAATTATAAGGTGTTTATTTTTACTCCAGTACCAAATATCAACGAAACCACCGTTAATAAATTAAATGATTAAATAATGTTTATAACATGGTAATAAGTTATATAAAAGGAATAATTAACTTGAAAAAGGTTATTAATAAAGTATAAATTATCTTTATTTTATTATTCAATAAATTAAAGATCGAACGAGTCAAGTCAGACACAAGGTAAGGGATTTCTTATCTCACTTTTAATTCCATGAGATTTCCTATGTTCACCACTTATTTATTGCATGTGGTGTATTTTTTACTACCATTTTTATATATTATAATGATTCTATTTATATTCATGGAATTCTCTGATTCATTTGGTTGTTATTAACTTATGCTCATATGACATTATTGATTACAACGTGGTAAGGGTTTTTCATCTCACTTTTTATTCCCGTGAGATTCATGCTATAGTAGCCACTATTTCCTTTTTTGTGGTGGATGTACTGCCCATGATTGTATTATTTGGGTAATATAATTTAATTTATTGGTATTTAAATATTCATTGGGTTATCTTTATTTCATGGGGTGTATGTTTCGTAACTTACCAAATCGGTAATGGGACTTTTCACCCACCTCTTTTTTAAAAGACTTTTTTTGTTATGTCTTTTAGTTTACATATTATTATGTTGGGATATGTTCTTCTATATCCTTATTGATGTAAATTTTATGTCCAAGTGATGAGATATCCTTTTCTCTCTCATCAACTTATTTTTGGAATTTTAATGTGACGTTGTTAGGCTGTCGAATTTCTATAAGAAAACTTCTTAACCCAACTTCAATTTTTGGGTTAAACATCAATTTCTTGATTATGTCATGATATGAATATGTGTGAATAAAATATGATTGTTTTACACTTAATACCCATTATATTGGGTGTATTTATATTTTTCAAACATAATTATGTAATTTATTTATCCTTAATCTAAGGATACCATCTTTATAAGCAATTTCGACTCAATTTACATTTCCATTGAGACTTCATTGTTGATATGCACCAATTCAATATTATATGGTGTATATACTGTCCTATGGCATATTATATCTTGAATACCTTTATTCTCATGATATTATTATGTTCTGATAAATTTTTATTCCCCATTTATTTGTAATCTAGGGTCTCTCATTTTGTTAAAAACTCTAACTAAAATATCATTTTAAATGTTTTAAAGGTTTATTCTTCTAACTCTTTCACATTAATTTCCATGTTTTAAAAATGGTTCTAAGGATTTATTCATATGGACATGAATGTTTTGAAATTTAAATATCTTTGAAAATCTTTAATGTGGTATGGGACACTTTGATTCAAAAATATATTTATTCAATATATTAAATGGTTTTGAAAATGGTTTGATAAAAGCATTGATTTTGTCAATATTTTGAAATGATATATACAGATTGCAATGTGGAAATTTTATCTTTACATTTTGTTAGTTTTATGGGTTATGAATATGTTATGGATATTGGGCATTGTTTACGTATATGGGTTGTTTCGTGATAAACCTAGGGTAGGTGAGCCCGAGCTAGCTCTCCAATGCATTGGGTAATATGACAGAGGTAAACGTTAATGTTTCTCCTAATAGATTTAGGGAATATACTATGATGGGTATTCCAAATGTGACTCTCATTGTAGCTATGATATATACAATGTAATTATGTTATTTATGCTCTAAGTTACCTTTATGATTTATGATTTCTATGTGTTGTTCATAAATATTTTGATTTCATGAGGTATGTTATGATTTAAAAGTATGGTTTCATTGTTTTGTATTTATTGATGGGCTAATGTTTTCATTCCTTATTTTATATCCCTTATTGAGATTTTTGTGCTCATCCCATGTTTTTGATATTTTTTTCACAGGATGAAAATATGAATAAGGGAGAAGGATGAGATCAAGAAAAAGTCATGATTTCCAAAACATGGAACTAGACATGACCCTTTTTTTTCAAAAGTTTTTATTTTATGAAAAATAAAGGATACTGAGTAGAATTGTCTATTTGTAATATTCATGTTGTTATGTAAATGTTATGACCTAATTATATAAAACACTAAACCTAAAAAGATCCTCAATGTGAATTATCTATTTAATTCAAGATTGTGTAATGTTTAATGTTGGGTCCTTAAAGTTTCTATCAGAGGTCAGTTTAGACTACTTTAGGGATCAAGAGTTTTCCTTAAACACATGGATTGTCCCTATGTCTATTATTTTAGTAAAATCCATGTTTTATAACTTTTTTTAAGATCAAGGAAAGTTAGTTACAGATGGAAGGAGGAGGATATCAAACGATATTCTTATCTCTTCCTGGTGACTTGCTTGAAATATTTATTGTAAAGTCGTGTTCAGATTATTGTGAAACTTTTTCTAACCTACAACTCACTTTCAAGAAATTGTGTGAGATATCAAACACCTCCACTATACCCCGAAGTCATCGTGGATCATGGGTCTTATTTAATCAAATACTATTTTCACAATATTCTCATATTTTCAAGAAAGTTAAATACTTTCATGGAATTTTCTAATATTTTACCTTATCACAAGATTTTGAAGCATATTATGATTTTGAAAAAGGTATTGAAGAAGGAGACCCTTGCACAACCTATTTATATTTTATTTTAAAATATATTCTCTCATCACATACTTATAGTATTTCAAAAGGACCATTAATTGAAAGTTTCAACTCAAATTCATTACAATTGTTTTATAAAAATCATGTTTTATCAGATGTTTTGAAATTATATGTCAGGCATGATTATTTTCCAAAACTATTTTTATATGAACACCCATATGACCTAAGCAGTACAAGGTGTATTTGGATGAAGGAACTAAATGATTTTGAAGTATCTCTAAATCATTGTGTCAATGCATGGTCCTTCTACCTACGTGAACAAGATGACGATGAAACCAAATGGACACCATGATCAAGGTATGATTTTATTATTTTTGAGGATCATTTTATTTTATCATATGGTGGTGAAATTAGACTTCAAGAATTAAGATGCTGAGATCATAATGAATTGGGATGAAAATGAGAGGTATACGGAAACCATTGAGGTTATAACATTTTAGGGTTATTTTTTAGTTTTATAAAAAGGACAACTCATAGGATGGGTGACAACCCGTCGCATCCGGAAAGCCCGTATGAATCGAACCCACAATCGAAGGGCGACAAGGGCACATCGCCTACCACTAGCCTACATGAAGTACCTAGATAGTATGACTTATTATTTTAAGATAAATGGTTTTATGGATCAAGAATAAGTTGATTTTGGGATCTTATGTTTTATCAAATCGATATCCTTAGTATAATAAAATTATTTAGTGATTATGTGATAAACGTGAATTTGGAAGATGTTCTCTCTTTTGGGGAACAATATATACCTACAGAAAATGGAATACTATGGGATTTAAATTATGGGGTAATGGTTGAAATATTATTTTTGGAAGAATTTATGTTTTATTTTGGAAATATGGATATCTGGGTTATTTATAGAAAAGACTAACCTATCATAGAGAATATGTGATTTGGTTAATTATGCTTTAGTATGAGACTTTAAGAGTAGTCGATGCTATTTGGAGATAAGTGTTATGATTTACTGTGGAAGACTATGGGATTAAATCCTATAGATTTTTATGTTTCAACCTCAGTTTGGATTATTTTGAAGAATTTTAAAGACAATTATGTATTGAATGTTCTTTCTTGAACTTTGGGTACATTTTTTGAATTTTGGAGATTAAGAGTATTATTTTTTTTATAAATGATTATCATTTTTTGGGGATTTTATGATCTCTTAATAAACATTTTGGTTTTAGTTGATGTCTAAAGGCAAGGGAAATATATTGTTCATATTTTGTGGATTATGTGATTCCCTAGAAGATGATTCTTGTGATTTTAATGTGACCATGTCTTTTTGAATGCTCATTGCTTGGATAAATGATTAGTTTTCGGTAGAATCTTATTGAAGGATGAAACTCTACTTGAAGGTAAGTATATTTCCTTATGTTCTTATTCTATGTAGTGAATGAATTCCTCAAAATTATGAAAAGTAAATTAAAACAAAAACATTGTAGGATTACATTTCCTAATGTTCAATCAATGACCATTTAACACATTATATGTTTGTGACTTTCTGGTGGTTAACTTTATCTTAATCATGTTTTCTACCACTCTCTATCAGAACTTGACCGTTTTTTCTCTCTTCCATGTCCATGTTTTCCTACATAGAATCCGAGGATGGGTTATCTCGGGTGACCTTTGTACTTCTCTTTCATTATATTAAAGTTATAGTTTTACTGACTCTTTTCTGATGTGGGACTTTTAATGAAGTTTCAAAGCCCAGTTTTAAAATTGTGAGGACGCAACTCCAAAAAGGGGGAATGATGTAACATATCAGGTAAATAAAGAACATGAAATTTTTCATATTTATTAAAAATTTTGAATTAAATATTAATTATACTTTAAATGGGACGCTATGTTTGATGGTGTACCCGATACAAAACAATGGGTTTCTTTGAAATTCTACTTAGCACACTAATAATATAATATTATTATTTTAAATGGTAGTTAACACCTAGCCATTATATTGGTGGGAATGAATTGAACTAATTACGATATTATTACACATGTTTTTTTGAATATTTTTACATTTATCCAATAAAATATAGAGACTTAAAATACGTAATGAATTTGATTTTAAGCATAAATACTCTAGTATTCACTAAAAGGATGAATTACTGCCGTTTAATTGAGAACCCTCTTTAAATCTACTTTTTGTCACTTTTATATGTTTTATTTGAAAAAACAAAATTCTTCTTTAGAATCGGGACACCAAAATTTACTTTCGATGAAATTTTGGTATTTTTCTGATATTGTTCATTTTTTTAAGGAATAGTGAAAAATGCTGTATTTTAATTCAATAGTGAATTTTAATCTAATTTATTTATATGGTTATATTGTATTTTTAATTAATTTTAAAGTGTAATCAGAATATATTTTTACCATTTTATCTAATTTTGGTCATGGGAAGTAATTTCACTTTGAAATTGGACATTACCAAGTGTCAATATTTTGATAGTTATTATTTCTTAAAAAACACGCTATTTGTTTTAACAACGGGAAATAATTTTAAATTAATTTCTTTCACTTATGTGTTTTGAATTTGGAAGAATGGATTCAATAGTTGTAATCATTATGTCCAAATTGTGTAAATAGAAAACTTTTATTTTTAGATCTTTTAAATATTTACATTAGTAAGTATTTTATTTACCATTATTAAAGGGTAAATATAGTAAATAAGGGTAAAATATAAAATTAAAATAATATTTAATTACCCTAACATGAATCCTAATACTATTTGACGATACATATCCGACCATGGGGATCCATGGGTTGAATTTGGGACCCCATGGATCCACATGGGAGTAATAATGACACTTTATATTAATTAATTTAAAGTGAAGACAAAAATGACACAAACAAATATCTTTTAGTAAATAAAATTTTACATGGGGTTATATATGTTATACATTCAACTATAAATATTATTTGTAAAGATAAAAATATTTCCTACATCATGGTATCTGTTTTATAATTATTGGACATCAAATAAATTAAATTATTTATGACACAATAATGATGAAATATTTACCTCATTAATAAATGATTTAAATAAATAAGATTATAAATATTAAAAAAAATATCCAAAACCTTTCCAATTCTTATTGGATTATTTTATTTCGACCATTAGTCATCTTAAAATTGATATTAACGAATAGTTGACCTTTTGAAAATGAATATGAGGTTAAAATAAAATAATTGTCTCAAACATTCCTAAAGAGCCCCTCCTCCCCGTTATAAAATTCCCTCACTTCTAACCCATTTCTTGCACTTCTCAAAAATTTTGATCATGGAAACTCTGCTCCAATAGGCTCCCAAGATCCATATATTGATCCTAGAATCCTTACCTTAGGCATAAAACACTTCATGAATTCCTTTTGGTTTAAACCAAAGGGAGTTACTAGATTCAAATGTAACGTATTCTATTAAGATCATTTGTTTTATTTTACTTCTCCTACCCCATAAAATCTTTTTATTCCTTTATTTTGTAACAAAAAAAGTATCTTAAATATTATAGGATGTTTCTTTTAGAAGGATTATAAATAAAATTACACACACCTCCATCTAACGGGTGAAGAATGTATTGTTTCTGGGGATGGAAAACTAACACCTCACCAAGCGATGATTGTTCAATTATCTCCTACCACCTCTTATGGTAGCCATTAAGATAGAATTGTATTTATATATGATATATATTATGTTTTTGTTTTATATATGCTTCTGTAATTTTTATTTATAAACATACCTTTATGCCTTCCAATATGTGTGAATACAATAATTTCATTTGAGGAAGTGCAGACTACCGCCCCCTCAAGGTGATATGATTCATTCAGAACATACATAGAACGTATAAATATGGAGTTAATGAAATTATGTAACATATATATCATATGATATTATACTATAACTATAATATACATATGTATCATTACGTTTTCATTCCATTAAAAATTAAATAGAAATGAAAGTAGCGTTCATGCGTACGTACGGCTTACCGTCTCCATGAACGGTGCATTTCAATTCTTATGTCCAAATGTTATTTACTATTATAAATATATACATATATATACTTTATATATATGATATATATTATATCTATTTCATTAATATCATATTTAAGATAATGGATATTTGACCACATGGGCAACTTGTAATTATATGGTGTTAATTTTAACTCCAGTACCAAATATCGACAAAACCACCATTAATAACTTAAATGATTAAATAATGTTTATAATGTGATAATAAGTTATATAAATGGAATAATTAACTTGAAAAATGTTCTTAAGAAAGTATAAATTAACATTAGTTTATTATTCGGGAAATTAAAGATCGAACGGGTCAAGTCAGACACAAGGTAAGGGATTTCTAATCTCACTTTAAATTCTGTGAGATTTCCTATGTTCACCACTTATTTATTTCCCATGGTGTGTTTTATACTAAAATTTTTATATATTATAATTATTATATTTATATTCATGATATTCTGTGATTCATTTGGTGGTTATTAACTTATGCTCATACGACTCGATTGATTACAACGTGGTAAGGGTTTTTCATCTCACTGTTTATTCCCGTGAGATTCATTCTATAGTAGCCACTAGATCATTTTTTATGGTGGATTTACTACCCATTATTGAATTATTTTTTTAATATAATTTAATTTATGGGTATTTACAAATTCATTGTGTGATCTTTATTTCATGGGGTGTATTTATCGTAAGTTATCAAATCGGTAAGGGGAACTTTCACCCTCCTCTTTTTTAAAAGACTTATTTTTGTTATGTCTTTTAATTTAAATCTTATTGTGTTGGGATATGTTATTATATATCCATATTGATGTATTTTGTTTCCAAGAAATGAGATATCCTTTTCTCTCCAATCAAATTATTTTTTGTATTTTAATGTGACACTATTAAGCTGTCAAATTTCTATAAGAAAACTTCTTAACCCTACTTCAATTTTTGGGTTAAACATCTATTTATTGATTATGTTGTTATATGAATAAGTGTTAATTGACTCTGATTGTTTTAGAATAAATATCCACTTATATTGTGTGTATTTATATTTTTCACACATAATTATGTAATTGATTTATCCTTAATCTATGGATAGCATCTTTATAAGCAATTTCGTCTCAATTTACATTTCCCTTGAGACATAATTGTTGATATGAACCAATTCACTCTTATATGGTGTATATACTTTCCTTTGGCATATTATATCATGAATAACTTTATTCTCATGATATTACTAAGTTCTGATTAAATTTTATTCCTTAATTATTTGTATTATAGGGTCTCTCATTTTGTTAAAAACTCTTTAACTAAAATATAATTTTAAATGTTTTAAAGGTTTATTCTTATAACTCTTTCACATTAATGTCCATATTTTAAAAATGTTTTTAAGTATTTATTCATATGGACATGAATTTTTTGAAATTTAAATTTCATTGATAATCTTCAAAGTGGTATGAGACACTTTGATTCAAAAATCTCTTTATTTAATATATTAAATGATTTTGAAAATGGTTTGATAAAAGCTTTGATTTTGTCAATATTTTGAAATAATATATTCCAATTGAATTGTGGAAATGTTATCTTTACATTATTTTAGTTTTATGGGTTATGAATTTGTTACAGATATTGGGCATTGTTTACGTATACGGGTTGTTCCATGATAAACTGACGGTGGGTGAGCCTGAGATAGCTCTCCAATGAATTGGGTAACTGTTTCCTCTGGAATTGGGAATGACCTCGTTGATTTAAGGTTCAAACATTCCAAGCGGTTTCTAAAGGGTTTGTTCGTAGAACCAGAAACATCCAATTATTCTATATCCATTTGGACCTACTTTCCAAAGTTAGGTGCTCATTAGTTATAGACCGATGAGACTTAAGAATTTGCATTGTTCGAGAGGATGGGAGGTCGGACTCATCACACATTTTTGAGGGGAATTATTGTCTACTCAGGGACTTTCTTTATTGATTTAAGTTATGTTAGTGAATCCTTATTAAATTACCAAGTATAAAATGAGCTTTCCTTTAGATATGACAATCAATGATTGAAATGTAGGAAATTTAGAGAATCTTTTTATATGTATTCAAGGTTCTTCATAGATAGAGAATCATCTATATTTGTTAGATATTATTAGTCAATGGTATCCTTTAATACATTACATCAATGTATGTGGTCATTATGATGACCATACTAGTTTTAAAGACACTTTGTGGGGCACATGAAGTTTATTTTCATTTAGAAGGACATGGATTATTTCAGAGTTGGGATCGTACCCGTAGATGGTCTACCTACGTATCCATTATTTAGAAAAGGAATCAGAATCCCACATAGTTGGAGTAAGGGAGTATGATGTTTATTTATGATAGATAGCTCAAATAAATATGTCATAATTACTTTTACACTCTAATCTCACGTGAGTCATGCTCGATGTGAGAATCAAGAGGTATTGGAAAAACCAGACAATTGTGCCACAAAAGATGCAATCATAGAAAATGATGTGGGGATTATGTATGTATGACTGGCCAAATAGATAGATATTGGGACTTATTTCAAAGAAGAATTCTAGGAACATGGTCCATAAAGGTATATGTACTTTATGGAGATTTGGATACTCTAACTTGGGGCTTACTCCTGAGGAAGATTCCCAAATTAGGAGGGTCTTATGACTGGGTTTTATTCCTGAGAAGGAAGCCCAGATCAAAAAGTAGATTAAGACTGGTTAAGAGAAATTATGACTGGGGCTTAATCCTAAGGAGGAGGCCCAGGTTAAAGGGATTTGAATACTGGGGCTTACTCTTGAAGAGGAAACCCGGGTTAAGGAAATTTTAGAATTAAGGTACTTGGGGCTTACTTCTAAGGAGGATGCCCACATAAAAGAGAATTTGGACTGGGACTTACTCTTGAAAAGAGGCCCATATTGGGAACTTGGGGATTACTCATGAGGAGGATGCCCATACTAGAGAAATGATGATTGGGGCTTACTCATGATAAGGAGACCCAGATCAAAAGAAATTAAGAGTGGGGCTTACTCCTAAGGAGGATTCCCACATTAATGAGAATTTGTACTGGGACATACTCCTGAAAAGGAGGCCAATATTGGGAACATGGGACTTACTCATGAGGAGGATGCCCATAATAGAGAAATGATGATTGGGGCTTACTCTTGAGAAGGAAACCCAGGTCAAAAGAAATTAAGACTGGGGCTTACTCCTAAAGAGGATGCCCACATTAATGAGAATTTGGACTAGGAATTACTCCTGAAAAGGAGGCCCATATTTAGATCTTGGGGCTTACTCCTAAAGAGGATTCCCATACTAGAGAAATGATGATTGGGGCTTACTCTTGAGAAGGAGACCCAGATCAAAATAAATTATGACTGGGGATTACTCCTAAGGAGGATGCACACATTAATGAGAATTTGGACTGGGACATGCTCCTGAAAAAGAGTCCCAGGTTAAGGATTCTCTCATCTTAAAGTATGAGGTTTAATGAATGAAATCTCTAACCTTAGTGACATAATGATGTGTAAACCACTAGGTTTTGGGTAATGTTTCACGTAATTCCTTTCAGATAAGGAATCCACCAAAGAAAACATGCCATAAATGGATTTTAAGAGGGTTTTGAAGGATGAATCTTGAATAGGAAAGGTGTATAGGCATAGGAGAGGTGAAATGTGCAGTAAGGGAACCCAAAAAGATGGGGGCACGCAAGTCCTGCGTGGGAACTCAAGTCCTGGTCACGTAGGTGTACCTGCGCGACACATGGGTACTTGCGCGACGGACAACCCTTAGGGTAAAACTTGGGTAAGGCTTGGCTCAAGTCCTTAGTACTATCCCTAGAGGCTTCTAGAAGAGAGGTGCTCATGTTATGTTGAAGGGGTAAGTTGGCGCACAAGTGTGGCCATTTCCCTTAAGGGATGGCCACTTAGGCACGAAAGTGTTGATGAGTTTCAACACTTAGGCCTTACTCCCTCTCTTTAGATCTTCCATTATAGGAAAGAAATTATCATAGAAGTGTTTGGATGCTTTGAGAAGAGACTAGGGTGCCGAGAGCTCAAATATGAGTTTCTAGAAATTCTTTCCTCCTGAAATGGGGGGCCCAAAGGGGGTATTTATAGCCTGGAGAAGACCCTGGTTGAATTTCAAAGAGGGCATGCAAGACACCGGTGCAACCAATGGGCGGCGCGCAAGTATACTTGTGCGACCTTGGTGGAACATACGTGACCAAAGTACATTTGAATCTTTGTTCATGCCTTTGTCAATTTTTTTATGTTTCTTCATAGGATGAATCATTTTGGGTTCAAGGTATTTCCTTTTTCAATTTTTTAGACTCTGTTATAGAAAGGAGCATCAACAAAAGTCCCCCCTCAGAGTTGGATCCGAAAGAAATGAGGATGTAACTCTGAGGGAAGAAGAAAACCAAGGAAACTTCGGTGCGAAAGTGTTGAGAATGTAGATTGTGTCACGCAGGTGTTGATCGCACTGGCTTTAGAGAGCACTGGATTTTAGGCGCGTAGGGTTGAGTCATGTCCTATATATATGCGACCATTCTCGCTAAGGTACCCGGATTTCAAATTTTGGAGCTCTCGCCATGAAAGTTACCTTCGCCATGCAGGTTTCTCTGTTTTCCATTGTTTCTTTATTGTTGAGCTGCTGTAGAGGTATTTGGACTTGCGCGGTGATACATGTGTTCCAAAAACATGCGCGACACACCCATACTTGCACGACACATCCATACTTTCACACCATAATTTAGACTTGTGTGCCTTAATGCCTTAGCCATTTTTTTGAATTTCTTTACAAACTTTATGAAAAATCAACCCATTTAAGAGTGAATTTATTCAACTTTTGGGAAGATTCAATGGCTCCCAAGAGAATCGGAACAGACGATGAACTAGATAGCAAGCGAATTGATGATATGATGAGAATCATTGGCCATGATTACTATACCGTCTGCAACAACACTCTTCCGGATTTGGCTAAGTATTTGAAGAAGTATCATCATAACATCCCCCAGAGCATTTATCTGCCTTTGTATGGCTATGGTCATCTGTGAGAAGTTACCATTCCAGAGGCAAATAACTATCTCCCAATTTCTTGGTTTCAGAATTACACCAATTTTTCTTCAACAAATATCTCATGTGGAGGAGTATTTATAAATTATGGAATAGTGGAGAAGGCATATATGATGCATCACAGCCCTTGTATTCCAGATCTGAAACCTCATAAGCCCAAGATGCAAACACATTGTTACCCCTCAATTTTCTGAAACTCTCAGATGGATCAATACAAAGGTTGGAAGAGAAGTTGTGACTTTCGTCCTGGAGGAGGTGTGAAGCCAACTTGGATGTGGGAATACTGGGTGTGACAAACTTGTGCAGATTTTGTCGAATAATTGAAAGGAGTTTCAATATATGATGCCTTCTGGGCTAGGAAAACATATGTTTACAATCATGATAACTTTGTGCCGGAGATACTTAGCCATTAGAGCCCCGAAACCAATTCTTTCCATCTAACTCATGGAGAAGTATGCATCAGTCTGTGGGATGTCCACAAGATCTCATGGGCTCCAATTTTGGGTGATATGTATGATGAATTCATCTCTCCCAAGGCGACTAGGAATGATTCGGAGAAGACTCCAGCTTTAGTTCAGGAATTATTGAAAATATTCCACAAGATCAAAAGTTTAGAGACCTCCTTAACTCATTCTAGAAAGGATATTCATCCAGAGGAGTGGATGAATATGTTTCTTATCAAGAAGAAGGAGAAGGAGCCGAAGGAGAAGGGATCCAAGAAGAAGGGGCCCAAGGAGAAGAGTCCCACTTGTCCTACCACCTGCCCCAAAACAGAGAATAGGGGTGCTCTTGGAACATTCTGACCAACCCTAGAAGCAGGAGAATTTGAGAAGTGGGGATATGAAGTGAATCAGAGAATCCCAAAGAAGACTCATCTGGCAGGCTTCTTGGACTTGTGGCTCAGTGTTTATCTTTTTCCAGTCAGGGACTCGTAGAAAGGCGTCTGGCCAGGGACCTTCATTATTACAGCCAAGTTGGCTGAGGGGAAAATGGTTAGGTTGGCTACCCCCATTCTAGAAAAGATTCACAGGATCTTACTCCATGTCTTCATTGGTATGTCTCCTTTGAGAATAGTGGGAATATTACATGTTTTGTGGGGATGGATCGCCACTCACTTCAGGACGTATAATGTACATAATGGAGTAAAGATTCCTGGAAGTTCTTTCTGGGCATTAGTATAGGAATTCTATGGAATTACTCCAATAGCTCTCAATTATATTGCATGAAGGTGAGGCTAATCATTCATAAGGAATTCAACTTCTTTCTTTATGGAAATCCACCAACCGGGCGGTTTGTTGATGATGGAACAGCCAGTCTAGAATTAAGGGCATACATGCTGGCCTGCAGAGATGGCATACTGGTCACCGGGACTGACGAAGAAATTATATGTGAGGCCTATGCTCCATATATATTTTCACGTCAATTCAAGTGTTTGCATCATACTGTTGTATCTCCCCCCGTGCATGTCAGGTCAGAGAAACATCTGATGGTTGCCCGACAACTATGGTTGCTGACATCTAGGGAGAATATCGGGGCTATGTTTGATCTACCAGCTGATAAAGTGGAAAATAACTTGAAAACATGGTATGCCAAGAACTAGATAGCATCATACCCTACAGGGGTGATGGATCACCAAGTTTATTAGGTGGGGAAATGGAAGAGAACTGTAGAGAAAGAAACCCTTCCTCCATAAGGTGATGCTTCCCCACCTAAAGCTGATTCGCCGGATTCCTCATCTAGGACTGACTCACTGGATTCCCAAGATGTGAATGATGAGTCACAACAAGTAGCTAAGCATCCTCGTGCCTGATATAATCCTCCGGTCATAATCAAAAGACCCACTCCCTAAAATCCTAGTGATTTACTTCATTGTGGAAAATTAATCACCATTTTTATAGAGCAACAAGTCTTATTTTCTTATTCTCTATATGTAGTTGCAGGATCTGGGAAGAAGCTGAAGTCTATGGTTGTAGGACCCTCCTCGCAGCCTTATGGTACACATACTGAATATCTACGACAAGAGGATGTCCCGACCTGGCGGAGTTTATACTACGATGCTGAAACTGCTTGGCTGGATTTGTGCGAGTGGCTACACCTCCTTGGAGTAGGGAATCTTCTAGCTTCTACAAAAATCTGTTTCAAGGATAACCCCGATGAAGTGAGGGCTTACATTAGAGAGCTAGAAATGATCATATATGCCACCGATGATTCCATTACTTTCACTAAGCGGGTGAAGTAAATGATTGATCATGGCGCCACTGAGGGGACTGGTGGTTCCGGAGACGAGGAGTGGTACGATTACGTAGCTCCTAAAGATGTAAGTTTCTTTCCTTATTTTCTTTTCAACTTGATTACAGTCAAAGCTTTGTTACATTAGGAAATTATTTTTTTTATCCAGTAGCATACAAAGAAAGGAACTTCTGAGGTTCCTTCTCCACATTATTGCTCTGGTGGTACTGCCATCGGGGCTACTGATGAATCTCCTTGCAAGTTGGGTGAGATATCTCCAGGACATAAGGCCATGGATGAGGAGTTGGACATGGACATCCATTCTCAAATTCATGTAACAGTAAAGGAGATTGAAAACACTCCCAAAAATCCAAAGAGACAGAGGCATCGAAGGAAGAATTCCACAACTAAACGCTTCATCAGTAGTGGTAAGTCCTTCAGAAAATCATGAGTCTTAACCCATGAAAAGGATTATTGTAATTCTTGGGATTGCAGGGGTTTCTTCAATTTCCCCTCGAAGGGAAAGAACTGACCCTCCTTTGAGGATCACAGAGGGTACTAGTGAACCATTACAAGTTCAAGATTACTTGGCTACTCTTGGAGAAGAGCCAGCGTCTGTTCCCAGTATCCCTCCTTCTTCTGGTAAGTTAACAATGTTTCATAAAATGTTGAATGAAATATCAACTGACTTCCATTTTATGATATTTTAGGTTTACCCCCTGCACTCGGGCTTTTGGCGGCCATTGCAACTGACACCGCTATTTTATCTAAAGATGTTGTCCAGGGTCAGAGACCACAAGATAATGGTTTCCAAGAATACATATTGAATGCTCTCACTGGTGAGATTAACCAGGATTCTGAGATTACATTGGATGAAATGATGGGACTTGGTGGATCTTTTGAAGATTTTTTAGATCATGTTAAATTACCATGTAATTTAGTAAATCATGGACGTGAGTGTTATCCTTCGTCCTATTAAAAAATAACTTCTTATTACATGTCTAATCATGATCGGTTGAAATGTGTAGTTCTATCTGAGTAAGCTGCTAGACTACCAATGCCTGAAGGGGGTACAGAAAACCCTACTATTGCAGATACATTATCCCAAGTAGAGCTGAACCCTGTAGAGCTTTCTCAAACTCACCCTAAAAATCTTGTTGAAGCTAGGAAAGATGGGGTGGAGCCTTCTCAAGTAACTGATTTACCGTTGGGTAAGGGATAACAATTTTTGCGACTGTACTTAATTTGCAAGACAGTTAATCAACTTTTGTTTTTCTTTGAACATAACCAAAGAATTCAATTGATTATGAAGGGCCATCAATTTGAATAGCTAGATCTGGAGGTGAAGCCTCAGCCTCCTCCCCAACAAGAATTGAAAGTGAAGAAGCACCGGTTAGGGGGGGAGGAGAAGAAGAGGGCACATCCCTAAGTGCATTAATCCCGGATTATATTCCCCCCCAGTGACAGTGATTTTGAGTCAGATCCAGATGTACAAAAGGAGCTCCAATTTTCATCATGAAAGGCATGGAAAAACATATGGAAGATCATATCTAATGTTCCTCTTGAAGATAGATCATCTAAGATCCAGTGATTTTCGTCCCTATTTATCATGTTAGGACATGGCAGTTTTGGATATCAAAAGTTCCATGCCGCAGTGAAGCAAGACATCTTAAGAAGGGAGCAGGAGCAAAAGTGCCATCATGATTTGACCAGGGTGAAGCTGTCATCCAATATCAGTGAATTTGAGGCTACGGTATCCCGAGATGAGGCTGATTATGCTGCCAAGATGAAGGATCTGAAGCATAATATCAATGATAAAGTCTTCCAGTAGATAAACCTTCAGTAACAGTTAGATGATGTTATAGGGGAACTTGACCAACTTAATAATTCACTAGAGGGATCTCAAACTAATGGAATGCAATCCATCACAGATGCCAAGAAATCACTCCATCAGGCTGAAAAGAGTGAAGTTGGTCGAGTGCATGAGCTTCAAGTGGCTGCTGATGAAGCTCGGGATGTTTTACATCATCTGACGACATATGTTGACAGCCTCTTGTAATTTCTTGGAAAAGATAAGAGACTCCAATATGTGGACGTCCTTCTAATTAATGTGCATCAAATGAAAAAAAATCGCCTACAATCATTTGTGCCTTCATTATTTTTCTACCTGCTTTATATTTTTACCTAAGACAATGGGCCTAGTAAGCATAGTTGTATTTTTTCTAGTATTATTATAAATAACCCTACAAAATTGTGAAACTTTTTATTGCTCAATATTACCTAAAATCATACAAAATGTATGTTTAGTGAGCTAAAACTTGTCTTTAATTCAGTGTTCCCATTTCTTTTGTGGGTAGTTTAAAGTCATGCATGTCGGACATAAAAAGGCTAATGTTTAAGGTCGAAATAGCTTTGACCGAATGGATTAAAATAGACTCAATTCCTTGAAAATTTATCTGAAAACCTATTACCACACTCACGTATGAGGGAAAATATGTAAACTTGACTTAAGAAATTTTGAATCTAAGGAATGTTATGAAAAAGGGCTAAAAGGCATTAGAAGAAGTAGTTCCCAAGACTAGAGTTACCATTATTTTACAAACCTGTTAGTGGGTTGAATTATTTAGGGCCACCTAAGGGCATTGGCTGCATAGTCAAATAATAGCATCTTTTGGATGACAGGTCTGTTATGTAGACTACTTATGCAAGGCTGCCTAAGGGCACGTGCTGCATAGTCAGGAAAAAGAACTCTAAATAATTTACATTTATACTACAAAAAATCCAGTAAAAGTTTATGGGGATTTAACTTTTCCATAGCATAGAGTTTTCTGTATGGAGAGAGGTACTGGAATATGGAGAAGATATTTCCAAACAAGATTTTCTAATAACTGGTTGAATGTCACTCCTACTAAGGTCTGATCCTAGCATAGGGAAGATAAATATAAACCATATACTTGAATACTTTCAGATCATGAAAAATAGTATGGGACAAATATGTTAAGGATGGCTATTTTTGCGGATCCCTACATATTATCATTAAGACAACTAAGGAAAAAAGAGGTTTTCATCCTATGAATGAAGTTACTATTATTTAACAAACCCGTTAGTGGGTTGAATTATGTAGGGCCACCTAAGGGCATTGGCTACATAGTCAAATAATAGCATCTTTTGGCTGACAGGTCTATTATGTAGACTACTTATACAAGGCCTCCTAAGGGCACGTGCTGCATATTCAAGAAAAAGAACTCTAAAAAATTGGACATTTTGTGACCAAAGGTTGAGAAAATGGTTATGAAGATCTAAAAATATTTAAGGTTTTGATTATGACACATAAAAATGGGTATTCTCCAATGTATGTAGAGATACACAGATCAATTCTAACCATAATCATGTTGTGGCCGGGTCCTGAATTGAAATATTGGAATTCACAGCGTATCCCATAAGGATGGGAATCAAACCATACATAGTTCTTTAAATACAGTTTAACATCGTGTGGGACGAAAGTATGGGAGATCTTGGTTTAGGGTCATAGAACTCGGACCATAATAATGAATACACAGTGTGTGTTTTCATCGGGACTTTTCAGCCAGGGGAATGAAAGTGGAATTTGGGGTTAGGCCCAAAAACATGGGGCTGGATTCGAGGGACACTCGAGCATTCCTATGTATCCCATAAGTATGGGAATCAACCCCACATAGTTCTAGAATTACTCTCTGTACAGATTTGGTTCGTACATGTGAAGGGTGAAATGGGACTTTAGTGCAATAATGGTTTGACCCAAGATAAAGGGTTCGGGCATTTCCATGTATGCATGTAGTCTTTGGAATGTAACATGATTGGAAATCAATGTAAATAACGATTCCCTCTCTAGTGAGGATATCAAAGAATGTTGTAGTTTATTTTCATACAGGGAAAATGTTTTGTATAGTTTAACGTCATATAGTAAGGACAAAGGTGAACCAATGTAAAGATATTGATTCTGGAGGTGGTTTCACGAATCAACATCGTATGAGATGGAGGTGAACAGATGTGAAGTGATTGGTTTTGGGCTTGAAACTTGGGAGGTTTCCTATGTACCTATCCTAGAAGGAAAGGATCAAAGTTTGCGTAGTTCAATTAAAAAAATGATGAATTAGTGATCACGTTGTTCTTGGGGACAATGACCGAAAAAATGGTGTTGGAACTTACACATGGTTAACGGCCCAAAGAAGGTGTTATGGCTGAAGTTTATTCTAAGCTCACATGAGTCATACTCAGTGTGAGAAACAAGAGGTAGCAACAACCCTAACAATGCACAGTTTAATTTCATGTAGGACTTATGAAGGGATTTTGCATTTTAAAGTCTTGCAGTGAGGACTATTGGTGCTGCAGAGTTTAGTGTCATGTAACAGGGACAAAATACAGTTTAACCACATGTAGAATGTATTAAAGGATTTCTATATAGTTATCATCATGTAGTTAGGAATATGGGGAAAATATAGTTTAATTTCATGTTGGACAAAAAGGGGGACTGTGTAGTTTAATGTCATGCAGTAAGGACAAA
This sequence comes from Viscum album, assembly GCA_963277665.1. Lineage (NCBI taxonomy): Eukaryota > Viridiplantae > Streptophyta > Magnoliopsida > Santalales > Viscaceae > Viscum > Viscum album. The sequence goes on from OY728167.1 coordinate 786,359,434, forward strand.
AGAGGACACAGTTTAACGTCATGTTGGACACATTAGGGATTTCTTTCACAATTTAACGTCATGTTGGATGATGGAAAAGGGAAGATACAGTTTAACATCATGTTGGAAAAAAGTATAAATATTTTAAGGTCATATGCATGGACCGTAATGGTGCAGTTTAACGTCTTACTGTACACGAGGCATGCAAATAGTTTAAGGTCATATGCATGGATTGTTGAAGGGGACACAGTTTAACATCATGTTAGACAAAAGTGTGAATTTTTTAAGGTCATATACATGGACCGTAGATGATATATTGTTGCCTTAAAATAAATACTTCTTTAGAAAGTTGGCATTGGTTGGAGTAGTGATGAGTTATCCATCCATTGAGATTAAAGAATATGCTCCATTAGAATAGACCTTATATATTGAGTAAGGTCCTTCCCATTTTGGTTCAAGCTTGGGAGGTTTCTTTCCTGGTATCATTGGAGTTTTGAGAACCAATACCAATTCTCCCTGAATGAATGAAGAAAGATGAACTTTTTTTTGTTGAAATCTCGTGCTATTCGATTCTGATAGACTTCCAAGTGGTGCAGGGTGCACAATATTTTCTCATCTAACTGTTCTAATTCATCCAATCGCTTTTGAGATTGTTCATCTGTAGATGACTAATCACAAATGGATACTTTGAGCGAAGGTAATTGAACTTCAATAGGAATGACTGCTTCAGTTCCATATACCAGTGAATATGGAGTTGACCGCGTTGCAGTGCGGGTGGTGGTCTGATAAGCCCATAAAGCATGAAAGAGTTTATCAGGCCATGACTTCTTATCTTTATCCACCATCTTTTTCAGTATGTTTGAAAGAGTCTTGTTGAAGGCTTCTATCTTTCCATTGGCCGCTGCATGATACAGATATGAATGATTGAATTTGATCTTGTATTCTTGATACAACTTCCTGACCTCGGATGAATAGAAGATGGTGCCATTGTCCTTCATTATGGTATGAGGGACTCCAAATTTGGTAATGATGTTAGACTTGAAGAAGCTAACAATGCTTTTAGAACTAACTTCTTTGAGAGGTATTCCCTCTGAGCATTTGGAAAAGAAGTCAGTAGCAGTAAGAATATACATAAACTGCTTGGGTGTAGCTGAAGGGTAAGGTCCCACTACAATCATTCCCCATGTGGAAAATGGCCACGAGTATTTAGCTATATGAAGCAACTCTGGGGGCTGATGAATGAAGTTTTCATGTACTTGGAATGAATGAAACTTCTTTTTGAAATAATCACAATCTTGTATCATTGAAGGCCAAAAGTATCCAAGCCTTCAAATTTGATCAGACAGTCTATGTCCAGACTGGTGGGCACCACAGATTCCTGCATGCACTTCTTTCATGATAACCATTGTCTCTTCACCACCAATGCATCTGAAGATAACCCCATCAAAAGCAAGCTTGTAATGAATTTTCTCTAGGTGATCTGGGTTGTCATAAAGAGTAAAATTGACCACACGTCTCCGGACATGTTCTTTTCCAGCTCTATCAGGTGGAAATGTTCCATTTTGAAGGTATTCTCTGATAGGTGTCATCCATCCTATAGTATGGACATATGGTTCAGGGAATGGGACTAATTTCATTGATTTCCTCTGTTCTGGTTTGAACATAAGGTAAAATTGTATGATGGTGGGCAATACTGATGCTTGTCTTGTCCCGATTTGGATCTACCAGAGCTATGGCTATATTAGCTAGTGCATCAGCTTTGGCATTTTGTGACCGTGGTAAATAAGAAAATGTAGGTTCCATAGGAAATTCCTCCATTAACTCTCTGACATAACCATACAAAGGGATTATTTCTTATTTTCTGATAGCATAATCCTCATTGAATTGTTTGATTACCAGGTCTGGATCACCTTTCACCTTTAAGTGATTCACTTGTGCTTGAAAGCGCCAACTCCAAGCCTGTGATGAGAGCTTGGTATTCCACTTCATTATTTGTACCGCCTCACAACAATGAGAAGGAATAGGGTAACACTAACTTTTCTGGATAAATGAGCACAATTACTAACCCAACTTTGTTGAATTTAGTATTTTCCATTTTCCTCCCTATTGGACTTCTGGAAGCACCATCAAAGTACATTTCTCATGTTTGAAGACTATCTGGAATAAATAAGTCTTCTTCATCAGGAAGTTCAATATCTAAAGATGTATATTCTACTGAAGGGTGTTCATCAAGGAAATCAGCTAGATCTTGTCCCTTTATTTCCTTTTGAGACACATATTGGATATCAAATTGCTAAAAAATAACTGCCCACCTTGCCAGACGTCATGTAAGCATTGGACAACTACGAATGAATTTGAGTGGGTTATTGTGAGATACCAAAAGGACCTCGTGATGTTGCAGGTTGTGTCTCAACTACTAAACTGCGAAGATTAATGATAGGCAACATTTCTCAATACATGAGTATTAGGTTTCTGCTTCAAACATAGTCCGACTGAGATAGTAGAGGTTGTTTTCATTCCCAACATTATTCTTCTGGGAATGAAAGGCACCAAATGATCACTCTAAATCTGTCACATAGAGGATATGTGGTCTTCCTTCAAAAGGTGGAATTAATACCGGTTGACTCAAGAGATACTTCTTAAGAATATTGAATGCTTCTTGACATTCTTCAGTCCACTGGTAAGTGACTCCCTTCTTCATCAATTTAGTGAAGGCTAAACTTTTTCCTGCCAAATTACTGATGAAAATCCAAATATAGGCCAAGTGTCCTTGAAACCCTCTCAATTCATTAAAATTTTGAGGAGGTGATATATCGAGGATTGACTTTGTCTTCTCAGGATCGACTTCAATACCATGATGGCGTACAACAAAGCCGAGAAATTTTCTTGAGGTTACCTCAAAAGCACATTTTAAGGGGTTCATCTTTAAATTATGTTGTCGAAGTTTGTGGAATATGATTTCAAAATCATCCAAGTGATTATAACATTGTTTGGATTTAACCACCAAATCTTCCACATAACATTCAATAAATTTCCCTAAAAAGGGTTTGAAGATACAATGCATGGCACACTGATATTTTGCGCCTGCATTATTTAGGCCAAAGGGAATTACCCGATAGCAGAACACACCCTAAGGGGATCTGAAGACTATAGATTCTTCATCTTTGGTAGCCATTAGGATTTGATTATACCCAAAATATCCATTCATGAAGGAAAGTGCTTCATAGCCAGCTGTTGCATCAATTAAGAGTTCTGTGATCGGAACTGAAAAATCATCCTTAGGACAATGCTGATTAGGATCTCTGAAATCAATGAAAACTCTAATTTGTCCATTCTTCTTCTTCAAAGGGAAAATATTATCCAACCTTTGGGATATTGAACTTCTCTAATGAAGTTAGCTTTCATATGATTATCCACTTCAACTTCAATTTTGGAATCATAAGTTGGGTGTGTTCTTCTTGCGGCTTGCTTAAATCCTCGATGTTCTTATGGTAATCCCAAACGATGAGTAGCAATATCAGGATCAAGGTCGGGCATGTCTTTATAGTTCCAAGAAAATATATATCGATTTTTCTTTAAAAATGAAACATACATCTCTTTCTCTTCAATAGTCATGTCCACACTAATTAAAGTGGGGTGTGGATCTTCTTTTGTACCCAGATTTATTTCTATGAGTTCATCCACGGTGGTAGAGATACCCTATTCAATTGCTGGAGGAGCATCCCTGAGATCTTCCTCTTCTTCTATAACATGTGTTACTTATTTTGTTTCTACTTGCATAGTATATGATGAAGGAGAATTTTCATGATCAGAAGAGATGTTGAAATTTGAACATCTTGAAGAAGATGCTTCCATTTCTGACCCTGTTGTCGATTAAGGGTCTTCCTTGGGTAATAATGAGGAGATGATGGATTGAGAATCGAAACCATTGTTCACCTATGGCATTGCAATAACTTCTTCTGGCCTGGTTGGTGAAGTATAGACATGCTGGATTTCAGCAGATGAAATGAAGACATCCCCATTTGAGTTTTCATCATTTCTTGGTGAATCGCCAATTTCTCCCATGCTATCTAGATTGATTGCCATAATTGACATTATGGAAGTTTCCATAAGAGTATTTGGATTTGGGTCTATCCTATCAATTTGACTTATAGGCAACACATAATCTATACTCACATGTGTAAATGCATTTACTGGAATCTTTTCCAAACCATATGGAGTATTAACTTTTGTAATATCATTTTTTGTGGATTTCTCACTTCCCTTCATGTGATAGAATTCCGCTTCAATGTATTGAGATTCACATGTATTGAATGAGGCCTTATCACCATACAATGCCCCAACTTGACCATCAAAACAATACTTGAGACATTGATGGTATGATGAAGGGATAGCCACATGTTGATATAGCCAGGGTCTTCCAAGCAAGATGTTGAAGGCTGAGTCTTGATCAATAACCATGAAATCTGAATTGGATACAAGATCTCCAAATTGAGTTCTAAGTGTAATCTCGCCCAGTGTTTCTTATTCATTTTTATAATATCCTTGTAACAACATAGTGGAAGGAGATAAATCATATTCCTTGAGGCCCAATCGATGAAGTGTACGAATGGGAATGAGGTTGACTCCTGAACCATTATCAATGAATGCTCTTCGGATGTATACACCATTGACCTTCCAGATAAGTAAAAAGTTCTAATATGTCCATGCACAACATCATCTTCATCTACATATGTGAATGATACCACTGCATGGCATTCTGTAGGATTATTCTCTACATGGTAGGTTTCATCTACAGCAATTTCAGTCTCAAACTCCTGAGGACTTGACAAAGCCTCAATGAGTGCCTCTCGAAGATCCTTTGATAAATTCAAGGCATCTAAAATTGATAACTTGGTCGGTACTTGGGCTAGGTGTTTCAATACATCATACTTTGGATCCAAAGGTCTGTGTTTCCCAACAGGAACTTGTGGTTTAGCAGGTTCCTTGGATATTGATGCTTTGGAATTTGATGCATCTTGTATCGGGGTAGGAGTTGGTAATACTTATGGCTTTAGAAGATTAGACTAAATAGGTCTATTTTCTTGCTGAGAGGAAGAAGGCGTAACTTCAAACCGATGCTCCAAAATAACTATGCCAGGACAGAATCTTCCTTGTGTGTAAGAACTTGATTGTTCTTGTTGAGATCGTCAAAGGGCTCTTCCACGAGTTTCTGCCGCATACACAGTTCTAGCTGGGGTAGAATTGGAATAGTGGACTCTGAAAGATCCACGTCTTCCCCTATATCCCGAGCCTCTCGAACTCCCTATAACTCCTCTATTTGATACAGGGAACCCATGCTCATCAAAATCAGAACTGTGACGGACATAAGGATCTGTTAAGTGAATCATATTAACAAAACCGAAAGTCAACTCTTTATCCGATGAAGACTCTGCCTGACTAGCCAATTTTGGCTGTGCCGTTTGGTGGGACGCTGCCCGTGGCTTCGGAGTAGATGGCATAAAATATTCCAGAGTCAAAGACAACATGGGCTTTAAAACATACTCATCTTCTTCTGATTCTCCCTATTTCTTTGAATTATGCCATTTCTTTGAGGATTTTCCCTCTGATGAAGAGGGTTTCGCTGTGGCATTTATAGCAGAAGACACAATTGGTTTCTTCAATTGCGTTCGCAAAATGGAATGAGTTCGGTTGATCATTTTTCTGACCATCCAATCATCATATTTCTACGCATTTTTTCTTTTGACTTCTTGCCACACACCTTCTTCCTCTAGACTTGTAGCATTAACACATGCTACCTGATCTGAAGAACCTTTCAACTTGACTTGTCCCGAGTCGACCATTTTTTGTTGGAGGTCCTTGAAGACAAAACACTCCTGAATGGGAAGCCCCAATATCTGATGAAATGGGAAATATTTGGGATGGTCTTGATCTCCATCCTTGTTCATCCTTTTGGTCCTTGGTAATTGAACCAAATTATTTTCCAGAGTCTAAATGAAGTAACCAGGAACTTTTTCATTTCAGAAAGAGTAAACATTACTTTTAAAATCCTCAAATTGTTTTTGTCTTTGATCTCCTTGAACATCATGACGAAATGAACTCTGTTTTTGATGCACAGGAGGCGTATCCCTTCAAGAAGATGAAGGTTTTGATGTAGAAGTAGGTACAAGTTATTGTTTAAGAATAACTATAGTAGTCTCTACTTTACCCATTCTCCTTCCTGGATCAGATGGAATTACACGAGTTTTATCCTTATTCTTCATAAGAGAATCTTCAATCTATTGAGATATTGAATTAAGGTCTTGAAACCCTCCAGTGTATTTCACAGGGATCAACGGTGTGCGTAACTCATCACATAGATTTTCCACACAGATTGGAAACAATTCATCTTGAGGGAGTGCTAAGATCAGGGAATATATTAATACCTTCTAGCGAGCAATGAAATCAGAAACCATTTCATCTCCCTTTGCTTACATTTTGTAAGATAAAAAACTATTGTTTATGGAAATTTTGAGTTGAATTGAAGAAGGAATTTTTGGCGAAGATCCTCCCATCCGGTAATTGACCAAGATTGCAAGCTTGTGTACCAGACAAAGGCAGGCCCTTGTAATGACTGTACAAAACACCTGATCCAAACTGCTTATTATTTATGAAGGGTTCCCATCATAAGATCGCAATGAGAAACAAAATTTGTTAAGTGTTGCTCTGGGTCTCCTGAACCATTAAAGATTGGGAATGTGGTACGTGCAAAATTTGATGGCGGAGGAATTACATCAACCCATTCAGGATAAGCTCTCTTTTATGGTTGAATTTGAGCTCACTTTCCCTCCATAGCTTCAAACCGAGCTGTTAATGACTCAATAGTAGTTATTAACTTTTGAGAAACATCTGGTTGAGCTTGGACCTGAATAGGTGCAATGACTAGAGCTTGGGAAGATGTGGAAGATGGTACTGCAACCGATGGTATCACCGCCGATTGTTGTTGCACCTGATCTGTAGGATTAGACCTGTGAGGGTGTACAGAAAAAGGAGGATATTCTTGATCCATCTCAGTAGCTACAACAAATTCCCCTGATATACTAACTCCATCATGTTTAGGAGGAAGACTAACCTGAAGTAGTTCTGCATTCATCCTCCTCAATTCCTTCATTTCTTCCTCTTGTTGTGAAAATATTTGCTCTAGTGAGAGCGATTGGCCTTCTCCAGAAGAAGGGTACATAACCTAATTCTATCCTTTCCCCTTGTTGGATCCCGTTTGGAGAGGGGGAAGTAGGTTACTTGAAGGAACACCCAGATTATGGGTAAGCCTTTGATTTCATGTACGCACACCTTATTCATTTGTGTTTGTGTGTACAACTTCATGAGCAAGAATCTCTTCATCTGATCCCTCTGAATGAACCCCATCTGGTGGATCAGCAACAACGACATTGATGACATTAATTGATGCATAATTCATTTCATCCCTTCTATCTCCATTTCTATGATATTGTCTTATTCCATGTCTCTGATGAGACATTGCCTTTTGTCGATTTGATCCCTCTGGAACTTCTTGACGAACTGAAATTTGGAGGGAATCTCTTGATAATTTGGCTCTTCGTTCCTCTTGGGTATTCTTCCCTAATCGAGAGAAGACTGACCTTCTCTGAAAAAGAGATTGAAGATTTGATAAAGTCCCCAGTCCGTTGGACTGGGGCTATTCCTGCTCAACTCCTCGAATCTTATTTGTTGATTCTGAGGGTTGGGTTAAAAGAGTCCCCTGTCTTTCAAGATGGGGTGGTTCTTGACATGCTATATTTGAGACTTTCTTGAAATCTCTCTTGATCTGGCAGACCTTAGTCCGGAAATTAACTGGATTCATCAACCTGAATCCACTTTTATCACCCGGCTCAAAAAATTGTTGGATGATTTCTGACACTTCTGTCACTTGATGATGTGATTGCTCCAAACAAGAGGCATGTTCAATATTCTCATTTGCTTGATGTGGGAGTAATTCAAAAACTTGTTCTCTGTATGCTTGATTTTGAGAAGAACTATTTTAGGCCTATTCTTGGGAAAGACTTTGATTACAAACAAATCCAATTGACTGTGGACGGCCATAGGCAATAACATTGAATGAGACCATTTTCGGTGGGATTTGCGGTCTAGAGAGCACCGTGAAATGCAGTTCTCCATGAACACCCCATCCTATGATGTGAATAACAAATTGGGCATTGGAAATTAACTGGCGCAATCTTTTTAGTGCGCCAAGGCATGAACGTTGAAGGGCTCTCTGCTGCTTTTCATCCTTCGGATATCGAGAAAATGAGAGAGATGCCAAGTCAATTTGGTATTGTAACCCTTCTATTATCTTAACATTATTTTCATATTCATCATAAGATAATATTTATTTTCAAATGACAAAGACTTTTCCATATGTTGAGATGAATATCATGAATTCCATCTTCCGTCAACATCTCTGGAATGTCATACTGAGAGGCACCCGATGGCCAAAACATGACTGGAACTTCACCTTTTTCCAGTTGTGTTCTCATATTCAGTACCTCCTCTTTATCATTTGATGAAGATTATTCTACCTGATTAGACCACAGCTAGCACTTCCTTATTGTTTCATTAGATTCAACAAGATTGGTAGAGAGTTCATTGATCAACCTAGAAGATGAACGACGTGGGGGTGGTTCAGAGAATGACCTATACCCTGGGCTATCTTCTGATTGAGAAAGTATTTCACCTGCTATTGGTAAAGAATCAGACATGACTGACCTCAAATTTGTAAGTTCCTCAAGATAAGAGGTCTTTCTTGTCACTACATTATACACTGGAGTATTTTCTAGGAAATTTGAATCACTACTGTGGAGAGGACTTTCGCATCTAAATTCATCATCATGGGGAGGACCACCATGGTGGGTTACAAAAAAAGATGAAACATTTTTCTCCTTAGTCTTCTGGCCACACAGAGGGTTCATGTGGCTCTCATATGAAGATGAAAATTCTAGATAGACCGAATTTTCATGAAGCAAGCCTTCATGAGGAAGTGTCTATTGAAGACCTTCAGAATTAATGTTCCCACTATTGGGAAATGAGGGAGTATAATCTTTAATTCCAACAGATAACTGTCTGAGGGCTTCAAGAACTCCAGCATCGAGCAAGGCCTTATTACAGATTGGCTCTTGATTTCTTGACTGTGTTGGGTGGGTCTTCTTCTTAGATGACTTCTTACTCACATTAGGAACAACTTGTTGACAAAAGTGGTCATTATGGGAAGGTGTATGTGCCGACTCAGGAGAAATTATCAAGTTAGGCTGATTATCTCTACTCAAATCAGGTGTATGTTCCTGACTTGGCTATTAGTATGATATGGGGGAGTACGCCCCACAACCATCTTAGACTAGAACAGAGGTGTGTTTCTGTTCTAGAGTGAATTGTTGATGAGTCACTCCACTGGTAGGGATTGATTTATGTGTCTTTCCCTGAGATGCTGCTGAACCTGTTGTGATTTCTCGGAAAGAATCCTGAATATGACCAGGGATTTTCTTCTGCTCTTTCACCATTGACAGAATGTTCTTGTTGACTTCAGATGCCAAAACAGGGATATAAGTCCATTACATGCTTGGAGTAGGTGTGTGTACCTGATCATTTCCTCCTTTTTCCTGTCAGTGAATCCGGACAGTACTCAAGTGTTGGGGTAGAGAGTTGAGTCTGCCTCCTGTTTGCCATCGGAGCATTTCGACTGATTTCTCTGAGTGCTACCAAATGAGACTGTTAGTAGGCTTGATCAATACTAGAAGGTTTCTGTGCATGCTGATTGTACTCCACAGAACATGGTTGATGAGCTTTCTTCAATAATGGCAGACGAGGTTGTAGGCATGATTGATGAGTGTAAGCAGGTGTATGTGCATGTTTACCAGTTGTCAACACATTGGGTTGGTGGGATTCATCGTATGTAGTCAGACGAGCCTACTGCCTAGATGATGATTTTTAAATAGCTATATGATCCTTTCTATAGTACTCTACTGGAATAGCCTGGCGGGATTGGTGTACTGCTGCCAGACGAGTCTAATGGACAGCGGAATTAAAACGGACGGGTGTGTGTGCATGCTCGTTGCTTTCCACCAAGTTAGGTTGGTGGACTTCTCCGGAGATTGCATAGAGGAGAACCTGCTCACTGTTGATCGGATTTCATCTCTGGCAATTCGTCTTGCCTTCTCGGGTTCAAGGAATCTGAGCCGAATTCCTGGAGATGATACCCCCATCATGTTGAGGGCGCACTGTCGCACGATTCTTGCGACGACTGTTGATGGGAGCCCTCAAGAAGGACTCTTGTCTCCTTGAATTAAGGCCCTAAGGGACCTGCTCATTAACCTTCCCAGAATATGGGAGGGAATGGTGATTGGGTTCTGGGAATAACGACCCGAAACGGTTGGGGACGGTGGTTGGCACCACCTTCTTCTTGATCTCTGGTCGTCGCTGTCCAGACGACCAGGGTGAATTATTGACTTGGAGGGCTTGTCGAGTAGCCTCCAAAGTCATAATAGTTCTGTTTTTACGGTACTCATTAACCAGCGCATTTGATACCCAGCATTGAAGAATCTGAGTAGGTGATGTCGTGCTCAGAGCAGACGATGATCCAGTAGGAGTAGCAGTAGAGGCCTTCACAGCAGAAGTATTCATAGAAGAAGTATTCACGGGTGTGAACTTAAGAGAAGCTGTTGCAGAAGATCTTGGAAAAGAGTGCATGTTTGATATAACAAACTTGATCGAGATATGTCTGGCCACTAAAACATTTGGATAAGCATATATGTTATCGATTGTCTTGTTGGACCTCTCATTAAGTTTAAATAGGGTCCTAACAAATAGGGAAAACATCATTTCAACTTGGTTATGGATTCAAATCGGGTTCACCATTTTTTTGTTTCCTTTGGAATTGGTAATGACCTCATTGATTTAAGGTTCAAACATTCCAAGCGGTTTATAACGGGTTTTTTTGTAGGACCGGATATATCCAATGATTCTATATCCATTAGGACCTACTTTCCAAATGTAGGTGCTCATTAGTTATAGACCGATAGGACTTAAGAATTTGCATTGGTCGAGAGGATGGGAGGTCAGACTCATCACACCTTTTTGAGGGGAATTATTTTCTACTCCGGGAATCTCTTTATAGATTTATGTTATGTTCGTGAATCCTTATTAAATTACCAAGTATAAAATGATATTCCCTTTAGATCTGACAATCAATGATTGATATGTAGGAAATTGAGATAATCTTTTTATATTTATTTGAGGATCTTCATCGATAGAGAATCATCTGTATTTGTTAGAGATTCTTAGTCAATGGTATCCTTTAATACATTATATCAATGTCTCATGGTCATTATGATGACCATACTGGTTTTTAAGCCACTAAGTGGGGCACTTGAAATTTATTGTCATTCAGAAGGACATGGATTATTTCAGAGTAGGGATCGTACCCGCAGATGGGATACCTACATATCCTTTATTTAGAAAAGGAATCAGAACCCACGTAGTTAGAGTAAGGGAGTATGATGTTTATGTATGATTGATGGCTCAAAGAAAGATGTCATAATTACTTTTACACTCTAAGCTCCCGTGAGACATGCTCGATGTGAGAAACAAGAGGTATTGGTAAAACTAGATAATTGTGCCATGAAAGATGCAATCATAGAAAATGATGTGGGGCTTATGTATGTATGAATGCCCAAATAGATAGAGATTGGGACTTATTACAAATAAGAAGTCCAATAACAGGGTCCATAAAGGTATATGTATTTTATGGAGATTTGGATACTCTAACTTGGGGAATACCCCTAAAGAAGATGCCCAAATTAGGAGAGACTTATGATTGGATTTTATTCCTGAGAAGGAAGCCCGGATCAAAAAGTAGATTAATATTTGTTAAGAGAAATTAAGACTAGGGCTTACTCCTAAGGAGGAGGCCCAGGTTAAAGGGATTTGAAGACAGGGGCTTACTCCTGAAGAGGAGGCCCAGGTTAAGGGAATTTTTGAATTAAGGGACTTGGGTCATACTCCTAAGGAGGATGCCCACATTAAAGAGAATTTGGACTGGGACTTACTCCTGAAAAGGTGGCCCATATTGGGAACTTGGGGCTTACTCTTGAGGAGGATGCCCATACTAGTGAAATGATGATTGGGGATAACTTCTGAGAAGGATACCCAGATCAAAAGAAATTAATACTAGGGCTTACTCCTAAAGAGGATAACCACATTAATGAGAATTTGGACTGAGACTTACTCCTGAAAAGGAGGCCCAAATTTGGAACATGGAGATTACTCCTGAAGAGGATGCCCATACTAGAGAAATAATGATTTGGGCTTACTCCTGAGAAGGAGACCCAAATCAAAAGAAATTAAGACTAGGGCTTACTCTTAAGGAGGATTCCCACATTAATGGGAATTTGGACTGGGACTTACTCCTAAAAAGGAGGCCCATATTGGGTTCTTGGGGATTACTCCTGAGGAGGATGCCCATACTAGCACTACAAGAAAACAGCCGTTTAGCGGTGGTTTTTTCGCGGCGGTTTTAAAAACCACCACGAAATGCCAAAAAAAAATTAATATTTTTTTATTATTTTTTTATTTTTTTTTAATTTTATTCGAGGATTAGCGGCGTTTTTTTAAAAAACCGCCGCAAAATGAAATGAAAAAATAAAAAAAAACAAGAGAAACCCCGAAATCACTAAAATGACCATAACTTTCGATCTGGGCGTCCGTTGAAGCGCCACGACCAGTCAAATCGAAGCTCATGAAAAGATATAGAGGTACATATAATCAAAACTGTGAGACGGTCTAAGGTGCAGAAGATATTACAGTTATAAGAAAGTTGAAAAAAGTTCTCCAACTTCAAACGGCTATAACTTTCGCTTCGGGTGTCCGTTTGAGATCTACCACATATCAAATCGAAGCCAGCGAAGAGAGCTACGCACCAGATTGACAGAAGAAGGCTTCTATCATGTTTTTCGACCCCAAAACCCCCTCCGAATGCTTCCAAAACCTTGTTTCTGTCACCAATGTCCCGTCGAACTTGTCTTCAAACAGACCTAACTTTCGATCCGCGTGTCAGTTCGGCCTCCTCCACCCGCCAGATCATAGCTCGTTCCATGAGATTCAGTTTGACTGGTTGTGGTGCCCACATGCACTCCTAGATCATATGTTATGGCCTTTTTAGTGGGTATCGAGTTTGTTATGTTTTTCAATGCCTCGTTTCTAGCACCCATTCCCTGACAGTTTTTTTTAAATGGCCTTAACTTCTGATCCGCCTGTCCATTTGGACTCTTTCACCTTTCAGGTCGAAGATCGTTTTAGAATCTTTGATTTGACAGGTCGCAGATCTAAAACGGACTCTTGGATCATACGTTATCTCCATTAATGTGAGTCCAATGTTTTTGTCTCTTTATGACCGTTTTGACGGGTTTTAACGGTTGCTCCATTTATTACTGTTTATTTGGGTTTCCATGACTTGTTATCTTTATCAATAGTTTTTTTGTGGGTTATTATGATGATTATGTTGAATTATTAAGAAGTTTTCTGGAGTTGTCACGAGTTTTCATACGTTCTCATTCTTTCTAATGCCTCATTCTTCATATGCTTCTCCATCCTTTTTCATGCGTTCTCATGATTTTTAATCCCTTATCACGTTTTTCCATACTTTTTCATGTGTTTCCTTTATTATTTATTATTTATTATTTATTATTTATTATTTATAATATACTTTAATTTATTTATTATCTATTATTTGTAACTGGTTATTTATTATTTATTATTTACTATTTATTATTTTTTATTTATATTTATTTATTATTTATTATTTATATTTACTTATTATTTATTATTTATTATGTATTATGTATTATGTATTATTTATTATTAATATTTATTATTTATATTTATTATTTATATTTATTATTTATATTTATTATTTATTTATTATTTATTATTAATATTTCTAATTAATATTTATTATTAATATTTAATATCTATATTTATTATTTATTTATTATTTATTTATTATTTATTATTTATTATTTATTATTTATATTTATTTATTATTTATATTTATTTATTATCTATTATTTATCATTTATTATTTATTTATTATTTATATTTAATTATTAATTATTATTTATTAATTATTAATTATTAATTGTTAATTGTTAATTATTATTTATTCTTTATTCTTTATTCTTTATTCTTTATTCTTTATTATTTATTATTACTAATAATAAAATATTATTATTAATAATAATATTTGTTACTGGTTATTTATTATTTATTATTTATAATTTATTATTGATTATTTATTATTTATTTTTTATTTTTTATTATTTATTTTTTATTTTTTATAATTTATTATTTATAATTTATAATTTATTATTTATTATTTGTTATTTAATATTTAATATTTAATATTTATTATTTATTATTTATTATTTGTTATTTATTATTTATTATTTATTATTTATTATTTATTATTTATTATTAATATTTATTATTAATATTTATTATTTATTATTTATTATTTATTATTTATATTTATTTGTTATTTATATTTACTTATTATTTATTATTTATATTTATTATTTATATTTATTATTTATTATTTATATTTATTTATTATTTATTAATTATATTTATTTATTATTTATATTTATTTATTATTTATATTTATTTATTATTTATATTTATTTATTATTTATATTTATTTATTATTTATTATTTATATTTAGTTATTATTTATTATTTATTATTTATTATTTATATTTATTATTTATATTTATTATTTATATTTATTATTTAGTATTTATTATTTATTATTTATTATTTATTTAGTATTTATTATTTATATTTACTTATTATTTATTATTTATATTTATTTATTATTTAATATTTAAATTTATTTATTATTTATTATTTATATTTATTTATTATTTATTATTTATAATTATTTAATATTTATATTTATTTATTATTTATATTTATTTATAATTTATATTTATTTATTATTTATTATTTATTATTTATTATTTATTATTTATTATTTATATTTATTTATTATTTATTATTTATTATTTATTATTTATTATTTATTATTTATTATTTATTATTTATTATTTATTATTAATATTTATTTATTTATTATGTATTATTTAATATTTTTTATTCATTATTCATTATTTATTATTTATTATTTATATCTATTATTTATTTATTATTTGTTATTTATTATTTATTATTTATATCTATTATTTATTTATTATTTATTATTTGTTATTTATTATTTATTATTTATATTTATTTATTTATTATTTATTATTTATTATTTATTATTTATTATTTATTATTTATTATTCATTATTTATTATTTATTATTTATTATTTATATCTATTCTTCGGTGACTCATTTGATCAGCATCGGTGTGTCATCTTCGGTGACTCATTTGATCAGCATCGGTGAGACATCTTCGGTGACTCATTTGATTAGCATCGGTGTGTCATGATCGGTGACTCATTTGATCTGGATCGGTGTGTCATCTTCGGTGACTCGTTTGATCCGCATCGGTATGTCATGATCGGTGACTCATTTGCTCTGGATCGGTGTGTCATCTTCGGTGACTCATTTGATCAGCATCGGTGAGACTGTTGTCCTTCGATATGGATCGGTGCGACCGTTGTCCTTTGATATGGATCGGTGCGACCCTTGTCCTTTGATATGGATCGGTGTGACCGTTGTCCTTTGATATGGATCGGTGTCACCGTTGTCCTTTGATATGGATCAGTGCGACCATTGGCCTTTGATATGGATCGGTGCGACCATTGTCCTTTGATATGGATCGGTGCGACCGTTGTCCGTTTGATATGGATCTGTGCGACCGTTGTCCATTTGATCCAGAGGACTTCCAGAATACTTGTAAATCAATAACAAAGAGATAAAAACATGATCCAACCAATATACACAGATTCACTAAGAGATTGTGATTATGTATATGAGAAATCCAACCGGATTAAGTAATTGATGATTTGTGATTATTAAAACAGCAATCATAGGAATAATTCAACAATCTTCCAGAGGGCTCAACAATCTCCCCCTTTTTGATAATCACAAATCTTAGCCATAAATAAATATAATATATCATCAATAATAAGGCATAATAAGAATAAAACCATAATGAGATATAAATCTCCCCCTGAATTTATGCCTTTAAATACTTATGCAAGCATTTCCATAAAAAGATATAAATATCCCCTTTAGAGATGCATCTCCCCCATATCCCACATAGATCCACAGATATACAGATTTGATATACAGATTTCTCCCCCTTTGGGATAATCAAAGAGGAGGGAAAACAGATAAAGAAGAGATTAAAAGAAGGCATCAGTGAGAATAAAAAGAAAAGAGAATAATGTTTATAAGACATCACAGTACAATCACAACAGGGTTTACCCTATCAACAACAATGCACAACTATTTCTGGGGATGTAACGGGGCTTTGCCCTTTTTAGAAGGATCAATGGTTGGTAAGTTGGAAGGCTTGGAGGCAGGTTGAACTGGGCGAATTTGAAAACGTGGTAAGATGACTCTGGAGGTTGGAGGAGAGGATGCCACTGGGATTTGCTGTGGAGCTGTAGGAGCTGGTTGAGAAGATTGCTGAGGAACTGGTCGGAGTTGAGATAGAGCTTGAGCAACGGAGATCTGATTTGGAGCAACATCAGAGGCACTGAGAGGGTCAGCAGTAGGAAGCACAATGGCGGTGGCTTATGCATTCAGATAAGGCTTCAAAAGATTTATGAAATTCTGAATAACATTTGCACCATACTGCATAGCCTTCTCAAAATCATCCTTATTCTCCATGAACTATTCCAAGGTTGGAGTAAAATCTTGCACCTGTCGAACTTGAGTCTTGAAATCTTGAGTGACTGGAGGTAGTCTCAGATTGTCAGCTAACACTTTGAAATTCGCAGTCATCTCATGCTTGGTATATATTTTTGAAAAGTAGTGATCAACCTTTTCCTTGATCTCTCTCTGAGCTTTAGTGGAATCTGCTGAATATACTGTTACCATCTTATGAATGTCATCACTGTGCTCCTTCATCTTCCTCAATGAGTCCAAATCAAGAACTTGCCTAATTGCGGCCAATTCATCATGCACAATCTGCCTTAGAGCCTTTTGCTCACGAGTAGTGATCTTGGTTACTTTGGTTGTACTTGCTTGAGCAACTATCTGAGTTATCTCAGCTTTCAACTTTCTCAGATCAGACTTCTTAAGATGTTCAATCAGATTTCTCAACACTTCCATCATACCAGAGATGGTGGATCTAAATTCGTTGGATTAAGAAACTAAGCCAAATTGTAGATCCTTCAGAATCTGATTTAGAGAGGCTATGTGCCTGCCAATAAACTCACCAGTATTGGCTAGGTCTGGTTAAATAGAATTTGAAATTTCTTCTCTGACTGTATCTCTCACAGAAGTAAGCAACTCACTTTTGAACTTATCAAAATCAGACTGAGAGACAGTAGAACTAGGTAGATGAGCATCTGCAGCATCAACAACATGAGCAGACCTTGCCTCAACTGGTTGGCTTTCCATCATAACCGCAGTAGATTCTGATTCTTCTTCTTCTTCTTCAGAATAATCTAAACCCAAAACAGAAAAACCAGGGTAATCATCTCAGACAGTAGCACACAGAGTATATCTGGTTTATCATAACTTGCTTTTACACTAATTTCAAGAGATTCTCTCTTGCCATTGGCATATTTTTCTGGTACAGTTTGATGTGTTTCTGTTGGAGGTACAGCAAGAAAATCCACTGGTTGGTTATCACCATCATCATCATTATCATCATCATCATCATCATCTCCATTCTCATTACTATTCTTCATAGAAACGTCACTGTCAGATACTTCAGTGTCACTAGCTTCTTCATCACCAAGAACTGGTTCTGATTCAGGTAAGGGTAAAGGTGGACTGGCCGATCCAAAGTCTATTCTTCTCTTAGGGCTCACAGTATCAGGATCACTCCTATCATCAGGAGGTGACATACTTCCTTCTTCTGTTTCAACTTTATCCATCCCTTGTTTACCAGACTCTTCAGTGTCTTTATTCCTTTCAACATCTACTTCTTCCTCATCATCAGAATAAATTGGCTCCTCATCTGATTTCAAACCAGGGTCTCTCAAACCCTTCGGCCTCTTTCCATGATCAGTGGGATTGTAAGATTCATACAACTTGTCCTCATCAGCAACCCAACATTTCTTCCATGGATTCTAGTTTATTTTCATCTGTTTACAAATTTATTTGTTAACACAATAATCACTATCAGATTTGGCTATCTCATCAGCTTCATCAACAGATTCCAGATTCTTTAACATAGCAGAGATCATTTTGGAATAGAACAGGGCAGTGGATTTCTTAGAAGGTTTCACCATTCCAGCTATGTGCACCATTAGATATCTACACAAATTGATCTTCTCATGGGTCTTTAGTAAAAACAATAGAAAAACATCCTGGTATCTTACAGTAGAAAAATCTCCTTTCCTGGGGAAAATTTGGTGCTGAATAAACTTAAAGAGAAGTCTACATTCACCATCCAGCTCTGAGGCTATGATTCTCCTTGACTCTCTGTTTCCAGTCAAAATCTCCAAATCTAACTCATAAGAGAATTATTCATTGGTTGTAGGAATGTTTCCAGCATAATCCTCATACCGACCCTCATGGGGTACATTCAAACATTCAGCCCATTGTTTAGACAAAAAAGATATTTTCTTTCCTTTCACTACAGAAGACATTCTGGCAGCCTCGACACCATCTAATGTAACTTGCAGATTTATATAAAACTCATGCACAATCTTTGGGTTGTATACACGAGTGTTATCTGACAACCAGGCTTTCCATCCTTGCGAATCTAAAACTTGTAACAACAGCGACTTACTTGTCAAAAGCCAGGCGGAACTGACTTCCTTTTCTACAGCAACAATCTGAGTTTCCAGGTTCGGATTTACTGATCTTTGAGTGGCACTACTCGACTCGCCTCGAGCACGCTTTGAAGGTACAGGACTTTCTGATCCTTTGCTCGGTCTCTTCTGCTTATCCATTTGACGATTCTGGGGAAATCAGGAGTTCGAAGGTTCGAAGTAGAGGAAAAGAGAGGAAATAAGGTTTGGCGGGAAAGAAATGAAAGGTCGCCAGTTTTGGGAATAGAAATAGTCGCGTATCATTTATTTCATCATTTAGGGTTCCCATAATAAAGATAAAAGTAGTTAATTAATCATAACAAAATAAAAATTAATATAAAGAAAGATCGGTTTCACATATCGGTTTCACAGATCAATTTCACAGATCAGTTTCACAGATCTATCATACACAATTCTTGTTTAATAAAATTCATTCTTTCAGAACATAAAGTCTTTGTAAAAATATCAGCTAATTGATGTTCAGAACTAATAAATTCTTGAGAAATATCACCTTTCTGATAATGATCTCTTAGAAAGTGATGTCTGATATCAATGTGCTTAGTCCTAGAGTGAGACACATGGTTCTTAGATATGTTGATCGCACTAGTATTGTCACAGTTAATTGAAACCTATTTAAAATCAAATCCATAGTCCAATAAAGTGTGTTTCATCCACAGAATCTGTGCACAACAACTACCAGCAGCAATATATTCTGCTTCAGCAGTAGACAATGCAACTGAGTTCTGTTTCTTACTACACCATGATACTAGGGACTTTCCAAGTAAATGACATGTTCCAGATGTGCTTTTCCTATCTAACTTGCATCCAGCAAAGTCAGCATCTGAATAACTAGATAGGTCAAATGATTGTCCTTTTGGATAAAATAAACTTGAATTCATAGTATACTTAAGATATTTAAAAATCCTTTTAACAGCCAGTAAGTGTGATTCTTTAGTATTATCTTGAAATCTAGCACACATACACACACTAAACATAATATCCGGTCGACTAGCAGTAAGATAAAGTAAACTCCCAATCATGCCTCTGTAATAGGTTTGATCAACTGGTTTCCCAGTTTCATCAACATCCAATTTACAGGTAGTACTCATAGGTATATCACATTCCTTAATACTATCTAAACCAAAACGTTTTAATAAATCCTTAGTATATTTACTTTGATTTAGAATAATACCATCTTTAGTTTGAAAGATTTGAAATCCAAGAAAATACTTAATCTCTCCCATTAAGCTCATTTCAAACTCATTTTGCATAACCTTTGAAAATTCAATACATAAAGAATTTTTAGAAGATCCAAAAATAATATCATCAACATAGATTTGTACTATTAACACATCTTTTGAAATCCTTTTTATAAAAAGAGTGGGATCAGATATTCCTTTTGTAAATCCTTTTTAAATAAGAAAGTTTGAAAGTCTTTCATACCAAGCTCTTGGATCTTGTTTTAAACCATATAAAGCTTTAGAAAGTTTAAAGACATGATTTTGAAAATGAGGATTTGTGAAACCAGGTGGTTGTTCTACAAAAACATCTTCAACAATAAAACCATTTAAAAAAGTACTTTTCACATCCATTTGATATAACTTGAAATTCAGATGTGATGCATAGGCAAGTAAGATCCTAATAGCCTCTAATCTAGCTACAGGTTCAAAGGTTTCCTCATAGTCAATTCCTTCTTCTTGATTGTAACCTTGTGCAACTAGCCTAGCTTTGTTTCTAATGATGTTTCCAGATTCATCAACTTTGTTTCTAAACACCCATTTTGTGCCTATGGTTATAGTGTCCTTAGGTCTTTCTACTAATTTCCAGACTTTGTTTCTTTCAAATTGATTTAGTTCCTCTTGCATAGCCATTACCCAAAATTCATCATTGATAACATCATTGATATTTTTAGGTTCTAGCTATGACAAGAAGGTTTGATGTTCAACCTGATTTCTAAGAGAAGCTCTAGTCTGTGTCCCTCTATCAAGATTTCCTACAACAGCATCTGAAGGATGATTCTTCAAAATTCTAGTTGATCTAGTAAAGGTAGGGCTAGAAATTTCAGGTTCATCTACAGGTTGAGGTTCAACAGAAGCAGGTTCTGGAAAATTTCTAGAACTGGATGTTTTAACTACAGTTCCACTATCTTTATCATTAAGGTTCAAACCAGAGAGATCATCTTCAAGTTTTTCAAGAGAGGTCTTAGGTTCATGTGGAGAAGTTTCATCAAATTTGATGTGAATAGATTCTTCCACACATTTGGTTCTTTTATTGAAAACTCTATAGGTTTTACTAGAAGTAGAGTAACCTAGAAAAATTCCTTCATCACTCTTGGATGCAAATTTGTCGAGATTGTCTTTAGTATTAAGAATAAAGACTTTGCAGCCAAAAACTTTTAAGTAGTTAACCTTAGTTTTCCTATGGATCCACAACTCATAAGGGGTCCTCTTAAGAACAGGTCTGATCAAGACTCTATTGATAACATAACAAGCTGTATTTATAGATTCAGCCCAAAAATAAACAGGTAGGTCATACTCATTAAGCATAGTCCTAGAAATTTATTGCAGGGTTCTATTCCTCCTTTCTACTACACCATTCTATTGAGGTGTCCTAGGGGCAGAGAAATTGTGACTATAACCATTGTGTGAGAAGTAAGATTCAAACTCATGATTTTCAAACTCACAGCCATGATCAATTCTCAGAGTTTTAATCTTAATTCCACTAAGGTTTTCTACAGACTTGGATTATTTTACAAAGCAAGAACAAGCTTCAATTTGGTGAGCTAGAAAATATACCCATGTATATCTAGAAAATTCATCTAGAAGAACATAGACATAATGCTTCCCATTTAAGATAGAAACTCTAGAAGGTCCAAATAAATCCATGTGAACCAACTCGAGAGGTTGAGAAGTTGAAACTTCTTTCTTTGATTTAAAAGAAACTTTATGTTTCTTTCCCTTTTGACAGGGATTACAAACTTTGTCTCCTGGAAATTCAAGATTGGGTAGGTCTCTAACTAAGTTCTTCCTAGAATGTTTTCTAAGTGAATGCACATTGCAGTGTCCTAATATTCTGTGCCAAAGCCAAGACTCTTTATAAAAAACATTTAAACAATTAATATTTTCCTTAGCTAAATAATTTAAATCAATATCATAAACATTTTCATTTCACATGGCAGAAAATACTAAAGCATTTTTAGAATTAAAAACATTGCCCGAATCATTTTCAAATTTAACATAAAAACCATCATCACATAACTGAGAAATACTTAACAGATTATATTTAAGTCCATCAACAAATAAAACTTTAGAAATTAATACTGAGTCAGTGTTACCAATCTGGCCTAAGCCGATGATTTTCCCTTTAGAATTATCACCAAATGTGAAAAAACCTCCATCAACTCTAACTAAGCTTTTAAAGCATGATAAGTCTCCAGACATATGTCTTGAACATCCACTGTCCAAATACCAAGGATTTATACAGGAGCTCTTTAAGCAAGTTCCCTACAAAACAGATTTATATAGGAAATGATTTTGGTACCCAGATCTTCTTGGGTCCAGACAGGTTAGCAATCAGAGCTTTTGGTACCCAAATTTGTCTTATGGGTCTCATGAAAGTTGTAGAATCAACAGAAATTGAGAGATAAACCTTATTAGATCCATAACTATGAATAGAACTAGTTGAAGTATATGAAGTTTCAGAACTAGCTACATTCTGTCCAGATTTAGGAATGAATTTAGTTTTGGTAATCTTCCTTTGTCCAGGTTGGTATCCTATACCAGTAGTGTATCTAGGTGCTATTTGCTTACCTAGCATCTGAGTAAGAGTATCATTACCATTTGTAAATTTCTCTAAGTCTTTCTTGAGTTGCTCATTAGATAATTTCAGTTCAGTGTTTTCTTTAATCAACTGAGCATTCTTTTCCATTTCAATATCAAGATCAGATATTTGATTAATAGTTAAAGCATATTGTTTCTTTAACCCTTTGTATTTGTCTTTCATCTCATTAGAGGTTTCTTCTAACATATCACAATAATCAAATAGTTCATATTTTGACATGTTTTTTGATTCAGAATCACCTTCAGAATAATAGGAATTTAAAGCAGGAGTTTCAAATGTTACCTCAGAGGTGTTTGTCATAAAACACATGTTTGCCTTATTTCTGTGTTCAGTTTCAGAAACGTCAGATTCAGTGTAGCTATCCTCAGAAGCACTCCAATTAGCCTTCATAGCCTTTTTGTACTTACTTTCCTTGTAATTACACATCTTCTTGTATTTCAACTTTGGACAGTCTGCTTTTATGTGTCCCTTTCTTTTTCACTCATAGCAGACAACTTCATCTGATTTGTTAGATTTCTTCCAATTCTTTTTCTAATGTCCCTTGCTATCATACTTACCTTTATAATTTGATTTTCTGAAAAACTTCTTCTTCCTATAAAACTTTTTAAATCTTCTGGAAATGTGAGCCATCTCAGCATCACTATCAGAAGAACTTTCACTGTCTTCACAGCTTGGACTCTCATTTATAGCATGAAGCTTCTCCTTATCCTTGTTCTTTGAAGTTGAAGTATTGAAAGCAACTGAATTCCTTCTAGGTTCATCTTCTTCTTCTATGTTAACCTTGAGTTCCTCTTCATACATAATCAACTTGCCAATTAGTTCCTTGACTGGTAGTTCACCAATATCACATGATTCTCTAATTGAGACAGAAGTTCCCCTCCATCTTTCAGGTAGACATCTCAGAATTATCATAATTTGTTCCTTTGATGGAACATCCTTTCCCAGAGAAGTCATTGTGTTGACAATTTCATTAAACATGAGATACATGTCAGAAATGGGTTCATCAGGCTTCATCATAAAATTATCATACTTAATAGTATAAGTGTTCAATCTCATTTCCTTAACATTAGTTTTTCCTTCATGAGAAACAGCTAAGGTATCTCAAATTTCATAAGCAGTTTTACAATCAGATATTCTATTAAATTCCACATCTCCTAAAGCACAGTACAAGGCATTCATAGCTTTGAAATTATTATTGTAGGCAGCCTTAGTAGCTTCATTCCAAGTAGTTCTAACAGTAGTAGGAATTTTATATTCTGATTCTATAGCAGTCCAAATGTCAAAACCCATTCTTTTTAAATGAATTTTCATCTTGATTTTCCACTGAGCATAGTTAGTGCCATTGAAAAATGGTGGTCTATTGGTAGAAACACCTTCAAGTCTATTATCCATGATAGATTACTTAAAGCAAATATTTTAAAGAGATAAAAATTTAGAAATAACATAAATTTTAAGAACTTTAAAATACAACTAAAATCATAGTTGAAAAACAGATTACTTTTAGAAAATATTTAAATCTTCCTCTGATACCAAATGTTGGTCAGAGTGGATACTCAAGAGGGGGGTGAATTGAGTTCCAATTAAAATTTCTGTTTTAAAATTTTTTCTTAAAAACCCCCAAATAAAATAATGAATTAAACTGTAGTGAATTTATATCAAAGTAAGGGTTCAGTTGGGTTCTCAAGGGATTTATTATTTCCCAGTTAATCAAAATAGAAAGGTTGATTAACTTTTGAAACCAACTTACTGATTTACAACTAATATAAACACTTGCGAATTTAATTATCAAAGTGACTTTAAAACAGTTTTGGTTTTAAAGAAATTAGCTGCGGAATAAAAGAATAACTTTGAAAGATATAGCATAGAAGATATAACCAAGAGGTTCAGTCTCAAGCTGAGACCTAGTCCTCTCAACAATTTGTATAAATATGATCCACACCCTGGATTAGGGTTGACAATAGTTTACAACTGTCCAGGTCCAAGACCTCTACCACTGTTATTCATGGGAAACAGAACAACAGCAACCAGCTGTCTAGGTCACACACGACCTCTACCACTATCTCAGTGGGAAATAGAAGATGTAAGAGTTTGAGTGAGGATTTACAGATCCTCCAGTTAAAGTATAGGAGACAGTGTGTGTGTTAAATGCAGGAGATAACACACACTGCTCGAAATGTGAAATAATGAATCACAGAGCAGAGATGTAGAGTTTTGTAATGGCACTAGTGATTGTCGTGCAGTTCTGGACTCCTTTGATTGATCAGAATTTTCTCTGAGTCCTCTTCTGGTTTTTGTCTGGAAAATAGAGTATTGTCTGTTTCATTTACTTCCAGGTGTAGAGACAGTCGATGAAGCTCTTGTGTTATGTTCTCGTTCTTAGCTCTTCACTGGTATGTAGTAATGAATGAGTTATTCATGTAAGTTCAGTCGTCTCATTGCATTCAAGCATAGTTTTTCTTCCAGCACACCTCGTGGAATATATGTCTCTGTGTATTCGTCTATTCATCCCCTTTTTTTTGTAGTATCACATCCTTCCTTTATTAAAAGCATGAGCTCCGGAAAAAGATGATTTACTTTTTGCAGGTACGAGGTAAGGTTATCTGACATCCAACAACCTTCATTAAATAAATGGAAGAGCATTAATATATACCTAATATGACCGTTGGTTAGATTAAATAAAGATAAATAAATTCAAACAACTATTTATGACTATCGGTGAGTCAAGTGATCGGTAGGTCATCAGCATCAACATCGGTGTGTCATGATCGGTGACTCATTTGATCTGGATCGGTGTGTCATCTTCGGTGAATCATCTGATCAGCATCGGTGTGTCATGATCGGTGACTCATTTGATCTGGATCGGTGTGTCATATTCAGTGACTCATTTGATCAGCATCGGTGAGACATCTTCGGTGACTCATTTGATAAGCATCGGTGTGTCATGATCAGTGACTCATTTGATCTGGATCGGTGTGTCATCTTAGGTGACTCATTTGATCAGCATCGGTGTGTCATGATCGGTCACTCATTTGATCTAGATCAGTGTGTCATCTTCGGTGACTCATTTGATCAGCATCGGTGAGACCGTTGTCCTTCGATATGGATCGGTGTGACCGTTGTCCTTTGATATGGATCAGTGCGACCATTGTCCTTTGATATGGATCGGTGCGACCGTTGTCCTTTGATATGGATCGGTGAGACCGTTGTCCTTTGATATGGATCGGTGTGACCGTTGTCCTTTGATATGGATCGGTGTGACTGTTGTCTTTTGATATGGATCGGTGCAACCGTAGTCCGTTTGATATGGATCGGTGCGACCGTTGTCTGTTTGATCCAGAGGACTTCCAGAATACTTGTAAATAAATAACAAAGAGATAAAAACATGATCCAACCAATATACACAGACTCACTAAGAGATTGTGATTATGTATATGAGAAATCCAATCGGATTAAGTAATTGATGATTTGTGATTATTAAAACATAATCATATGAAGAATTCAACAATCATCCAGAGGGCTCAACAATCTCTAACCATAGTGATATAAAGATGTGTAAACCACTAGGTTTTGAGGAATGTTTCACAGAATTCCTTTCAGATAAGGTATCCAAGAAAGGAAACATGCCATAAATGGCTTTTAAGAGGGGTTTGAAGGTAGAATATTGAATAGGAAAGGTGGATAGGAATAAGAGAGGTGAAATGGGCAGTAAGGGCGCCCAAAAAGTGGGGGGCACGCAAGTCCTGTGTGGGCGCGCAAGTCTTGGTCGCGCAGGTATACCTGCGCGAAACATGGTTACTTGTGTGATAGTCAAACCTTAGGGTAAAACATGGGAGAGGCTTGGCTCAAGCACTTATTACTATCCCTAGAGGCTTCCTAATGAGAGGCACACAAGTTATGTAGAAGGGGTAAGGCGGAGCACAAGTGTGGCCATTTCCCTTAAGGGCTAGCCCCTTAGGCGCGCAAGTGTTGATGAGTTTCAACACTTTGGCCTTAGTCCCTCTCTTAAGATCTTCCGTTCTAGGTAAGAAATTACCTTAGAAGTGTTCGGAAGCTTCGAGAAGAGACTAGGGCACTGGGAGCTCAAATCTGAGTTTCTGGAATTTTTTTCCTCCTAAAATGGGGGGCCCACAGGGGGTATTTATAGGCTGGAGAAGACCCTGGGCGAATTTCAAAGAGGGCACGCAAGTCACCTGGGCAACCAATGGGCGGCGCGCAAGTATACTTGCATGACCTTGGTGGAACTTGCGCGACCCAAGTGCATTTGAATCTTTGTTCATGCCTTTGTCATTTTTTTTGATGTTTCTTCAAAGGATGAATCATTTTGGGTTCAAGGTATTTCCCTTTTCAATTCGTTAGACTCTGTGACAGAAAGGAGCGTCAATAGTAATGTGATGGAGGTAAACATTAACGTTTATCCTAATAGATTTAGGGAATAAACTATGAAGGGTATTCCAAATGTAACTCCCTCTGTAGCTATGATAGCTACAATGTAAGTATGTTATTTATGTTGTAAGTTACCTTTATTATTTATTATTTCTATGTGTTGTTCATAAATCTTTTTATTTAATGAGGTACATTATGATTTAAAAGTATGGATTCATTTTTTTGTATTTATTGATGGGCTAATGTTTTCATTCCTTATTTTATATCCCTTACTGAGGTTTTTATGCTCATCCCATTTTTTTTAAATGTTTTCCACAGGATGAAAAGATGAATAAGGGTCAAGGATGGGTTCAAGGAAAAGTCATGTTGTCTAAAACATTGAACTAGAAATGACTGTTTTTTTCTAGAGGTTTTATTTTATGAAAAAAATGGATACTGAGTAGAATTTTCTACTTGTAATATTCATGTTGTTATGTAAATGTTATGACCTAATTCTCTAAAAATCTAAACCTGAAAAGATCATCAATGTGAATTATCCATTTGGTTCAAGTTTTTGTAATGTTTATGGTCGGTTCCTTACACTTCCTCTGTCCGTTTTTCCTCTACCACATATCAAATCGAAGCTTGTGACTAGAACTAAAAACCTATAACCAATGAAGCACCTTCCCACAACCTAAAGGCCAAAAAAGGTACTTAAACCCTCCAAAATACCATAACTTCTACTCCAGGAGTCCGTTTTGCCTCTACCATATATCAAATCAAATATTTCGACTAGATCTACACATCTGTGACCAATAAGAAATCCTAATCACGTTCTTAAAGTCCCAAAAGGTCCTTAAGTCCTCCAAATGACTATAACTTCTGCTATGGGTGTCCGTTTCACCCCTACCTCATATCAAATTGAAGCTTGTGACTAACTCTACACATCTGTGAAAACCATGAACAACAAAATAACCCTAACAAACCATGAATAACCCCATAAACACTAAAAACCATTAAAAACCTAAAAACCCATAAGGAACCCTAACAAACACTAACAAACCCTAACAAACCCTAACAAACCCTAACAAACCCTAAAAAACCCTAACAAACCCCAAAAAACCCTAAAAACATAACAAACCCTAAATACTCTAACAAACCCTAAAAAGACCCTAAAAATGCCAAGAAGCACTAAGAAACCCCAATAAACCCAATAAACTTGAAGAAAACCTAAAACCCCCTAAGAAACCATAAGAAACCCTAACAAAACCCTAAAAACCATAACGAAACCCTAATAAAACCTAATAAACACTAACACACCCTTACAAACCATACCACCTCCTTAGAAACCCTAACACACCCTTAGAAACCCTAGGACTCCCTTAAAACCCCAACACACCCATAGAAACCCTAACACAACCTTAGAAACCCTTAGAAACCATAGCACAACCTTAGAAACCCTATCCCACCCATAAAAACCATAACCCGCCTTTAGAAAACCTAACACTCCATTAGAAACCCTAAAAACCCTTATACAGACTAAATCACTCCAATAAGAACTAATAAATCCTAACAAACCCTACCAACCAATAATAAACCATAATAAACCCTAATAAACCCTAATGCCCACTACTAAACCCTAATAAACACTAATAAATATTAATAAACCCTAAAAACCCTATTAGACCACAATAAAAGCTACAAAATACGTAAAACCCAAATATGCAACAAAAGTGCTATTAAACCATTCAAAATGCTAATATTCACAAAAAACCCTAACAAACCCAGCAAAACCTAACAAAACCCTAAAAAACTCTAAAAACGCAAAAAACCCAAAAAACCCTAAAAAACCCTAAAACCCTAAAAATATCCTAAAAACCCTAAACCCCGTAAACCCCTTAAAAACACTAAAAACTAAAAAAACCCGAAAACAAACCTAAAAAACCCTAAAAAACCTCAAAAAACCACTATAACCCTAAAAAATGCTAAAACCCCTAAAAACCCCTAAAAATGCTAAAAACCCTAAAAGGAAAAACAATACCTAAAAAATCCAAACCAACCCATTAAAACCCTTAAAACCCTTAAAAAACCTCCTAGCAAACCCAAAATCCTCAAAAGAAACCCTAATACACCATAAAGAACCCTAAAGAACCCTAAAAACCCCTAAATAACCACTAAATCCACTAACAACGCTACATAAACCCTAACAATTGCTACAAATAAACCTAAAAATGCTTCAAAACCCACAAAATGCCACGAAAACCCAAAAAAATGCTAAAATAACCCTAACAAAGCATAAAAATCCAAACACATCCATAAAACCCCAAAAAACGCATAAAACCCTAAACAACTCAAACAAACTGTAACAAACCCTAAAAACCCTAACAAAACCTAACAAACCCTAACAACCACTTATAACCCCTATGAACCACTAATATACCCTAATAACCCGTAAAACCCACTATTAAACCCTAAATACCCCAATAAACACTAATACATCGTAATAACATGTAATAAACCCTAACAAACTCTATTAGACCCTAATAAAAACAAAAAAATCCCTCAAACCCCTAATATTTAATAAAAACACTATTAAACCATAATAAACCTTAATAATCACTAAAAACCCTAACAAACCCGAAAAAACGCTACAAAAACATCCAAATAATAGCCTACAAAATCCTACAACCCACTAATAAACCCTAAAAAACCCTAATAACCACAAAATAAATCGCAACAAACCCTAACAACCCCAAATAAATTGTAACAAATCCTTAAAATGCTAAATAAATCATAACAAACTGAAACAAACCATAACAACACCCTAATAAACCACAATAAAACCTACAAAATCATAATAAACCCTAATAAATCGTAATAAACCCAAATACATGTTACAAAACCATAATAAATAAAATAAACCATAATAAATCCTAAATAACCCTAAAAAAGGTTGATAAACCAGAGAAAAATATATTAATTCTTACAAAAGCCCAATAAAACCCTAATATACAATAAAAACACTAATAAACTGTAACAAATCCTAAAGAAGACTAATAAACCCTAATGAACCCTAATAAACCGTAAAGTACCATATAAAACTCTAAAGAACACTAAAAATCCTAAATAACCCAAAAAATGCTAAAACAGATTATATAAACCCTAAAAACTGCTACAATACCCAAACAAACCCTAAAACACACTAAAACCCCTAAAAACCCCTATCAATCCCCAAAACAAAACCCATAACCCCCCCCCCCCAAAAAAACCATTAAAATGCCACCAGATTCCATAAAAAACCACAAACACCCATTAACAACACTTAAACCCAATAAAAAACTACAAACCATAAAAACCATTAAAACACTAAAAAAGGCTTCAAATAGATACATAAACACTAAAAATGTTACATAAACCCTTAAAATTCAACAAAAACCCTAAAAACGCAACATAAACCAAAAAATGCAACATAAATCCTAAAAACACTACATAAACCCTAAAAGCACTACATAAACCTTAGAACTGTATCATAAACCATAAAAAACATGACACAAACCCTAAAAATGCAAAATAAACATTAAAAATGCTACAGAAAACCAAAAAAACACAATATAATCCCTAAAAAACTACATGAACCCTAAAAAACGTCACATAAACCCTAAAAAATGCAACATAAAATCTACATCACCCCTAAAAATGCTACATAAACCTAGAAAATGCAACATAAACACTTAAATATTCTACATAAAACCTGAACCCTAAACATGCTACCTAAACCCTAAAAACGTTACATAACCCCTAAAAATGATACATAAAATCTAAAATTGATAACTAAACCCAAAAAGGCCACATAAACACTAATAATTCTACATAAACTCTAACAAAGCTACACAAACCCTAAAAAATTCTACAAAAACCCTAAACCCGCTTTTAAAATGCTCAAAAATATTAAACCCTAGTATACCATAATATAAAAAATTAAACCCTACTAAACCCCTAATAAACTCTAATAATCCTTAAAAACACCTTATAATCCCTAAAAACCATAAGAAACTCTACTCAACCCTAATAAAACCCCAAAAATATCTAATTAACCCAAATAAATGATAATAAAACATAATAAACCCTAAAATCACGTTAAGAAACCTAAACAACCCTAACCAACCCTAATAGAAACTAATAAAAACTAATAAACCCTAAAAACCCCAAACAAACCCTAAAAATCCCTAATAAACAATATATAAAGCCAAATAATCCATACTCAACCCTAAAAAACCATAGCACACCATAAAACCCGTAATAAAACCCTACAAAACCCTAATGAAGAAAAAAATTGTAGTATACCTTAAAAAATCCCTAGAAACCCTCATAAACTCTAATATAACCTAATAAACCCTAAAAATGCTCACAAGCAATAAAAAATGTTCACAAACAACAAAAACACACAATATTACCTAAAAAGACATAAAACCCCTAATTTAACCTAATAAAGACCAAAATTGCTAATATACCTTAAAAATCCCAAGAAACCCTAATAAACCATAATAAACTCTAATATAACCTAAGAAACTCTAAAAACACTCACAAACAAAAAAAATGCTCACAAACAATAAAAACATGCTCTATTATCTACAATGACCTAACAAACACTAATATAACCTAATAAAAAAATTAATAAACCCCTAAAAACCCTAATAAACCCTAAAAATACATAAAAAAACCCTAAAAAACTAATAAGGCCTAATAAATCCATAATATAAAACTAAAAAATACCTTATTAACCCTAATAAACCATGACACACCCTAACAAAACCTAATAAAACCCAACAAAACCACAATAAACCAAAAAAAATCAAATAAACCATTAAAAATCCATAGAAACCATAATAATGCATAATAAATTCAAATAAAAAATAATAATCCATTAAAATGCTCAAAAATACTAAAACACGCTAATAAAACCTAATAAGCCATAAAAACCCCTCATATATATTAACAAATACTAAAAAACACTCATATGCCCTAATAAAAACACTAACAAACCCTTGTAAACCCTAAAAATCCGGAACAAACCATAATAAATCGTACTCAAACCTAATAAACCCTAATAAAACCTTAAAGATACCGACTCAACCCTAATAAACCTCTAAAAATACCTCCTCAACCCTAATAAACCTTAACACACCGTAATAAACCATAATAAACCCCACTAAACACTAAAAAACTAAAATTATCCATTAAAAATACCTAAAACCCCTAATAAATGCTAATAAAACCTAACAATGCTTTAAAGTGCTAATAATCCCGAATAAACACTACTAAACACTAAAAAACCCTAATTTACCCTTTTAAAAATTAATAGACCATAATGAACCATAATAAACCCTAATAAATCCTAAACATACCCAGATATACCATAATATACCATAATATACCCTAATAAACCCAACTCAATCCTAATAAAACAATAAAAATACCTAATAAACCCTAATAAACCATGACACACTGTAATAAACCCTAATAAAATCCAAATGACCCCCACATCCCAAAAAATGCTAATATACCATTAAAAACCCCTAAAACCCTAACAAACCTAAATAAATGTTAATAACACCTAAAAACCCTAAAAATGATAGTAAACCCTAAAAATACGTCTGATAATAATATTAGTAATAATGCACGTGCATGTGCATAAGCATGTGCATGGTTTAAATAATAAATCATAACGCATGTGCATGTGCATATGCGTGCACATTTGAATGTGAATGGTAATAAATAATAAATTAAAAATAATAATGCATCTGAATTGCATGTGTATGTTCATGTGCATGGAATGATAAAAAATAATAAATAATAACGCACATCTATGTGCATGTGCATGTGCATGTGCATATGCATGGTAATAAACAGTAAATAATAACAAAGTCCACATGAATGTGCATTTTCATGTGAATGATAATAAATAATAAATAATATCACATGTGATAATAGAATAACACAAGTTCATTGCGTGTGCACGTGCATGAGAATAAATAATAATAACACATGTGATAATAGAATAAAGCAAGTGCATTGCATTTTCAGGTGCATGGTAATAATTAATATATAATAATGCACGTGTATGTGCATTTACACGTAATGATAATGATAATGACGCATGCACGTGCATGGTAATAAATAATAAACAATGACGCACGTGCATGTGCATTTGTATTAGATGATACATACAATAATAATAATAATAATAATAGAATAATGCAAGTGCATTGCATGTGCACTTGAATAGTAGTAAATAATAAATAAATAATATTAAATAATAGCGTGCATGCATGTGCATGTGCATTTACATTTGACAATAATATTAATAATACTAATTGTAATAATAATAATAATATAATAATAATAATAATAATAATGCTCGTGCATGGTTATAAATAATAAATAACAATGCACATGCATGTGTATTTGAATGTGATAATGATAATAATAATGATAATGATAATAATAATAATAACAATAATAATAATAGTAGCTGTGATAATAATAATAATAATATTATTATTAATAAAATAATAATACAAGTGCATTTTATATGCACGTGCATGGTAATAAATAATAAATAATAACACACATGCATCTTTATTTGCATGTTATGAAAATAATAATAACAACAGTTGTATTAGTGGCGATAATAGTAGTAATACCCATGCATGTGATAATAGAATATTACTTGTGCATTACGTGTGCACGTGCATGGTAATAAATAATAACGCGCGTGCATTTCATTTTCATGTGATGATGATGACGATGATAATATTATTATTATTATTAATATTAATAATAAAAAAGCATGTGATAATAGAATAACGTACGTTCATTGAATATGGATGTTTGTGGATTTGCATGTGCATTTTCATGTGCATTTGCATGTGATGATAATAAAAATAAAAACAACAAGAACAACTACAACAACAACAACCACAATAATAATAATAACAATGAGAATAACAATGTATGTGATAATAAAATAATTTGTGTGCATTGCATGTGCACGTGCATGGTAATAAAGAATAGAAAATAATGCATGTGCATGTTCATGTGCATGTGCATGAGATGATGATAATAATAATAATAACAATAAAAATAATAATAATAATAATAATAATAACAATTCATGTTATAATAGAATAACACATGTGCATTTCATGTTCAGTGCATGATAATAAATAATAATTTATAGCGCACGTGATGATAATAATAACAATAATAGTAATATTAATAATAATAGTGCATGTGATAAAAGAATAATGCAAATGTAATGAATGTGCGCGTGTATGTTAAGAAATAATAATGGATGTGCATGTGCATTTGCATGTGATGATGATAATAATAATAATAATAGTAAGAATAACAATAATAATAACAATAACAACAACATATGCACATTCATGGAAATAAATAATATATAATAGATAATAAATAATAACGCATGTGCATCTGCATTTTCATGTGACGATAATAATAATGATAATAATAATAATAGCAATAATGATACTTATAATATTGATAATGATAATAATAACGTGTGGGATAATAGAATAAAACATGTCCTAACAAACCCTGACAAAACCTAACAAACCCTAACAACCACTAATAACCCCTAAGAACCACTAATAAACCCAAATAACACTTGAAACCCACTATTAAACCCTAAAACCCTAATAAACAATAATAAATCATAATAACCTATAATAAACCCGAAAAACCCTATTAGACTCTAATAAACACTAAAAAATCCCTAAAACCCCAAATATAGAATAAAAACACTATTGAACCATAATAAATCGTAATAATAACTAAAAACCCTAACAAACCCAACAAAACACTACAAAACCTGAAATATACCATCACAAAAGATGTCGTCGCTCTCTCCTGGGCTCTCCCTCCCGCCGCGGAGATTTTCAGGGTTTCGTCATGGAATCCTTTCCAGGAACTGCTTTGTCCGGATTAGTGTTATAGATGGAGTTCTGGTTGTGCGATCTTCTTCCCTGCGCTTGTGGGAGACTAGGATGCTGCTTCTTGGTGTCGAGATCTGGAGGTTCTTTGCGAAAAAAGGAGAAGACAATCTGGAATGGATCTTGCGGGGATTTTTCTCGGCTTCGGTTTTTCCAGATCTCGAATGTAGCGAAGTCGGCGACTCCTTGGAGGCCAGGAAGCCCCATAGAGTTCATACTTTCGAAGATGATTTTTCAGATATGGGTTTTCCACGGACGAGTCAACGAAGTCAAGGGATTCAGTTTGCACGGATCTTCCAGAGGGTTGTTCGACGGATTTGTGTTGGTGTGCTCGGCTCCATTGAGAAGGACCTTCAGAGGATGCAACGGTACCATGAGCTTTATCGCTGGAGGGATTCACTTCGACAGCTCGGGTGGAGACCTCCTCGATGCTCGGTCACCCTTTCTGGGTTTTGGCATCCGACCTCTTCTCCCTTGGCGATCCATTTCGGGTATGATTTTTCTTCTGCACGATGGTTCTCAAGTTCTTCTAGCACGATGGTGGCCTGTAGATCCAGGTCTCTTTGGTCTTGCGGGGAATTTCTTCTTGAGTTTCTAGTTGAATTGGCCCTCGGTTGTCTGGTTTCTTTGATGTTGTTGCGGTTCTTGGTGTGTTCCATTGAGAGGATTAGGCTGTTGGCTGTCGTTTTCTTATGAGTTGTGGAATGAGCTGCTGGCTCTCGGAAATGGTGGTGTGGGCTACTGCTTGCTGTTGGTGTGGGGTGGGTTGAATCTACTGTTTGTGAGTTTGGTTCTGATGTCTCTACATTGGTTGAAGTGGAGATACTTAATAAGGAGGTGCAGGGGGCTGGTGATGCTGGTGGTTCTGTGCTGTTGGCAGTGGGTCTGGTTGCTCAGGAGGTGATGGGTGACAGAGGCGGTGTCAAGTTTGGTGTTGGTGGCGCAGCACTGCTGGCTGTTGATCTTCGTGGTGAGGAGGTTCTGCAAGCTGGCAGGGATAGTGGTTTTCTTCTGCTAATGGTTGATCTCCTTGGTAAGGAGATGATGGATGATGGATGCAGCTCTGTGCTGGTGGTGATTTTGAATTTTTTTCATGTTTCTGGTTGTGAACTTGATTGAGAAGAACATGCTGGATGCTGGAAATTGTGATGATGGATGCTGGATGCTGCTGAGATGGGAGGTGTTGAAGTCGTGGATTATGGTCTTATTGCTGCCGAAGCTAATGTTGTGTTTGGCTTTGTGTGTCTTTGTCTTTGTCTTTCTTGATTTTTTTGGGGTCTTTTGTGTCTTGGGTTGTAAGGGTTTTGGGTGTGGGTTGATTAACCCCTCCCCCCCCTTGTCTGTTGTGTCTCCTTTTCCTTTATAATAAATTTGGGGGGGGGGGGGGGGGTCGGGAATAGCCCGACCCTCGCATCTTCCTTGCCACTACAAAACCTTCCAAATATTATCCTACAAAACCCTATAACCTGCTAATAAACCCTAACAAACCCTAAAAACCCCATAATAAATCGTAACAAATACTAACAACCCGAAATAAATCATAACAAATCCTAACAATGCCAAATAAATCGTAACAAACTGAAACAAACCATAACAAACCCCTAATAAACCCCAATAAACCCTAAAAATCATAATAAATTCTAATAAACCGCAATAAACCCAAATACACATTAATAAACCCTAATAAATAAAATAAACCCTATGAAAACCTAATAAATCCTAAATAACCCTAAAAAGGTTGATAAACCCTAGAAAAAGCTATTAATGCCTACAAAAACCCAATAAAACCCTAATATACAATAAAAAATGCTAATAAATTGTTACAAATCGTAAAGAACACTAATAAACCCTAAATAACCCTAATAAACCCTAAAGAACCATAATAAACTCTACAGAACACTAAAAAACCCAAAAAAAACCCAAAAAACGCTAAAACACATTACATAAACCCTAAAAACCGCTACAATACCCAAACAAACCCTAAATCACACTTAAAAATCCCTAACAACCCCTATCAATCCTGAAAAAACAAATAAACCCTTAAAACCCCCAAAAACCCATTGAAAACCCATCAAATACCATAAAAACCATAAACACTCATTAACAACCCTTAAAACCCTAAAAACCACTACAAACCATAAACAACCATTAAAACCAAAAAAAAAGACAACGAATAGATACATAAACCCAAAACACATTACATAAACCCTAAAAATGCAACATAAACCTTAAAAATGCAACATAAACCCAAAAAATGCAACATAATCCCAAAAAATGCTACATAAACCCAAATAGCACTACATAAACCCTAGAACTGTAACATAAACCCTAAAAAACGCAACATAAACATTAAAAAATGCTACATAAAACCTAAAAACACAATATACACCCTAAAAACACTACATAAACCCTTAAAACATTACATAAACCCTAAAAAATGCAACATAAATGCTACATCACCCCTAAAAATGCTACATAAGCCTAGAAAATTCAACATAAACCCTAAAAAATGCTACATAAAACCTAAACCCTTAACACGCTACATAAACCCCAAAAATGTTACATAAACCCTAAAAAATGCAACATAAAACCTAAAACTGCTAACTAAACCCTAAAAGCACTACATAAACACTAAAAATGCTACATAAACTCAAACAACACTACACAAACACTAAAAAAAGCTAAAAAACCCTAAAGACGTTTCAAAAACCTCAATGATATTAAACCCTAATGTACCATAATAAAAAAATTAATCATAATAAACCCTTAATAAACTCTAATAATCCCTAAAAACACCTTATAATCCCTAAAACCCTATGAGAATCTACTCAACCCTAATAAAACCCAAAAAATACCTAATAAACCCTAATAAATTATAATAAAAGCTAATAAACTCTAAAAAGGAGTTAAAAACCCCTAAACAACCATAACCAACCTAATAGACACTAATAAACCGCAATAAACCCCAATAAACCCCAAAAACCCGCTAATAAACCATAAACAAATCCAAATAAACCCTAATCAACCCTAACAAACATTAACACACCATAATTACCCCTAATAAAACCCTACAAAACCCAAATAACAAAAACATATGCTATTATACCTAAAAAATTCCCCAGAAACCTTGATAAACTGTAATATAACCTAATATAACCTAAAAACTCAAAAATAATAAAAAATGATCACAAACAATAAAAACATGCTATATTAACTAAAAAGACCAAAGAACACTAATATAACATAATAAAGGCAAAAACGCTAATATACCTTAAAAATCCTTAGAAACCATAATAAACCATAATAAACTCTAATATATCCTAATAAACCCTAAAAACAATCAGAAAAAAAAAACAAAACACACACAAACCATAAAAAAGGTTATATTATCTAAAAATACTTAACAAACACTAATATAACCTAATAAAACAAAAAACTAATAAACCCCGACAAACCCTAATAAACCTAAAAAAATCCCTAATAAACCCTAATAAAAACAAATAAACCCTTATAAAACCATAATAAAACCCTAAAAATACCTTCTCAACCCTAATAAATCTTGACACTCCATAATAAAACCTAATAAAACCCAACTAAACCCCAATAAACAAAAAAAAGGCAAACAAACCATTAAAAAGACCTAGAATCCCTAATAAAGCATAATAAAATCTAATAAAACCTAATAAACGATACAAAATGCTCCCAAACACTAAAAACACGTTAATAAAACCTAAAAAGTCCTAACAACCCCACATATATATTAACAAAAATTCAAAAACACTCATATACCCTAATAAAACACTAAAAAACCCTAGTAAACCCTAAAAATCCATAACAAACCCTAATAAACACTACTCAACCCTAATAAACCCTAATAAAAAACTAAATATACCTACTCAACCCTAATAAAACCCTAAAAATACCTACTCAACCCTAATAAACCTTAACCGACTATAATAAACCATAATAAAGCCCATTAAACCCTAAAAAAGTAAATATACTATTAAAAAGCTCTAAGACCCCTAATAAATTTTAATAAAACCTAACAAAGCTTAAAAGCACTAATAAACCCTAATAAAACCTACTAAACCCTAAAAACCCAAATATACACTCTTATAAATTAATAAACCATAATGATCGATAATAAACCCTAATAAATCCTAAACATACCCAAATATATCATAATATACAATAATATACCCTAATAAACCCAACTAAATCCTAATAAAACTCTAAAAATAACTAATAAACCCTAATAAACCTTCACACACCATAATAAACCCTAATAAATTTGTAATAACCCCCACCAATCCTAAAAAAATGCTAATATACTATTAAAAACCCAAAAACCCTAACAAACCATAATAAATGTTAATAACACCTAAAAATTCTAAAAAATGATAGTAAAACCAAAAAATACCTCCAATAATAATAATAGTAATAACACACGTGCATGTGCATATGCATGTGCATGGTTTAAATAATAAATCATAATGCGCGTGCATGTGC
This sequence comes from Viscum album, assembly GCA_963277665.1. Classification (NCBI taxonomy): domain Eukaryota; kingdom Viridiplantae; phylum Streptophyta; class Magnoliopsida; order Santalales; family Viscaceae; genus Viscum; species Viscum album. The sequence continues at coordinate 786,399,123 of OY728167.1, forward strand.
ATATGTCTGCGTATTTGCATGTGAATGATAACAAATAATAAATTATAAATAAGAACGCATGTGAAGTACATGTGTATGTGCATGTGCATGTGAATGATAATAAATAATAAATAATAAAGCCCATCCAAGTGCATTTTCATGTGCATGTGCATGTGCATAGTAATAAAAAATAAATAATATCCAAGTCCATATGAATGTGGATTTGCATGTTAATGATAATAAATAATAAATAATAACACATGTGATAATAGAATAATGTGTGTTCATTGTGTGTGCACGTGCATGAGAATAAATAATAATAACACATGTGATAATAGAATAATGCAGGTGCATTGCATTTGCATGTGCATGATATTAAATAATATATAATAATTCACGTGCAAGTGCATTTACATGTAATGAAAATGATTATGACGTGTGCACGTTCATGGTAATAAATAATAAATAACAATGCACGTGCATGTGGATTTTTATTTGATGATACAAACAACAACAACAACAACAACAACAACAACAAAAATATTATTATTATTATTATTATTAATAGAATAATATAAGTGCATTTCATGTGCACGTGTATAGTTGTAAATAATAAATAAATAATAATAAATAAGAACGCACATGCATGTGAATTTTCATTTACATTTGATGATAATATTAATAATACTAATTGTAATAATAATAATAATAATGCATGCACGTGCATGGTAATAAATAATAAATAACAATGCACATGCATGTGCATTTGCATGTGATAATGATAATAATATAGATAATGATAATAAAAATAATAAAAATAATAATAATTGTGATAAAAATAATAATAATAAAACAATAATACAAGTGCATTGTATATGCACGTGTATGGTAATAAATAATAAATAATAATGCATGTACATCTACATTTTCATGTGATGATAGTAAAAATAACAGTAGTATTAATAATAGTAGTAGTGGTGGTGATAATAGTAGTAGTACCAATGCAAGTAATAATAGAATATTGAATGCGCATTACGTGTGCACATGCATGGTTATAAATAATAACGCTCGTGCATTGCATTTTCATGTGATGATGATGATGATAATAATAATAGTATTATTATTATTATTAACAACGCATGTGATGATAGAATAACACACGTGCATTGAATATGTGTGTATATTCATTCACATGTGCATTTTCATGTGATGATAATAACAAGAACAAGAACAACAACAACAATAACAACCACAATAATAATAATAACGCATGTGATAATAAAATAAGGTCTGTGCATTGCATGTGCACAAGAATGGTAATAAAAATATAAAAATAACACACGTGCATGTTCATGTGCATGTGCATGTTGATGAGATGATGATAATAATAATAATAATAACAGTAATAATAAGTTATAGTTGTTTTAAAAAACAGCAGACAGGACAAAAATTCTAGAAATGGAGTCTCGAAAAACCTAACAAATCACATTGTAATTAAAAGAGGCATAACTTCTTCTTCGGGTGTCCATTTCTGCTCCATGAATAGTCAAACTGAATCTCATGGAACGAACTACGATAAAAATTGGAGTCGGAGGCCGAACAGACACATATATTAGATGTTATGACCATTTTTTTTGAAAAATATGACAGGGATCCGTACACGAAAATGGAGTTTTGGAGGACTTATGATGGGTTTATGGGATTTTAGGGTCTTAGGCATGACTTGGACTATGTTCATGTCATCGTTCTGCATATATCTCTTTTCTACCTTTGATTTGATATGTGGTAGAGCTCAAATGGACAACCGGAGCGAAACTTATGGTTGTTTGAAGTTGGACTTTTTTGGAGTGGTAAAACTAAGATATCTTATATTTCTTTAATATTATCATAGTTTCAACTAAACTGGGTCCTCACTCATCTCACAAGCTTCGATTTGATTATTCACAACACTCAAACGGACACTCGAAGGAGATGTTATGCCTATTTTAGTGAGTTACTGGTTTCTTAGGTTTTTAGGCTCTTGGAGAGTTGCTCAATTTTAAAAGACAATAACTTCTGCTACATGTGTTCATTTTCGCTCTACCACATATCATATCAAATATTCTGAAAAGATACACACTATCGTAACCACTGGAACCCTTTCTAACACTAATCAACCCCCAATAGACCTAAAATCCCTTTGGATGGTCAAAGGATTGGCTTCTGGTGTTCGTTTTGCGATAACTTCTTCTATGGTTGTCCTTTTTGCCTCTACAACATATCAAATCGAAGCTCGTAATGAGAACTACACTCCTATAACCACTGAATCACCTTATCACATCCTTGAAGGCCCAAAAAGGTACTTAAACCCTCCAAATGACCATAACTTCTACTCCGGGAGTCCGTTTTGCCTCTACCATATATCAATTGGAAGCTTTCAACTAGATCTACAAATATGTGACCAATAGAAATACTTTATAACAATATTAAAGTCCCAAAAAATCCTTAATTACTCCAAATGACCATAACTTCAGTACTGGGTGTCCGTTTCACCTCTACCACATATCAAATTGAAGCTTGCGACCAGCTCTACACATCTGTGACAACCATGAACAACTAAATATCCCTAAAAAACAATGAATAACCCCACACTCTCTAAAAAACATTAAAAAGCATGAAAAACCATAACAAACCCGAACAAACACTAAAAAACCCTAACAAACCATAAAAAAACCTAACAAACCAAAACAAACCCCCAAAACCCTAAAAAACATAACAACCCTAAAAAACCCTAACAAACCCTAACAAACCCTAACAAGCCCTAAAAACCCCAAGAAGAACTAATAAAACCCTATAAACCCAAAAAAACCATGAAGAAACCCTAAAAACACCGACGAAACTGTAAGAAACCCTAACAAAACCCTAAAAAACCTAACAAAACCCAAATAAAACCTAAGAAATACTTACACACCATTAGAAACCCTAACACACCCTTAGAAACCCTAAAACACCCTTAAAAGCCCTAGTACACCCTTATAAACCCCAACACACCCATAAAAACCCTAACACAACATTATAAACCCTTAGAAACCATAGAACACCCTTAGAAACCCTAACCCGCCCATAAAAACCCTTACCCACCCTTAGAAACCCTATCACTCCCTTATAAACCCTAACAAACCCCTAGACACCCTAAATCACTCTAATAAGAACTAATAGATCTTAACAACCCCTACCAACCAATATTAAACCATAATAAACACTAATAAACCCTAAATCCCACTACTAAACACTAATAAACACTAATATATCGTAATAAACCCTAAAAACCCTATTAGACCACAATAAAAGCTACAAAATACCTAAAAACCCAAATATACCACAAAAATGCTATTACACCATTCAAAACGCTAATATTCACAAAAAAACCCTAACAAGCCCAGAAAAACCGGAAAAAATCCTAAAAAACCCCTAAAAACCCAAAAATCCCAAAACCCCCAAAAAACCATAAAAACCCAAAAAACGCTAAAAAATCCTAAAACCCTAAAAACCCTAAAAAACTCTAAAACCCCTAAAAACAGGAAATAACCGAAAAAACCTAAAAACAAACCTAAAAACACTAAAAAACCTCAAAAGACCTCAAAAAACCTCAAAAACGCTAAAAACCGTAAAAACCCTTAAAACCCCCCTAAAAACGCTAAAAACCCTAAAAATGCCTAAAATGCCTAACAAAACCCCATCCAACCCTATGAAACAATTAAAAACCCTAAAACCCCCTATCAAAACCTAAAACCCCAAAATAAACCCTAATAAACCATAATGAACCCTAAAGAAACCTAAAACCCCCTAAAGAACCACTAAATCCACTAAAAACACTACATAAACCCTAAAAATTGCTACAAAAAACTGAAAAATGATTCAAAACCCAAAAAATAAAACAGAACACCAAAAAACGCTAAAATAATCCTATCAAAGCATAAAAATCCAAACACACCAATAAAACAAAAAAATATGCATCGAACCCCAAACCACTCAAACAAACCGTAACAAACCCTAATAACCCATACAAAACCTAAGAAACCCTAACGACCACTAATAACCCCTAAGAACCACTAATAAACCCTAATAACCTCTAAAACCCACTATTAAACCCTAATAACCCTAATAAACACAAATAAATTGTAATAACTTTTAATAAATCCTAACAAACTCTATTAGACCCTAAAAACACTACAACATCCCTAAAACCCCTAATATACAATAAAAAACACTATTAAACCATAATAAACACTAATAATCACTAAAAACCATAACAAACCTGACAAAACGCTACAAAAACCTCCAAATAATAGCCTACAAAACCCTACAACCAACTAATAATCCCTAATAAACCCTAATAACACCCAAATAAATTGTAACAAACACTAATAACCCCAAATAAATCGTAAAAACTCCTAACGGTGCCAAATAAATTGTAACAAACTGAAACAAACCATAACAAACCCCTAATAAACTGTAATAAACCCTACAAATCATAATAAACCCCAATAAATCGTAATAAACCCAAATACATGTTACTAAAACCTAATAAATAAAATAAGCCATAATAGACCATAATAAATTCTAAATAGCCCTAAAAAGGTTGATAAACCCTAGAAAAAGCTATTAATGCCTACAAAATCCCAATAAAACCTTAATATAAAATAAAAAACACTAATAAACTGTAACAAATCCTAAAGAACACTAATAAACCCTAAAGAACCCTAATAAACCCTAAAGAACCATATTAAACACTAAAGAACACTAAAAACCCTAAAGAACACAAAAAATGCAAAAGAAAAATATATAAAACCTAAAAACCACTACAATACCAAAACAAACCCTAAAACAAAAAAAACCTAGCAACCCCTACCAATCCCAAAAAAACCCCCATAACCCCCCCCCCCCCAAAAAAACCATTAAAAGCCATCATATACCATAAACACCCGTTAAAAAACCTTAAAACCCTAAAAAAACTACAATCAATAAACAACCATTAAAACCCTAAAAAAGGTTTCAAATAAATACATAAACCCTAAAAACATAACATAAACCCTTAAAAATCCAATAAAAACTGTAAAAACACAACAGAAAACAAAAAATTCAACATAACCCCAAAAAACGCTACATAAACCCTAAAAGCACTACATAAACCCTAGAAGTGTAACATAAACCCTAAAAAACACAACATAAACCCTAAAAAGTGCTACATAAACATTCAATAATGCTATATAAAACCTAAAACAAAATATAACCAATAAAAACATTACATGAACCCTAACACCATTACATAAACCCTAAAAAATGAAACATAAATGCTACATCACCCCTAAAAACACTACATAAACCCAGAAAACACAACATAAACCCTAAAAAATGATACATGAAACCTAAACCCTAAACATTCTACATAAACCCTAAAAACATTAAATAAACCCTAAAATGATACATAAAATCTAAAACTGCTAACTAAACCCAAAAAATTCTACATAAACACTAAAAATGCGACATAAACTCTAACAATGCTACACAGACACTAAAAAATGCTTCAAAAACCCTAAAGATGGTTTAAAACCCTCAAAAATATTAAACCCTAATATACCATGATATAAAAAATTAAACCATAATAAACCCCTAATAAACTCTTATAATCCCTATAAACCCTATGAAACTCTAATCAACCCTAATAAAACCCCAAAAATACCCAATAAACCCCAATAAATGATACCAAAACCTAATAAACCCTAAAAACACGTTAAGAAATCCTAAACAACACTAACCAACACTAATAGACACTAACAAACACTAATAATCCCTAATAAACCCCAAAACCCCTAAAAATCCCTAATAAACCATAAATAAAGCCAAATAAACCCTACTCAACCCTAAAAAACCTTTATACATCATAATAACCCCAAATAAAATCCTATAAAACCCTAATAAACAAAAAAAAGCTAGTACACCTTAAGAAATCTCAAGAAACCTTGATAAACTCTAATTAACCTAATAAACCCTTAAAACGCTCACAAACTATAAAAAACGATAACAAACAATAATAACGTGTTATATTACCTAAAAAGACCTAAAAACTAATATAACCTAATAAAGACAAAAAATGATAATATACCTTAAAAATACCTAGTAACCCTAATAAACCATAAAAAATTCTAATATAACCTAAGAAACCCTAATAACGCTCACAAACAAAAACAAAATGCTCACAAACAATAAAAAGACCTAATAAACCCTGAATATCTAAAAAGACCTAACAAACACTAATATAACCTAATATAACAAAAAAACTTAGAAACCCCTAACAAACCCTAATAAACCCTAAATATCCCTAATAAACCCTAATAAAAACTAATAACCCCTAATAAAACCATAATAAAATAGTAAAAATACCTTCTCAACCCTAATAAACCTTGACATGCCATAACAAAACCTAACAAAACCTAACTAAATCCCAATAAAAAATGCAAACAAACCATTAGAAAGCCCTAGAAACCCTAATAAACCACAATAAATTCAAATAAAAGCTAATAAATTTTAACATCACATTATGTTTTCAGGTAGTTTTGATGTTTCTATGTACATCTATTTTGGGGTAGTGACTTGGGATAGTCAGGGGAACTTTAAATGTTGTTTTAGGGAAAAGGGGAAGTCGCATGGGCGACACACGTGTTGTCTAAACCGTGTGGCCAAACCGTGGGCAGTGGGTCTTGGAGGCAGTAGCTTCAACATGGGAAGTGCATGGTTTGTCTAACCATGCGGCCAGACTATGCATGAAGGGTGGTCGAGGTAGTAGCTAATGCACGGCTAGCGAACAGTTTGTCAAACCATGCGAACTAACCGTGCGACCACTTAAATGAGATCCCTAAATTATGGATCTCACTTGGTTTTTCCTCTAAGTGCCTCGTTTTTCCTCCTAAGTGTCTCTAACTCTGTATTTGTCTTCTACTAAGTTCAGAGAAGGTTCTCCCATCATTCTGGAGGCGATCCAAAGGCTCCTCTTGGCGAATCGAAGCCGGATTCTTAAGGTATGTGATCGTTCTTCATCGTTCTTGATGAGTTTCTTTGATCTAATTAGATCTACTTCTCCTCTTCTCTCAGTTTCATAGATCCACACCCGTTATGGGTAAATCTAAATGTGTGGTACCAAATATGATGAGTTTTGGTCGTGATATTTCTAGTAGAAGATATCTGAGGTGGGTTCTTGAAGAAGCAACTCGTTTTTCTTGAGTGTTCTCGACCGTTGTGGTTTTGGTCAAAACCTTCGAAGTAGGTGGTTCCGTCCCGACATGCCAAATTGATTTTTATTGTATTTGCTTGGTTTATTTCAATTTTTGATTTAAATTCGATTACTCAAGTTTGATTTCAATTAAATTGATAAAAACTCGATTCTAGTGAATCGAGATATTTGAAATGGTTTTAGCATGGAAATTTGGAAAAACCCCAATTCCATTGAATTGGGTGTGTTTATGGAAATTGTCCGATTTAAATTATTGAATTTAAATTGTGGATTTGATGGAAATGATTTCAATTAAATTATTGAATTTAACTGTGGGAACAAATTGTGTAATGACAGAATTGGTTTTGAATGGATTTCAAACTGGTGAAAGTGGCTTAAAATGATTTGATAAAAACCCATTGGTTTTATCTTGTGAAAAGGCATGTTTTGAATAACACCTATTTTGGTTTTAAATGGAATGAAATTGGCACTTTTTAAATGGAAGAATGGGATTGATCGTATTTTAATCATTCTTAAAATAGTTCACCCATCATGTAAGAGTGCATTCAAGACTTAGGTAGTTAGTGAGTTATTTGGATACACTCTACGCTATGACAACGTTATAAAACATTCTTGTGGCGGGTCACATCCCTGATGGGTTGGTAACGAGTCTCCTTTGGCCAGTGTCATAGGGACGTGTGTATACACATTTTTCTAAGTTCGCATAGAGAGTGTTGTATCCTATAACTGTTAAATACTATCATACCTTTTGGCATATGACCATGTTTCTCTATTGATTGTTTATATTTGAGATATAATTGTATTCCAATGCTTTTGAACTTCCTTACATGAATTCCAAATTTATATAAACTGTTTTATGTAAATGTTTTTCTTAATCCATTATTATAGAAATATTCCATCATTTTAAATCCTTTGCTCAATTTTTTTTATCATTTGAAATTGTATAGCATGTTTTGTTAAAATATTCTTTTGAATTTCCAAACCTGTTTATTTGAAAATTGAAAGCTTTTCTTTTGATAATCTATATTTGTCATCTGTTACAGAATCGTTGGTGGTATCCTACTGGGCTTAGGATCACACCCTACTTATGCCTTCTGGTGTTTGTAGAATTTCTTTTTCCAGTATCAATCAAAGGAAAGGGACCTCTTGGAGGTGGATCCAGCTGTTGATCTTGGGTCTTAGTGAGTTGTGTCCTTAGGGACCTTGGGGCTGTTTTTTCCATTATTAGTACTTGGGTTGTAGTACATTGGGCTTTTTATGCCTCTTTGTATTCTTGTACATTACTCCCAGTGGATTTCCTTTTTGTTTTGCATACTGTATTGTTTCTTTTGCTTCTGTATTCTTGTGGAATAATCGTCCCCACTTTCATGTTGTGTGATGCCAGGTGCTAGTCGCCGACCTGTGGGGATCGGGAAAGCCCTTTGGGCTAAGTCAGGGCCAGCTAGGTTATCGGGTTACTAGGGTACCCGGGTTGGTTCGTGACAAAGTGGTATCAAAGGGAGGTTGATTTCTCGATTGACTTAATGCCTGGTACTCAACTAGTTTCTATTCCCTCTTACCAAATGGCTTCAGCTAACCTAAAAGAACCAAAGTCTTAGATAGACAATCTTCTTGAGAATGATTTTATATGCCCGAGTGTGTCACCTTGGGAAGCACCTGTTCTCTTCGCCAAGAAGGTTGATGGTTCTCTTCGCTTTTGTGTTGATTATAGAAAGCTCCATCAAGTTACGATAAAGAACAAATATCCATTACCAAGAATTTATGATTTGTTTGATCAATTGAAAGGGGAAAAGTGGTTTTCAAAAATTGATCTTCGATCTGGTTACCATCATTTGAGGATAAATGAATCTGACATTCATATGACCGCTTTTCGGAGTAGGTATGGAAATTATGAGTACATTGTTATGCCCTTCAGCCTAACAAATTCTCCTGCAGTTTTCATGGATTTGATGAACAAGGATTTCCATGAGTATCAAGATACTTTTGTGGAAGTCTTTGTGGATGAAATTCTTGTTTACTCCATGTCTGGGGAAGATCATGTGCATCTTCTATGAACCGTTCTATGTCTTCTAAGGAATCACTGACTTTATGCCATGCTTTCAAAGTGCAATTTCTGGATCCGAAAAGTGAAATTCTTTGGACATTTCAAGTCAGAACAAGGAATATCAGTTGATCTTGAGAAGTTGAATGGTGTTTTGACTTGGGAACAACCACGAAATGTTTTTGAGATTCGGAGCTTCTTGGTCTTAGTAGGATATTATCACTGGTATGTTAAAGACTTCTCAAATTTATATTCTCCAATGACTGCTCTGACTCGAAAGGGAGTGAAGTTTTCCTGGAATGATAAATGTCAGAATTATTTTGTGGTGCTAAAGCTCCTTTTTATTACTGCACCGGTGTTAACTCTTCCTGTGTTTGGGATACGTTATGTGGTCTTTTGTGATGCATCGGGTTCAAATTTGGGATGTATCCTTATTCAAGGTAATCATGTTGTTGCAGATGGATCTCATCAACTTATGTCTCATGAGAAGAACTATCCTACCCATGACCTTGAACATGTATTTGTAATGAATGCACTTAACTGTTGGAGATATTACCTTTATGGAGAAAGGATTAATGTGTATTCAGACCACAATATCTTGAGTTATATATTCTTTGAAAAATATTTTAATCTCCACCAAATATGTTTGGTGGGGTACCTGCAATATTTCAACTTTGACATTGCCTATACCCCAGGAAAAGGGAATGTAGTTGTAGATTCGTTAAGAAGGAAACTTCCATCACAGGATTTGAAAGAATCTTTATAAGAGTGGAGTTTGATGGATCTTTTTGCTCAGTTTCATATTAGAGTTCAGTGGAAGGGGAATGAATTTTCTCTATCCAGTGTTCAACTAACTTCTGATATCCTCTAGTTAATTCTTCAGGAACAAAAACTGGATGATGAATTCCATAGAATCAGGGACTCTCTTTATGGTGGGGAGACCGACACCCAGTGGACGTTCTACAAAGAGGGTGTTCTGTGTTATCGAATCTATTACGTTGTGTCGTTAGCAGTAAGGAAGGATGTGATGGGGGGTTTCCATAACTCTCAGTGGGCTATGCACCAGGGAACCATAAAGATGTTCTATGATATGTGGCGACAGTTCTGGTAGACAGGAATGAGATGAGACATTGATGAGTTTGTATCTCGTTGCTATACATGCCAGCAGGTGAATGTCGAGCACCCGAAACCTTTGGGTTTGCTTCAACCACTTCCAGTCCCTACATTGATGTGGGATGAAATCTCTATGGACTTTGTGATTGGGTTAACTCAAACCCAGAGGAAGAAGAACGCGATATGGTTTGTGATCGATAGGCTGACCAAGTCGCCTCACTTTATACCTATTCAAGATACAACCAATCTTGATGTGTTGGAAAATATCTATGTGAAATAAATTGTTCTTTTTCACGGAGTGCTGTCTGCTATAGTCCCTGATAGGAATCATCGGTGTACTTCTCACTTTTGGATAGGCCTTCAGGAGGCACTGGGATATCAGGTCCATTTGAGCACGGCCTACCATCCACAGTCAGATGACCAATCAGATAGAGCTATTCTGATCCTTGAGGATATGCTCCACGCATGTGTTCTCGACTTTGGTGGGTCTTGGGATGATCAGCTAGGGATAGTGGAGATTTCTTTTAACATCAGTTATCAGTCTGTGATCAAAATGTCTCCTTTTGAGGCATTGTATGTCTGTCCTTATAAATCATCATTATGTTGCTCGGAGATTGGTGAAGGTTCTTTGGTAGGACCGAGTTTGATCCAAGAGATGACAGCTAAGATCCAGTTGATTCGTTAGAGAATGTTGATAGAATAGAGTCGGTATAAGTCTTAGGTTGATCATCACCGTAAACCTTTAGATTTATCAGTTTGTGACTAGTTTTTCTTGAAAGTTTCACCCCGATTAGGTCATTGACTTCTTGGGAGGCAATGGAAGCATGCTCCTTGATTTGTGGGACCTTTTGAGGTTGTTGGTCCTATAGGGAAATTTTCTTACCATCTAGCTCTACCACCACAGCTGATGTTGATACATTACATGTTCCATGTATTGTAGCTGTGAAGGTATCTCTCTGATCCATCTCATGTTCTGAGCTAGAGTGTTCTTGAGATTGAACCAGATTTATCTGTTACTGAATGACCAGTCAGGGTTATTGATTCTGAGGCCAAGGTACTTTGTGGGAGAATGATACCTCTGGTCTGTGTACTTTGGCAGCATGGTTCTGATTCTCATGGGACCAAGGAAAGGGAGGCACTAAAGAGAGAGCAGTGGCCTCATCTTTTTGACGTAGAGGTTTCTTCATAGGATTTATGGGGATAGAAAGATCTTATGGTGGGGCGGTTTTAACATCACGTTACATTTTCAGGTACTTTTGATGTTTCTAAGTACATCTGTTTTGGAGTAGTGACTTGGGAGAGTCGAGATAACTTTAAATGTTGTTTTTGGGAAAAGGGGAAATCGCACGGGCGGCGCACGGGTTGTCTAAACTTTGTGGCCAAACCGTGCGCAGTTGGCCTGGGAGGTAGTAGCTTCTACACGGGCAGCGCACGGTTTGTCTAACCGTGCTACCAAACTGTGCATGATGGGTGGACGTGGCAGTATATTAGGCATGGCTAGCACACGGTTTTTCAAACCATGTGAACTAACCATGCAACCACTTAAATGAGATCCTTAAATTGTAGATCTCACTCGGTTTTGCCTCTAAGTGCCTTTTTTTTCCTCTTATGCGGCCCTAACTCGGGATTTTTCTTATACTATGTTCAGAGAAGGTTCGCCCATCATTCTGGAGGTGATCCAAAGGCTCCTCTTGGTGAATCGAAGCCGGATTCTAGAGGTATGTGATCGTTCTTCATCGTTCTTGATCGGTTTCTTAGATCTGCTTAGATCTACTTCTCTTCTTCTCTCGGTTTCTTAGATCTACATCCGTTATGGGTAGATCTAAGTGTGTGGTACCAAATATGATGAGTTTTGGTCTTGATATTGCTAGGAGAAGAGATATAAGGCAGGTTCTTGATGAAGCAACCCATTTTTCTTGAGCGTTCTCGACTGTTGTGGTTTTGTTCAAAACCTTAGAAGTAGGTGGTTCCGTCCCGACATGCCAAATTGATTATTATAGTATTTTCTTGATTTATTTAAATTGATGATTTAAAATCAATTACTCAAGTTTGATTTCATTTAAATTGATAACAACTCGATTCTAATGAATGGAGTTATTTGAAATGGTTTTGGCATGGAAATTTGGAAAAATCCCAATTCCATTCAATTGGGTGTGTTTATCGAAATTGGAAGATTAAAATTGTTGAATTTAAATTGTGGATTTGATGGAAATGATTTCAATTAAATTGTTGAATTTTACTGTGGGAACAAATTGTGTAATGATAGAATTGGTTTTGAATGGATTTCCAACTGGTTAAAATGGCTTAAAATGATTTGATAGAAATCCATTGCTTTTATCTTGTGAAAAAGGCATGTTTTGAATAAAACCAGTTTTGGTTTTAAATGGAATGAAATTGGAACTTTTGAAAACAAATAATGGGTTTTCTTTTATTTTAAACTTTCTTATATAGTTCACCCATCATGTAAGAGCGCATGCTATCCTTATGTAGTTAGTGAGTTATTTGGATACACTCTAGGCTACGACAACGTTCTAAAACATACATGCGGCGGGTCACATCCCCCATGGGTTGGTGATGAGTCTCCTTTGGCTAGTGTCATAGGGACGTGTGTATACACATTTTTCTAAGTTCACATAGAGAGTACAGATTCATATAACTGGTTAATACTATCGCACCTTTTGACAGATGACCATGTTGATCGCTTGTTTGTTTATATTTGAGATATAAATGTATGCCAATTATTTTGAAATGCTTTACATGCCTTCTAGATTTATATAAAATATTTTATACAAATGTTTTTCTTAAGCCATTATTTTATAAATATTCCGTCATTGTAAAGCCTTTTCTTAAATTAATTTTTTTATCATTGGAAAATGTATAGCATGTTTTGTTAAAATATGATTTTGAATTTCCAAACCTTTTTATTTGAAAATAGAAAGATTTTATTTGGATAATATATATTTGGAATCTATTACGAAATATTTGGTGGTATCCTACTGGGCTTAGGATCACACCCTACTTGCGCCTTCAGGTGTTTGTAGACTTTCTTCTTCAATGATCGAGCAAAGGGAAGGGACCCCTTGGAGGTTGATCTAGCTGTTGATCTTTGTTCTTGGTGAGTTGTGTCCTTAGGGACCTTGGGGTAGTTTTTCCCATTTTTAGTACATGGGTTGTAGTACATTGGACTTTTTATGCCTCTTTGTATTCTGGTACATTACTCCCAGTGGAGTTCCTTTTTGTTTTGCATATTGTCTTATTTATTTTGCTTCCATATTCTTGTGGAAAAATCATTCCAACTTTCATGTTGTGTGATGCCAGGTGCTAGTCGCCGACCTGTGAGGATCGGGAACTCCCTTCGGGTTATGTCAGGGCCGGCTCCGTAATCGGGTTACCAAGGTACCCGGGTTGGTTCGAGATAAAGTGGTATCAAAGGGATGTTCATTTCTCGATTGACATAATGCCTGGTACTCAACCAGTTTATATTCCCTCTTACCGAATGGCTCCAGATGAACTAAAAGAACTGAAGTCTCAGTTAGACGATCTTCTTGAGAATGGTTTTATACGCCCAAGTGTGTCACCTTGGAAACACCTGTTCTCTTTGCCAAGAAGGCTGATGTTCTCTTCGCTTATGTGTTGGTTATCGAAAGTACTATCAAGTTACGATAAAGAACAAATATCTTTTACCACGAATTATTGATTTGTTTGATCAATTGAAAGGGAAAAGTGGTTTTCAAAAATTGATATTCAATATGATTACCATCAGTTGAGGATAAAAGAATCTGACATTCATAAGACTATTTTTTGGAGTAGGTATGGACATTATGAGTACCTTGTTATGCCCTTTGGCCTAACAAATGCTCCTGAAGTTTTCATGGCTTTGATGAACAAGGTTTTCCGTGAGTATCTAGATACTTTTTTGGTAGTAATCATGGATGACATTCTTGTCTACTCCAAGTCTGAGGAGGATCATGTGCATCATCTGCAAACCGTTCTGAGTCTTCTAAGGAATCACTAACTTCATGCCAAGCTTTCAAAGTGAGATTTCTGGATTCGGGAAGTGAAATTCTTGGGGAATGTCATGTCAGAACAAGGAATATCACTTGATCCGGAGAAGGTGAATGCTGTTATGACTTGGGAAAAACCACGAATTGTTTTCATGATTTGGAGATTCTTGGGCTTTGCAGGATACTATCGCCAGTTTGTTAAAGACTTCTCAAAGTTAGCTTCTTTAATGACTTCTCTGACTTGAAATGGAGTGAAGTTATCCTGGAATGATAAATCTCAGAATTCTTTTGTTGAGCTAAAGCATATTTTGAATACTACTCTTGTTTTAACTCTTTCTAAGGCTGGGATAGGTTACATGGTCTTCTATGATGCATCGGGTTCTAGTTTGGGATGTTTCCTTATGCAAGGTATTCATGTTGTTGCCTATGGATCTCATCATCTTAAGTTTCATTAGAAGAACTATCCTACCCATGACCTTGAACTTGCAGTTTTAATGCACGCACTTAAGTGTTTGAAACATTACCTTTATGGAGAACGGTTTACATTGTATTCAGACCACAAGAGCTTGAGTTATATCTTCTCTCAAAAAGATTTGAATATCTGTCAAAGATGTTGGGTGGAGTACCAGCAAACATTCGACGTTGAAATTGCCTATACCCAGGGAAAAGGGAATGTAGTTGTAGATGTGTTAAGAAGGAAACTTCCATCACAGGCTGTGAAATAATCTTCAGAAGAGTGGAGTTTGATGGCTCTTTTTTCTTAGTTTCATATTGGAGTTCAGTGGAAGGGGAATGAAGTTTCATCAGCCAATGTTCAGTTGACTTATACTCTCCTTGAGTTAATTCTTCAGGAACAACAACTAGATGATGAATTCCATCGCATTAGGGACTCTCTTTATGGTGGGGAGACCGACACCCAGTGGTCGTTCTCCAAAGAGTGTGTTATGTGTTATCGAAAAAAATACATTATGTCGTTAGCGGCTAGGAAGGATGTGATGGGGGTTTCCATAATTCTCAGCGGGCTGTGAACCCTGGAACCACGAAGATGTTCTATGATATGCAGCGATAGTTCTGGTGGCCAGGTATGAGACGAGGCATTGCTGAGTTTGTATCTCGTTTCTATACATTCCAGCAGGTGAAAGACGAGCACCAGAAACCTTCAGGTTTTCTTCAACCACTTCCATTCCCTACATTGAAGTGGGATGAAATCTCTATGGACATTTTGATTGAGTTAACTCAAACCCATAGGAAGAAGAATGCGATATGGGTTGTTATCAATAGGCTAACCAATTCATCTCACTTTATACCTATTCGAGATACAACCAAAGTTTAGGAGTTGTGAAATATCAATGTGAAAGAAATTGATCATTTTCATAGAGTTCCGTCTGCTATAGTATCTGATAGGGATCCTTGGATTACTTCTCACTTTTGGAGAGGCCTTTTGAAGGCACTGGGATCTCATGTCTGTTTGAGCACGACCTACCATCCACAGGCAGATGGCTAGTCAGAGAGAGCTATTCAGATCCTTGAGTATATGCTCCGCGCATGTGTTATCGACTTTTTTGGGTCTTGGGATGATCATCTGGGGCTAGTTGAGTTTTCTTATAACAACAGTTATCAGTCTGCGATCAAAATGGCTCCTTTTGAGGCATTGTATGACTGTCCTTGTAAATCTCATTTATGTTGGTCATAGATTGGTGAATTTTATTTTGTAGGACCGAGTTTGTTCCAAGAGACAACAGTTAATATCCAGTTGATTCATCAGAGAATGATTACAGCGTAGAGTCGGTACAAGTATTATGCTGATAGTCACTGTAAACCTTTACAGTTCTTAGTTGGTGACCAGGTTTTCTTGAATTTTTCACCCCAATTAGGTCATCGTTAGCTTGAGAGGCAAGGGAATCTTGCTCTTCATTTTTTGGGACCTTTTGAGGTTGTTGGTCTTGTAGGGAAAGTTTCATACTGTCTAACTCTACCACCATAGCTGAAGTCAATACATAACGTGTTCCAAGTATCGTACCTTTGAAGGTATCTCTCTGATCCATCTAATGTTGTGAGATGGAGTGATCTTGAGATTGAAATAGATTTATCTGTTACTTAATGACCAGTCAGGGTTGTTGATTCTGAGACCAAGGTACTTCATGGGAGAATGATACTTCTAGTTCATGTACATTGGCAGAATGGTTCTGATTATCACGGGACATGGGAAAGGGAGGCACTAATGAGAGATCATTGGTCTCATCTTTTTGAAGCAAAGGATTCCTCATAGGATTTCTGGGGATAGAAAGATATTACGGTGGGGAGGTTGTAACATCATGTTATGTTTTTAGGTACTTTTGATGTTTCTAAGTACCTCTATTTTTGTGTAGTGACTTGGGAGTGTTGGGAGAACTTTAAATTTTGTTTTAGGGAAAAGGGGATGTCACACGGGCAGTGCACGGGTTGTCTAAACCGTGCGGCTAAACAATGCACAGTTGGTCTTGGAGGCAGTAGCTTCCACACGAGCAGCACACAGTTTTCCTAACCGTGTGGCCAAACCATGCGTGAAGGGTGTATGAGGCAGTAGCTAATGCATGGCTAGCACACTGCTTGTCAAACCGTGCGAACAAACCATGTGGCCACTTAAATGAGATCCTTACATTGTGGATCCCACTCGGTTTTTCCTCTAAGTTCCAAATATTTACTCCTAAGAGGACCAAAATCGGGATTTGTCTTCTCCTAAGGTTAGAGAAGGTTCTCCAATCATTATGGAGGTGATCCAAAGGCTCCTCTTAGTGAATTGAATCCAGACTATTGAGGTATGTGATCATTCTTCATCGTTCTTGATCGATTTTTTAGATCTACTTTGATCTACTTCTCCTCTTCTCTCAGTTTCATAGATTTATGCCCGTTATGGGTAGATCTAAGTGTGTGGTACCAAATATGATGAGTTTTGGGCTTGATCATTCTAGGAGAAGTGATCTATGGCAGGTTCTTAAAGAAGCAACATGTTTTTCTTGAGTGTTCTCGACTGTTGTGGTTTTGCTCAAAAACTTCAAAGTAGGTGGTTTTGTCCCGACTTTCCAAATTTATTATTATTGTATTTTCTTGATTTATTTCAATTGTTGATTTAAATTTCAATTTCACAAGTTTTATTTCAATTAAATTGTTATAAACTCAATTCCAGTTAATCGAGACATTTGAAATGGTTTTGGCATGGAAATTTGGAAAAACCCCAATTCCATTGAATTGGGTGTGTTTATGGAAATTGGCAGATTTAAATTGTTGAATTTAAATTGTGTATTTGATGGAAATTATTTCAATTAAATTTTTTAATTTAATTGTGGGAACAAATTTTGTAACGATGGAATTAGTTTTGAATGGATTTCAAACTCGTGAAAATGGCTTAACCCATTGGTTTTATCATGTGAAGAAGGCATGTTTTGAATAAAACCAGTTTTGGTTTTAAATAGAATGAAATTGGCACTTTTTAAATGGAAGAATGGGATTGATTGTATTTTAAGCATTCTTAAAATAGTTCTCCCATCATATAAGAGCGCATGCAAGCCTTAGGTAGTAAGTGAGTTATTTGGATACACTTTACGCTACGAAAACGTTCTAAAACATATTTGCAGTGGGTCACATCCCTGACAGATTAGTGGCGAGTCTCCTTTGGCCATTGTCATATGGACGTGTGTATACACATTTTTCTGAGTTCACATAGAGAGTTCAGAATCATATAACTAGTTAATACTAGTGTAGCTTTTGGAAGATGACCATGTTGCTCGCTTGTTTGTTTATTTTTGAGATATAAATGTATGCCAATGCTTTTGAACTGATTTACAAGCCTGCTGGATTTATATAAACTATTTTATATAAGTTTAATGATATGGAATTGTTTTATAAATATTCCATCATTGTAAAGCCTTTGCTTAAATTAATTTTTTTTATCATTTGAAAATTTATAGAATATTTTGTTAAAATATGCTTTTGATTTTCCAAACCCGTTTATTTGAAAATTGAAAGCTTTTCTTTGGATAATCTATATTTCGCATCTGTTACAGAATATTTGGTGGTATGCTACTGGGATTAGGCTCACACCCTACTTGTTCCTTCAGGTGTTTGTATACTTTCTTCTTCCAGGATTGAACAAAGGGAAGGGACCTCTTGGAGGTGGATCCAGCTGTTGATCTTTGGTCTTGGTGAGTTGTGTCCATAGAGACCTTGGGGATTTTTTTCCCATTTTTATTACTTGGGTTTTTGTACTTTGGGATTTTTAATCCTCTCTGTATTCCGGTACATTACTCCCTGTGGATTTCCTTTTTGTTTTTCATACTATCCTATTTCTTTTGCTTCTGTATTCTTATATAAAAATCATTCCCACTTGCATGTTGTGTGATTTTAGGTTCTAGTCACTGACCCGTGGGGATCCAGAACGCCCTTTGGGCTATGTCTGGGCCGACTCGGTTATCAGGTTACTAGGGTACCCAGGTTTGTTCGTGACATAAACCATTAAAAATTCTCATAAATACTAAAAATTCTAATAAAACCTAAAAAGTCATAACAACCACTCATATATATTATCAAAAACTAAAAAACACTCATATACACTAATAAAAACACTAACATACACTAGTAAACCCTAAAAATCCCTAACAAACCCTAATAAACTGTACTCAGCCCAAATAAACCCCCATAAAACCTTAAAGATACTGACTCAATGCTAATAAAACCCTAAAAATACATAATCAACCCTAAAAAACCTTAACACACCATAATAAACCCCACTAAACCCTAAAAATGCAAATATACCATTAAAAATCCCTAAAACCCCTAATAAATTCTAAAAAATCCTAACACATCTTAAAAGCGTTAACAAACCAGAATAAACACTACTAAACACTAAAAAACCCTAATATACCCTCTTAAAATTTAATAAACCATAATGATTTGTAATAAAACTTAATAAATCCTAAACATCCCCAAATATACCATAATATACCATAATATACCCTAATAAACCCAACTCAATCCTAATAAAACCCTAAACAAATCTAATAAACCCTAATAAACCTTGACACACCATAGTAAACCCTAATAGAATCATAATAACCCCCACCAGACCCTAAAAAATGCTAATATACCATTAAAAACCCCTAAAACCCTAATAAACCACAATAAATGTCAATAACACCTAAAAATCCTAAAAAATGATAGTAAACCCTAAAAATACCTTTAATTATAATAGTAGTAATAACGCATGTGCATGTGCGTAAGCATGTGCATGGTTTAAATAATAAATCATAATACAAGTGCATGTGCATATGCATGCACATTTTCATGTGAATGATAATAAATAATAAATTATAAATAATGACACATGTGAATTGCATGTGTATGTGCATGTGCATGTGAATGATAAGAAATAATAAATAATTACGCACATACAAGTGCATGTGCCTATTCATGTGCATGTGCATGTTCATGTGCATTGTAATAAACAATAAATAATAACCAAGTCCAGATGAATGTGCATTTGCATGTGAATGATAATAAATAATAAATAATAACGCATGTGATAATAAAATAACGCAGGTGCAATGCGTGTGAACGTGCATTAGAATAAATAATAACAACACGTGTGATAATAGAATAACGCAAGTGCATTGCATTTTCATATGAATTATAATAAATAATATATAATAATGCACGTGCATGTGCATTTACATGTAACGATAATGATAATGACGCATTCACCTGCATCGTAATAAATAATAAATAATAAATAACCTTACATGTGATTGTGCATTTGTATTTGATCGTACAAACAACAACACGAACAAGAATAATAATAATAATAATAATAATAATGGAATAACACAAGTTCATTTCATGTGCACGTGCATCATAGTAAATAATAAATAAATAATAATAAATAAGAACACACATGCATATTCATGTGCCTTCACATTTTAGGATAATATTTATTATACTAATTGTAATAATAATAATAATAAGGCATGCACGTGCATGGTAATAAAACATAAATAACAACGCACATGCATGTGCATTTTCATGTGATAATGATAATAATGGTGATGATAATAATAATAATAATAATAATTTTTATAATAATAATAATAATAATAATAATAATAATAATAAAAGAATAATGCAAGTGCATTACGTATGCACGTAGGTGGTAATAAATAATAAATAATAACTCATGAGAATCTACATTTGCATGTGATGATAGTAATAATAACAGTAGTAGTAATAATAGTAGTAGTACTGGTGATAATAGTATTAGTACTAATGCATATGATAATAGAATATTTCATGTACATTACGTGTGCATGTGTATGGTAATAAATAATAACTCTTGTTCATTTCATTTTCATGTGATGATGATGATAATAATAATAATAATAATAAGAATAATATGATTATTAATAATAACAAGCCATGTGATAATAGAATAGTGGACATTCATTTAATGTGCATGTATTTTCATTTGGATGTGCAATTGCATGTGATAACAACAACAACAACAACAACAACCACAACAAAAACCACAACAATAATAATAACAATAAAAATAACAATGCATGTGATAATAAAATAATGTGTATGCATTACCTGTGCACGTGCATGTTAATAAAAATATAATAATAACTCATGTGCATGTGCATGTTCATTTTCATGAGATGATGATAATAATTAAAATAATAATTGTAATAATAAGTTATAGTTGTTTGAAAAAACAACAGATAGGACAAAAGTGCTAGAAATGGTGTCTCGAAAAACCTAACAAATAAAAAAGTCATTAAAAAAGGCATAAATTCTTCATCAGGTGTCCATTTCTGCTCTGTGAATAGTAAAACTAAATATCATGGAACAAACTACGATAAAAACAGGTTTCGGAGGCCGAATAGACACACAGATCAGAAGTTGTGACCCTTTTAAGAAAAAATTCATAAGGATCCGGACACGGAAATGGAGTTTTGGAGGCCTTCTGATGGGTGTTTTGGATTTTAGGGTCCCAAAAATGACTTCAACTTTATTCAAGTTAGCCTTCTGTGTAGAACTCTTCGCTTCCTTCGATTTGATATGTGGTAGAGCTCAAACAGACAACCGGAGTGAATGTTAAGGCAGTTTGAATTGGACTTTTTTGGAGTGGTATAACTAATATATCTTTTGTTACTTTGATCTTCTCACAGTTCTTATTATACATGGTCCTCACTCATCTCACAAGATTTGATTTTACTTGTCACAGTGCTCAAATGGACACCTGAAGGAGAAATTGTGCCTATTTTTTTGAGTTGCGGGTTTCATAGGATTTTAGGTGCTAGGAGGATTACTCAATTTAAAATGATAGTAACTTATTCTACGTGTGTTAATTTTGGATATACCACAAATCAAATCGTAGATAGTGAAAATATGCACACTCTGGTAACCACTGGAACCCTTTCTGACATTCTTCCACCCCCAAAATACCCAAAATCGCTTTGGAAGGTCAAAAGATTGGCTTCTGGTGTCCGTTTTTCAATAACTTCTTCTATGGTTGTCTGTTTTGCCTCTACCACATATCAAAACAAAGCGTGAGACTAGACCTACACTCT
This sequence comes from Viscum album, assembly GCA_963277665.1. Classification (NCBI taxonomy): domain Eukaryota; kingdom Viridiplantae; phylum Streptophyta; class Magnoliopsida; order Santalales; family Viscaceae; genus Viscum; species Viscum album. Next base: position 786,421,131 of record OY728167.1, read on the forward strand.
TATAACCACTGAAGCACCTTCTCACATCCTTGAAGGCCCAAAAAGGTACTAAAACCCTCCAAAAGACCATAACTTCTACTCAAGGAGTCAGTTTTTCCTCTACCATATATCAAATCAAATTTTTCGACTAGATCTACAAATCTGGGACCAATAGGAACACAATATGACATTCTTAAAGTCCCAAAAGGTCCTTAAGTCCTCCAAAAGACCATAACTTCTACTCTGGGAGTCTGTTTCACCTCTACCACATATGAAATTGAATTTGGTGACTAGCACTACACTTTTGAGAAAACCATGAACAACAAAATAACCTTAAAAAACATGAATAAACCCATAAACACTAAAAACCATTAAAAAACACTCAAAACCCCTAACAAACCCTAAAAACCCTAAAAATCACTAATAAACACTAACAAACCCCAAAAACCCAAAAAAACCTAAAAACATAACAAACCCTAAATACCCTAACAAACCATATCAAGACCTAACAAACCCCAAGAAACACTAAGATACCCCAAAAAACACAAAAACTCTGAAGAAAACCTAAAAACCCCCTAAGAAACAATAATAAACCCTAACATAACCCTAAAAACCCTAAAAACCCTAAAAAACCCTAAGAAAATCTAAAAACACTAACACACCCTTAGAAACCCCAACACACCATTAGAAACCCTAATACACCCTTAGAAACCCCAACTCACCCATAGAAACACTAACACAACCTTAGAAACCCTTAGAAACCATATCACACCCTTAGAAACCCTAACCTGCCCATATAAACCCTAACCCAGCCATAGAAATGCTAACACACCCTTAAAAACCCTAAAAAACCATTAGACACCCAAAATCACTCTAATAAGAACTAATAAATCCTAGAAAACCCTACCAACCAATAATAAACCATAATAAACCCTAATAAACCCTAAAACCCACTACTAAATCCTAATAAACACTAATAAATCGTAATAAACACTAGAAACCCTATTAGACCCAATAAAAGATAAAAAATACCTTAAAACCCAAATATACAACAAAAACACTATTAAACCATTCAAAATGCTAATATTCACAAAAAAACCCTAACAAACCCAGCAAAACCTGACAAAATCCTAAAAACCCATAAAAACCCAAAAAACCCAAAACACCCCTAGAATCCCTAAAAACCCTAAAAAATCCTAAAAAACCCTAAAACCCCTAAAACCCCTAAAACCCCTAAAAACGAAAAAACAAAAAAACTCGAAAATAAAGCTAAAAACCCTAAAAAACCTCAAAAAACCTCAAAAAACCCTAAAAACGTAGAAACAATTAAGAACGCTAAAAACCCATAAAAATCCTAAAAATTCCCAAAAAAACCCTAACAAACACTATGAACCGTTTAAAACCCTAAAAACCCCAAACAAACCCTAACAACCACTAATAACACCTAAGAACCACTAATAAACCCTAACAATACATAAAACCCACTATTAAAGCGTAAAAACACTAATAAACACTAATAAATCGTAATAACCTATAATAAACCCTAACAAACTCTATTAGACCCTAATGAACGCTAAAAATCCCTAAAACCCCTAATATACAATAAAAACACAATTATACTATAATAAACCCTAATAATTAGTAAAATCTCTAACAAACCTGACAAAATGGTACAAAAATCTACAAATAATAGCCTACAAAACCCTACAATCCACTAATAAACCCTAAAAAACCCTAATAACCCCAAAATAAATTGTAAAAAACCCTAACAACCCCAAATAAATTGTAACAAATCTTAACAACGCCCAATAAGTCGTAAAAAAATGAAACAAACCATAACAAACCACTAATAAACCCCAATAAACCTTAACAAATCATAATAAACCCTAATAAATCGTAATAAACCTAAATAAACGTTAATAAACCCTAATAAATAAAATAAACACTAAAAACCCCTAATAAATCCTAAATAACCCTAAAAAAGTTTCATAAACACTAGAAAAAGCTATTAATGACTACAAAATTCCAATAAAACTCTAATATACAATAAAAATGCTAATAAATAGTAACAAATCCTAAAGGACACTAATAAACCCTAAAGAACCCTAATAAACCCTAAATAACCATACTAAACTCTAAAGAACACTAAAAAACCCCAAAGAACCCAAAAAATGCTAAAACACATTATATAAACCCTAAAAACCGCTACAATACCCAAAAAACCCTAAAACCCTCTAAAAAACCTAACAACCCCTATCAATACCAAAAAAACAAATAAACCCATAAAACCCCCCAAAACACATAAAAAATCCATCAGATACCATAAAAACCCATAAACACTTGTTAATAACCCTTAAAAAACCTAAAAACACTACAAACCATAAACAACCATTAAAACCCTAAAAAAAGGCTTCAAATAGATACATAAACCCTAAAAACCTTACATAAACCCTTAAAAATGAAACAAAAACCCTAAAAACACAACATGAACCATAAAACGCAACATAAACCAAAAAAACGCTACATAAACCCTAAAAGCACTACATAAACCATAGACCTATAACATAAACCCTAAAAAAACAAAACATAAACCCTAAAAAATGCAACATAAACATTATAAAACGCTACATAAAACCTAAAAACACAATATAAACCCTAAAAACACAACCTGAACCCAAAATACATTATATAAACCCTAAAAAATGAAACATAAACGCTACATCACCCCTAAAAATGCTACATAAACCCAGAAAACACAAGATAAACCCTAAATAATGCTATATAAAACCTAAACCCCAAACACGCTACGTAATCCCTAAACACGTTACATAAACCCTAAGAAATGCTATATAAAACCTAAAACCACTAACTAAACCCTAAAAGTGCTACATAAACACTGAAAATACTTCATAAACTCAAACAACGCTACAAAAACACTAAAATATGCTACAAAAACCCGAAATACTCTTCAAAACCCTAAAAAATATTAAACCCAAATATACCGTAATAAAAAAAACCCCAAATAAACTCTAATAATCCCTAAAAAGGCTTTATAATCCCTAAAAACCCTATAAAACACTACTCAACCGTAATAAAACCCCAAAAATTCCTAATAAACCCTAATAAATGATAATAAAACCTAATAAACACTAAAAACACGATAAGAAAAACTAAACACCACTAAACAACCCTAATAGACACTAATAAACACTAATAAACAATAATAAACCCCAGAAAAACCCTAAAATCTATTATAAACCATAAATAAATCCAAATAAACCCTAATCAACCCTAACAAACCTTAACACACCATAATGACCTCTACTGAAACCCTACAAAGCCCTAATAATAAAAATAAATGCTAGTATACCTTAAAAAATCCCTAGAAACCCTGATAAACTCTAATATAACCTAATAAACCCTAAAAATGCTCACAAACAATAAAAAATGGTCACAAACAATAAAAACACGCTATATTACCTAAAAGGACCTAAAAACACTAATATAACCTAAAAAGACAAAAAAACGCTAATATACATTAAAAATCCCTAGAAACAATAATAAACCATAATAAACTCTAATATAACCTACGAAACCCTAAAAATGTTCACAAACTAAAACAAAACTCTCACAAACAATAAAAAATTCTATATTATCTAAAAAGACTTAACAAACACTAATATAACCTAATAAAATTAAAAAACTAATAAACCCCTAACAAACCCTAATAAACCATAAAAATCCATAATAAACGCAAATAAGAACTAATAAACCCCAATAAAACCATAATAAAACCCGAAAAAAACATTCTCCACCCAAATAAACATTAAAACACCATAATTAATCCTAATAAAATACAACTAAACCCCAATAAACTAAAAAAACACAAACATGCCATTAAAAAGCCCTAGAAACCCTAATAAACAATAATAAATTCAAATAAAACCTAATAAACCATAAACAATGCTCACAAACACTAAATACACGATAATAAAACCGAAAAATTCCTAACAACACCTCATATATATTAACAAAAATTAAAAAACACTCATATACCCTAATAAAAACACTAACAAACCCTAAAAATCCCGAACAAACCCTAAAAACTCGTACCCGACCCTAATAAAACCTTAAAGATACCGAATCAACCCAAATAAAACCCTAAAAATATCTACTCAACCCTAATAAACCTTAACACACCATAATAAACCACACTAAACCCTAAAAACGCAAATATACCATTAAAAATCCCTAAAACCCCTAATAAATGCTAATAAAACCTAACAAAGCTTAAATGTGCTTATAAAACCGAATAAACACTACTAAACACTAAAAAACCTAATATACCCTCTTAAAAATTAATAAATCATAATGAACCATAATAAACCCTAATAAATCCTAAACATACCCAAATATACCATAATATACCATAATATACCCTAATAAACCCAACTCAATACTAATTAAACCCTAAAAATACCTAATAAACCATAACACACCATAATAAACCCTAATAAAATCCTAATAACCCCCACAAAACCCTAAGAAAAGATAATATACCTTTAAATAACCCTAAAACCCTAACAAATCATAATAAATGTTAATAACACCTAAAAATTCTAAAAAATACTAGTAATCCCTAAAAATACCTCTAATAATAATAGTAGTAATAACGAGCGTGCATGTGCATATGCATGTGCATGGTTTAAATGATAAATCATAACGCACGTGCAAGTGCATATGCCGGTGCATTTTCATGTGAATGATAATAAATAATAAATTATAAATAATAACACATTTGAATTACATGTGTATGTGCATGTGCATGTGAATGATAATAAATAATAAATAACAATGCACATCCAAGTGCATGTGCATGTGCATATGTATGTGCATGTGCATGTGCATGGTAATAAAAAATAAATAATAACCAAGTCCACAGGAATGTGCATTTTCATGTGAATGATAATAAATAATAAATAATAACTGATGTGATAATAGAATAATGCATGTGCATTGTGTGTGCACATGCATGAGAATAAATAATAATAACACATGTGATAATAGAATAACGCAAGTGCATTTCATTTGTATGTGCATGATAATAAATAATATATAATAATGCACGTGTATGTGCATTTACATGTAATGATAATGATAATGAGGCATGAACATGCATGGTAATAAATAATAAATAACAATGCACATGCATGTGCATTTGTATTTTATAATACAAACAACAACAACAACAACAACAACAACAACAATAATAACAATAATAATAATCGAATAACATAAGTGCATTTCATGTGCACGTGCATAGTAGTAAATGATAAATAAATAATAATAAATAAGAACCCACATGCATGTGAATTTGCATTTACATTTGATGATAATATTAATAATACTAATTGTAATAATAATAATAATAATAATAATGAATGCATGTGTACGGTAATAAATAATAAATAACAATGAACATGCACGTGCATTATCATGTGATAATGGTAATAATAATGATAAGGATGATAATAATAATAATAATAATAATAATAATAACGCTCGTGCATTTCATTTGCATGTGATAATGATGATGATGATAATAATAATAATATTAATAATAATAACAACGCATGTGATAATATAATAATGCTCGTGCATTGAATGTGCATGTATGTGTATTCACGTGTACATTTTTATGTGATGATAATAACAATAACACCACCACCACCAACAACAACAACAAGAACAACCAAAATAATAATAATAACAATAATAATAACAACGCACGTGATAATAAAATTATGTGTGTGAATTGCATGTGCACATGCATGGTAATAAAAATATAATAATAACAGTAATAATAAGTTATAGTTGTTTAAAAAAATAGCAGTCAAGACAAAAATGTTACAAATGGGGTCTCAAAAAACCTAACAAATCTTTATGTCATTGAAAAATGCATAACTTCTTCTTCGGGTGTCCATTTTTTCTTTGTGAAAACTCAAACTGAATCTCATGTAATTAACTATGATAAAAATAGGTGTCGAAGGCCAAACATACACACAGATCAGAAGTTATGACATTTTTAAGAAAAATTTGACAGGGGTCCGTACACAGAAATGGAGTTTTGGAGGCCTTCTGATGGGTTTCTGGGATTTTAGTGTCTCAAACAAGACTTGAAAATTATTCAATTCATCCTTATGCATAGATCTCTTCTCTAATTTCTATTTAATATGTGGTGGAGCTCAAATGGACAAATGGAGCGAAAGTTATGGTCGTTTGAAGTTGAACTTTTTTTGGAGTGGTAAAACTAATATATCATATATTTCTTTGATCTTCTCATAGTTTCTACTAAACATGGTCCTCACTCATCTCACGATCTTCGATTTGACTAGTCACAATGCTCAAACAGACAACCGAAGGAGAAGTTATGCATATTTTAGTGAGCTGTGGGTTTCTTAGGTTTTTAGGTTCTAGGAGAGTTTCTCAATTTAAAAAGACAACAACTTCTGCTATGTGTGTTCATTTTTCCACTACCACATATCAAATCGAATTTTGTGAAAATAAAACACTTTGGTAACCACTGGAACCCCTTATGACATTCTTCAACCACAAAAAAGACCCAAAATCCCTTTGGATGGTCAAAAGATTGGCTTCTGGTGTCCATTTTGCAATAACTTCTTCTATGGGTGTCTGTTGTTCCTCTACCATATATCAAATAGAGGATTGAGACTAGACCTACACTCCTATAACCACTGAATCACCTTCTCACATCCTCGAAGGCCCAAAAAGGTACTTAAACCCTCTAAAAGACCATAACTTCAACTCTGAGATTCCGTTTTGCCTCTACCATATATCAAATCGAAGCTTTCGACTAGAACTACACATCTGTGACCAATAGGTACACCTTGTCACGTTCTTAAAGTCCAAAAAGGTCCTTATCTTCTCCAAATGACCATAACTTATGCTCTGGATATCTATTTCACCTCTACCACATATCAAATTGAAGCTTGCGACTAGCTTTACACATCAGTGAAAACCACGAACAACTAAATAACCCTATCAAACCATGAATAACCCCATAAACCCCATAAACCCTTAAAAACCATGAAAACCCCTAACAAACCCTAAAAAACCTTAAAAACCCTAAAAAATCCTAACAAACCCTAACAAACCCTAACAAACCCTAATAAAACCAATCAAACCCTAAAAACCCCCAAAAAACCCTAAAAAACATAACAAAGCATATCAAAAACGAAAAACCCCTAACAAGCCCTAAAAAACCCCAAGAGGCACTAAGAAACCCCAATAAACCCAAACAAAACCGAAGAAACCCTAAAAACCCCGAAGAAACCCTAACAAAACCTTATGAAAACCTAAGAAACACTATCACACCCATAGAAACCCCAACACACCCTTAGAAACCCCAACACACCCTTAGAAACCCTAGCACACCCTTAGAAACCCCAACACACCCATAGAAACCCTAACACAACCTTATAGACCCTAAGAAACCATAACATGCCCTTAGAAACCTTAACCCGCCCATAAAAACCCTAACCCACCCTTAGAAACCCTAAAATCCTTAGAAAACCTAACAAACCCATAGACACCCTAAATCAATCTAATAAGAACTAATAAATCCTAACAAACCCCACCAACCAATAATAAACCATAATAAACCATAATAAACCCTAGAGCCCACTACTAAACCCTAATAAACACTAGTAAGTCGTAATAAACCCCAAAAACCCAATTTGACCCCAATAAAAGCTACAAAATACCAAAAAACCCAAATATACAACAAAAATGCTATTAAACCATTCAAAACGCTAATATTCACACAAAAAACACTAACAGACCCGAAAAAACCTGACAAAACACTAAAAAACCCCTAAAACCCCAAAAAACCCTAAAAAACCCTAAAAACCCTAAAAACTCCTAAAAACCCTAAAAACCCCTAAAAACCCCTAAAAACATGAAAAACCCTAAAAACCCTGAAAACAAACCTAAAAACCTCAAAAAACCTCAAAAAACCTCAAAAAACGCTAAAACATCTAAAAACACTAAAAAAACTTTTAAAATCCAAAAAATGCCTAACAAAACCCTAACTAACCCTATGAAACACTTAAAAACCCTTAAAACCCCATATCAAACCCTTAAAACCTCAAAATAAACCCCAATACCCCATAAAGAACCACAAAAAACCCCAAAACCCCTAAAGAACCACTAAAGCCACTACCAACGCCACCTAAACCACAACAATTGCTACAAAAAAACCATAAAATGATCCAAAACCCAACAAAACCCCAATAAACGCTAAAATAACCCTAAAAGGCATAAAAAATAAAAACACACCAAAAAGAAAAAAATGCATAATTCCCCAAACAACTCAAAAAAACCGTAACATACCCTAAAAACTATGAAAAACCTAACAAGCCCTAACAACCACTAATAAACCCTATGAACCACTAATAAACCCTAATAACCCCTAAAACCCACTATTAAACCCTAAAAACACTAAAAACCCTAATAAACAATAATAAATCTTAATAACTTGTAATAAACCCTAAAAATCTCTATTAGACCCTAATAAATGTTACAAATGCCCTAAAACCCCTAATATAAAATAAAAAACACTATTAAACAAAAATAAACACTAATAATCACTAAAAACCCTAACAAACCTGACAAAACGCTACAAAAACCTCCAAATAATAGCCTACAAAACCCAACAACCCACTAATAAACCCTAACAAACCCTCATAACCCCTAAATTAATTGTAACAAACCTTAACAACCCCAAATAAATCCTAACAAATCCTAGCAATGCCAAAAAATCATAAAAAACAGAAACAAACCATATCCAACCCCTAATAAACCGCAATAAACCCTAACAAATCATAATAAACCCTAATAAATCGTAATAAACCCAAATACACATTAATAAACCCTACTAAATAAAATAAACCCTAATAGACCCAAATAAATCCTAAATAACCCTAAAAAAGTTGATAAACCCTAGAAAAAGCCATTGATGCCTACAAAAGCCGAATAAAACCCTAATATACAATAAAAAACACTAATAAACCGTAACAAATCCTAAACAACACTAATAAACCCTAAAGAATCCAATAAACACTAAATAACCATATTAAACTCTAAAGAACACTAAAAACCCTAAAGAACACAAAAAAATGCAAAAGCACATTATATAAACCCTAAAAACTGCTACAATATCAAAACAAACCCTAAAACATGCTAAAAAAACCTAACAACCCCTATCAATCCCCAAAAAAACAAATAAACCAATAACCCCCCCCCCCAAATAAAAACCATTAAAAATCCATCAGATACCATAAAAAACTATAAAAAACCGCTAACAATCCTTAAAAAACCTAAAAAACTTCAAACCATATATAACCTTCAAAACCCTAAAAAAGGCATCAAATAGATACATAAACCCAAAAAACGTTACATAAACCCTTAAAAATGCAATAAAAACCCTAAAAACACAACAAAAACCAAAAAATGCAACATAATCCCAAAAAAACGCTACATAAACCCCTAAAGCACTACATAAACTCTAGAACTGTAACATAACCCTAAAAACACAAGATAAACCCTAAACAATGCAACATAAACATTAAAAATGCTACATAAAACCTAAAAACACAATATAATCCCTAAAAACACTACATGAACCCTAAAAACCTAACATAACCCCTAAAAAATGGAACATAAATGCTACATCACCCATTAAAATGCTACATAAACCCAGAAAACCCAACATAAACCCTAAAAATGCTACATAAAACCTAAACCATTAACATGCTACATAAACCCTAAAGACGTTAAATAAACCATCAAAATGATAAATAAAATCTAAAATTTCTAACTAAACCCTAAAAACACTACATAAACACTAAAAATGCTACACAAACTCTAACAATGCTACACAAAACCTATAATATGCTACAAAACCCCTAAAGATGCTTTAAAACCCTCAAAAATATTAAACCCTAATATACCATAATATAAAATAAATAAACCTTAATAAACCCCTAATAAACTCTAATAATCCCTTGAAACCCTAAGAAACTCTACTCAACCCTAATAAAACCCCAAAAATACCTAATAAACCCTAATAAATGATAATAAAACCGTATAATCCCTAAAAACACGTTAAGAAAACCTAAACAACCAAAACCAACCTTAATAGACACTAATAAACACTAACAAACCCAAATAAACCCCCCAAAACCCTAAAAAGTCCTCATAAACCATAAATAAAGCCAAATAAACCATACTCAACCCTAACAAACCTTAACACAACATAATAAACCCTATTTAAAACCCAACAAAACCTTAATAAAGAAAAAATTCTAGTATAACTTAAAAAATCCCTAGAAACCTTGATAAACTCTAATATAACCTAATAAAAACTATAAACGCTCAAAAACAATAAAAAATGATAAAAAACAATAAAAATGTGCTATATTACCTAAAAAGTCTTAAAAACACTAATATAACCTAATAAAGACAAAAAATGCTAGTATACTTTAAAAACCCCTAGAAACCCTAATAAAACATAATAAACTCTAATATAACCTAAGAAACCCTAAAAATACTCACAAACAAAAAAAACACTCAAAAATAATAAAAACATGCTATATTATCTAAAAAGACCTAACAAACACTAATATAAACTAAGATAAAAAACTAATAAACCCCTAACAAACCCTAATAAACCCTAAAAATCCCTAATAAAAGCTAATTAAAACTAATAAACCCTAATAAAACCATAATAAAACCCTAAAAATACCTTCTCATCCCTAATAAACCTTGACAAACCTTAAAACAACCTAATAAAACCCATCTAAACTCCAATAAACAAAAAAACACAAACAAACCATTAAAAAGCCCGAGAAACCCTAATAAACCCTAATAAATTCAAATAAAAGCTAATAAACCATTAATAATTGTCACAAACACTAAAAACATGCTAATGAAACCTAAAAAGTCATAACAACCCCTCATATATGTTAACAAAAACTAAAAAACACTCATATTCCCTAATAAAAGCCCTAACAAACCCTAGTAAACCCTAAAAATCCCTAACAAACCCTAATAAACTGTACTCAGCCCTAATAAACCCTAATAAAACCATAAAGATACTTACTAAACCCTAATAAAACCCTAAAACTACCTACATGACCCTAAAAAACCATAAGACACCATAATAAACCATAATAAACCTCACAAACCCCTAAAAACCCAAATATACCATTAAAAATCCCTAAAAACCCTAATAAAAGCTAATAAAACCAAACAAATCTTAAAAGCGCTAATAAACCCGAATAAACACTACTAACCACTAAAAAACCCGAATATACCCTCTTAAAATTTAATAAACCATAATGAACCATAATAAACCCTTATAAATCCTAAACATACCCAAATATACCATAATATACCCTAATATACCCTAATAAGCCCAACTCAATCCTAATAAAACCCTAAAAATACCTAATAAACCCTAATAAACCTTGACACACAATAATAAACCCAAATAAAATCCTAATAACCCCCACAAAACCCTAAAAAATGCTAATATACCATTAAAAGACCCTAAAACCCTAATAAACCATAATAAATGTTAATAACACCTAAAAATCCTAAAAATGATAGTAAACCCTAAAAATACCTCTAATAATAATAGTTTTAATAATGCATGTGCATGTGCATTGTTTAAATAATAAATCATAACGCACGTGCATGTGCATATGCCTGCGTATTTGCATGTGAATGATAATAAATAATAAATAATTATGCACATACAAGTGCATGTGCCTGTGCTTGTGCATGTGCATGTTCATGGGCATGGTAATAAACAATAAATAATAACTAAGTCCACATGAATGTGCATTTTCATGTGAATGATAATAAATAATAAATAATAACACAAGTGATAATAGAATAACGCCTGTGCATTGCATGTGCACGTGAATTAGAATAAATAATAACAACACATGTGATAATAGAATAATGAAAGTGCATTGCATTTTCATGTGCATGATAATAAATAATATATAATAACGCACGTGCATGTGTGTTTACATGTAATGATAATGATAATGATGCATGCACGTGCATGGTAATGAATAAAAAATAACCATGCTTGTGCATGTGCATTAGTATTTGATTATACGAACAACAACAACAACAACAACAACAATAATAATAATAATAATAATAATAATAATAATAGAATAACGCAAGTGCATTTCATGTGCACATGAATTCTAGTAAATAATAAATAAATATTAATAAATAATAATGCACATGCATGTGCATGTGCATTTACATTTGATGAAAATATTAATAATACTAATTGTAATAATAATAATAATAATGCATGCATGTGCATGGTAATAAATAATAAATATCAATGCACAAGCATGTGAATTTTCATGTGATAATGATAATAATGATGATGATGATGATGATGATGATGATGATGATGATAATAATAATAATAATAAAAGAATAATACAAGTTCATTGTATATGCACGTACATGGAAATAAATAAAAAATAATAACGCATGATCATCTAGATTTGCATGTGATGATATTAATAATAACAATAGTAGTAGAGGGAACTTCATGAGCCCGTAAGGGGCTCTGCTCTTCGCTAGGGTTCTCTCACGCCGCCTCCTCTGGCCCGGAGCTACTCTCCTTCTTCCCTAGTTCGGAGGTTGAGGTGGTGTTCTCCTTCCTGTCGCGACCTTGTATTGGCTCGTCTTGCGCGTATCGGGGTCTTCGTGACTTGATGTTGACTCTGCGCCTGAGCTCCTGGTCTGGCGGATTGAGATAGGAACTTTGGCCTTAGATCTGGGTGATTTGGAGGTTGAGTGTTGCTCTGTGGTCTATTTGGATGGCGGCGTTGGGAGATGGTTTTGTTTTGTGTAGATGAGGTCGACAGCGGGAGCTTTGCCGAATAAACTCTTGTCCAGGACGGTGGGGTTCGCAGGCACTGGGTATCCATTGCTGATTCTTTGTGGATTGTTTTCTGGTGTTCGTTTTTTTATCTTTGTCTTTTTTAACCAGTTTTGTTGGTTTTCTGGTGATGATTGTGTGATGTGCTGAGGGTTTCCGCCTCGTTGATGTGAGGCTCTGCGAGGGGGTTCCGGTCTCTGTCTGCTTGTGTTTTCTTGTGGTTTTGGTTTGGAGCGGTGATGTTCTAGGTCGTGTTTCCTTCGACGATGATGATGTTGAAGGTCGAAGATGTGGTTCGCCGGCGTTATGCTTTGGTGTTGGATGGTGTTGCTGACGACGGTCGCCAGTGTTGTTCATCAGCGTTATGTTTTGTTGGGCGAGGATTGCCGATGGAAGTGGTGAGCGACAGATGATTCTTCACTGGTTGTGATAATCTGTGGAACGCGTGTTTTTTGTGGTTCCTTGATGCTGTGAAGGAGACGATGAGTTCTCGCTGGCGTTGCTCCGGATGTTGCAGGTACGGTGGGTCTCGCCGGTGATCTGACGGGAGGTGACATGGGGATTTGTGAAGGCTCGCATCTCGAGTGCGGTGCGGATAGGATCGAGACGCGTCTGACGGTGACTCAGTAATCGACTGGCCTCAGTTTTCGTGGTCGGCGCGTGAGACAGCGTGTCGGGGCTCGTGGCTCAAGGTGTTGATGGAGGGGGAGCGATTATTTGAAATTTGAATTTGAAGTTGATGTTGAATGTTTAAATCTAGGAGTATGAGTTTCTATATGGTTACCGGTTTTCCTTAAACCGGCTTCGATAAAATAATAAAAAAAATGATTTGCGGAATAACAATTGTAGTAATAATAGTAGTAGTGGTGGTGATAATAGTAGTAGTACTAAGGCATATGATAATAGAATATTACATGTGAATTACGTGTTCATGTGTGTGGTAATAAATAATAACTCTCGTGCATTGCATTTTCATGTGATGATGATGATGATAATGATAATAATAATAATATAAATATTAATAACGACAACACATGAAATAATAGAATAATGCACATTCAATGAATGTGCGTGTATGTACATTTGGATGTGCATTTGCATTTGATAACAACAACAACAACAACAATAATAATAACAACAACAACCACAATAATAATAATAACAATAATAATAACAATGCATGTGATAATAAAATAACATGTGTTCATTACATGTGCACATGCATGGTAATAAAAATATAATAATAACACACATGCATGTGTATGTGCATTTCCATGAGATGATGATAATAATTATAATAATAACAGTAATAATAAGTTATAGTTTTTTGAAAAAACAGCAGACGGGACAAAAGTTCAAGAAATGGTGTCTCGAAAAACCTAACAAATAATATAGTCATTAAAAAAGGCATAACTTCTTCTTCAGGTATCCATTTCCGCTCTGTGAATAGTCGAACTAAATCCCATGGAAAACTACTATAAAAGCAGGTTCCAGAGGCTGAAGAGACACACATATCAGAAGTTATGACCGTTTTAAGAAAAATTTGACAGGGATCCGGACTCAGAAATGGAGTTTTGGAGGCCTTCTGATGGGTTTTTGGGATTTTAGGGTCCCAAAATAACTTGAATTTTTTTTCATATTAGTATTCTGTGTAGATCTCTGTGCTGCATTTGATTTGATATGTGGTAGAGCTCAAATGGACAACCGAGGTGAATGTTATGGCCATTTGAAGTTGGAATTCTTTTTAGTGGTATAACTTATATATCTTATCTTTCTTTGATCTTCTCACAGTTTCGATTAGATTTGGTCCTCACTCATCTCACAAGATTTGATTTTACTTGTCACGACACTCAAACGGACAGCCGAAGGAGAAATTATGCCTATTTTAGTGAGTTATGTGTTTCTTAGGTTTTTAGGCGCTAGGAGGGTTCCTCAATTTAAAATGAAAAAAACTTCTGCTACATGTGTTCATTTTGTCTCTACCATAAAAAAAATCGAAGATTGTGAAATGATACACACTCCGGTAACCACTGGATCCCTTACTGACATTCTTCAACCCCCCCCCCCCAAAGACCCAAAATACCTTTGGATGGTCAAAAGATTGGCTTCTGGTGTCCGTTTTGCAATAACTTCTTCTATGGGTGTCCGTTTTTCCACTACAAAATATCCAATCGAAGATTGAGACTAGACCTACCCTCTTATAACCACTGAAGCACCTTCTCACATCCTTGAAGGCCCAAAAAGGTACTTAAACCCTCCAAAAGACTATAACTCCTGCTTCGAGAGTCTGTTTTTCCTCTACTATATATCAAATCGACGCTTTCGACCAGATCTACACATCTGTGACCAATAGGAATAAAATATCACATTCTTAAAGTCCCAAAAGGTCTTTAAGTCCTCCAAATGACAATAACTTCTACTCTGGGTGTCTATTTCACCTCTACCACATATATAATTGAAGCTTGCAACTAGCTCTACACATTTGTGAAAACCATGAACAAGAAAGTAACCCTAACAAACCATGAATAACACCATAAATACTAAAACCCATTAAAAACCACGCAAAACCCTAACAATTCCTAACAAACACTAACAATCCCCAAAAACCACTAAAAACATAACAAACCCTAAATACTCTAACAAACCTTATCAATCCCTTACAAACCCCAGGAAGCCCTAAGAAACCCCAATAAACACAAAAAACATGAAGAAACCCTAAAAATACCACTAAGAAACCATAAGAAACCCTAACATAACCCTAAAAACCCTAAAAACACTAACAAAACCCTAATAAAGCCTAAGAAACACTAACACACCATCAAAAACCCTAACACACCCTTAAAAACCCTAGAACACCCTTAGAAACCCCAATGCACCCATAGAAATCCAAAAAAAACCTTAGAAACCCTTAGAAACCATAGCACACCTTTAGAAACCCTAACCCGCCTATATAAACCCTAACCCACCCTTAGAAACCCTAACATACCCTTAGAAACCCTAACAAACCCTTAGACACCCATAATCACTCTAATAAGAACTAATAAATCCTACTAAACCCTACCAACAAATAATAAGCCATAATAAACCCTAATTAACCCTAAAACCAACTACTAAACCCTAATAAACACTAATAAATTGTAATAAACACTAAAACCCGTATTAGACCACAATAAAAGCTAAAAAATACCTAAAAACCAAATATACAACAAAAACACTATTAAACCATTCAAAATGATAATATTCACAAAAAACCCCAAACAAACACTGCAAAACCTGAAAAACCCCTAAAAACCCATAAAACCCCTAAAAACTGAAAAAATATAAAAATCCCGAAAACAAACCTAAAAGACCATAAAAAACTTCAAAAAAACCTCAAAAACCCAAAAAAACTAAAAAACACTAAAAAATCTAAAAACCCTAAAAAGCCTAAATATTCCTAACAAAACCCTAAACAACCCTATGAACCCCTTAAAAACCCTAAAACCCCCTATAAAACCCTAAAAACCTCAAAAGAAACCCTAATTCACCCTAATTCACCCTAAAGAACCCTAAAAACCTTAAGGAACCCTAAAGAACCACTAAAGCCACTAACAACGGTACATAAACCCTATCAATTTCTACAAAAACCCAAAAAATGATTCAAAACCCAAAAAATGAAACAAAACCCCAAAAAACGCTAAAATAACCCTAAAAAGGCATAAAAAATCCAAAGACACCCATAAAACCAAAAAAACGCATAAAACCCCAAACAACTCAAACAAACCGTAACAAACTCAAAAAACCCTAACAAAACCTAACAAACCCTAACAAACACTAATAACACCTAAGAACCACTAATAAACCCTAATAACCCATAAAACCCCCTATTAAACCCTAAAACCCCTAATAAACACTAATAAATTGAAATAACCTGTAATAAACCCTAACAAACTCTAATCGACTCTAATAAATTGTACAAAATCTCTAAAACCCCTAATATACAATAAAAACACTATTAAACAATAATAAATCCTAATAATCAATAAAAACCCTAACAAACCTGACAAAATACTACAAAAATCTCCAAATAATAACCCACAAAACCCTCTAACCCACTAATAAACCCTAAAAACCCTAAAAACCCCAAAATAAATTGTAACAAACCCAAAAAACACCAAATAAATTGTAAAAAATCCTAACAATGCCAAATAAATCGTAACAAACTGAAACAAACCACAACAAAACCCAGTAAACCTTAACAAATCATAATAAACCCTAATACATCGTAATAAACACAAATACATGTTAATAAACCCTATTAAATAAAATAACCCCTAATAAACACTAATAAATACTAAATAACCCTAAAAGGTTGATAAACCCTAGAAAAATCTATTAATGAGTAAAAAATCCCAATAAGAACCTAATATACAATAAAAACACTAATAAACAGTACCAAATCCTAAAGAACACTAACAAACCCTAAAGAACCCCAATAAACCCGAAAGAACCATATTAAACCCTAAAGAACACTAAAAAATCCCAAAGAACCCAACAAATGCTAAAACACATTATATAAACCCTAAAAACCTCTACAATTCCCAAACAAACCCTAAAACAAAATAAAAAACCCTAACAATCCCTATCAATCCCAAAAAAAAACTAATAAACCCATAAAACCCCCCAAAAACCATTAAAAATCCATCAGATAACATAAAAAACCATAAACACCCGTTAACAACCCTTAAAAACCCTAAAAACACTACAAACCATAAACAACCATTAAAACCCTAAAATGGATTCAAATAGATACATAAACCCTAAAAACATTACATAAACCCTAAAAAATGCCACAAAGACCCTAAAAACGCAACATGAACCATAAAATGCAACATAAACCCAAAAAACACTACAAAAACCCTAAAAGCACTACATAAACCCTAGAACTGTAACATAAACACTAAAAAACACAACATAAACCCTAAAAATGCAACATAAACATTACAAAACGCAACATAAAACCAAAAAACACAATATAAACCTTAAAAAGAATACATGAACCCTAAAAACGTTACATAAACCCTAAAAAAGCAACATAAATGCTACATCACCCCTAAAAACGCTACATAAACCCAGAAAACGCAACATAATCACTAAAAATGATAATAAAACCTAAACCCAAATCACGCTACATAAGCTCGAAAAATGTTAAAAATCCCTAAAAAATGCTACATAAAACTTAAAACTGCTAACTGTACCCTAAAATCTCTGCGTAAACACTAGAAATGCTACATAAACTCTAACAACGCTACACAAACACTAAAAGATGCTACAAAAACACTAAAGACTCTTCAAAACCCTCAAAAATATTAAACCCTAATATACCATAATATAAAAAATAAACCCCTAATAAACTCTAATAATCCATTAAAATGCCTTATAATCCCTCAAAACCCTAAGAGACTCTAATCAACCCTAATAAAACCACAAAAATACCTAATGAACCCTAATAAACGACAATAAAACCTAATAAACCCTAAAAACACATTAAGAAAACCTAAACAACCCTAATAGACACTAATATACATTAATAAACCATAATAAACCCCAAACAAACCCTAAAAATCCCTAATAAACCATAAATAAATCCAAATAAACCCTACTCAATCCTAACAAACCTTAACACACCATAGTGACCTCTAATAAAACAGTACAAAACCCTATTAACGAAAACAAACACTAGTTTACCTTAAAAATCCATAAAACCCCTGATAAACTCTAATATAACCAAAGAAACCCTCAAAACGCTCACAAAAAATAAAAAAAATGATCAAAAACAAGAAAAAAAATTCTATATTACCTAAAGACACCTAAAAACACTAATAGAACCTAATAAAGACAAAAAACACTAATATACCTTAAAAATCCCTAGAAACCATAATAACCCATAATAAACACTAATTTAACCTATGAAACACTAAAAACGCTCACAAAAAAAACAAAATTCTCACAAATAATAAAAAATGCAATATTATCTAAAAAGACTTAACAAACACTAATATAAGCTAATAAAATAGAAAAACTAATAAACCCCTAACAAACCCTAATAAACCCTAAAAATCTCTAATAAGCCCTAATAAAATCTAATAAACCCTAATAAAAACATAATTAAACCCTAGAAATACCTTCTCAACCCTAATAAACCTTGACACACCGTAATAAAACCTAATAAAACCCAACTAAACCCCAATAAACAAAAAAAAACCCAAACAAACCATTAAAAAAACCTAGAAACCCTAATAAACCGTAATAAATCCTAATAAAAACTAATAAACCATAAAAAATGCTCACAAACACTAAAAACACGCTAATAAAACCTAAAAAGTCCAAACAACCCCTCATATATATTAACAAAAACTAAAAAACACTCATATACCCTAAAAAACACTAACAATGCCTAGTAAACCCTAAAAATCCCAAACAAACCCTAACAAACCATACTCAACCCTAATAAAACCATAACGATACGGAATCAACCCTAATAAAACACTAAAAATACCTACTCAACCCTAATAAACCTTAACACCACATAATAAACCGTAATATACCCACCTAAACACTAAAAACGAAAATATAACATTAAAAAGCCCTAAAACCCCTAATAAATGCTAATAAAACCAAACAAAGTTTAAAACCGCTAATAAACCCGAATAAACACTACTAATCATTATAAAACCTAATATACCCTCTTAAAAATTAATAAACCAAAATGAACCATAATAAACCCTAATAAATCCTAAACATACCCAAATATACCATAATAGACCATAATATACCCTAATAAACCCAACTCAATCCTAATAAAACCCTAAAAATACCTAATATACCCTAATATACCATAACACACCATAATAAACCCTAATAGAAACCTAATAACCCCCACCAAACACTAAAAAATGCTAATATACCATTAAAATCCCTAAACCATAACAAACCATAATAAAAGTTAATAACACCTAAAAATTCTAAAAAATGCGAGTAAACCCTAAAAATACCTCTAATAATAATAATAGTAATAACTCACATGCTTGTGCATATGAATGTGCATGGTTTAAATAATAAATCATAACGCACGTGCATGTGCATAAGCCTGCACATTTGAATGTGAATGATAATAAATTATAAATTATAAATAATAATGCATGATAATTACATGTGTATGTGCATGTGCATGTGAATGATAATAAATAATAAATAATAATGCACATCCAAGTGCATGTGTATGTGCATGTGTATGTGCATCTGCATGTGCAAGGTAATAAACAATAAATAATAACCAAGTACACATGAATGTGAATTTTCATGTGAATGATATTAAATAATAAATAATAATTGATGTGATAATAGAATAACGCGCGTGCATTGTGTGTGCACGTGCATGAGAATAAATAGTAATAACACATGTGATAATAGAATAACGCAAGCTAATTGCATTTTCATGTGCACGATAATAAATAATATATAATAATGCACGTGCATGTGCATTTACATGTAATGATATTGATAATGACGCATGCACATGCATGGTAATAAATAATAAATAACAACGCAGGTGCATGTGAATTTGTATTTGATGACACAAACAAAAATAATAATAATAATAATAATAATAAGAGAATAACGCAAGTGCATTTCATGTGCTTGTTCATAGTATTAAATAATAAATAAGAACGCACATTCATGTGCATGTGCATTTACATATCATGATAATATTAACAGTACTAATAATATTTATAATAATAATGCATGCACGTGCATGGTAATAAATAATAAATAACAATCCACTTGCATGTGGATTTTCATGTGATAATTATAATAATAATGATAAGGATAATAATAATAATAATAATAATAACAACAAAAATTGTGATAATAAGAATAATAATAAAAGAATAATACAAGTACATTGCATATGCACGTGCATGGTAATCAATAATAAATAATAGCACACGTGCATCTAAATTTTCATGTGATGATAGTAATAAAAACAGTAGTAGTAATAATAGTAGTAGTAGTGGTGATAATAGTAGTAGTACCAATGCATGTGACAATAGAATATTTCATGTGCATTACGTGTGCACGTGCATGGTAATAAATAATAACGCATGTTCATTGAATTTTCATGTGATGATAATGATGATAAAAATAATTATAATATTAATATTAAAAATAACAACGCATGAGATAATATAATAACGCACATGAATTGAATGTGTGTGTATGTGTATTCACTTGTGCATTTACATGTGATGATAACCACAACAACAACAACAACAACAACCACAATAATAATAACAACGCATGTGATAATAAAATAATGTGTGTGCATTTCATGTTCACGTGCATGGTAATAAAAATATAATAATAACATTCATGCATGTTCAAGTTCATTTGGATGAGATGATGATTATAATAATAATAATAATAACAGTAATAATTAGTTATAGTTGTTTGAAAAAAAAAACAGTCATGAAAAAAATGCTAGAAATGGGGTCTCGAAAAACCTAACAAATCACAGAGTCATTGAAAAAGGCACAACTTCTTCTTCCGGTGTCCATTTTTGCTCTATGAATAGTCAAACTAAATCTCATAGAACAAACTACGATAAAAACCGGTGTTGGAGGCCGAATAGACACACAAATAAGAAGTTATGACCATTTTAAGAAAAATTTGAGCAGGATCCGTACACGGAAATGGAGTTTTTGAGGAATTCTGATGGGTTTCTAGGATTTTAGGGTCTCAAACATGACTTTAACTTTGTTAAATTCATCCTTGTGCGTAGATCTCTTTGCTACTTTCGATTTGATATGTTGTAGAGCACAAACGGACAACCGGAGAGAAAGTTATGGCCGTTTGAATTTGGACTTTTATGGAGTGGTAAACTAATATATCTTATATTTCTTTGATATTCTCATAGTTTCTAAAAATCCTGGTCCTCACTCATCTCACGAGCTTTGATTTGACTAGTCACAATTCTGAAACGAACATCTGAAGGAGAAGTTATGCCTTTTTTGTGAGTTGTGGGTTTCTTAGGTTTTTAGGCGCTAGGAGAGTTACTCAATTTAAAACAACAATAACTTCTGCTACGTGTGTTCATCTTGCCTCTACCACATATCAAATCTAATTTTGTGATAAGATACACACTTTGGTAACCACTGGAACCCCTTCTGATATTCTTCAACCCCCAAAAAGACCCAAAATCCCTTTGGATGGTCAAAAGATTGGCTTTTGGTGTGTGTTTTGCAATAACTTCTTCTATGGGTGTCCATTTCTCCTCTACCACATATCAAATCTAGGATTACGACTAGAACTACACTCCTATAACCACTAAAGCACCTTCTCACATCCTTGAAGGCTCTAAAAGGTACTTAAACCCTCTAAAAGACCATAACTTCAATTCCGGGAGTCTGTTTTGCCTCTACCATATATCAAATTGAAGCTTTCGACTAGATTTACACATCTGTGACCAATAGGAAAACCTTCTCACGTTCTTAAAGTCCCAAAAGGTCCTTAATTCCTCTAAAAGACCATAGCATCTGCTCTGGGTGTCCGTTTCACCTCTATCACATATCAAATTGAAGCTTGTGACTAGATCTACACATCAGTGACAACCATGAACAACTAAATAACCCTAACAAACCATGAATAACCCCACAAACCCTAAAAACCATTAAAACCCATCAAAAAAACTAACAAACCCTAAAAAACCCTAAAAACCATAATAAAATACTAACAAACCCTAAAAAACCCTAAAAAAACCCTAACAAACCCTAACAAATCCCAAAAAACCCTAAAAATATAACAAACCACAACAAACCCGAAAAAACCCTAACACGCCCTAACAAACCCCAGGAAGCACCAAGAAACCCCAATAATCTGAAAAAACCCGAAGAAACCTAAAATACCCCTAAGAAACCATGAAAAGAAGATGGATCAAGGAAGGGGACCTGACAGTGATGGTGATCCCGTCCGTACTTTGAATGCTCTACCCCCTGCCGGCAAAGAGGTTCCTACTCCAGCGTTTCTAGAGGTTTGCGGTCATAATGAGCTCTTACAGCTTTGTAACTGGAAATTCCATGGGTCTGGTGTTGCTGCACCGATGGCCTCGAGACTGAAGGTCAACTTTGCGGAGGCGGAGAAAGCTGCGATCTTACCTTCCTTCTCTGATTTTGACCCCCCATCACCTGGCCATGTAATTCGGAAAGGGCAGGTGGCTCATGTCTCCATGAATCGATAGGATATGGATAAAAGGTGCAATTTGTGTCGTTTCTCCATTATTGCTCAGGTGTTGACCCCTAAGGGTGATTAGCTCTGGAATTTCTCTGATCTTGCCAATCGGATCAATGAAATCTAGGGTTTCTCTGAGTGGCATATGACTGGAATGGGGTGCGGGTATTATCATATTGTCTTCCCCTCATATGAGTGAAAAAGACGTGCCTGGAGCTTTGGCTCTCTCAATTTGAAGCTCGGTCTTCTAGGGATTCATGAATGGGATCGAAATTTCGACCCGTTGAATTTCAAGAACACTTCTATGCAGATATAGATCTGCATCTATAAGCATAGATGGATTTATTGGCATCCCTGGATCATTTGGGACATTGCCTCCTCGGTAGGCTTTCCCATTCTCATTGACAAGGAGACTGAAAATCAAAAGTATGGGCACTTTGCCCGTGTCCTTGTTGAGGTGGATTTGGACTCCACTTTGATTGAAGAAGTTTTGCTCAACACTGATGAAGACAGCTTCAAGCTGGATATCCTTTATGATCATAAACCCTAGTTTTGTATCCACTGTCATCTCTTTGGCCACCTCATCTCTGATTGCTGTCGTTTTAAAGTTTTCTCCAAGTGAAATTTTAATGGACACTCTGCTGAGTCCTGTACCAGAAAGTTGGATGATGGAGCGGGGGTGAAGGCTCATGTACCTACTCCCTCCCAGCTTGTCTCTGAGGCAGTTCAGTGCCCTGTGGAACTGCCTTCACCAAGGAGGGTGATAGAGGCGAATGACACCCTCTGTCAAGAGACCCCCTCCCGATTACAGGGAGTTACCTCCGGGTCCAAATCCCCGGATGAACAACTGGAAATCGTGGAATCTGCTGTCACTGCTCCCAGCTTGTAGACATTCATGATTGAGCCTGGCCACTCCTCTATGCCTATTTCTGGTCAGGTTATGGCTGAGCCTGGCCAGCCCCTCCTTGATCCTTCTCTGGTGGCGGACATTGCCTGCTGCCAGGAGCTGTCTCCTCTATTACAGGTGGTGGATGATAGGATGGTCTATGCAGGGTCCCATGTCCCTTCTGGGCCTGAGAAGGTCTCCACACCCCTGGCTCACCAAGCTATGTCTGGTGATTCATTCATTGTTGTGTCCCCCAGCAGGGCTGCACGACGATACATTGTTAAAGATGCCTCCTCGACGCCTCTCTATCCTAATAATAGATTTACCCCTCTCAGGGGCAGTTTCTGGGCTGATTAGGTTGATCAGAATGATGAGGAGGCAGAAGGGTCCTCCAAGCTGGCTCACCTGGCCTCATCACATGAGGCTAGTTCTCAACCTTCTGATGATCTGGGACTCAAATACCGGACTTCTGAGGTTGATCCTTTAACTAAAAATAACCCTATGGGCAGGCCCAAGAAGAAAGGGAAGAAATCAAAGGTGAAGGCCGGAACCTTAAATGTTTGCATCACCCTGGTGAACGGGGCACCCTCGGCCAAATCTAATGTGAATACTCTTCTGGAATTCCCAGGGGATCAGGAACCCTCCCACTATCTCAGCCCTTAGGAATTTACTCACTTCCCAGAGGCCATTGGTTCTTGGTATTACTGAACCAATGATCATGTTTGAAAACTGGAAGGGTTTCAACTGGTTCAACCTTGGTTATTCCTACGTTGCAAAGACTGCTAATGATAGTGGCCTTGACACCCTTTGGGTGTGTAATCATGATGACATTCAGTTGATATCATTTGAGGTGCGTGATCAAGTCACCACCTTATCTATTACGTACAATTCCACCCCCCCCCCCCCTATCTGTCTGTTTTGTATGCCTCCTGCTCTTACATGAGGAGACGGGTCTTATGGGAACAATTGAATATGCTCCATGGGCTCATTGAGAACAGTTGGATTGTAGTTGGGGATTTCAACACTATCTTGCGTCTGGATGAGAGGATTGGCTCCAACATCACTCGCTCGACTGCCGTGGAGTTTTCCTCTTGTCTTGATGCTTGTAACTTCTTGGAGGTCCCTGTTTCTGGAGCCTCCTTCACTTGGGGGCATTCTACTATGAATGGAAGGCAGGCCAGCAAGCTGTACTGGTGTTTTTACAGAATCAATGATGTGTCCTTTCCCTTTGATGTCTCGAGCTTTACACTTCCCAAGTTCCAATCGGATCACAATCCTTTGATTATTGACAACTCCATAGGTGCCTCAAGATCTTCTCCTCTTCCTTTTAAGTTCAATAATGCAAGGCTTAAGATTCCTGGTTGTAGGGAAATTGTTCTGAATGGCTGGGATGAATACTTTCAAGGCATTCATTACAATAGTTTGGTTCTCAGGATCAAAAAACCAAAGATTTACTTAAAGACTGGAGTAAGGGCTGCTTTTCCAGTATGGAAAATGACATCCGTGATGCTGACCATCAACTTGTTGTCCACCAGGAATCCAATTCTCTTCTTCCCCTGCCCTCTCGTGAGGAGCTTCATCTCCATTCCAAACTCGGTGATCTTCTGTATCTTAAGGAAATGTTGGCCAAGAACCAATTCTGCGTGAGATGGCTCAAGGATGGAGATTGAAACTTGAAATTCTTCCATTGGTTTCATAGGGAAAAAATCCAAAATCTATCTTAAGGATTTTCGCATCTCGGGTTATACCTTCACATCATAAGATGATATCTCCTTTTCTATTGTTAATCATTTTCAAGGGATTTATTCGGATGATGGTAGGGAATACACCCTCCCCTTGATAGGCTCCATTCTTCCACGTGTTGATGAGCATCAGAATCGAGCTCTACTGATCCCGCCCCTTACAGAGGAGGTAAGGGCTGCTCTGTTTTCTCTATACATTGATAGCTCGACAGGACTGGATGGCTTCACCAACAAATTCTTCATGTTCTACTGGGACATCCTACATGAAGGAATCGTCAGCGCTGTGCGGGAATTCTTTCTCACAACTATTTTTCAACGTGTGGTAAACTCTAACTTCATTGCCCTGATTTCTAAATGGGAAAATGCCATTGATATTGGTTATTTTCAACCAGTGTCCATTGGAAACACTATCCCCAATATTATCATCAAGATTCTGGTCATGCGACTTGGGAAGTTCCTGGGGGATATTCTCACCCCTTATCAGTTTGGGTTTGTCCCTATCAGGAGCATCCGGGAATGCCTGTTCATGGACTCAGAGAGAATCAACGTTATGCGAAAGCAGTCCAAGCATGGAAACATTGCAATTAAGGTTGACATCTCCAAGACCTTTTACACTATCAAGTGAAGCTTTATCTCTTAGGTCCTAACTTAGTATAGCTTCTCAAGAAATTTTATTAGGATCATCATGTCCATTCTTAGCAGTGGGTGGGCCTCTATTCATTTAAATGGCTCCCCTAAGGGGTTTTTCCCCTGCTTCTGTTGAGTCAGACAGGGTGATCCTCTCTCAGGAATCCTTTTTGCGATCGCCGAAGATTATCTAAGCAGGTGCCTCATTGATCTTTGTCAGTCTGACCTCTTCAGTCCTATCCGGGCAGGGATGGACCTTCATGTGCCATCTCATCTTCTGTATGAAGATGATATTCTCTTGTTTATGCAGGCTGATAAACGTACTCTAGATTCCATCCGGATGATCTTATGGTATTATGAACATGTTGCAGGACAATCCATCAACTGGAGCAAGTCTTTGATTCTCTTTGGGGAGGGGATTTCATAGTCCCGGCGGATCTCCATTTCCATTCCCCTTGGTGTCAATAGAGGGTCATTACCTTTCAACTGCCTAGGTGTTCCCATCTTTTGGGGACGTGTCAAACGATGTAACCTTGAGAAAACTGCCTCTAAATTCACTCAACAGTTGGCGAAATGGAAAGGGGAGTCCCTCTCGCAAGCCGGAAGGGTCTGCCTTATCAACTTAGTGATTGCCTCTAAGTTCACTTATGCTTTCTCGATTTACAAGTGGCTGGTTAATCTTATTAAGGACCTGCAGACGAAGATCAGAAATTTTGCCTGGACGGGGTGCATAACTCAAAGGAAACTGGTCACCGTGGCCTGGAAGGAATGAACCAAGCCAATTGAGTTGGGTGGGATTGGTATCAAAGACCTCAGACGCTACAATGATGCCCTCCTTTCTATGTATACTTGGGGGCTGCTAAGTCCTATGGCTCTGAGTTTGGATTTCACTAGGGAAAGATTTGTGCTCAAGCTCTATGATGGATATGAAGGGTACTTCCCCTCTTGTGTTTGGCCAGCAATTTGGGCCTCGTACAAGGCCATTATCTCTCATTCTAAATGGTTTTTCTCCAAGAACTCAGCCTTGAATGCTTGGTCTACGCCCTGGATTGATAGGCCCCTGCAAGATTTCATCAGCCCTCCTCCTGGCTTGAAGAGACTGTCTATTGTGGAGTTCATCTCAAGGCTGGAACAGTTCGTGGCCCCACCATCTACTGTCTTACTCCAAATCCAGCGCTACCACTTCATCCATTATGAAATCCTGATCTAGAAGCCCAATCTGGTTGGGAGACTCACTATTAAGGAATACTATTGGTATAATTGTGCCAGGGGATCCCCTCCACCGACCTGGCTTTCTATGTTCAAGAGGAATTTTATCCCCCCTGTAAATAAACTTCTTATCTGGAAAATCTGGAAAATCGGTTACCCATGCAGATCTAATTGCAGAGAGTGGGTCTCAACCTTGCCTCTGTGTGTTTCCTTTGCCTCGGTGTGGAAGAAAATGTCCATCACACCTTCCTGCAGTGCAGATTCAGCACTGATCTTTGGGGCTATTTTCAGCGGACTTTTGGGTTCCCAGCTGGCCTTGACAGGCCTTTTCTTGAGCTCCTGGCGGACCTGTCTAACTGGGATTACAGTAAACAGGTCCACAATCTTTTTCTAGCTACGGTTGCAGCCACAATCTGCTTTATTTGGACCGCTCGGAACACGTTTTCCTTCAGTAAGAAACGAATCTCCTTTCATGTCGGATATGTAGCGACCCACTGGGTTGTTTATGTGGCCTCCCGTATTCATACAGGACATATGGAGAATGATGTCCATGAACTAACCATCCTTCATTTTCTTGGTGTGTCTGGTAGGGAAAAAACCCATGGTCCCTAGGTTTATTTGATGGATTCCTCCAATCCCCTCCTCGATTAAGGTCAATGTGGATGGTGCGACCCTTGGTGCCCTGGGCCCTGCTAGATGTGGTGGAGTCTTCTGCACTTATCGGGGTCTTGTCAAGAGATTTTTTCAACACTTTATTGGTGATGGGTGTGCTCTTGAAGCTGAGTTATGGTCCATTATAAAGGCGATTGAGTATGATGTCTGGTTAGGGTGGATTTTCCTATGGCTTGAGTCTGACTCTATACTTGCTATGGGTGCTCTAAAAGCAGATCTAGGTGTGTCCCCTGGAGGCTCTATACCCCGTGGATCGACTACCCTGCCATGTGCCAAAGGATGCACCTTACTATGACACATGTCTTCCGGGAGGTCAATGCTGTTGCAGATGCTCTCTCCATGTAGGCTATTGTGGAACACTGTTCGTTGTGGTCCTTTGTTGCCACGCCTCCCTGCTCCACTTTTGTTGTGTCTGATTTGAAGGGTGAGGTTCACACCTGGTTATGTAATCCCCCTTGTAGCACTCTGTTTGTCCCTTTATTTTTTTTTAAATTTTGGGGGGACCACAATTGCATGGCCCAGAGCCTTCCTTTCCCTAATAAACCATAATAAACCCTAACAAAACACTAAAAACCATAACAAAATCCTATGTAAACTTATGAAACACTAACACACTATTAGAAACCCTAACACACCCTTAGAAACCCTAGCACACCCTTATAAACCCTTGCACACCCTTAGAAACCCCAACACACCCATAGAAACCCTAACATAACCTTATAAACCCTTAGAAACCATAGCATACCCTTAGAAACCCTAACCCTCCCATAAAAACCCTAACCCAACCTTAGAAACCCTAACACATCCTTAAAAAACCTAACAAACCCTTAGACACCCTAAATCAATCTAATAAGCACTAATAAATCTTAAAAAACCCTACCGACCAATAGTAAACCCTAATAAACCATAATATACCCTAGAGCCCACTACTAAACCCTAATAAACACTAATAAAATGTAATAAACCCTATTAGACACCAATAAAAGCAAAAAAATACCTAAAACCCCAAATATACAACAAAAAGGATATTAAACCATTCCAAATGCTAATATTCACAAAAACCTTAACAGACCCGGAAAAACGTGACAAAACCCTAAAATAAACATAAAAACCCTAAAACCCAAAAACCCTAAAAATTCATCAAAACCCTAAAAAATCATAAATCCCCCAAAAAGTACAAAAAAACCAAAAAAAATCTGAAGACAAACCGAAAAACCCCTAAAAACCTCAAAAACCCCTAAAAATCCTCAAAAACCCTAAAAACGCTAAAACCACTAAAAATGATAAAAAAACATTAAAAAGCCTAAAAATTCCAAACAAAACCCTAACCAACCCTACGAAACCCTTAAAATCTCTAAAAACCCCATAGTAAACCCTAAAAACCTCAAAAGAAACCCTAATACTCCATAAAGATCCCTAAAAAACCAAAAAAACTGTAAAGAACCACTAAAGCCACTAACAATGCTACATAAACCCAAAAAATAGCTACAAAAGAACAAAAAATGATTAAAAAAACACAAAACCCTACAAAACCCCAAACAAGATAAAATAACCCTAACAAAGCATAAAAAATACAAACACACCCCTAAAACCCAAAAAAAACGCAAAAACCCCCAAACAACTCAAAAAACCGTAACAAACCCTAAAATCCCTAAAAAAACCTAAAAAGCCCTAATAATCACTAATAACCCCTAAGAACCACTAATAAACCCTAATGACCCCTAAAACCCACTATTAAACCCCAAAAACACTAATAAACACAAATAAATCATAACAAGTTGTAATAAACACTAACAAACTCTATTAGACCCTAATAAACACTACAAAGGCCCTAAAACCCATAATATTTAGTAAAAACACTATTAAACTCTAATAAACCCTAATAATCACTAAAAACCATAAAAAACCCGACAAAATTCTACAAAACCTCCAAATAAAAGCCCAAAAAATCCTATAATCCACTAATAAACCCCATCAAACCCTAATAACCCCAACATAAATCATAACAAACCCTGACAACCCCAAATAAATCGTAACAAATCCTAACAATGCCTAATAAATCGTAACAAGCAGAAACAAACCATAACAAACCCCTAATAAATTTCAACAAACCCTATGAAATAATAATAAACCCTAATAAATTGTAATAAACCCAAATACATGTTAAAAACCCTAATAAATTCTAATAAATCCAAAATTACCCTAAAAAGGTTGATAAACCCTATAAAAAGCTATCAATTCCTACAAAAGCCCAATAAATACCTAATATACAATAAAAATTCTAACAAACTCTAACAAATCCTAAATAACACTAATAAATCCTAAAGACCCTAATAAACCCTAAAGAACCATAATAAACTCTAAAGAACACTAAAAACCCCTAAAGAACCCAAAAAAACACTAAAACACATTATATAAACCCTAAAAACCGCTACAATACCCAAACAAACCCTAAACTACAATAAAAAACCATAACAACCCCTATCAATCCAAAAAAGAACAAATAAACTCATAACCCCCCCCCCCAAAAAAACCATTAAAAAGCCATCAGATGCCAAAAAACCATAAACACCCGTAAACAACCCATAAAAACCCTAAAAAACTACAAACCAAAAACAACCATTAAAACCCTAAAAAAGGCATCAAATAGATACATAAACCATAAAAACTTTACAAAAAACGTTAAAAATGTATAAAAACCCCTCAAACCGCAACATAAACAAAAAAAGCAACATAAACCCAAAAAACAATACATAAACCCTAAAACCACTACATAAACCCTAGAACTATAACATAAACCCAAAAAACACAACATTAACAAAAAAAACCAACATAAACATTAAAAAACACTACATAATCCCTAAAAAAACAATATAAACCCTAAAAACACTACATGGACCCTAAAAACATTACATAAACCCTAAACAATGCAACATAAATGCTACATCACCACTAAAAAGGCTACATAAACCCAGAAAATGCAACATAACCCCTAAAAAATGCTACATAAAACCTAAACCCTAAACATGCTCCATAAACCCTAAAAACTTTACATAAACCCTAAAAATGATACATAAAATCTAAAACCGCTAACTAAACCCTAAAAACACTACATAAACACTAAAAATGCTACATAAACCCTAACAACGCTACAAGAACCCTAAAAAATTTTATAAAAAACCCTAATGACGCTTTAAAACCCTCAAATACATTAAACCCTAATATACCATAATATAAAAAAAACCCTAATAAACCCCTAATAAACTCGAATAATCCCTAAAAACACCTTATAATTCGTAAAAACCCTATGAAACTCTACTCAGCCATAATAAAACCCCAAAAATACTGAATAAACCCAAATAAATGATAATAAAACCTAATAAACCTAAAAACACATTATGAAAACCTAAACAGCCCTAAAAACCCCTAATAGACACTAATAAACACTAATAAACACTAATAAACCCCAAAAAAACCCTAAATAATCAATAATAAACCATAATGAAATCCAAATAAACTCTACTCAAACCTAACAAACCTCAACACACCATAATAACCCCTAATAAAACCCTACAAAACCCTAATAATGAAAAAAAGATAGTATACCATAAAAAATCCATAGAAACTCTGATAAACTCTATTATAACCTAATAAACCCTAAAAATTCTCATAAAAAATAAAAAAACGATCACAAACAATAAAAACGCGCTATATTACCTAAAAAGACCTAGAAACACTAATATAACCTAATAAAGACAAAAAGGCTAATATAGCATAAAAATCCCTAGAAACCCTAATAAACCATAATAAACTCTAATATAACCAATGAAACCATAAAAACACTCACAAAAAAAATTCTCAAAAACAATAAAAACATCAAATGTTATCTAAAAATACCTAAAAAACACTAATATAGCCTAATAAAACAAAATAAACTAATAAACCTGTAACAAACCCTAATAAACCCTAATAAAAACTAATAAACCCTAATAAAACCATAATAAAACACTAAAAATACCTTCTCAACCCTAATAAACCATGACACATCATAACAACACCTAATAAAACCCAACTAAACCCCAATAAAAAATGCAATAAAACTATCAAAAATCCCTAGAAACCCTAATAAACTATAATAAATTCAAATAAAAGCTAATAAACAATAAAAAATTCTCCCAAACACTAAAAACACACTAATAAAACCTAAAAAGTCATAACAAACCCTCATATATATTAATAAAAACTAAAAACCACTCATATACCCTAATAAAAACACTAACAAACCCTAAAAATCCCTAACAAACCCTAATAAGTAATTCTCAACCCTAATAAACCCTAATAAAACCTTAAAGATAACGACTCAAAACTAATAAAACATTAAAATTACCTACTCAACCCTAGTAAACCTTAACACACCATAATAAATCATAATAAACCCAACTAAACCCTAAAAACACAAATATACCATTAAAAAGCCCTAAAACCCCTAATAAATGATAATAAAACCTAACAAATCTTAAAAGCGCTAATAAACCCGAATAAACAATACTAAACACTAAAAAACCCTAATATACCTTCTAAAAAATTATTAAACCATAATGAACCATAATAAACCCTAATAAATCCTAAACATACCCAAATATACCATAATATACCATAATATACCCTAATAAACCCAAATTAACCCTAATAAAACCCTATAAATACCATATAAAACCTAATAAACCTTGACACTCCATAATAAACCCTAATAAAATCCTAATAACCCCCACGAAACCCTAAAAATGCTAATATACCATTAAAACCCCTAAAACCCTAACAAACCATAATAAATGTTAATAACATCAAAAAATCCAAAAAAATGATAGTAAACCCTAAAAATACCTCAAATAATAATAGTAGTAATAATGCACGTGCATGTCCATATGCATGTGTGTGGTTTAAATAATAAATCATAACGCACTTGCATGTGCATATGCCTGTGCATTTCCATGTGAATGATAATAAATAGTAAATAATAAATAATAACGCATGTGAATTGCATGTGTATGTGAAAATGCATGTGAATGATAATAAATAATAAATAATTATGCACATACTTGTAAATGTGCATGTGCATGTGCATGTACATGGTAATAAACAACAAATAATAACCAAGTCCACATGAATGTGAATTTGGATTTGAATGATAATAAATAATAAATAATAACACATGTGATAATAGAATAACACATGTGCATTGCATTTGCATGTGCATGATAATAAATAATATATAATAACGCACGTGCATGTGAATTTACATGTAATGATTATGATAAAGACGCATGCATGTGCATGGTAATAAATAATAAATAACAACGCACTTTCATGTGCTTTTGTATTTGATGATACAAACAACAACAACTACAAGAAGAAGAAAACGAATAATAATAATAATAATTGAATAACACAGGTGAATTTCATGTGCACGTGCATAGTAGAAAATAATAAATAATTAATAATAAATTAGAATGCAAATGCATGTGCATGTACAGTTACATTTGATGATAGTATTAATAATACTAAATGTAATAATAATAATAATAATAACGCATGCACGTGCATGGTAATAAATAATAAATAACAACACACATGCATGTGCATTTTCTTGTGATTTTGATAATAATAATGATAATGATAATAATAATAATAATAAATGTGATAATAATAATAATAATAACAATAAAATAATAATACTAGTGCATTGCATATGCACATACATGGTAATAAATAATAAATAATAATGCACATGCATCTACATTTTCATGTGATGATAGTAATAATAACTACAGAAGTAATAACAGTAGTAGTGGTGGTGATAATAGTAGTAGTAATAATGCATATGATAATAGAATATTGCATGTGCATTACGTGTGCATGTGTATGGTAATAAATATTAACTCCCGTGCATTGAATTTTCATGTGATGATGATAATAATAATAATAACAATAACAATAATATTAATAATAACAACGCATGTGATAATAGAATAATGC
Source organism: Viscum album (assembly GCA_963277665.1). Taxonomy (NCBI): domain Eukaryota; kingdom Viridiplantae; phylum Streptophyta; class Magnoliopsida; order Santalales; family Viscaceae; genus Viscum; species Viscum album. The sequence goes on from OY728167.1 coordinate 786,455,548, forward strand.
ACGTTCATTGAATGTGTGTGTATGTGCATTTGGATTTATTGTTTCATGTGATAACAACAACAAAAACAACAACAACAACAACAACAACAACAGCAACAACATCCACAATAATAATAATAACAATAACAATAACAATGCATGTGATAATAAAATAATGTGTGTGCATTTCATGTGCACCTTCCTGGTAAAAAAAATAATAATAATGCATGAGCAAGTGCATGTGAATTTTCATGAGATGATGATAATAATAATAATAATAACAGTAATAATAATTTGTAGTTGTTTAAAAACATAGGATAAATGATAAAAGTGCTAGAAATGGTGTCTTGAAAAACCTAACAAATCACAGAGTCATTAAAAAAGCCATAACTTCTTTTCGAGGTGTTCATTTCTGCTCCGTGAATAGTCAAACTAAATCTCATGGAACGAACTATGATAAAAACAGGTTTTGGAGGCCGAACATAAACACAGATCAGAAGTTATGATCGTTTTAAGAACAATTTGACAGGGATATGGACACAAAAATGGAGTTTTGGAGGCATTATGATGGATTTTTGGGATTTTGGGGCCTCAAAAAAGACTTTAACATTGTTCAAGTTATCCTTCTTCATAGATATCTTCGCTGCCTTCTGTTTGATATGTGGTAGAGCTCAAATGGACAACCGGAGTGAGAGTTATGGTCGTTTGAAGTTTATTTTTTCCTTGGAGTGGTATAACTAATATATCTTCTGTTTCTTTGATCTTCTCACAGTTTCGATTATACTTGGTCCTCAATCATCTCCAGAGCTTTGATTTTACTAGTCACAACACTCAAATAGACACCTAAAGTTGACGTTATGCCTATTTTAGTGAGTTGTGGGATTCACAGGTTTTTAGGCGCTAAGAGGGTTGCTCAATTTAAAACGACAATAACTTCTGCTACGTGTGTTCATTTTGGATATACCACATATCAAATTGATGATTTTGAAAAGATACACACTCTGGTAACCATTGGAACCCTTTCTGACATTCTTCAACCCCCAAAAATACCCAAAATCCCTTTGGATGGTCAAAAGATTGGCTTCTCGTGTCCGTTTTGCAATAGCTTCTTCTATTGGTGTCCGTTTTGCCTCAACCTCATATCAAATAGATGCATGAGACTAGGCCTACACTCCTATAACAATTGAATCACCTTCTCACATCCTTGAAGTCCCAAAAGGTACTTAAATCATCCAAAAGACCATAACTTCTACTCCGGGAGTCCGTTTTGCCTCAACCATATATCAAATCGAAGCTTTTGACTAGATCTACACTTATGTGACCAATAGGAACACCTTATCACTTTCTTAAAGACCTAGAAGGTCCTTAAGTACTCCAAATGACCATAACATCTACTCTGGGTGTCAGTTTCACCTCTACCACATATCAAATTGAAACTTGCAACGAGCTCTACACATATGTGACAACCATGAACAACTAAATAACCCTAAAAACAATGAATAACCACATAAACACTAAAACCATTAAAACCCATGCAAAACCATAACAAACCATAACAAACACTAGCAATCCCTAACAAACCCTAACAAACCCTAAAAAAATCCACCAAACCCGAAAAAACATAACAATCCCTAAAAAACCCTAGCAAACCCTAACAAGACCAAACAAACCCCATGAAGCACTAAGAAACCCAAATAAACACTAAAAACCTGAAGAAACCCTAAAAAAACCCTATGAAACCAAAACAAAACCTCACATAACCCTAAAAACCCTAAAAACCTTATCAAAACCCAAAGCAAACCTAAGAAACACTAAAACACCCTTAGAAACCCAAACACACCGTTAGAAACCCTAACACACCCTTAGAAACCCTAGAACACCCTTAGAAACCCCAATACACAAATAGAAAGCCTAACACAACCTTAAAAAGCCATAGAAACCACAACACTACCTTAGAAACCCTAACCCGCCCATAAAAACCGTAACCCACCCTTAGAAACCGAAACACACCCTTAGAAACCCTAACAAACCCTCAGACACCATAAATCACACTAATAAGAACTAATAAATCCTAACAAACCCTACCGACCATTAATAATCCATAATAAACCCTAATAAACCCTAAATCCCACTACTAAACCCTAATAAACACTTATAAATTGTAATAAACCCTAAAAAAACCTATTAGACCCCAATAAAAGCTACAATTTACATAAAAACCCAAATATACAACAAAAAACGCTATTAAACCATTCAAAAGCTAATATTGACAAAAAACCCTAACAAAACTGAAAAAACCTGACAAAACCCTAAAAAACCATAAAAACCCAAAAAACCCCTAAAAACCCTAAAAAAACCTAAAAACCCCAAAATTATAAAAAAACCCTAGAACCCCTAAAACCCCTAAAAGTCCAAAAAACCGAAAAAACCGAAAACAAACCTAAAAACCCTAAAAAACCTCAAAAAACCCTAAAAAACCTAAAAACCACTACAAACGTTAAAAAAATCACTAAAAGCCTAAAAATTCCTAACAAAATGCTAACCAACCCTATGAAACCAATAAAAACTCTAGAAACCCCCTAGAAAACCCTAAAACCCTCAAAAGAAACCCTAATACACCCTAAAGAACCCTAAAAATCCCAAAACCTTAAAAACCCTAAAGAACCACTAAAACCACTAAGAACGCTACATAAACCCTATCAATTGCTACAAAAACCCGAAAAATGCTTCAAAACCCACAAAAATCCACAAAACCCCAAAAAATGATAAAATAGCCGTAACAAATCAAAAAAAAATCCAAACACACCTATAAAACCCAAAAAAGGCATAAAACCCCAAACAACTCAAACAAACTGTAACAAACCCTAAAAACCCTAACAAAACCTAAAAACCCTAATAAGTACTAATAACCCCTATGAACCACTAATAAACCCTAATAACCCATAAAACCATCTATTAAACCCTAAAACCCTAATAAACACTAATAAATAATAATAACCTGTAATAAACCCTAACATACTCTATTAGACCCTAATAAATGCTACAAATGCCCTAAACCCCTAATATACAATAAAAACCCTATTAAACCATAATAAACCCTAATAATCTCTAAAAACCCTAACAACCCCAACAAAACGCAACAAAAATCTCCAAATAATGGCCTACAAAACCCTACAACCCACTAATAAACCCTAAAACCCTATAATAATTCCAAAATAAATCGTAACCAACCCTAACAACCCCAAATAAATCATAAAAAATCCTAACAATGCATAATAAATCGTAACAAACTAAAACAAACCATAACAAACCCGTAATAAACCTCAATAAAACCTAACAAATCATAATAAACCCTAATAAGTGGTAATAAACCCAAATACATGTTACTAAACCCTAATAAATAAAATAAACCCTAATAAGACCTAATAAACCCTAAATAACCCTAAAAGGTTGATAAACCCTAGAAAAAGCTATTAATGCCTACAAAAACCCAATAAAACCCCAATATACTATAAAAACACTAATAAACTGTAACAAATCCTATAGAACAGTAATAAACCCTAATGAACCCTAATAAACCATAAAGAACCATATTAAACTCTAAAGAACACTAAAAATCCCAAATGTATCAAAAAATGGTAAAAAACATTATATAAACCCTAAAAACTGCTACAATACCCAAACAAACCCAAAACCCACTAAAAACCCTAACAACCTCTATTAAACCAAAAAAACAAATAAACCCATAAAACCCGCAAAAAAAATTAAAAATCAATCAGATACCACAAAAAACCATAAAACCCCATTAACAACCCTTAAAAACCCTTAAAAACCCTAAAAACCATAAACAACCATTAAAACCATAAAAAGGCTTCAAATAGATACATAAACCCTAAAAACATTACATAAAGCCTAAAATATGCAATAGAAACCCTAAAAACGCAACATAAATTAAAAAATGCAACATAAACCCAAGAAACACCACATAAACCCTAAAAGCACTACATAAACCCTAGAAATGTATCTTAAACACTAAAAACACAACATAATCCCTAAAAAACGAAACATAAACATTAAGAAATGCTACATAAAACCTAAAAACACTATATAAACCCAAAAAAATAGTACATGAACTGTAAAAATGATGCATAAACCCTGAAAAATGAAACATAAACGCTACATCACCCAAAAAATGCTACATTAACCAGGAAAACGCAACATAAACCCTAAAAATGAAACATAAAACCTAAACCCTAAACATGCTAAAAAATCCGTAAAAGGTTACATAAACCCTAAAAATGATACATAAAATCTAAAACTGCTAGAAAAACTCTAAAAATGCTACATTAACACTAAAAATGCTACATAAACTCTAACAATGCTACACAAACCCTAAAAAAGAAACAAAAACCCTAAAGACGCTTCAAAACCCTCAAAAAATATTAAACCCTAATATACCATAATATAAAAAATTAAACCCTAATAAAACCCTAATAAGCCCTTAATAAACTCTAATATTCCCTAAAAACACCTTGTAATCCCTAAAAACCCTAATAAACTCTACTCAACCCTAATAAAACCCCAAAAATACCTAATTAACCCTAATAAATGATAATAAAAACTAATAAACCCTAAAAAAAAGTTATGAAAACCTAAAAAACCCTAACCAACCTTAATAGACACTAATAAACCCTAATAAACCCCAAACAAACCCTAAAAAGACCTAATAAACCATAAATAAAGCCAAATAAACCGTACTCAACCCTAACAGAACTTAACACACCATAATAACCCCTAATAAAACCTTACAAAACACAAAACATGAAAAAACACTAGTATACCTTAAAAATCTCTAGAAACCCTGATAAACTCTAATACAACCAAATAAACCCTAAAAACGATCATAGATAATAAAAAATGATCACAAACAAAAAAATGCACTATATTACCAAAAAGGACCTAAAAACACTAATATAGCCTAATAAAGACAAAAAACTCTAATATACCATAAAAATCCCTAGAAACCCTAATAAACCATAAGAAACTCTAATATGACCTAAGAAACCCTAAAAACGCTAAAAAAAACAAAACGCTCACAAACAATAAAACACGCTATATTATCTAAAAAGACTTAACAAACACTAATATAACCAAATAAAACAAAAATACTAATAAACCCATAACAAACCCTAAAAATCCCTAATTAACCCTAATAAAAACTAATAAACCCTAATAAAACCCTAAAAATACCTTCTCTACCCTAATAAACCTTGACTCACCATAACAGAACCTAATAAAACCCAAGTAAACCCCAATAAACAAAAAAACGCAAACAAACCATTAAAAAGCCTTATAAACACAAATAAACCATAATAAATTGAAATGAAAGCTAATAAACCATTAAAAATGCTCACAAACACTAAAAAACGCTAATAAAACCAAAAAAGTCATAACAACCCCTCATATATATTAACAAAAACTAAAAACACTCATATACCCTAATAAAAACACTAACAAACCCTAGTAAACCATAAAAATCCCTAACAAACCCTAATAAACCGTACTCAACCCTAATAAACCCTAATAAAACCTTAATGATACCGACTCAACCCTAATAAAACCCTAAAAATACCTAATCAACCCTAATAAACCTTAACACGCCATGATAAACCATAATAAACCCCACTAAACCCTAAAAAATGAAAATATACCATTAAAAATCCCTAAAACCCCTAATAAATGCTAATAAAACCCAACAAAGATTAAAAGTGGCAATAAACCCTAATAAACACTACTAAAAACTAAAAACCCTAATATACTGTAACAGCCCAAGATTTTATAAAAAAATATTCTTTTTAATTTTATTAATGTCTTGTGTTGTACGCTACACCCAAAGGAGCTTGCACAACACACATCCTTGACTTGACTTGCATTACACGCAATCGCGACCTTCCTCGATAGCGTGTGTAGTACGCAATACCGAGTTTCACTAAACAACGATATGCTATAAAAATATTATTAAAACTAGCCGTTATGAATAGTAATAACCACTTTTTGAAATCCAGTAAATCTTATTTTTCAAAATGAACTTTATTTTTGGATTCGGAGTATCGAATTTAGCCTAAGGTGAAATTTTGGTACTTTTCGGATAACTTTCATATTCTGATGAATAGTGAAAATTACTAAATTATAATTAAAAACAACTTTTTTAATCGAAATAATTAATAGTGATAAATCATTAATTTGAGTGGTTTTAAAGTATATTTAGAATATATTTTTACAATTTAATACAATTTTGGTCATTGGATGTAATTTCACATTTAAACTAGACATAAACAAGTGTCAATCTTTTGATAGATATTGTTTCTTAAAAACACGCTATTTGTTTTAACAGCGGGATTTAATTATAAAATTAATTAATTCAACTTTTATGTTATGAATTTGGTAAAATAGACTTCATTTTTGAATTCGGAATATGAAATATAGCTTAGGATGAAATTTTGGCATTGTTCTGAAAAACATCAATTTTTGATGAATAGTGAAACTACTAAGTGGTAGTTAAAAAAACTGAATTTTTCATAAAACTTAATTTTGCCGCTTCTGTGAATGGAATTTCGAAAATCCGAGAGACACGGTTAATATCAAGGACTAAAATGTGGTTCAATGAGATGAAAATAATTTTTTGGTGAATAGTAACTTTTTACTTTTTTACCGCGGTTAATAGTAAATAGGGTAACTAAGGGTAAATATGATATTAATATTACCCTAACACATGTCATAATCCTATTGGACAAGTGTATTTCGACCAAAAACAAACTTAGGAATAAAATATGACCATTTAGGCCCACTTGGATTAGATTAGGACATTTATTATTAATTTATTTAAAGAAAGGTTAAAATAGTTAAAATCAAAGTTTAATAAGTAAATCATTTTTAATATGGGGTTATACATAAGATAAATTCGATTGTAAATATTCATTAGAAAGCTAAAAAAATTTCCTACATAATGGTATTTTATTTGTAATTTTTAAACATCAAATAAGTTAATTTATTTATGACACAAAGATGATGCAGTAATTATCTTATTAATGAAATATTGACATAATTGATGTTATAAACACCAAACTAAATATAATTTGAGACTTTTTATAAATTCCACTAATTTTCTAGGTTACTATGACATATTAGTGTGGATTTAATCAACTTGGTTCGAACATATAATTCTGTTATGACTTTCACAAAAATCATGTATCAAATAGTGTCAAAATTGACACAAAATAGTTTTTAAATCAAATATTATATTATTAATTGTTATTTTATTCCTAAAAATCTACGGTTCGGCCAAATGACTTAGATAAGGATATATGTATTAATAATAAACAATTCGGGGTTCGTTTGGCATGTTATAGTAAGTTTATTAACCATATAGTGAAAGAAAACAAAAAGACACGGTAAAAGTTAAATTATTTAACTTAGAGTTAAATCTAATTGATAAGGTTTAAAATAATATCCAAACATGTCTAAATTTGATTGGTTGATGAGATTACAACCCTATCTCATCTAATCTTCGAATATGAGTCATTTTTGGAGGTTTTTAAGTGGGGTTAGATTTATTATAAATTAATATTTTTAAGAATTCCTAAGGTGCCCCTCTCCTCCCCTATAAAAGGACACCTCCTCCCCCTCCTCCTCACACCAATTTGAGCACTCAAGCTCGGCCAACCCCTGCCAAAATCTCTTCTCCACTTCTCTAGAAACATCCTAGAGGTTCTGGTCTTCCTCAAAGACCAATTCTAGTGCCCTAAGAGGAGGTCTCAAAGAGGCACTTCAAAGAAGAGGTCATTATCGTTACCAATTCTTTCATCTTTATTTCTTCTTCCACTTCTTCGTCTTAGGTTGTTTCATTATGAAGTAATAACATCAGTATCACTCATATACTGATATGTTATTATAATTATGAAACAACCCTATTTCACCATCTATCCATCCTACGGAAAAAGAAATCACCGCGCGTGCGTACGTACGGAATACCGTCTCCACGCCGTGGTGTAATCTATTTTCCACCACCACCTTACATGGATGGGTATAATGGTGTAGAGAATAACTATACATAGTTATTACAACATCATATTGATTCTGATATATTGTATAATCCACTCCAATTCAATTCAATATTTATAGAAATGATATCATCGCTCGTGCGTACGTACGGAATACCGTCTCCACGACGCGATGAGATTCATTCTCCATGTTAACCATTTAAGAATGATTATAATGTATATACAAGAAATAATAATGAAATATATGACATTATAAAGCTACTGGATTTATGTATATATATACATATGTATGTCATCTACTTACTTCCATTTCAAGACAATAAGGAAAGAAAAACAGCGTTCATGCGTACGTACGGACTACCGTCTCCATGAACGGTGTTTTTCATTTTATTTATCTATCTATTATATATATATATATATATACTGAATATATATGATATATATAAATCATATTTTATATTCTGGAAGTAAGTAAATCATGATATAAGTAATAATGATGTCAAGAACAACAAGTCAAAACACCTACGATAAATGAAACGATTTTACCCAAAACGCTTCTTTAACATGGAATTTACAAAAGAACGGGTAATATAATGTCATAAGTGAACCATATATGATATCATAACAATGAATATGATTCTGTAATAAGTCAATGACATTATTTAAATCATTATACAGGAGGTTCGGACACATACGAAGCAAATTGGACCTAAGGTAAGGGAAATATCACAATCTCATTTTTATCCGAGATTGTTTGTACTTTGAAATTTACTGGGGTATATTTTATCATCCACATCCATGTTTCCTCAATATGTAATGTTATTTACAACAACCTACAATTGTTTAAATCCAATTTTACCCTTCGGTGAGTTTTTAGTAAAAGATATGAAAGGAATCTTTTGTCGTTTTTCGTACGAGGTACTTTTTGACTTTTCCGACAAAAGTACGAAGAATGTTTTTTTTTTAACTTATACGGAACGAACGGATTTCTACTGTTTTATAAAGCCTTATTTTCATGAAGCTTCCTCTAAAATATTTCATGACTATTTTCAATAAAATCTCTTTCTTTTAAAGTTGCATGATGTTTTGTGAAAAGAAATTGATTTTGAAGAAGAAAGGATATTTTCCTCAAGAATTCAATTCAAGTGTTTTATCAAAATTATTTTCCATATAAGATAATAAAGAGTTCTGTTTCTATCCATATTTTTACATTGATTTGACTATGTTGTGATGGAATTATGTTTATGAATTCCTTTATCTTATATGAATGGTTTTATGATGTCATGTTGTTTAAGAATCCCATTTTTATTACATGGGTTATGAAATGATGTATGATTTATGATTTTGTGGCACACATAAGAAAGGATTCATTAAGAGATGGGTGGGACCTATATCTCCCTCCAATGCATTGGGTAAAGATTTTATATCTCATGAGATAGACATGGCTGGAACGGAAGGTTATTTCGGTTCAGTGATACAGGACTGAAACGAGGAGTGAACTCGGTTCAGAAAGGGACTTTGTCCACTAAGATAGTCTTGGCAATGAGTCATGACTAACAAGAAATGATTTTCCATGATTATGTGTGCATGCCACAAAGTTTCAAGTTTTATGTTATGATTATGGGGATCTCATTTTCTCTTCTATGATTTATCCCATGTTATGATATTATGAGCTCTTTTGCAGGTTAAGATTTCCAAAAAAAAGCTATGTTCTTTTGTATATGATGTGATTGATATTTCTTTTGTTTACCCTTACTGAGCATTTGAGCTCACCCTTTTATGTTTTCTTTTCCCCAGGATATAAAGAAAGGTTTATAGGTAAAAAAAAGGGAAGATCTTTATGGGAGATATTGAAGATCTTTCACCACGATTAGAAGATTACGTTCCGAGTTTCCAAAGACACTAAACTATTACGATCCTTGTGTGTGTGTTTTTGTTATGTACTAAGTATTCCGCAAAAGTAATGTAATATCCATGTACGATAAGATACGGGTCTCTACAGTTGGTATCAGAGGAAAGGTTTAGTCAACCATTGGAAACTAGGATGCGAAAACGTTAGTGAAATCCCTAGAGATATTTCTAAGGTATGTCTAGGGATGTCCCTAGGGATAAGTATACGTATAGGTTATAGTAATAGAATTACGCTAACGATCATAGAATTAAACCTAAGATGTTGGATATTGAAGGTACTCCCCCTTTATTATGTTGTTTTCCCTAGCATGATTTTTGCCTCTCACACTATTCTTTTGGGGTTTTAGACGATGGCTGGAACCCGAAGGAACCGTGTTAATGCAGAATGTGATGGGCAATGCAATGATTGTCCCCCTGAGCAACCAAACGATATAGGAGCTGGAATGCAAAATCTTGTAGCCATGCTCACACAACTTTCTCAAGCTATAAATCATGCAGGACTTCCAAACGAGCAAAGGAAGGAGCAACATTCTGTTGAATCCTTCATGAGGCAGCGTCCACCTTCTTTCAGTGGGTCTACTGATCCATTAGTTGCTGAACAATGGATTAGTACTACTGAAAAGATATTTTCAGTTCTTCAATGTTCTGAACATGATAAAGTCATCCTAGCAGTGTATCGTTTGGAAGGTGAAGCTGATCAATGGTGGAATCTTATCAAGAATACGAGGCCAAGAGATGAAATTGAGTCCATGGAATGGGACGAGTTCAAGAACTTGTTTTTCAGTAAGTACTTCCCTCGTATTCTTCGAACGAAGATGGAAAAGGAGTTTCTTGAGCTGAAACAGAAGGATGATGAATCTGTTGGTATATACGAAGCGAATTTTACAAGACTTGCAAGGTATGCATCTGGCATTATCATCCAACCTGAAAGTAAAGTTGATCGATTTTTCAGTGGCTTAAAACCAAGTCTTCGAAGGGAATTAGCTATAAGAGACTTCAGTAGCTATGAAGAAATTGTGCGTTGTGCTATCAAGGTAGAAATGGAAGTTGGTGTTACATATCCATCTCATGGTTTTGACAAGAAACGAAAGATGGAGTTCAAGGAGAGATCTCAGAATAATGGTGAAAAGAAGATGAATGTTTCCTTATGCACAAAGTGTGGAAAGAAGCATGGTGGAGATTGTCTTAAAGGGACTAGAAAATGTTTTAAGTGTGGAAAAGAAGGTCATCGAGCAGCTGAGTGTCGAAGTAATGGAAAAAGGGTTTCTAATGATGTGAATAAAGCAAACACTGCAGAGAACGCACCGCCAACACTTCAATGCTTCAAGTGCAAGGAAATGGGGCATTATGCTAATAATTGCCCTAATCCAAGGGTTAGTGATGATCGACATGAGCAACCGCTTAAGGCAAAGGACAAAGGGAAGTCACATGCGATCACTATTGGCAATGTTGAATATGACAACGATGTGGTGGAATGATTAAGTTTTTATGTAATGGGATTCCAAAATAATGTTGTATCATGGAATATTGGAATACTTATGTATTGGTCTAATGTGGTATTCAAAGTGATTGAGATATTATGCAACGAAAACGAGAAAATGAAATGTTTAACAGTATTCATGAGCTCATGATTGATATAAGGACTAAGTGATATCATGGTTTGAGTATATAGAATTTTGAGGATTTTGGTATGTGAAAAGTGTTAACTTTTAACTGCATTCAAGTTTTCACTAAGGTTCAATGGGTATTCAAGAGAGTACAAGATTAAGGCCTTTGAATGTTTGGAATGTGACCAACAAGATATATCTTATGATATATGGGGATCAACGATGGTATTAAATCTCTGGTAATCGTTTTCACTATGTTATGAGAATGGACTGTAGTATTATGGATAAGCCTAAAGATTGGAATGGATTATGTTGGACATAAGTTAGTATTGTTTAAGGATAGAAGTTTTTTAGATATTATGAGATGTTATAGTAATATAGTTTTAGAAAAAGGACAACCTGCAGGACGGGCGACAGCCCATCGCTTCGGACAAGGCTGTGGGAATCGAACCCACAACCGAAGTGCGACTGGCCTTTATCGCCTACCACTGACCTACAGGAAGTCCCTGTTTAGTAGAAACTAGTTTTATTATATTAAGGAGTATGATATATGAAGTATAAGTCCATTTTAGGAACCATATATGATTAATCTCACTATAGATCGATTTATGAATATAATTTTTGCTAACCTTTTGTTTGAGACAGATGGAATGACCCGTCATTCTATCACATGATCTGCTAACACTTCACGAATAACAAATTCAACTTCATTTATTTAAGAGATGAAGTGGAAATTGTTCAAGGCACGAACAACAGTGATATTGTACCAAAATAAAGTAAGTATTTATTCTAAGCAAATTTTCAACTTTAGGGAAATGATCTTGAAAACCAAAAAATGTTGTCCTAGTGATCTTATACCTGATGAATTAGATGGTACCTTAGATCGTCACAAATCTATGGATTTGTGATTACTGGATTTTCCATAGCCATGTTCTCTACCACTCTCCATCAGAACATGATGGTTAGATTTCTCTTCCATATCCATATTTTCACCTATGTGGAAACCCAGTGATTAGTTTATTTGGGTAATCGTTACATTTCATACTTTAGTTTTTAAAGCCAAGTTTTGGTATTCCCTTTTACGATGTGGGTTTATATTAAAGAAACTTTGAAATAGTAAACCATTTATAACCCCGACGAATTTCGAGGGCGAAATTCATTTTAAGGGGGGTAGAATGTAACAGCCCAAGATTTTATAAAAAAATATTCTTTTTAATTTTATTAATGTCTTGTGTTGTACGCTACACCCAAAGGAGCTTGCACAACACACATCCTTGACTTGACTTGCATTACACGCAATCGCGACCTTCCTCGATAGCGTGTGTAGTACGCAATACCGAGTTTCACTAAACAACGATATGCTATAAAAATATTATTAAAACTAGCCGTTATGAATAGTAATAACCACTTTTTGAAATCCAGTAAATCTTATTTTTCAAAATGAACTTTATTTTTGGATTCGGAGTATCGAATTTAGCCTAAGGTGAAATTTTGGTACTTTTCGGATAACTTTCATATTCTGATGAATAGTGAAAATTACTAAATTATAATTAAAAACAACTTTTTTAATCGAAATAATTAATAGTGATAAATCATTAATTTGAGTGGTTTTAAAGTATATTTAGAATATATTTTTACAATTTAATACAATTTTGGTCATTGGATGTAATTTCACATTTAAACTAGACATAAACAAGTGTCAATCTTTTGATAGATATTGTTTCTTAAAAACACGCTATTTGTTTTAACAGCAGGATTTAATTATAAAATTAATTAATTCAACTTTTATGTTATGAATTTGGTAAAATAGACTTCATTTTTGAATTCGAAATATGAAATATAGCTTAGGATGAAATTTTGGCATTGTTCTGAAAAACATCAATTTTTGATGAATAGTGAAACTACTAAGTGGTAGTTAAAAAAACTGAATTTTTCATAAAACTTAATTTTGCCGCTTCTGTGAATGGAATTTCGAAAATCCGAGAGACACGGTTAATATCAAGGACTAAAATGTGGTTCAATGAGATGAAAATAATTTTTTGGTGAATAGTAACTTTTTACTTTTTTACCGCGGTTAATAGTAAATAGGGTAACTAAGGGTAAATATGATATTAATATTACCCTAACACATGTCATAATCCTATTGGACAAGTGTATTTCGACCAAAAACAAACTTAGGAATAAAATATGACCATTTAGGCCCACTTGGATTAGATTAGGACATTTATTATTAATTTATTTAAAGAAAGGTTAAAATAGTTAAAATCAAAGTTTAATAAGTAAATCATTTTTAATATGGGGTTATACATAAGATAAATTAGATTGTAAATATTCATTAGAAAGCTAAAAAAATTTCCTACATAATGGTATTTTATTTGTAATTTTTAAACATCAAATAAGTTAATTTATTTATGACACAAAGATGATGCAGTAATTATCTTATTAATGAAATATTGACATAATTGATGTTATAAACACCAAACTAAATATAATTTGAGACTTTTTATAAATTCCACTAATTTTCTAGGTTACTATGACATATTAGTGTGGATTTAATCAACTTGGTTCGAACATATAATTCTGTTATGACTTTTACAAAAATCATGTATCAAATAGTGTCAAAATTGACACAAAATAGTTTTTAAATCAAATATTATATTATTAATTGTTATTTTATTCCTAAAAATCTAAGGTTCGGCCAAATGACTTAGATAAGGATATATGTATTAATAATAAACAATTCGGGGTTCGTTTGGCATGTTATAGTAAGTTTATTAACCATATAGTGAAAGAAAACAAAAAGACACGGTAAAAGTTAAATTATTTAACTTAGAGTTAAATCTAATTGATAAGGTTTAAAATAATATCCAAACATGTCTAAATTTGATTGGTTGATGAGATTACAACCCTATATAATCTAATCTTCGAATATGAGTCATTTTTGGAGGTTTTTAAGTGGGGTTAGATTTATTATAAATTAATATTTTTAAGAATTCCTAAGGTGCCCCTCTCCTCCCCTATAAAAGGACACCTCCTCCCCCTCCTCCTCACACCAATTTGAGCACTCAAGCTCGGCCAACCCCTGCCAAAATCTCTTCTCCACTTCCCTAGAAACATCCTAGAGGTTCTGGTCTTCCTCAAAGACCAATTCTAGTGCCCTAAGAGGAGGTCTCAAAGAGGCACTTCAAAGAAGAGGTAATTACCGTTACCAATTCTTTCATCTTTATTTCTTCTTCCACTTCTTCTTCTTAGGTTGTTTCATTATGAAGTAATAACATCAGTATCACTCATATACTGATATGTTATTATAAGTATGAAACAACCCTATTTCACCATCTATCCATCCTACGGAAAAAGAAATCACCGCGCGTGCGTACGTACGGAATACCGTCTCCACGCCGTGGTGTAATCTATTTTCCACCACCACCTTACATGGATGGGTATAATGGTGTAAAGAATAACTATACATAGTTATTACAAAATCATATTGATTCTGATATATTGTATAATCCACTCCAATTCAATTCAATATTTATAGAAATGATATCATCGCTCGTGCGTACGTACGGAATACCGTCTCCACGACGCGATGAGATTCATTCTCCATGTTAACCATTTAAGAATGATTATAATGTATATACAAGAAATAATAATGAAATATATGACATTATAAAGCTACTGGATTTATGTATATATATACATATGTATGTCATCTACTTACTTCCATTTCAAGACAATAAGGAAAGAAAAACAGCGTTCATGCGTACGTACGGACTACCGTCTCCATGAACGGTGTTTTTCATTTTATTTATCTATCTATTATATATATATATATATAATGAATATATATGATATATATAAATCATATTTTATATTCTGGAAGTAAGTAAATCATGATATAAGTAATAATGATGTCAAGAACAACAAGTCAAAACACCTACGATAAATGAAACGATTTTACCCAAAACGCTTCTTTAACATGGAATTTACAAAAGAACGGGTAATATAATGTCATAAGTGAACCATATATGATATCATAACAATGAATATGATTCTGTAATAAGTCAATGACATTATTTAAATCATTATACAGGAGGTTCGGACACATACGAAGCAAATTGGACCTAAGGTAAGGGAAATATCACAATCTCATTTTTATCCGAGATTGTTTGTACTTTGAAATTTACTGGGGTATATTTTATCATCCACATCCATGTTTCCTCAATATGTAATGTTATTTACAACAACCTACAATTGTTTAAATCCAATTTTACCCTTCGGTGAGTTTTTAGTAAAAGATATGAAAGGAATCTTTTGTCGTTTTTCGTACGAGGTACTTTTTGACTTTTCCGACAAAAGTACGAAGAATGTTTTTTTTTAACTTATACGGCACGAACGGATTTCTACTGTTTTATAAAGACTTATTTTCATGAAGCTTCCTCTAAAATATTTCATGACTATTTTCAATAAAATCTCTTTCTTTTAAAGTTGCATGATGTTTTGTGAAAAGAAATTGATTTTGAAGAAGAAAGGATATTTTCCTCAAGAATTCAATTCAAGTGTTTTATCAAAATTATTTTCCATCTAAGATAATAAAGAGTTCTGTTTCTATCCATATTTTTACATTGATTTTACTATGTTGTGATGGAATTATGTTTATGAATTCCTTTATCTTATATGAATGGTTTTATGATGTCATGTTGTTTAAGAATCCCATTTTTATTACATGGGTTATGAAATGATGTATGATTTATGATTTTGTGGCACACATAAGAAAGGATTCATTAAGAGATGGGTGGGACCTATATCTCCCTCCAATGCATTGGGTAAAGATTTTATATCTCATGAGATAGACATGGCTGGAACGGAAGGTTATTTCGGTTCAGTGATACAGGACTGAAACGAGGAGTGAACTCGGTTCAGAAAGGGACTTTGTCCACTAAGATAGTCTTGGCAATGAGTCATGACTAACAAGAAATGATTTTCCATGATTATGTGTGCATGCCACAAAGTTTCAAGTTTTATGTTATGATTATGGGGATCTCATTTTCACTTCTATGATTTATCCCATGTTATGATATTATGAGCTCTTTTGCAGGTTAAGATTTCCAAAAAAAAGCTATGTTCTTTTGTATATGATGTGATTGATATTTCTTTTGTTTACCCTTACTGAGCATTTGAGCTCACCCTTTTATGTTTTCTTTTCCCCAGGATATAAAGAAAGGTTTATAGGTAAAAAAAAAGGGAAGATCTTTATGGGAGATATTGAAGATCTTTCACCACGATTAGAAGATTACGTTCCGAGTTTCCAAAGACACTAAACTATTACGATCCTTGTGTGTGTGTTTTTTTTATGTACTAAGTATTCCGCAAAAGTAATGTAATGTCCATGTACGATAAGATACGGGTCTCTACATATACCCTCTTAAAAATTAATAAACCATAATGAACCATAATAAACCCTAATAAATCCTATACATACCCAAATGTACCGTAATATACCATAATATACCCTAATAAACCCCTCCCAATACTAATATAACCCTAAAAATACCTAATAAACCTTAATAAACCGTGACACGCCATAATAAACCCTAATAAGATCCTAATAACCCCCACCCAACCTTAAAAATGATAATATACCATTGAAAACCCATAACTAACTATAATAAATGATAATAACACCTAAAAATATTTAAAAATGATAGTAAACCCTAAAAATAACTCTAATAATAATAGTAGTAATAACGCATGTGCATATTCATATACAGGTGCATGGTTTAAATAATAAATCATAATGCACGTGCATGTGCATATGCATGGGCATTGGCATGTGAATGATAATAAATAATAAATTATAAATAATAACGTATTTGAATTTCATGTGTATGTGCATGTGCATGTGAATGCTAATAAATAATAAATAATAACGCACATCTAAGTGCATGTTCATGTGCATGTTCATGGTAATAAACAATAAATAATAACAAATTCCACATGAATGTTCATTTTCATGTGAATGATAAAAAATACTAAATAATAACACATGTGATAATAGAATAACGCACATGCATTGAATGTGCGTGTTTATGTATTTGCAATTGCATTTACTTGTACATTTTCATGTGATGATAACAACAACAACAACAACAATAACAACAACAACCACAATAATAATAAGTACAATAATAATAACAACATTTGTGATAATAAAATAACGTGTTTGCATTGCATGTGTACGTGCATGGTAATAAAAAATATATAATAATGCATGTTCATGTGCATGCGCATGTGCATGAGATGATGGTAATAATAATAATAATAATAATAATAACAACAACAATAATAATAATAACAACTCATGTGATAATAGAATAATGCACGTGCATTGTATGTGTACTGCATGGTAATAAATAATAACTCAAAGCACATGTGATGATAATATTAACAATATTAGTAATATTAATAATAATAGTGCATGTGATAATAGAATAACACACATGTATTGAATATGCGCGTGTATGGTAATAAATAATAACGCACGTGCATTTGCATTTTCATTTGATGATAATAACAATAATCACAATAATAGTAATAATAATAACAACAATAAAAATGCATGTGATAATAGAATAATGTAGGTGCCTTGCGTGTGCACGTGCATGGCAATAAATAATAATGGACGTGCATGTGCATTTGAATTTGATGATGATGATGATAATAATAATAATAATAACAATAACAACAACAACAACATATGCACGTGCATTATAATAAATAATAAATAATAACTCATGTGCGTCTGCATTTTCATGTGATGATAATAATAATAATAGTAATAGTAATAACAAAAATGATAATTATAATAATAAAAATGATAATAATGATAATGATAATGATAATAATGATAATAATAATGTGTGTGATAATAGAATAACACACATCCTAACAAACCCTAAAAAAACTTAACAAACCCTAACAACCACTAATAACCCCTAAGAACCACTAATAAACCCAAATAACACCTCAAACCCACTATTAAACCCTAAAACCCTAATAAAAACTAATAAATCATAATAACCTGTAATAAACCCTAAAAACCCTATTAGACTCTAATAAATGCTGAAAAAGCCCCAAAACCCATAATATACAATAAAAAACACAATTGAACCATAATAAATCTTAATAATCACTAAAAACCCTAACAAACATGACAAAACACTACAAAACCCGCCAAATATTAGCCTACAAAACCCAACAACCCTCTAATAAACCCTAAAAACCCCATAATAAGTCATAACAAACCCTAACAACCCCAAATAAATCCTAAAAAATCCTAACAATGCCAAATAAATCGTAACAAACTGAAACAAACCACAACAAACTCATAATAAACCGCAATAAACCCTAACAAATCATAATAAACCAATTAAATTGTAATAAACCCACATACATGTTAATATACCCTAATAAATAAAATAAACCCTATGAAACCCTAATAAATCTTTAATAACACTAAAAAAGGTTGATAAACCATAGAAAAAGCTATTAATGCCTACAAAAGCCCAATAAACCCCTAATATACAATAAAAAATGCTAATAAACAGTAACAAATCCTAATTAACACTAATAAACCCTAAAGAATCGTAATAAACCCTAAATAACCCAAATAAACTATAAAGAACACTAAAAACCCTAAAGAACTCAAAAAACACTAAAAAACGTTACATAAACCCTAAAAATCGCTACAATATCCAAACAAACCCTAAAACACACTAAAAACCCTAACAAACCCTATCAAACCTGAAAAAACAAATAAACCATTAAAAACCCCCAAAACCATTGAAAAACCATGAAATACCATAAAAACCATAAACACCCATTAACAACCCTTAAAAACCCTAAAAACCACTACAAACCATAAAAACCCATTAAAACCCTTAAAAAGGAAAAAAATAGATACATAATCCCTAAAAACGTTACATAAACCCTAAAAATGCAACATAAACCCAAAAAATGCAACATAATCCTAAAAAACGCTATATAAACCAACAAATCACTACATAAACCCTAGGACCGTAACATAAACGCTAAAAACGCAACATAAACATTAAAAATGCAATATAAAATCAAAAAACACAACATAAACCCTAAAAATACTACATGAACCCTATAAACATTACATAATCCCTAAAGAATGCAACAAAAACGCAACATCACCCCTAAAAACGCTACATAAACCAAGAAAACGCAACATAAACCCTAAAAAATGCAACATAAAACCCAAACCCTAAACACGCAACACAAACCCTAAAAATAGTACATAAACCCTAAAAAATGTTACATAAAACCTAAAACCTCTAACTAAACCCTAAAAGTTCTACATAAACACTAAAAATGCCACATAAACTCAAACAACTCTACACAAACACTAAAAAATGATACAAAAACACTAAAGACTCTTCAAAACCCCCAAAAAAATTAAACCCTAATATACCATAATATAAAAAATTAAACCCCAAAAAATAGCTAATAAACTCTAATAATCCCTAAAAAAACCCTAAGAGACTCTAATAAACCCGAATAAATCCCCAAAAATACCTAATAAACTCTAATTAATGATAATAAAACCTAATAAACCATAAAAACATGTTAAGAAAACCTAAACAACCCAAACCAACCCTAATAGACACTAATAAACACAAATAAACCCTAATAAACCCCCAAAAAACCCTAAAAATATCTAATAAACCATAAATAAATACAAATAAACCCTACTCAATCCTAACAAACCTTAACACATTATAATGACCCCTAATAAAGCCCTACAAAACTCTAATAACGAAAAAAATTCTAGTATACCATAAAAAATCCCTAGAAACCATCATAAACCATATTAAACTCTAATATAACCTAAGAAACCCTAATAATGCTCACAAACGAAAACAAAACGCCCAAAAAAATAAAAAATGCTATATTGTCTAAAAATACTTAACAAACACTAATATAACCTAGTAAAACAAAAAAACTAATAAACCCCTAATAAACCCTAATAAACTCTAAAAATCCCTAATAATCCTTAATAAAAGATAATAAATCCTAATAAAAACATAACAAAACCCTAAAAATACCTTCTCCACCATAATAAACCATGACACACACTAATAAAACTTAATAAAAACAATAAAAAATGCTCACAAACACTAAAAACACGCTAATAAAACCTAAAAAGTCCTAACAATCCCTCATATATATTAACAAAAACTAAAAAACACTCAAATACCCTAATAAAAACAACAACAACCCCTTGTAAACCCTAAAAATCCTTAACAAACCCTAATAAACACTACTCAACCCTAATAAACCCTAATAAAACCCTAAATATACCTACTCAACCCTAATAAAACCCTAAAAATACCTACTCAACCCTAATAAACCTTAACACGCTATAATAAACCATAATAAACCCCACTAAACCAAAAAAAATGCAAATATACCATTAAAAAGCCCTAAAACCCCTAATAAATGCAAATAAAATCTAACAAAGCTTAAAAGCACTAATAAACTCTAATAAACACTACTGAACCATAAAAACCCCTAAAATACCCTCTTAAAAATTAATAAACCATAATGAATGATAATAAACCCTATTAAATCCTATATATACCCAAATATACCATAATATACCATAATATACCCTAATAAACCCAACTCAATCGTAATAAAACACTAAAAATACCTAATAAACCATAATAATCCTTAACACACCATTATAAACCCTAATAAAATCCTAATAACCCCCACTAAACCCTAAAAAACACTAATATGCCATTAAAAACCCTAAAACCCTAAAAACCGTAATAAATGTTAATAACACCTAAATATTCTATAAAATTCTAGTAAACACTAAAAATACCTCTAATAATAGTAATTGTAATAATGCATGTGCATGGGCATATGCATGATCCTAGTTTAAATAACAAATCATAACACACATGCATGTGCATATTCCTCTGCATTTTCATGTGAATGATAATAAATAATAAATAATAAATAATAATGCTTGTGAATTACATGTGTATGTGCATGTTCATGTGAATGATAATAAATAATAAATAATAATACACATCCAAGTGCATGTGCATGTGCATTTGCATGGTAACAAACAATAAATAATAACCAATTCCACATGAATGTTCATTTGCTTGTGAATGATAATAAATAATAAATAATAACACATGAGATAATAGAATAATGCACTTGCATTGCGTGTTCACATGCATGAGAATAACTAATAATAACACATGTGATAATAGAATAACTCTAGTGAATTGCATTTTTATGTGCATGATAATAAATAATAAATAATAACTCATGTGCATGTGCATTTACATTTAATGATAATGATAATGATGAATGCACTTGCATGGTAATAAATAATAAATAACAACACTCATGCATGTGCATTTTTATTTGATGATTCAAACAAAAAAATTATTATTATTATTATTATTATTATAGAATAACTCAAGTGCATTTCATGTGCACGTGCATAGTAGTAAATAATAAATAAATAAGAATAAATAAGAACGCACATGCATGTGCATGTGCTTTTATATTTGATAATAATATTAATAATACTAATTGTAATAATAATAATAATAATGCCTACACATGCATGGTAATAAAGAATAAATAACAATGCACATGCATGTGAATTTGCATGTGAGAATGATAATAACAGTGATAATGATAATGATAATGATAATAATAATAATAATAATAATAATAATAAATGAATAGTACAAGTGCATTACATATGCACGTGTAGGGTAATAAATAATAAATAATAACACATGTGCATCTATATTTTCATGTAATGATAGTAATAATAATATAAGTAGTAATAATAGTAGTAGTAGTGGTGATAATAGTAGTAGTACCAATGCATGTGATAATAGAATATTGCATGTGCATTACGTGTGCACCTTCATGGAAAAATATAATAACCCCTGTGCATTGAATTTTCATGTGATGATGATGATAATAATAATAATAATAATAATAACAATGCATGTGATAATAGAATAACATGCGTGCATTTAATGTACGTGTCTGTGCATTCGCATGTGCATTATCATGTGATGATAAGAAAAACAAAAACAACACCCCCCACAATAATAATAATAAAAATAATAATAACAATGCATGTGATAATAAAATAACGTGTGTGCATTTCATGTGCACGTGCATGGTAATAAAAATATAATAATAACGCACGTG
Organism: Viscum album; assembly: GCA_963277665.1. Taxonomy (NCBI): domain Eukaryota; kingdom Viridiplantae; phylum Streptophyta; class Magnoliopsida; order Santalales; family Viscaceae; genus Viscum; species Viscum album. The sequence continues at coordinate 786,478,388 of OY728167.1, forward strand.
CATGTGCATGTGCATGTGGATGAGATGATGATAATCATAATAATAACAATAATAATAAGTTATAGTTGTTTGACAAAACAATAGACATGATAAACATGCTAGAAATGCGGTCTCGAAAATCCTAACAAATCACAGAGTCATTGAAAAAGGCAAAACTTCTTCTTCAAGTGTCCATTTCTACCCTGTGAATAGTCAAACTGAATCTCATGGAATGAACTACGATAAAAATATGTGTCGAAATCCAAACAGACACACAGATTAGAAGTTATGACCATTTTAAGAAACATTTGACAGGGATCCGTACACGGAAATGGGGTTTTGTAGGCCTTCTGATGGGTTTCTAGGATTTTATGGTCCCAAACATGACTTGAACTTTGTTCAAGTCATCCTTCTGGATAGATCTCTTCACTACTTTCGATTTGATATGTGGTAGAGCTCAAACGGACAACCATAGCGAAAGTTATTTTTGTTTGATGTTGGACTTTTTTTGAGTGGTATTACTAATACATATTATATTTCATTGACCTTATCATAGATTCTACTAAACATGGTCCTCACTCATCTCCTGAGCTTCAATTTTACTGGTCACAATGCTCAAACGGACACCCGAAGGAGAAGTTATGCCTATTTTTGTGAGTTGTGGGTTTCTTAGGTTTTTAGGCGCTATGAGAGTTTCTCAATTTAAAATGACAATAACTTATTCTAGGTGCGTGCATTTTGTCTCTACCACATATCAAATCGAATATTGTTAAAATTTACACCCTCGGGTAACCACTAGAACCCTTTTTGACATTTTCCAACCCCCCAAAAGACCCAAAATCCCTTTGGTTGGTCAGAAGAATGGCTTCTGGTGTCCGTTTGGAAATAACTTCTTCTATGGGTGTCCATCTTGCCTCTACCACATATAAAATCAAAGCTTGTGACTATACCTACAATCCTATAACAACTAAAGCTAAAAAACTAAATGACTAAGGCCTCTGAGCGGCGGCTCTCCTATCCTCCTCACGCCGCCTAGGTTTTCCTCTACTTTCTTCCCCCTTCCTCCTCCGACGAGGTCCAACCTCGGTGCTTCCTGTCCCGCTTCGGCTCGGCAACCACTGGTGTTGGATTTGTGTGTTCTGGTCGGTCTGGTGGTTTCTTGGTCACGCCCATATTGCTCCAGATCTGATGTGTTGGGTCTTCGGATGGGGGGATCTTTCCCGGCTTGCCCGATGCGCGTCCCACCTCCGGATCTTGCTTCTTGGTGCCTGGTTTCGGGTTCTGAAATGCTGCGAAGGTTCCCCTCTCGTTCTTCAGGTTCGTTTCAAACTTCTAGTGTGCCTTGTTTCGGGACCCGGTTTCATTGCTACGAAGGTTCCCCTCCCGGCTCAAGGTCACCAGTCGGCCTCTGGCGTGCCTGGTTCGAGACCCGGCTTCGGTTGCTCCTCCCCCTTCCAGCTCCTGATCAGTTGCAGATCTGGTGGTACCGATGTCAGCTTGTCTGCAGGGCTCCTCCGTTTCGTTTGCCTTGCGCCAGATCTGGAGAGCGCGGTGTCAACCCCGGCATTCTCCTGAACCCTCAAATGTCTTCCTAGTTCGATGTCGGCTGTAGGTATGGCTTGGTGTGCTCAAGTTCGAGTCTTGTTGCTTGGAGGAGGGAGGCTTTGGTTTCTTCTGATTATCTGTCACTTGCTGCTACTTATGGTCTTTGGTTGTGGTTATATGCACTAGTTTTTGACATGAAATGGAGGATTTGATTTGATGTCGTTGATGGCGAGTTGGTTTGATGGAATGGTTGTCTGGGGGAGCTTGATTCGATGGGATGGTTATGCTGCGTGGATGTGATGTTTTGGTGTTGGTGCTGGATGCTGTTCTGGTGCTGGTTGGCTGGATGGTGTTGTGGTCTATTTTTCTGGTGGTGAATGGTTGTGGTGGTTTGAAATGGTGATGTTGGTACTGATAGATATTTGCTATGCTGGTTGTTGTTTGGCTGGGATGTGCTGAATGCTGGTTTTTTGAGTTTTGATGATGCGAGGTGCTGGATGCTGGGATGCTGGATGATGTCTAAATGTTGGTTGTTGGTTAGCTGTGAGCTGCTGGATGCTGGTTAACGCTGGATGTTGTGCTTTTGGATGTTGGTACTGGCTGGATGTGACGTGAGGATGCTGCGATTGTGTCTGTTTTTGTGCCTTTTTCTTTCTTGGTTTTTCTTTCTTTGGCGTGGGTTGTAAGGGTTTTTGGGTGTGGGTCGTTCGACCCCTCCCCTCCCTTGTCTGCAGTGTTTGTGTCTTTTTGTTTAATAAATTTTGGGGGGTGCCAGGAATATCCTGGACCTGAGCCTTCTTTACCCTATAACAACTAAACCACCTTCTCATATCCGTGAAGGCCCAAAAAGGTACTCAAACCCTCCAAAAGATCATAACTTCTTCTCCATGACCCCGTTTCGCTTCTAACTTATATCAAATCGACGATTTCGACTAGATCTACACATCTGTGACCAATATGAACACCGTGTCACATTATTAAAGTCCCGAAAGGTCTTTAAGTCCACCAAATGACTATAAATTCTGCTTTGGGAGTCTGTTTCACCTCTACCACATATCAAATTTAATCTTGAGAATTTCTCTACACATCTATGACAACCATGAAGAACCAAATAACCCTAAAAAACCATGAATAACCCCATAAACACTAAAAACCCTTAAAATCCATGAAAAACCCTAACAAACCCTAACAAACCCTAACATACACTAACAAACCCTAACAAACCCAAACAAATCCTAACAAACCCTAACAAACCCCAAAACACCCTAAAAACATAAAAACCCTAACAAACACTAAAAAACCCTAAAACTCCTAAAAAGCCCTAAAAACCCCAAGAAGAACTAAGAAACCCTAAAAACCCCTATGAAACCAAAAGAAACCCTAACAAAACCCTAAAAACCCTAATAAAAACTAAGAAACACTAACACACCCATAGAAACTCTAACACACCCTTAGAAATGCTAACACACCCTTAGAAACCCTAGAACACCCTCAGAAACCCCAATAGAACCATAGAAACCCTAACACAACCTTAGAAACCCTTAAAAACCATATCACACCCTTATAAACCCTAATCTGCCCATAAAAAACCTAACCCACCATTACCGCAAAACTTTTTTTTTCATTTTTCAGAAGCCGGTTTAGGGGTCCCGGTATCCCAACAAAACAACTGCAAACAAGCCAAACACAATAAACCAAAATGACATACACATCATAATAACCAGATTCATCTATGAATCCCAAGCATGAGTTTTCTTCTCCAGTAGCCGATTCCCAATCTGGATGCCTCTAAAAACTCCCACTTTGAACCCGACTCCTAAGCTGATCAAGAACATATTGGTCTGGACATGCCTTCGTGACAACGAACCCCTTTTTAAAGGCCACAATCACCTCGTTGTTCTGCTTTGTTGAAGATCGAGTCCGCATCGGTCTCGGAAGAAACAAATAGTCCTTCCTTTGTCTTCTTCTTGGGGTTACAGAAAAAGGACCTTTATCTGAAGCCAAAATCATATTCCCACTTTTAACAACATCACTGAATGAAAGGCCAACTGGACCAATCACATTAACTTTTCCCTCCCAAGAATTCTCCCTTTCAAATCCGGATCACTCCCTCAAAGCTGCATCACCAAACTCCGAGTTGCTCTCTTGCCTTTGGGTTGGAGTTTTGCACTCCATTAGCGGGAGGAACCTATCATTAGCATCAACACTTTCAACAATGGATTCAACATTATTCCCCAGCCTCTGGTCCAGAATCTCCACCACAGGACTCTCCACCACAGGACTACGCCAATCCTCAGTAGCAGCACAATCCACCATCTTGGAACCTTCTTCATGGCTCAACCATCCAGCCTGTTGGTCCTCCCCTAGCTTATCAACAACTGGAACTGTCTCAAGCACCCGACAATCAATTTTTTGTTCTTCCAAGGTCTCCCCACCATCCTCACCTCCTACTACAACACCCTCCTCCAAAACCGCATCCGCCATGTCTTCAGAGAGTCCTTTGAACCTGTTTCTCAAAGAAACAAATGGCTTCGCCAGAGGATCAAGGTTTTTAGAAACCTTAGCACTGGATGCGATGATTTCCTCCACAAGACTGACTTCTCTTCCATCCCCGCTCTGCACTGAACTCAGCCCAACCATGGTATCATCAGGGACTCCCAAATACTGCATTAATCTGTTGAAAACTTCAGACACCAGTGGATTACCCTGGCTTGACTTAGCAGCGGTTGCCTTAGTGATCTGATTTCCCTCAAAAGACACCTTGCAGGACCTCGATGAATTGGCATCCCCAGCATCACCAGACCGACGAGTATCCTTGTCTTCGCCAGCCAGTTGCATAGATCTCGAAATCAGACCTGCCTTGATGCCACTTCTTGCACCATCCACAGTGCTCACAGAAATAGAATCCCCATTACAACAAGCCTGCGACATCCGTGACCTCTGTTCATGTTGGCAAACCTCGACTGAATTCCCAAATCTCTTGAAAAAGCCACAAAACATAGTCTAATTCTCATAAATAACTCTTCGTTTGCATCAATATTCCTCACTGATTTTGATCCAAACGAATTCAAAAGGGGTGAGAGAAGCATCCATTTCGATGCACACCCACGGGTTCACTGGATGACAGACCATCTCGGTGCAACAATCAGAGAATAAATATCTACCAATCAGATTTCCCAACATACTTATAATCGAAGGGTTTTGAAATAGAAAAGGAAGGGAAGGAAAACTTACCCACACCACCATGGATGACTAATCGCAGTTCATATGAAGATCGAACGACCATCGCAAAATCATAAAATGAAAACATTTGAAGCTGCGAGGAGCAGTCGACCAATCTCGAATGAGGACTTCCTCTGAATTAAACCTAATCATGATTTTCCTGTTGTACAATAAACCGACCACTGCTCTATCATGAAGATCCCAAGCACCGAAGATAAACCGGTCAGAATCATCAACTGACGGCCTGTTGTGCTTGAACCGAGCCACCAGGGTGAGGTTTAAGAAAGCCGAGGCTTCCGAAAACTCAAAAGAGGAAATTGGAAGGTTTGGAAAACCATCTATCAAATCCGGAACATTAGGGTTTAAAGAGGAATTCGAAAATGGGTGAAGAAACTCCAGGTTAGAGAAGGGTCGAAATGGCCTGGATTTCCCGTGAAACGGCGATTCCCCCACCCCCACGAAGGGGGAAGGAGCCGACACCGAGGCCACCGTCATCACCATGAGGGGAAGTTCATCGTGGAGAAAATCGTCGAGCCCCCAGAATCACAATCTAACCCACCCATAGAAACCCTAACACACCCTCATAAACCCTAACAAACCCTTAGACACCCTAAATCACTATAATAAGCACTAATAAATCCTAACAAACCCTACTAACTAATAATATACTATAATAAACCCTAATAAACCCTAATGCCTACTACTAAACCCTAATAAACACTAATAAATTGTAATAATCCCTAAAAACCCAATTAGACCCCAATAAAATCTACAAAATTCCTAAAAACCCAAATATAGAACAAAAATGCTATTAATCCATTCAAAACGCAAATATTCAAAAACAAAATTCCTAAAACCTCGACAAAACCTGACAAAACCCTAAAAAAATTTTAAAAACCCTAAAAACTCGAAAAACCCTACAAACCCAAAATACCCTAAAAATCCTAAAAACCCTAAAGAAACTAAAAAACCCTAAAACCCCTAAAAAATGAAAAAACTGAAAAAAAATAAAAAAAACTTTTAAACCCTTAAAAACCCTCAAAAAAACCTCAAAAAAACCTCAAAAAATGTTAAACACCATAAACCCCCTAAAAACACTAAAAAACCCTAAAAAACTAAAAATGCCTAACAAAACCCTAACCAAACCTTTTTAACCCTTAAAACCCGTAAAAACCTCCTAACAAACCCTAATATTCTCAAACAAAACCCTAATACACCATAAAGAACCATAAAGTACCCTAAAAACCCTAAAGAACCACTAAAGCCACTAACAACACTACATGAACCCTAATAATTTCATCAAAAAACCAAAAAATTCTTTAAACCCCAAAAAACACAACAAAAGCCCAAAAAATGCTAAAAAATCCTAACAAAGCATAAAAAATCCAAACACACCCATAAAACACAAAAAAATGCATAAAACCCCAAACAACTTAAACAAATCATAACAAACCCTAAAAACCCTAACAAAACCTAACGAACCCTAACAAAAAACTAATAAACCCTAAGAACCACTGATAAACACTAATAACCCCTAAAACCGAATATTAAACCCTAAAAACCATATTAGACACTAATAAATTGTAATAATCTGTAATAAACCCTAAAAAACTCTATTAGACCCTAATAAATTCTACAAAATCCCTAAATCCCCTAATATACAATAAAAAACACTATAAAACTATAATAAACCATAAGAATCACTAAAAACCCTAAAAAACCAGACAAAACTCTACAAAACCCTACAAGCCACTAATAAACCCTAAAAAACCCTAATAACCCCATAATAAATCGTAACAAACCATGAAAACCCCAAATAAATCGTAACAAATCCTAAAAACTCTAAATAAATCGTAACAAACTGAAACAAACCATAACAAACCCCTAATAAACCGCAATAAACCCTTACAAATCATAATAAAACCTAATAAATCGTAATAAACCCAAATACACGTTTCTAAACCCTAATAAATAAAATAAACCCTAATAAACCCTAATAAATCCTAAATAACCCTAAAAAGGTTGATAAACCCTATAAAAAGCTATTAATCCCTACAAAAGACCAATAAAACCCTAATATACAATAAAAATGCTAATAAACTGTAATAAATCCTAAAGAAAACTAATAAACCCTAAATAACCCTAAATAACCCTAATAAACCATAAAGAACCATATTAAACTCTGAATAACACTAAAAACCCTAAAGAATCCGAAAAAATGCTAAAACACATTATATAAACCCTAAAAACCACTACAATACCCAAACTGACCCTAAAACACACTAAAAACCCCTAACAACCCATATCAATCCCAAAAAAACAAATAAACCCATAACCCCCCCCCCCAACCATTAAAAATCCATCAGATACCATAAAAAACCATAAACAACTATAAACAACCCTTAAAACCACTAAAAACTACAGGCCATAAACAACCTTTAAAACCCTAAAAAGGCTTCAAATAGATACATAAACCCTAAAAACATTACATAAACTCTTAAAAATTCAACAAGAACCCTAAAAACGCTACATAAACCAAAAAAAACAACCTAAACCCCCAAAAAGCTACATAATCTCAAAAAAGCACTATCTAAACCCTATAACTGTAACATAAACCCTAAAAAACACGACATAAACCCTAAAAACAGAAGATAAACATTAAAAAACGCTACATAAAACCTACAAAACAATATAAACCCTAAAAATAGAACATGAACCCTAAAAACATTACATAAACCCTAAAAAATGCAACATAAATGCTACATCACCCCTAAAACTGCTACATATAACCATAAAATGCAACATAAACCCTAAAAAATTATACATAAAACCTAAACCCTAAACACGGTACATAAACCCTAAAACGTTACATAAACCCTAAAAATGATACATAAAATCTAAAACTGCCAACTAAATCCTAAAAACGCTATATAAATACTAAAAATGCTACATAAACTCTCACAGTGCTACACAAGCATTAAAAAATGCTAAAACCCCCCTAAAGACGCTTCAAAACCCTCAAAAATATTAAACCCAAATATAACATAACAAAAAAAATTAAAACCTAATAAACTCTAATAATCCCTAAAAATAACTTATAATGCCTTAAAACCCTGTGAAACTCTACTCAACCCTAATAAAACCCCTAAAATACATAATAAACCCTTATAAATGATAATAAAACCTAATAAACCGTAATAACCTGTTAAGAAAACCTAAACAACCCTATCCAATCCTAATAGACACTAATAAACACTAATAAACCCCAAAAAAACCCTAAAAAGCCCTAATAAACCATAAATAAAGCCAAATAAACCCTAATCAACCCTAAAAAACCAAAACACACCATAATAACCCCAAATAAAACCGTACAAAACCCTAATAATGAAATAACTGCTAGTATACCTCGAAAATCCCAAAAAAAACTGATAAAATCTAATATAACCTAATAAACCATAAAAATGCTCACAAACAATAAAAAAATGATCAAAAATAATAAAAACATGCTATATTACCTAAAAAGACCTAAAAAACTAATATAACCTAATGAAGACAAAAAATGGTAATATACCATAAAAATCCCTAGAAACGCTAATAAACCATAATAAACTCTAATATAACCTATGAAACCCTAAAAACACTCACAAAAAAAATGCTCACAAACACTAAAAACATGCTATATTATCTACAAAGACCTAACAAACACTAATATAACCTAATTAAACAAAAAAACTAAAAAACTCCCAACAAACCCTAATAAACACTAAAAGTCCCTAATAAACCCAAATAAAAACTAATAAACCCTAATAAAACCATAATTAAACCCTAAAATTACCTTCTCAACCCTAATAAACCTCGACACACCATAAAAAACCTAATAAAACCCAATTAAACCCCAATTAACAAACACAAAGGAAAACAAACCATTAAAAAGCCCTAGAAACCCTAATAAACCATAATAATTTGAAATAAAATCTAATAAACCATTAAAAATTCTCACAAACACTAAAAACGCGCTAATAAAACCTAAAAATTCATAATAGCCCCTCATATGTATTAACAAAAACTAAAAAACCCTCATATACTCTAATAAAAACACTAACAAACCATATTAAACCCTAAAAATCCCTAACAAACCCAAATAAACCAAACTCAACACTAATAAAGCCTAATAAAACTTTAAAGAAACCAACTCAATCCTAATAATACCCTAAAAATGCCTACTCAACCTTAATAAACCTTAACACACCACAATAAACCCCACTAAACCCTAGAAACACAAATATACCATTAAAAAGACCAAAAACCCCTAATAAATGCTAATAAGACCTAAAAGAGCATAAAAGCGCTAGTAAACAGAATAAATACTTCTAAACGCTAAAAAATCCTAATATACCCTCTTAAAAATTAATAAACCATAATAAACCATAATAAACCCTAATAAATCCTAAACATACCCAAATATACCATAATATACAATAATATACCTTAATAAACCTAAAAAAATCCTAATAAAACCCTAAAAATATATAATATATCATAATAAACCTTGTCACACCATAATAAACCCTAATAAAATCCTAATAACCCCCACCAAACCCTAAAAACAACTATTATACCATTAAAAACCCATAAAACCCTAACAAACCATAATAAATGTTAACAACACTGAAAAATCCTAAAAAATGATAGTAAACCCTAAAAATACCCCTAATAATAGTAGTAGTAATAACACATGTGCATGTGCATATTCATGTGCATGGTTTAAATAAAAAATTATAACGCACATGCATGTGCATATGCCTGGGCATTTTAATGTGAATGATAATAAATAATAACGCATGTGAGTTGCATGTGTATGTGCATGTTCATGTGAATGATAATAAATAATAAATAATTACGCACATACAAGTGCATGTGCATGTGCATGTGCATGGTAATAAAAAATAAATAATAACCAAGTCCACATGAATGTGAATTTTCATATGAATGCTAATAAATAGTAAATAATAACACATGTGATATTAGAATAACGCACGTGCATTAGAATAAATAATAATAACACATGTGATAATAGAATTACGCAAGTGCATTGCATTTGCCTGTGCATGAAAATAAATAATATATAATAACGCACATGCATATGCATTTACATGTAATGATAATGGTAATGATGCATGCACGTGCATGGTAATAAATAATAAATAACAACACACGTGCATGTGCATATGTATTTGGTGATACAAACAACAACAACAACAACAAAAAAAAATAGAATAACGCAAGTGCATTTCATGTTCACGTGCATAGTAGTAAATAATAAATAAATAATAACAAATAAGAACACACATGCATGTGCATGTGCATTTACATTTGAGGATAATATTAATAATACTAATTGTAATAATAATAATAATAATGCATGCACGTGCATGGTAATAAATAATAAATAACAACGCACATGCATGTGCATTTTCATATGATAATGATAATGATAATGATAATAATAATAATAATAATAATAATAATAAAAACACAAGTGCATTGCATATTCACGTAGATGTTAATAAATATTAAATAATAATGCACGTGCATCTACATTTGCATGTGATGATAGTAATAATAACAACATTAGTAATAATAGCAGTAGTAGTGGTGATAATAGTAGTAGTACTAATTCATATGATAATAGAATATTGCATGTGCATTATGTGTGCATGTGTATGGTTATAAATAATAACTATCGTGCATTGCATTTGCATGTGATGATGATGATGATGATGATGATGATAATAATAATAATATTATTAATAATAATATTAATAATAACAATGCATGTGATAATAGAATAACTCACGTTCATTGAATTTGAGTGTATGTACATTTGGATGTGCGTTTTCATGTGATGATAACAACAACAACAACAACAACCACAATAATAATAATAACAATAATAATAACAATGCATGTGATAATAAAATAACGTTTGAGCATTCCATGTGCACGTGCTTGGTAATAAAAATATAATAATAGTACACGTTCATTTTAATGTGCATTTCCATGAGATGATGATGATAATAATAATAATAATAGTAATAATAAGTTACAGTTGTTTTAAAAAATTGCAGACAGGGAAAAAGAGCTAGAAATGGTGTCTCAAAAAACCTGACAAATCACAGAGTCATTAAAAATAAATAACTTCTTCTTTAGGGGTCCATTTCTTCTCTGTGAATATTCAAACTAAATCTCATGGAATGAACTACAGTAAAAATAGGTGCTGGAGGCCAAACAAACAAACAGATTAGAAGTTAGGACTATTTTATGAAAACTTTGACAGGGATCCAGACCCGAAAATGGAGTTTTGGAGGACTTCTGATGTTTTTTGGGATTTTAGGGTCCCAAACATGACTTGAAATTTATTCAAATAAGCCTTCTACATATATCGCTTTTCTGCCTTTGATTTGATATGTCGTAGAGCTCAAACAGACAACCGAAGTGAAAGTTATGGTCGTTTGATGTTTGACATTTTTTGGAGTGGTATAACTAATATATATTATGTTTCTTTGATCTTCTCATAGTTTCTATTAGACTTTGTCCTCAGTCATCTCACGAGATTCAATTTGACTAGTCACAACGCTCAAACGGACACCCGAAGGAGAAGTTATGACTATTTTAGTGAGTTGCGGGTTTCGTAGGTTTTTAGGCGCTGGGAGGGATGCCCAATTTAAAACGCCAATAACTTCTGCTACGTGTGTTCATTTTGGATCTACCTCATATCAAATCAATGATTGTGAAATGAACACACTCTGGTAACCACTGAAACCCTTTCTGACATTCTTCAACCCCCCCCCCCAAAGACCCAAAATCCTTTTAGATGGTCAAAATATTGGCTTCTAGTGTCCGTTTTGCAATAACTTCTTCTATGGGTGTCTGTTTTTCCTCTACCACATATCAAATTGAATCTTGAGACTATACCTACAATCCTATGACCACTAGAGCACCTTATCGCATCCATGAAGCCCAATAAGGTACTTCAACCCTCCAAAAGACCATAACATCAACTCTGAGAGTCTGTTTTGCCTCTACCATATATCTAATCGAAGCATTCGACTAGATCTACACATATGTGACAAATAGGAACAACTTATAACCTTTATAAAGACCCAAAAGGTCCTTAAGTCCTCCAAATGACCATATTTTCTGCTTTGGGTTTATGTTTCACCTCTACCACATATCAAATTGAAGCCTGCGATTGGCTCTACCATTTGTGAAAACCATGAATAACTAAATAACCCTAACAACCCATGAATATCCCCAAAAACACTAAAAACCATTAAAAACCACAAAAATTCCTAAAACCCCTATCAAACCCTAAAAAACACTAACAAACCCTAACATACCCTAAAAACCCTATCAAACCCTAACAAATCCTAACAAACCCCAAAAAACCCAAAAAACATAAAAACCCCTAAAACCCCTAACAAACCCAAACAAGCCCTAACAAACCCCAAGAAGCACTAAGAAACCCCAATAAACACAAAAAACCATAAGAAATCCCAAAACCCCAACGAAACCATTAGAAACACTAACATAACCATAAAAACCCTAAAAACCCTAACAAAAAGCTATGCCAGCCTAAGAAAGACTAACACACCCTTGAAACCCTAACACACCCTTATAAACCCTGACACACCATTAGAAACCCTATCACACCCTTAGAAACCCCAACGCACTCATAGAAACCCTAACATAAACTTAGAAACCCATAGAAACCATAACACACCCTTAGAAACCCAAACCTACACATGAAAATCCCAACCCACCCTTAGAAACCCTAACACACACTTAGAAACCCTAACAAACCCTTAAACACCATAAATCACTCTAATAAGAACTAGTAAATCCTTAAAATCCCTACCAACCAATTATAAACCATAATAAACCCAAATAAACCCTATAGCCCACTACTAAACCCTAATAAACACTAATAAATCGTAATAAACCCTAAAAACCCTATTAGACCCCAATAAAAGCTAAAAAATACCGAAAAAATCAAATATACAACAAAAACTCTATTAAACCATTCAAAATTCAAATATTCACAAAAAACCCTATAAAACCCGGCAAAACCTGACAAAACCCTAAAAAACCATAAAAACCCAAACAAAACCCTAAAATCCATAAAAAACCCTAAAAACCCTAAAAACCCTAAAAACCCTAAAAAAACCCTAAAACCCCTAAAAACCCTAAAACCCCAAAAAAATGAAAATACTGAAAAAACCCGAAAACAATCCTAAAAAATCCTAAAAGAACCTAAAAAATCTCAAAAAACACTAAAAAACCTAAAAACCACTAAAAACACTAAAAACCCTAAAAGGCTAAAATTGCCTAAAAAACCCTAACAACCCTATGAAGCCATTAAAACCCCTAAAACCCCCCTATAAAACCCTAAAAACTCAAAAGATACCTTAATACACCCTAAAGAACCCTAAAACCCCTAAAAATCCTAAATAACCCTAAAGAACCACTATAGCCACTAACAAAACTACAGAAACCCTATCAATTGCTACAAAAACCTTGAAAATGCTTCAAACCCCACAAAATGCAACAAAACCCCAAAAAATGCTAAAATAACCCTAACAAAGCATAAAAAATCCAAACACACCCATAAAACCCAAAAAAACACATAAAACCCCAAACAACTCAAACAAACCTTAACAATCCCTAAAAACTCTAACAAAACCTAAAAAACTCTAACAACCACTAATAACCCCTATGAACCACTAATAAACCCTAATAACCCATAAACCCCACTATTAAACCCTAAAAACCATAATAAACACTAGTAAATCGTAATAACCCATAATAAACCCTAACAAACTCTATTAGACCCTAATAAATGCTATAAAAGCTCTAAAACCCGTAATATACAATACAAAACACTATTAAACAATAATTAACCCTAATAATCACTAAAAACATATCAATCCCGACAAAACACTAAAAAAAATCCAAATAATATCCTACAAAACCCTAAAACACACTAATAAAACATAAAAAATCCTAATAACCCCAAAATAAAATGTAACAAACCCTAACAACCCCAAATAAATCATAACAAATCCTAACAATGCCAAATATATTGTAACAAACTTAAACAAATCACAAGAAACCCCTAATAAACCCCAATAAACCCTAAGAAATCATTATATACCCTAATAAGTCATAATAAACCCAAATACAAGTAACTAAACCCTAATAAATAAAATAAACCTTAATAAACCCTAATAAATCAAAAATAACCCTAAAAAAGGTGGATAAACCCTAGAAAAAGCTATTAATACCTACAAAAGCCCAATTAAATCCTAATATACAATAAAAATGCTAATAAACTGTAACAAATCCTAAAGAATACTAATAAACCCTAAAGAAACCTAATAAACCCTAATGAACTATATTAAAATATAAAAAAACTTAAAACCCTAAAGAACCCAAAAACACTAAAACACATTATATAAACCCTAAAAACCACAAAAATACCCAAACAAACCCTAAAACACACTAAATAACCCTAACAACCCCTATCAATCCCAAAAAAACATATAAACCCATAAAACCCACCAAAAACCAATAAAAATCCATCAGATACAATAAAAAACCATAAACACCCGTTAACAACCCTTAAAAACAATAAAAACACTAAAAACTATAAACAACCATTAAAACCATAAAAAGGCTCAAATAGATACATAAACCCTTAAAATGTTACATAAACCCTAAAATATGCAACAAAAACCCTAAAAACGCAACATAAATCCAAAAAACACTACATAAACCCTTAAAGAACAACATAAACCCTAGAATTGTAACATAAACCATAAAAAACCCAACATAAACCCTAAAAACGCAACATAAACATTAAAAAACACTACATAAAACCTAAAAACACAATATAATCCATAAAAACACTACAAGAACCCTAAAAACATTACATAAACCCAGAAAAATGCAACATAAACACTACTTGACCCCTAAAAATGCTACATTAACCAAGAAAATACAACATAAACCCTAAAAATGATACATAAAACCTAAACCCTAAACACACTATATAAACACTAAAAACGTTACGTTAACCCTAAAAATGATACATAAAACCTAAAACCTCTAACTAAACCATAAAAATGCTACATTAACACTAAAAATGCTACATAAACTCCAACAACGCTACACAAACCCTAAAAAATGCTTCAAAACACCTATAGACGCTTCAAAACCCTCAAAATTACTAAACCCTAATATACCATAATATAAAAAATTAAACCCTAATAAACCCCTAATAATCCCCTAAAGAACCACTAAATCCACTAACAACACTACATAAACCCTAACAATTGCTAAAAAAACCAAAAATAGCATCAAAACCCTCAAAACGCAACAAAACCCCAAAAACCGCTAATATAACCCTAACAAAGCATAAAAAATCCCAACACAAACATAAAACCCAAAAAATTCATAAAACCCCAAACAACTCAAACAAGCCGTAACAAACCCTAACAAACCCTAAAAAAACCTAACAAACCCTAACATCCACGAATAACCCCTAAGAACCACTAATAAACCCTAATAACCCCCAAAACCTACTATTAAACCCTAAAAACCCTAATAAACACTAATAAATCATAACAACCTATAATAAACCCTAAAAACTCTATTAGACCCTAATAAATGCTAAAAAACCGTAAAATGACTAATATATGATAAAAACACTATTAAACCATAATAAACCCCAATAATCACTAAAAACCCTAACAAACCCGACAAAAAACTACAAAAACCACCAAATAATAGCCTACAAAACCCTAAAACTCAATAATAAACCCTAACAAACCCTAAT
Organism: Viscum album; assembly: GCA_963277665.1. Classification (NCBI taxonomy): domain Eukaryota; kingdom Viridiplantae; phylum Streptophyta; class Magnoliopsida; order Santalales; family Viscaceae; genus Viscum; species Viscum album. Next base: position 786,494,031 of record OY728167.1, read on the forward strand.
AACCCCAAAATAAATCGTAACAAACCCTAACAACCCCAAATAAATCGTAAAAAATTCTAAGAACAGCAAAAAAATCGTAACAAAATGAAACAAACCATAACAAACCCCTAATAAAACACAATAAACCCTAACAAACAATAATAAACCCTAACAAATCGTAATAAACCGAAATACATGTTACTAAACCCTAATAAATAAAATAAACCCTAATAAATCCTAAATAACCCCAAAAAAGGTTGATAAACCCTAGAAAAAGCTATTAATGCCTACAAAAGCCAAATAAAACCATAATATACAACAAAACATGCTAATAAACAGTAACAAATCCTTTATAACACTAATAAACCCTAAATAACCCTAATAAACCATAAAGAACCATATTAAACTCTAAATAAGACTAATTAAGCAAACCCTAAAGAACCCAAAAAAACGCTAAAACACATTATATAAACCCTAAAAACTGCTACGATACCCAAACAAACCCAAAAACAAACTGAAAAATCCTAACAACCCCTATCAATCCCCAAAAAACAAAAAAACCCATAACCCCCCCCAAAAAAAAAACATTAAAAAGCCATCATATACCATAAAAACCATAAACACCCGTTAACAACCCTTAAAAACCCTAAAAAACACTACAAACCAAAAACAACCATTACAACCCTAAAAAGTCTTCAAATAGATACATAACCCCTAAAAACGTTACATAAACCCTCAAAATGCACCAAAAACCCTAAAAATTCAACATAAACAAAAAACGCAACATAAAACCAAAAAACGCTACATAAACCCTATAAGCACTACATACACCATAGAACTATAACATAAACCCTATAAAACACAGCATAAACACTAAAAAACACTACATAAATAGTAAAAAATGATACTTAAAACCTAAAAACACAATATAAACCCTAAAACACTCCATGAACCCTAAAACATTACATAAACCCTTAAAAATGCAACATTAATGCTACATCACCCATAAAAACTCTACACAAACCCAGAAAACGCAACATAAACCCTAAAAAATGCAATATAAAACCTAAACCTTAAACACACTATATAAACCCTATAAACATTATATAACCCCTAAAAGTGATACATAAAATCTAAAACTGCTATCTAAACCCTAAAAATGCTACAAAACACTAAAAATGCTTCATAAACTCTTACAATGCTAAAAAACCCTAAAAATGCTACAAAAACCCTAAAGATGTTGTAAAAGCCTCAAAAATATTAAACCCTAATATACCATAATATAAAATATTAAACCCTAATAAACCCCTAATAAACTCTAATAATCCCTAAAAACACCTTATAATACTTAAAATCCTAAAAAAATCTACTCAACCCCAATAAAACCCCCAAAAATACCTAATAAACCCAAATAAATGATAATAAAACCTAATAAACCCTAAAAACACATTAAGAAAACCAAAAAAACCCTAACCAACCTTAATAGACACTAATAAACACTAATAAACCCCCAACAAACCCTAAAAATCCCTAATAAACCATAAATAATGGCAAATAAACCCTACTCAACCCTAACAAACCTTAACACATCGTAATAACCCATAATAAGACCCTACAAATACCTAATAATGAAAAAAATGCTAGAATACCATAAAAAATCCCTAGAAACCCTGATTCACTCTAATATAACCTAATAAACCCTAAAATGTCCACAAACAATAAAAAATGATCAGAAACAATAAAAAAACGCTATATTACCTAAAAATACCTAAAAACACTAATATAACCTAATTAAGACAAAAACACTAATATAACTTAAAAATCCCTAGAAACCCTAATAAACCATAATAAACTCTAATATAAACAAAGAAATTCTAAAACAATTACAAAAAAAACAAAACACTCACAAAAAAAACATGCTATAAAATCAAAAAAGACCTAACAAATGCTAATATAACCTAATAAAACAAAAAAACTAATAATCCCCTAAAAAACACTAATAAACCCTAAAAATCCTTAATAAACCCAAATAAAAATGAATAAACCCTAATAAAACCCTAAAAATACCTTCTCAACCCTAATAAGCCTCGACACACCATAACAAAACCAAATAAAACCCAACTAAAACCCAATAAACAAAAAAACACAAACAAACCATAAAAAATCCCTAGAAACCCTAATAAACCATAATAAATTCAAATAAAAGCTAACAAACCAATAAAAATGATCACAAAAATTAAAAGTACGCTAATAAAACCTAATAAGTCATCACAACCCCTCATATATATTATCAAAAACTAAAAAACACTCATATACCCTAATAAAGACACTAACAAACCCTAGTAGACCCTAAAAATCCAAAACAAACCCTAATAAACCGTACTCAACCCAAATATACCCTAATAAAAATTTAAAGATACTGACTCAAACCTAATAAAACCCTAAAAATACCGACTCGACCCTAATAAACCTTAGCACACCATAATAAACCATAATAAACCCCACAAAACCCTAAAAAATGAAAATATACCATTAAAAAGATCGAAACCCCATAATAAATGCTAATAAAACCTAACAAATCATAACAGCACTAATAAACCCAAATAAACATTACTAAACCCTAAAAAACTCTAATATACCCTCTTAAAAACTTAGTAAACCATAATGAACAATTATAAACCCTAATAAATCCTAAACATACCCAAATATACCACAACATATCATAATATTCCCTAATAAACCCAACTCAATCCTAATAAAACCCTAAAAATACCTAATAAACCCTAATAAACCTTGACACGCAATAATAAACCCTAATAAAATTCTAATAACCCCCACAAAACCCTAAAATATTCTAATATACCATTAGAAACTTAAAACCCTAACAAACCATAATAAATGTTAATAACACCAAAGAATCCTAAAAATGATAGTAAACCCTAAAAATACCGCTAATAATAATAGTAGTAAAAACACACGTGCATGTGCATATGCATGTGCATAGTTTAAATAATAAATTACACGCACGTGCATGTGCATATGCATGCACATTTGGGTGTGAATGATAATAAATAATAACGCATGTGAGTTGCATGTGTATGTGCATGTGCATGTGAATGATAATAAATATTAAATAATAACGCACATCCAAGTGCATATCCATGTGCATGTGAATGTGCATGGTAATCAACAATAATAATAACAAAGACCACATGAATGTGCATTTTCATGTGAATGATAATAAATAATAAATAATAAATAATAATACAAGTGATAATAGAATAACGCAAGTGCATTGCGTGTGCACGTGCATGAGAATAAAAAATAATAACATAAGTTATAATAGAATAACTCAAGTGCATTGCATTTTCATGTGCATGGTAATAAATAATATATAATAACGCACATGTATGTTCATTTACTTGTAATGATAATGATAATGATGCATGCATGTGCATTTTAATAAATAATAAATAACAACGCATGTGCATGTGCATTTGTATTTGATGATACAAACAATAACAACAAGAACAACAATAATAATATAATAACGCTAGTGCATTGCATGTGCACGTGCATACTAGTAACGCATACACGAGCATGGTAATAACGCCCATGCATGTGCATGTGCATTTACATTTGATAATAATATTAATAATATGAATTGTAATAATAATAATAATAACGCATGCACGAGCATGATAATAAATAATAAAAAACAACGCACATGAATGTGGATTTGAATGTGGTAATGATAATAATAATGATAATGATAATGATAATAATAATAATAATAATAATAATAATAATAATAACTGTGATAATAATAATAATAATAATAATAAAAGAATAATACAACTGCATTGCATATGCACGTGCACGGTAATAAATAATAAATAATTACGCACGTGCATCTGCATTTTCTTGTGATGATAATAATAATAACAGCAGTAGTAGTAGTAGTGATAATAGTAGTAGTACCAGTGCATTTGATAATAGAATATTTCATGAGCATTACGTGTGCATGTGAATGATAATAAATAATAACGCGTGTGCATTGCATTAGCATGTGATGATGATGACGATGATAATAATTATAGTAATATTAAAAATATTAATAATAACAACACATGTGATAATAGAATAATGCACGTGCATTGAATGTGCATGTTTATGTATTTGCATGTGAATTTTCATGTGCATTTGCATGTGATGATAATAACAATAACAACAACAACAACCACAACCACAATAATAATAGTTACAATAAGAATAACAACATATGTGATAGTAAAATAATGTTTGTTCATTGCATGTGCATGTGCATGGTAATAAAAAATAAATAATAATGCACGTGCATGTGCATGTGCATGTGCCTGAGATAATAATAATAATAATAACAACAACAACAACAAAAACGCATGTGATAATAGAATAATGCATGTGCATTGCATGTGTAGTGCATGATAATAAATAATTACACATAGCGCACGTGATGATAATAATAACAATAATAGTAATATTAACAATAATAGCACATGTGATAATAGAATAACGCACAAGTATTGAATGTGTGCATGTATGGTAATAAATAATCACACACGTGCATTTTCATTTTCATTTGATGATAATAACAATAATAACAATAATAGTATTAATAAAAATAACAATAAAATTACATGTGATAGTAGAATAATGTAGGGGCATTGCGTGTGCGCGTGCATGGTAAAAAATAATGACAGATGTGCATGTGAATTTTCATGTGATGATAATAATAATAATAATAATAATAGTAGTAGTAATAATATTAATAACAACAACAACAACATATGCACATGCATGGAAATAAATAATATATAATAAATAATAAATAATAACGCATGTGCATCTGTAATTGCATGTAACAATAATAATAATAATAATAATAATAACAATAATAATAACTATAATGATAATTATAATACTGATAATGATAATAATGATAAAGTTAACGTGTGTGATAATAGAATAACACACGTCCTAACAAAACCTAACAAACCCTAACAACCACAAATAACCCCTAAGAACCACTAATAAACCCAAATAACACCTGAAACCCACTATTAAACCTTAAAACCCTAATAAACACTAATAAATCATAATAACTTGTAATAAACCCTAAAAATCCTATTAGACTCTAATAAACGCTACAAAAGCCCTAAACCCCCTAATATACAATAAAAAATACTATTAAACTATAATAAATCCTAATAATGTTTAAAAACACTAACAAACCTGACAAAACACTACAAAACCCGCCAAATAATAGACTACAAATCCCTACAACATGCTAATAAACCCTAAAATACCCTAATAACCCCATAATAAATCATAACAACCCCAAAAAATCGTAACAAATCCTAAAAACACCAAATAAATCGTAACAAACTGAAAAAAACCATAAAACCCCCTAATAAATTGCAATAAACCCTACCAAATCATAATAAACCCTAATAAATCGTAGTAAACCCAAATACACGTTAATAAAATCTAATAGAAAAATAAACCCTAAGAATCCATAATAAATCCTAAATAACCCAAAAAAAGGTTGATAAACCCTTGAAAAAGCTATTAATGCTTACAAAATCCCCATTAAATCCTAATATACAATAAAAAATGCTAATAAACCATAAAAAATCCTAAAGAACCCTAATAAATCCTAACAAGCCCTTACAAACCCCAAGAAGCACTACGAAACCCCAATAAACCCAACAAAACCAGAAGAAACCCTAAAAACACCTAAGAAAGGATAAGAAAACCTAACAAAACCCTAAATCCCTAAGCAAACATAATTTACACTAACGCATCCTTAGAAACCCAACAACACCCTTAGAAACCTTAACATGCCCTTAGAAACCCTAGCACACCCTTAGTAACCCAACATACCCATAAAAACCATTACACAACCTTAAAAACCCTTAGAAACCATAACACACCCTTAGAAACCATAATCCGCCCATAAAAACCCTAACCCACCCTTAGAAACCCTAACACACCCTTAGAAACCCTAACAAACCCTTAGACACCATAAATCACTCTAATTAGCACTATTAAATCCTAATAAACCCTACCAACCAATAATAAACTATAATAAACACTAATAAACCCTAAATCCCACTACTAAACCCTAATAATTACTAATAAATCGAATTAATCACTAAAAACCCTATTAGACCCCAATAAAAGCTACAAAATACTTAAAAACCCAAATTTACAACAAAAAATCTATTAAACCATTTAAAACGTTAATATTCACAAAAAAAACCCTAACAAACCCGAAAAAACCTGGTAAAACCCTAAAAAACCCTAAAAACCCAAAAAACCCAAAAAAACCCTAAAAGACCGTACAAAACCACTAAAAACCCTGAATATCCTAAAAACCCAAAAAAACCCAAAAAAACCCTAAAACCTCTAAAAACACAAAAAAACCGAAATTCCCTGCAAAAAACCCTAAAAAGCATAAAAAACTTCAAAAAACCCTCAAGAAAACATCAAAAATGACAAAAACCCTAAAACCCCTAAAAATGCTAAAAAGCCTTATAAACCTAAAAATGCCTAAAAAACCCTATCCAACCCTATGAAACCCTTAAAACACTAAAAATCCCTTAACAAACCCTAAAAACCTCAAAAGAAACCCACATACACCATAAAGAACCCTAAAGAACCCTAAAACCCCTAAAGATCCATTAAAGCCTCTAAAAACGCTACATGAACCCTAATAATTGATAAAAAACCAAAAAAATGCTTCAAACCCCACAAAACGCAACAAAACCACAAAAAACGCTAAAATAACCCTAACAAAGCATAAAAAATCCAAACACACGCATAAAACCCAAAAAAACGCATAAAACCCCAAACAACTCAAACAAACCGTAACAAACCCTAAAAACCCTAACAAAAACTAACAACCACTAATACCCCCAAAGAACCACTAATAAACCCTAATAACCCCTAAAACCCACTATTAAACCCTAAAAACCCCAATAAACACTAATAAATTGTAAAAACCAGTAATAATCCCTAACAAAATCTATTAGACCCTAATAAATGCTACAAGTCCCTAAAATCCCTCATATACAATAAAAAGCACTATTAAACCATAATAAACCCTAATAATCACCAAAACCCCGAACAAACCGGACAAAACATTATAAAAAACCTCCAAATAATAGCCTAAAAAGCCCAACAACCCACTAATAAACCCTAACAATCCCTAATAACACCAAAATAAATCATAGGAAACCCTATCAAACCCAAATAAATCGTAACAAATCCTAACAACGCCAAATAAATCGTAACAAACTGAATCAACCCATATCTAACCCCTAATAATCCACAATAAACCCTTACAAATCATAATAAAACCTAATAAATTGTAATAAACCCAAATACACGTTACTAAACCCTAATAAATAAAATAAACCCTAATAAATCCTAAATAACCCTAAAAAGGTTGATAAACCCTAGAAAAAACTATTAATGCCTACAAAAGACCAATAAAACCCTAATATACAATAAAAATGCTAATAAATTCTAATAAATCCTAAAGAACACTAATAAACCCTAAAAACATTATATAAACCCTAAAAACAGCTATAATACCAAAATAGACCCTAAATCAAACTAAAACCCCTATCAACCCCTATTAATCCCAAAACAAACAAATAAAACCATAACCCCCCCCCAATAACCATTAAAAAGACATTAGATACAATAAAAACCATAAACAACAGTTAACAACCCTTAAAACCCCTAAAAACTACAAACCATAAACAACCATTAAAACACTAAAAAAGGCTTCAAATAGATACATAAAACCTAAAAACCTTACATAAACCCTTAAAATGAAGCAAAAACCCTAAAAACGCAACATGAACCAAAAAATGAAACATAAACCCAAAAAACACTACATAAACCCAAAAGGCACTATATAAACCCTACCCCGAATGGCCAAAAGGCCTTCATTTTTATTGATTTTGATAACCCCCCTTTCAAGGGTTGAGGGGGAACCGTTACAAGGCTAGTAGGATTAGAAGATTACATGACCCGAAGGTCGTAGGAAATTCAACCAGACTATCTATAAGGAACTGCCCCTCCCAAGCATCTGCACATGATCCTCAACCGAGTTGGTGAGGTATCCTTAAAAGCATCCAAAAGACCCATGTACCAATCCAGGTAAAGGCATATTTTTCGGTACTTTAGTATTATTTTAGTAGGAACTGTAGAAGGCACTGTGCGGGTACTACAGCAGGAAGTGTAGCAGTCACTGCAACAGACACTGTAGCAGTTACTGTTCAGTACTGTAGCAAATGGAACTATTCACCTTGGGCCACTAGTTTGGGCTTGGAGTCCTTAAGGATTTTTGGCCACCCAGGCCTTCGGTTCAGTAGGGATTTCGGGCCACCATTAAGGAATTCGGACCACCTCAAGGCCTTCGTGCCACATACAGTTGCCCCAAAAACACTACCAAAAAGGAGCATCCCTAGAAGAGGATTCAAAGATGGTGCAATCACCATAACATAAACCCTTTGGGCCACATGTGACATAAACCATACAAAACACAACATAAACCCTAAAAACACAAGATAAACATTAAAAAAAGCTACATAAAACCTAAAAAACACAATATAAACACTAAAAAAATTACATAAACCCTAAAAACGTTACATAAACCCTAAAAAATGCAACATAAATGCTACATCACCCCTAAAAATGCTATATAAACCTAGAAAACACAACATAAACCCTAAAAATGCTTCATAAAACCTAAACCTTAAACACTCTAGAAAAACCCTAAAAATGTTACATAAACCCTAAAAATGATACATAAAATCTAAAACAACTAACTAAACCCTAAAAACACTACATAAACACTAAAAATGCTATATAAACTCTTACAACGCTACAAAAACCCTAAAAAATGCTACAAAACCCTAATGATGCTTTAAAACCCTCAAAAATATTAATCCCTATTATACCATAATAAAAACATTTACACCCTAATAACCCCATAATAATCTCTAATAAACCCTAAAAACACCTTATAATCCCTAAAAACCCTATGAAACTATACTCAACCCTAATAAAACCCCAAAAATACATAATAAACCCTAATAAATGATAATAAAACCTAATAAACCCTAAAAACACATTAAGAAAACCTAAACAACCCTAACCAATCCTAATAGACTCTAATAAGCACTAATAAACCCCAAACAAACCCTAAAAAGCTCTATTAAACCATAAATAAATCCAAATAAACCCTACTCAACTCTAATGAACCTTAACACACCATAATAACCACTAATAACACCCTACAAAACCCTAATAAATAAAAAATGCTAGTATACCTTAAAAATCCCTAGAAACCCTGATAAACTCTAATATAACGTAATAAACCCTAAAGATTCTCACAAACAATAAATAAATGATCACAAACAATAAAAATGCGCTATATTACCTAAAAAGACCTAAGAAGACTAATATAACCTAATATAGACAAAAAATTCTAATATGCCTTAAAAATCCCTAATAACCCTAATAACCCATAATAAACTCTAATATGACCTAAGAATCCCTAAAAATGCTCACAAACAAAAACAAAACACTCAAAAACAATAAAAACAGAATATATTATCTAAAAGACCTAACAAACACTAATATAACCTAATAAAACAAAAAAAACTAATAAACCCCTAACAAACCCAAATAAAGCCTAAAAATCCCTAATAAACCCTAATGAAAACTAATATACCCTAATAAAACCATAATAAAACCCAAAAAATACCTTCTTAACCCAAAAAAACCTTGACACACCATAAAAAAACCTAATAAAACCCAAATAAACCCCAATAAACAAAAACAAACGCAAACAAACCATTAAAAAGTCCTAGAAACCTTAATAAACCATAATAAATTCAATTAAAATATAATAAACCATTAAAAATTCTCAAAAACACTAAAAAAACGATAATAAAACATAAAAAGTCATAACAACCCCTCATATATATTAACAAAAACTAAAAAACACTCATATACCCTAATAAAAACACTAACAAACCCTAGTAAACCCTAAAAATCCATAACAAACCCGAATAAACCATACTCAACCCTAATAAATCCTAATAAAACCTTAAAGATACTGACTCAACCCTAATAAAACCATAAATATACCTACTCAACCTTAATAAAACTTAACACACCATAATAAACCATAATAAACCCCACTAAACTAAAAAAAATGAAAATATACCATTAAAAAGCCCTAAAACCCCTAATAAATGCTAATAAAACCTAATAAAGCATAAAATCGCTATTAAACCCAAATAAACACTACTAAACACTAAATAACCATAATATACCCTATAAAAATTAATAAACCATAATTAACCATAATAAACCATAATAAACTCTAAACATACCCAAATATACCATAATATACCCTAATATACCCTAATAAACCCAACCCAATCCAAATAAAACCCTAAAAATACCTATTATACCCTAATAAAATCCAAGTAACCCCCACGAAAACCTAAAAAACGCTAATGTAGCGGTCTGGAATTACTTCCAGTGGACTATAATTGATACCTATCAAGGCCCTCCATGGGCGGCTACACCCCCTGGGCGGGACACACCACCATCCCTAGTGGCAGCCATTTCATCATGAAGCCCTTGGGCGGAGATCCATGCTTTGTCCAATGCTCACATGTGAGAGTTCCCATGGATCGGATTCATTCCTACCACCTTTGCCTATCATTCCAACTGTAGAGACCCATAGCTTGACGTACATGGACATTACATTATTTTTGCGGAATACTTAATACATAACAAAAACCAACACTCAAAGACCATAATAGTTTAGTGTCTTTGTAAACTCGGAACATAATCTTCTAATCATGGTGAATGATCTTCAACATCTCCCATAAAGATCTTAACTTTTTTTTTTCTTACCTAAAACATTTCTTTATATCCTGGGGAAAAGAAAACATATAAAGGGTGATCTCAAATTCTCAGTAAGGGTAAGCATAGAGAAAATAAAACAGAAAATATACATTTGACCTTAAAAACATGAACATATTATTTAAAAATCAAAATCTTGAGCAAGGACATAAAACATGGTAGTATGTAAGGCGTATATCATAATGGAACATCCATCATCATAAAATATCATGGGAATAAATCATGTAATTATGGAATCCATTAAGCACATGTTATGATTTCCATAGTAGCCAAGAAACTTTTTCCAATACCATCTTTGTGGACAAACTCCCTTTCTGAATCGAGTTCACTCCTCATTCCAGTCCTGTATCACTGAACCAAATTAACTTGTCATTCTAGCCAGGTCTATCTCATTAGGTATAAATCTTTACCCAATACATTGGAGGGATATATTGGTTCTACCCATATCATAATGAAATCATTTTTATATGTGCCACAATATAAACATAAATCATTGATCATAACCCAAAGAATAAAATGGGTTTCATAAACATGATCCCATCATAACATAATTCATATAAAACAAATGGATATCATTTCGTCCTAAGAGAAGTGAAACCATGTAAATCATAGAGACATTATACTTGAAGCATACACATATTAAATAATGTCATCTTAGATGGAAATGGTTTTGATAAAACACTTGAAATAAATTCTTGAGGAAAATATCCTTTCTTATTCAAAATCATTTTACTTTCAAAAAATGCGATGCAATTTAAAAATAAGAGGATTTTGTTGAGAATATTAATTAAATCTTATAGAGTAAGCTTCATGAAAATAAGGCGTTATGAAATCGTAAAAATTCATTCATGCCGTATAAGTTAAAAAACATTCTTCTTGTACTTTTGCCGGAAAAGTCAAAAAGTACCTCGTAAAAGAAAGATTCATTACATACCATGTAGTAAAAGTAAAAAATGGGTAAAAATGAATTTAAACATTCATGAAACCATTTTTAGAAAATAGGGACATGGATGATAAATATAACCCTAGTAAATACTTACAAATAAACAATCTCAGATAAAAACGTGATTGGAAAAGTTATCCCTTAACTTATGTCTGATATGCATCGTATGTTTCCGAACCTCCTGTATAATGATTTAAATAATGTCATTGACTTATTACAGAATCATATTCATTGTTATTATATCATATATGGCTCACTTAAGACTTTATATTACCTGTTCTTTTGTAAATTCCATGTTAAAGCACCGTTTTGGGTAAAATCGTTTCATTTATCGTACATGTTTCGACTTGTTGTTCTTGATATTATTACTTATATCCCGATTTAAGTAATTCCATAATTTAAAACATGATTTATAAATAATATATATTCATCATATAAATATATATGATAGATCGATAAATGGAATGAAATACACCGTTCATGGAGACGGTAGGCCGTATATATGCATGAACGCTGTTTTCGTTTCCTTATTGAATTGAATGGAATTAAGTAGATAAAATACATATATATATATATATATACATAAATACAGTATAATTTTTATGTCATATATTTCATAATTACTTATTATATATAATTTATAATCATTCTTGAATTGTTAACATGGAAAATGAGTCTCATCGTGTCGTGGAGACGGTAATCCGTACGTACGCACGAGCGATGATATCATTCCCATATTTATTGAATGAAAATTGGAGTGGATTATATAGTATATTAGAATTAGTATGATTTTATAATAATCACATATATTTATTCTTTACACCATTATACCTATCCAAATAAGGTGGTGGTTGAAAAACAGATTACACCACGGCGTGGAGATGGTATTCCGTACGCATGCATGTGTGGTGATTTTGTTTTCCATAGGATGGATAGAAGGTGAAATAGGGTTGTTTCATATGTATAATAACATATCAGTATATGATTGTTACTGATGTTATTAATTTATGATGAAACAAATAAATAAGAATAAGTAGAAGAAGAAATAAATTGGAAACAATCGGTGAAGTATTTTACCTCTTCTTTGACGCGCCTCTTCTTAAACTCCTCTTAGGTCACTAAAGATGGCCCTTGAAGAAGACCAGGACCTCTAGGGTGTTTCTAAGGAAGTGGAGAAGAGAAAATTGTAGGGTTTGGATAAGCTTGAAGGCTCATGGTTGTGTAAATAGGATAGGGAGGAGGTGCCCTATTATAAGGGGGGAGAGGGGCACCTTTGGAATTATAAGAAATATTAATTTATAATAATTTCAAACACACCTTAAAAACATCCATAAATGACTCAAAATCAAATATTATATGATATATAGTTTTAATCTCATCAAAAAATAAAATTGAGACATGTTGGGAATTTATTTTAAACATTATCAACTTGATTTATCGTTATTTAATCAATTAAATTGTATTTGTTGTAATAAGATTCTAAATTTTAAATTGATATAAATAATTACTTATGTGTTGTGTATTATCCATAATTAGATAATCTATGAAATTTTAGACCATATAAATTTAAATTTATAATTTTTAAATAGTTTTGTGATTTTAAAAAAAATTATAGTATGTTATTTTTATAAAATAACAATAGTATCAATTTTGACACTATTCATTTATTTGAATTTAAATAAAATATACACAGAGGATATATTCGAACCAGAATATTTAATATATTTCTAACATGTCATATTTATCTAGAAAAGTAGTGGAAAACATTAAATAGTTCATATAATATTTATTTTAATATTTTTAAAACCATTTATTTCATACTTCAATTAATAAAATAATTTCAACATCACTATTGTGTCACCTTTAATGATAATTATTTAATCACTAAAAATTATAATAAAATTCACATGATGTATATAATTTTATTATATTTCTGTATACTATTCATTTTCGAATATTCATGAAGTTTATCACTAAATTAAAATTATTATAATTATAAGATTTAAGAGAGTAACATGTTGTCACATTCTTTGGTTTTAATAATAATTAAATTATTTTCATGCAAAAAAGTCTATAAAATGAATCTAATCCGACCCTTAGGCGATATGGGTCGACTTTTAATCATACAATAGGATTTTGGCAGGTGTTAGGGTAATTTTGTAATCTTATTTTTACTCTTAATTACCCGATTTACAATTAACTGTAGTAAATAAAAATTATCGTAGTTAATATTCATAATGTCAAAAAAATAAAAGTAACCTATTAACATAATTTTGACCCACTGAATCCAAATATGGAATCCATTTTTCAAAATTCAAAACAAAGAACTTATAGTAATTAATTTAAAATTAATCCCATTGTTAAGAAAATGGGTTTTAAAAGTTAAAACATTGTCAATGATTGAAATGAATTTACCTATGAATTCAATGTAAAATCAATGCTAATTAAATAAATTATATTAAATGGTAAAAATATATTCTATTTATACTTTAAAACCATAAAATATTATAATTTAACCATATAAATTATTACAGTGAAAAAATTGTTTTTAATTAAAATATAGAGTGTTTTTACTATTCATTAAAAAATGAAAGTTATCAAAATAATATGAAAATTTTATGAAAAGTAAATTTTTATATCCTGATTCCAAAATGGAGTTTTATTTTGTCAAATTTTACTTATAAACATGTCAAAATTAGATTTAAAATGGGTGCCCCATCAAAAGGAAGTAAAACTGCATTTTTTTTTGAAAAATCCTTATTTTACCCGAAAAATATATTTTATTCTCATATTATGTTCTAGAAAATGAGTAAGATGGATAATAATATTATAAAATTAAAAATTTAGTTAATACTATTCATAATGGCTAGTTCATGATAATATTATAACCATATATCGTTTTTTAGTGGAACCCGGTATTGCGTACAACACATGCTATCGAGGAAGGTCGTGATTGTGTGTAATGAAAGCCAAGTCATGGTTTCGTGTAGTGAAAGACTCCTTTGTTGTTGCATATAACAGAATCCAACCATATTTCATTTATACATTGAATATATATATATATACACACTCAATGTTACGTATACTACAACCTAATACGGTGTTGCGTATAGCACAAGCTAATTTTGGTGTAGCGTACAACACAATACATCAATGAAATTAAAATAATATTTTTCATAAAATCTCGGGGTGTTACATTATATCCCCCTTAAAATAAATTTCACCCTCGAAATTCATCGGGGTTATAAATGGTTTTCTACTTTAAAGTTTCTTTTATATAAACCCACATCGTAACAAAGGAATACCAAAAATTAATCTTAAAAACTAAAGTACAAAATGTAATGGTTACCCAAATTAACTCATCACTGGGTTTCCACATAGGATAACATAGGTGAAAACATCGATATGGAAGAGAAATATTACGATCAAGTTCTGATGGAGAGTGGTAGAGAACATGGCTATGAAAAATGCAATAATCACAAAGCCATAAATTTGTGATGATCTAAGATACCATCTGGTTCATCAGATATAAGGACACTAGGACAAAATTTTTGGTTTTCAAGATCATTTCCCTAATGTTGAAAAAATTTAATTAGAAGAAATACTTACATTATTTCGGTACAATCACACTGTTGGTCGTGAATTGTAAAATTTCCACTTCACCTCTTAAAGAAATGAAGTTGAATTTGTCTTTCGTGAAGTGTTAGCAGATCATGTGATAGAATGATAGGTCATTACATCTGTCTCAAACAAAAGGATAGATAATGTTATTAAATATACATAAGTCCATCTATAGTGAGATTAATCGTATATGGTTCCTAACATGGACTTATACATCATATATCATACCACATAATAAATTAAAACTAATTTATACTAACCAAGTAATTCTTGTAGGCTAGTAGTAGGCGATACAGGCCTTTCACACTTCGGGTGTGGGTTTGATTCCCATAGCCTTGTCTGACATGACGGGTTGTCTCCCGTCCTGCAGGTTGTCTTTTTTTCTAAAACTACACTATTATAAAATTACAAAATTATAGAAAAAAAAGTTCTAGCCTTAAACAATACTATCTTATGTCTAACTTAATTCATTTCAAGTCTTTAGGATTATCCAAAATACTTCAGTCTAAGCTCATAGTATAAAGAAAACAATAACTAGAAATGTCATCTACAGAGCATATGAATACCATCATTTATCCCTTATATATCATACGATATATCTTTTTGGTCACATTCCAAAAATGTGAATACCTTAATCATGTATTCTCTTGAAAAATGAATACCTATTGAACCTTAGTGAAAACATAAATGTTGTCAAAAGTTAACTCTTTCCACATCCCAAAATTTCTATATACTCAATCCATGATATCACATTGTCCTTCATTAATAATATCAAACATTTCATTATCTCTTTATCCTTTCATTATGCACATACCATCTTCCTTCCAAAAACATCTGAATAACTTTTCATGGTTACCTGTACCATTCATCATATACTTTCAAAACTCGAGAAAAGGAAACATTGTAACAATCCTTATATTTTTCCTTATTCCATAGTACCATACATTATTCTTGATAAACATACAATCATTACACTACCTTCTTAAACCACTGACTGAGCTTCATCGTTTCATCCATCTCATATATCATTTGTAGTCTCTTCATCATCATCCACATAAATACTACCCATATGACCATGCTGATTCTCTTTATGAGATTTCCCTTAGGGAATTGGTTTGCATAATTCCCGTACATTCCACATTTAAAACACTTAACCACTGTTGATGTCCTAACAATACCATTATCCTTATCCATGGTGTTAACTGAAAATTTTCCTTTACAATTACTAGATTTGTGTCCTTTTCCACACCAAAAGCATCTTCCAGTTCCTTTGAAACACTCTCCTTGATGCCTCTTCCCACATGATTTACATGAGGGAAATTGAACTTTCTTTTCTCTATGATCATCATGAAACTCATCTTTCTCTTATTATCTGAGTCAGGAAACTTACCAAAGTTGATATTATTGATCATATTATGAGATTGCTAATTAGTCATAATAACGATATGTGGACCTCCAGATCCAATTTCATTTGGTTGCCCATGAAGAATATCATTCCATTGTCCATTATATCCTCCATTATCGTGAATCTTCTTGTTTCCAGCCATTTTCTAAAACCCAAAAAGAATAGTGTGAGTGGAAAAAATCATGCTAGGAAAACAACATAATATAAGGGGAGTACCTTCAATATCTGACATCTTAGAGTTTAATTCTAAGATTGTTTTCGTAATTATATGACTATAACATATACTTATACAAAACCTTAGGGACATCCCAAGACATAACTTATAAATATCTCTAGGGATCTCACTAAAGTTTTCGGGTCCTAGTTTCCAAAGGTTAACAAAACATTTCCTCTGATACCAACTGTAGCGGTCTGGAATTACATCAAGTGGACTATAATTGATACATATTAGGGCACTCCATGGGCAGCTACTCCCCCTAGGCGGGACACACCACCGTCCCCAGTGGTATCCATTTCCTCATGAAGCCCTTGGGCAGAGAGCCATGCGTCGCCCAACGCTCACATGTGAGAGTTCCCAAGGATCAGATTCATTACTACCTCCTTTTCCTCTGATAACAACTATAGAGACCCGTAGCTTGACGAACATGGAAATTACATTAAATTTGTGGAATAATTAATACATAACAAAAACCAACACTCAAGGACCGTAATTGTTTAGTGTCTTTGTAAACTCGGAACATAATCTTCTAATCATGGTGAAAGATCTTCAACATCTCCCATAAAGATCTTACCCTTTGGTTTTCTTACCTAAAACCTTTCTTTATATCCTAGGGAAAATAAAACATATAAATGGTGAGCTCAAATGCTCATTAAGGGTATGCAAGGAGAAAATAAAATAGACCATATACATTTGAACTTAAAAACATGAACATAATGTTTAAACATCAAAATCTTGAGCAATGACATAAAACATGGCAGTACGTAAGGCATAGATCATAATGGAACATCAATCATCATAAAATAGCATGGGAATAAATCATGTAATTGTGGAATCCATTAAGAACATGTTATGATTTCCATAGTAGGCAAGGCACTTTTTCCAATACCATCGTTGTGGACAAAGTCCCTTTCTGAATCGAGTTCACTCTTTGTTCCAGTCCTGTATCACTGTACCGAATTAACTTTCTGTTCCAGCCATGTCTATCTCATGAGATATAAATCCATACCTAATGCATTGGAGGGAGATATAGGTCCTACCCATCTCATAATGAAATCATTCTTACATGTTTCATAACATAAACATTAATCATTCATCATAACCCAAAGAATAAAATGGGTTTCATAAACATCATCCCATCATAACATAATCCATATAAAAAATGGATATCATTTCATCATAAGATAATTGAAACCATGTAAATCAAAGATACATTATACATGAAACATACACATATAAAATAATGTCATCTTAGATGGAAATGGTTTTGATAAAACACTTGAAATAAATTCATGTGGAAAATATCCTTTCTTATTCAAAATCATTTTATTTTCACAAAATGCCATGCAATTTTAAAAGAAGGGGATTTTGTTGGAAGTATTCATTAAATCTTGTAGAGTAAGCTTCCTAAAAATAAGGCGTTATGAGACCGTAAAAAATCTTTCATGCCGTATAAGTTAAAAAAACATTCTTCTCATACTTTTGCCGGAAAAGTCAAAAAGTACCTCATAAAAGAAAGATTCCTTACATACCATGTAGTAAAAGTCAAAAAGGGGTAAAAATGACTTTAAAAATTCATGAAACAATTTATAGAAAATAGGGACATGGATGATAAATATAACCCCAGTAAATACTTATGAATAAACAATCTCCGATAAAAATGAGATTGCAAAAGTTATCCCTTACCTTATGTCTGATATGCTTCGTATGTTTTTGAACCTCCTGTATAATGATTTAAATAATATCATCGACTTATTGTAGAATCATATTCATTGTTATGATATCATATATGGTTCACTTATGACTTTATATTACCCGTTCTTTTGTAAATTCCATGTTAAAGCACCGTTTTGGGTAAAATCATTTCATTTATCGTACATGTTTCGACTTGTTGTTCATGATATTATTACTTATATCCAGATTTAATTAATTCCATAATTTAAAACATGATTTATATATAATATATATTCAGAATATAAATATATATGATAGATTTATAAATGGAATGAAATACACCGTTCATGGAGACGGTAGGTCGTACGTATGCATGAACGCTGTTTTCGTTTCCTTATTGAATTGAATGGAATTAAGTAGATGACATACATATATATATATACATAAATCCAGTAGCATTTTTATGTCATATATTTCATGATTACTTATTATATAAACTTTATAATCATTCTTGAATTGTTAACATGGAAAATGAATCTCATCGTGTCGTGGAGACGGTAATCCATACGTACGCACAAGCGATGATATCATTCCCATATTTATTGAATGGAAATTGGAGTGGATGATATAATACGTTAGAATTAGTATGATGTTACTATATTCATATATAGTTATTCTTTACACCATTATACCCATCCAAGTAAGGTGGTGGTGGAAAAATAGATTACACCACGGCATGGATATGGTATTCCATACGTACGCTTGCACGATGATTTCGTTTTCCGTAGGATGGATAGAAGGTGAAATAAGGTTGTTTCATATTTATAATAACATATCAGTATATTATTTATACTGATGTTATTAATTTATGATGAAACAAATAAATAATAATAAGTATAATAAGAAAACAATTGGAATAAATCGGTAAAGTATATTACCTCATCTTTGACGCGCCTCTTCTTAACCTCCTATTAGGGCATTAAAGAGGGTCTTTGAAGAAGACCAGGACCTCTAGGATGTTTCTAGGGAATTGGAGAAAAGAAATTTTGAGGGGTTGGCCGATCTTGAAGGCTCAAGGTTGTGTAAAGAGGAGAGGGAGGAGGTTCACTTTTATAAGGGAGGAGAGGGGCACCTTTGGAATTACAAGAAATATTAATTTATAATAATTTTCAACACACCATGAAACATCCAAAAATGACACAAACTCGAATATTAGATGATATAGGGTTATAATCTCATCAACCAATAATATTTAGACATGTTGGGAATTTATTTTAAACATTATCAACTTGATTTATCCTTTTTTAATCTATTAAATTTTATTTGTCGTAATAAGATTCTAAATTTTGAATTGTTATAAATAATTACATATGTGCTGTTAATTATCCATAATTAGATACTTTATCACATTTTAGACCATATAAATTTAAATTTATAATTTTTAAATATTTTTGTGATTTTTAAACAATTTTATAATATGTTATTTTTATAAAATAATAATAGTGTCAATTTTGACACTATTCATTTATTGGAATTTAAATAAAATCTAAAAAGAGGATATATTCGAAAAAATATATTTAATAGATTAATAAAATGTCATATTTACCTATAAAAGTAGTGGAGAACATTAAATTGTTCATATTATATTTATTTTAATATTTTTAAAACCATTTATTTAATATTTCAATCAATAAAATAATTTCAACATCACTAGTGTGTCACCTTTGATGATAATTATTTAATAATTAAAAATTATAAATAAATTCACATGATGTAGAAAATTTTATTATATTTCTAGATACTATTCATTTTTGAAGATTCATGAAGTTTATCACTAAATTAAAATTATTATACTTATATGATTTAAGAGAGTGACATGTTGTCACTTTCTTTGGTTTTAATAATAATTAAATTAATTTCATGGAAAAAAGTCCATAAAATGAATCTAATCCGACCCTTAGGCGATATGAGTAAACTTTTAGTCATCCAATAGGATTTTTGAAGGTGTTAGAGTAATTTTAGAATCTTATTTTTACTCTTAATTACCCGATTTACATTTAATAGTAGTAAATAAAAATTACCGTAGTTACTATTCATAACGTCAAAAAAAATATGTAACCTATTAACATAATTTGACCCACTGAATCCATATATGGAATCAATTTTTCAAAATTCAAAACACATAAGTTTCAGTAATTAATTTAAAATTAATCTTGTTGTGAAGAAAATGGGTTTTAAAAGTTAAAACATTGTCAAAGATTGAAATTATTTTACCTATGAATTCAATGAAAAATCAATTCTAAACACATAAATTATATTAAATGGTAAAAATATATTCTATTTATACTTTAAAATGATTCAATATTATAATTTAACCATATAAATTATTACAATGAAAAGAGTTGTTTTTAATTAAAATATAGGGTGTTTTTACTATTCTTTAAAATATGAAAGTTTTCAGAATAATATGAAAAATTTATCCAAAGTAAATTTTTATATCCTGATTCCAAAAAAGAGTTTTATTTTTTAATATTTTATTTATAATCATGTCAAAAATTAGATTTAAAATGGGTGCGCCATCAGAAGGCGGTAAAACTGTATTTTTTTGAAAAATACTTATTTTACCGAAAAATTTATTTTATTCTCATACCATGTTCTAGAAAATGAGTAAGATGAATAATAATTTTATAAAATTCAAAATTTAGTTAATAATATTCATAACGGCTAGTTCGGGATAATATTATAACCATATATCGTTGTTTAGTGAAGCCCAGTATTGCATACAACACACGCTATCGAGGAAGGTCGCGATTGCATGTAATGCAAGCCAAGTCAGGGTTGCGTGTAGTGAAAGACTCCTTTGTTGTTACGTATAATAGAATCCAACCATATTTCATTTATACATTGAATATATTTATATATATATATATACATAGTCAATGTTGCGTATACTACAATCTAATATGGTGTTGCGTATAGCAAAAGCTAATTTTGGTGTAGCGTACAACACAAGACATCATTGAAATTAAAAGAATATTTTTCATAAAATCTCGCGGTGTTATATCTAATATACTATTAAAAACCCCTAAAACCCTAAAAACCCATAATAAATGATAATAACACCTAAAAATCCTAAAAAATGATAGTAAACCCTAAAAATACCTCTAATAATAGTAGTTGTAATAACGTACATGCATCTGCGTATGCATGTGCCTGATTTAAATAATAAATCATAATGCATGTGCATGTGCATATGCCAGTGCATTTTCATGTGAATTATAATGTATAATAAATTATAAATAACAACGCATGTGCATTCCATGTGTATGTGCATGTGCATTTGAATGCTATTAAATAATAAATAATTACGCACATAAAAGTGCATGTGCATGTGCATGTGCATTGTAATAAACAATAAATAATAAACTAGTCCACATAAATGTGCATTTTCATGTGAATGATAATAAATAATAAATAATAACACATGCTATAATAGAATAACGCACCTGTATTGCGTGTGCACGTGCATTAGAATAAATAATAATAACACATGTGATAATAGAATAACGCAAGTGCATAGCATTTTCATGTGCATGATAACAAATAATATATAATAATCCATGTTCATGTGCATTTACATGTAATGATAATGATAATGATGCATGCACATGCATGGTAATAAATAATAAATAACAATGAATGTGCATATGGATTTGTACATGATGATACAAACAACAACAACAACAAGAATAATAATAATAATAATAATAATAATAATAATAGAATAACGCAAGTGCTTTTCATGTGCACGTGCATAGTAGTAAATAATACATAAATAATAATAAATATGGACGCACATGAATGTGCATGTGCATGTGCATTTACATTTGATGATAATATTAATAATACTAATTGTAATAATAATAATAAGGCATGCACATGCATGGTAATAAATAATAAATAACAACGCACATGCATGTGCATTTGAATGTGATAATGATAATAATAATAATGATAATAATAATAATAATAACTATTATTATAATAATAATAAAATAATAATACTAGTGCATTGCATATGCACGTACATGGTAGTAAATAATAAATAATAACTCATGTGGATCTACATTTTCATGTGATGATAGTAATAATCATAGTAGTAGTAATAATAGTAGTAGTGGTGGTGATAATAGTAGTAGTACTAATGCATATGATAATAGAATATTGCATGTGCATTACATGTCCATGTGTACGGTAATAAATAATAACTCTCGTGCATTGCATTTCCATTTGATGATGATGATGACAATAATAATAATAATAATATTAATAATATTAATAATAAAAATGCATGTGATAATAGAATATTGCACGTTCATTGAATGTGAATGTATGTGCATTTGGATGTGCATTTTCATGTGATGATAAAAACAACAACAACAACAACATCAACAAGAATAATAATAATAACAATAATAATAACAATGCATGTGATAATAAAATAACATGTGTTCAATGCATTTTCACGTGCATGGTAATAAAAATATAATAATTACGCATGTGCATGTGCAGGTGCATTTGCATGATATGATAATGATAATAATAATAATAATAATAACAGTAATTATAAGTTATAGTTTTTTGAAAAAATAGTAGACATGAAAAAAGTGCTAGAAATTGTGTCTCAAAAAACCTAACAAAAATAGAGTCATTAAAAAAGGAATAACTTCTTCTTCAGGTGTCCACTTCCACTCTGTGAATAGTCAAACTAAATCTCATGGAATGAACTACAATAAAAACTGGTGCCGGAGGCAGAAAAAAACCATAGATCAGAAGCTATGACTGTTTTAAGAAAAATTTGATAGGGATTCGGACGCAGAAATAGAGTTTTGGAGGCCTACTGATGGGTTTTGGGATTTTAGGGTCCCAAACATTACTTTAACCGTGTTAAAGTTATCATTCTACACAAATCTCTTCGCTACCTTCGATTTGATATGTCGTAGAGCTCAAACGGACAACCAGAGTGAAAGTTATGGCCCTTTCAAGTTAGACTTGTTTTTAGAGTGGTATAACTAATTTATCTTCTGTTTCATTGATCTTCACATAGTTTAGATTATACTTGGTCCTCACTCATCTCACGAGCTTTGATTTTACTAGTCACTGTGCTCAAACGGACACCTGAAGGAGATGTTATGCTTATTATAGTGAGTTGCGGGTTTCTTAGGTTTTTAGGCGCTAGGAGGGTTGCTCAATTTAAAACGGAAATAACTTCTTCTATGTGTGTTCATATTGGATCTAACACATATCAAATCGATGATTGTGAAACAATACACCATCTGGTAACCACTAGAACCCTTTATGACATTCTTCAACCCTCCCCCCCCAAAGAACCAAAATCCCTTTTGATGGTCAAAAGATTGGCTTCTGGTGTCCATTTTGCAATAACATCTTCTATGGGTGTCTATTTTGCCTCTTCCACATATCAAATCAAAGCATGAGACTATACCTACACTCCTATAACCACTGAAGCACCTTCTCACATCCTTGAATTACCAAAAGGAACTTAAACCCTCCGAAAGACCATAAATTCTACTCTGAGAGTCCTTTTGCCTCTACCATATATCAAATCGAATATTTCGACTAGATCTACACATCTGTCACAAATAGGAACACCTTATCACATTCTTAAAAACCCAAAAGGTCCTTAAGTCCTCCAAATGATTGTAACTTCTACTCTGGGTGTCTGTTTCATCTCTACCACATATCAAATTGATGCTTGCGACTAGATCATCACATATGTGACAACCATGAACAACTAAATAACCCTAAAAACCATGAATAATCCCATACACACAAAAAACCATTAAAAACCACTCAAAACCCTAAAAAACCCTAACAAACCCTAACAAAAACTAAAAAAATTAACAAACCCTAACAAATCCTAACAAACACAAAAAAACCTAAAAACATAACAAACCCTAAAAAACCCTATCAAAACCTAACAAGCCCTAAAAACCCCGAAGAAGCACTAACAAACCCCAATAAACACAAAAAACCATAAAAACCCCTAAAAACCCCTATGAAATCATAAGAAACCCTAACATGACCCAAAAAACCCAAAAAACCCTAAGCAAACCTAAGAAACACTAACATAGCCTTAGAAGCCCTAACACACCCTTAGAAACCATAACACACCCTTGGAAAACCTAGAACACCCTTAAAAACCCCAATGCACCCATAGAAACCCTAACACAACCTTAGAAAACCATAGAAACCATAGCAGACCCTTAGAAACCCTAACGCGCCCATAAAAACCCTAACCTGCCCATAGAAACCCTAACACACCCTTAGAAACCCTAACAAACCCTAACACTCCCTAAATCTCTCTAATAAGAACTAATAAATCCTAACAAACCCTACCATCCAATAATAAACCATAATTAACCCAAAAGCCCACTACTAAACCCTAAAAAACACTAATAAATCATAATAAACCCTAAAACCCCTTTTAGGCCCCAATAAAGGCTACAAAATACCTAAAAGCCCAAATATACCACAAAAACTCTATTAAACCATTCAAAGTGCTAATATTCACAAAAAAACCTAACAAACCCAGCAAAACCCGACAAAACCCTAAAAAAACAACAAAAAACCAAAAACCCCAAAAACCCTAAAAAACCCTAAAAACCCAAAAAACCCAAAAAACCCTAAAAACCGCTAAAAACCCTAAAATCCCAAAAAACTAAAAAAACCCGAAAACAAACCTAAAAACCCCCCAAAACCATAAAAAACCCTAAAAAACCTAAAAACCACTAAAAAAAATAAAAAAAACCTAAAATGCCTAACAAATGCCTAACAAAACCCTAACCAACCCTATGAAACCCTTAAAACCCCTAAAACCCCCTACAAAACCATAAAAACATCAAAAGAAACCCTAATACACCATAAAGATCCCTAAGAAACCCTAAAACCCCTAAAGAACCCTAAAGAACCACTAAAGCCACTAACAACACTACATAGACTCTATCAATTACTACAAAAAACCCGAAAAATGCTTCAAAACCCACAAAACACAACAAAACCCCAAAAAATGCTAAAATAACCCTAACAAAGCATAAAAAAATCCAAACACACCCACAAAACTCAAAAAAAATGCATAAAACCCCAAACAACTCAAACAAACCGTAACAAACCCTAAAAACCCTAACAAAACCTAACAAACCCTAACAGCTACTAATAACCTCTAAGAACCACTAATAATCCCTAACAACCCATAAACCCCACTATTAAACCCTAAAAACCCTAATAAACACTAATAATTTGTAATAACCTTTAATAAATACAAAAAACTCTATTAGACCCTAATAAATGCTACAAAATCCCTAAAACCCCTAATATACAATAAAAAGCACTATTAAACAATAATAAACCCTAATAATCTATAAAACCCATAGAAAGCCCGAAAAACGATAAAAATATCTCCAAATAATAGCCGACAAAACCCTACAACCCACTAATAAACCCTAAAACCCTAATAACCCCAATATAAATCGTAACAAACCCTAACAACCCCAAATAAATCGTAACAAATCCTAAAAATGCCAAATAAATCTTAACAAATTGAAACAAACCATAAGAAACCCCCAATACACCCCAATATACCCTAACATGTCATAATAAACCACAATAAGTTGTAATAAACTCAAATACATGTTACTAAACCCTAATAAATAAAATAAACTCTAATAAACCCTAATAAATCCTAAATAACCCTAAAAGGGGTTAAAAACACTAGAAAAATCTATTCATGCCTACAGAAGCCCAATAAAACCCTAATATACAAAAAATGCTAATAACCTATAACACATCCTAAAGAATGAGAATAAATCCTAAAGAACCCTAATGAACCATATTAAACTCTAAAGAACACTAAAAAACCCTAAAGAACCCAAAAATGCTAGAACACATTATATAAACCCTAAAAACCCCTACAATACCCAAGAAAACACTAAAAACATTAAAAGCCCTAACAACCCCAATCAATCCCAAAAAAATAAATAAACCGATAAAACCCACGAAAATCCATTAAAAGGCCATCAGAAACCATAACAAACCCATAAACACCCGTTAACAAACCTTAAAAACCCTAAAAAACACAAAAAACCATAAACAACCATTAAAACCATAAAAGGATTCAAATAGATACATAAACCCTAAAAACGTTACATAAACCACAAAATATGCAACAAAACCCCTAAAAACGCAACATAAACCAAAAAACGCAACATAAACCCCAAAAACACTACATAAACCCTAATCGCACTATACAAACCCTAGAATTGTACATAAACCATAAAAAACGCAACATAAATATTAAAAACGCTACATAAAACCTAAAACCCAATATAAACCATAAAAACACCACATCAAACCTAAAAACGTTACCAACATAAACGCTACATCACCCCTAAAAACGCTACATTAACCCAGAGAATGCAACATAAACCCTAAAAATGCTACATAAAACCCAAACCCTAAACACGATACATAAACCCAAAAAACATTACATAAACACTAAATATGATACATAAATCCTAAAACCGCTAACTAAACCCTAAAATTGCTACATTAACACTATAAATGCTACATAAACTCTAACAACGCAACAAAAACCCTAAAAAATGCTACAAAAACCCTAAATACGCTTCAAAACCCTAAACAAAATTAAACCCTAATAAACCCCTAATAAACCCCTAAAGAACCACTAAATACACTAACAATGCTACATAAACCCTGACAATTGCTACAAAAAACTGAATAATGATTCAAAACCCACAAAACGCAACTAAACCCCCAAAAATGCTAAAATAACCCTAACAAAGCATAAAAAATCCAAACACACCCATAAAACACAAAAAACACATAAAACACCAAGCAACTCAAACAAGCCGTAACATACCCTAAAAACTCTAACAAAACCTAAAAAACCCTAACATCCACTAATAACCCCTAAGAACCACTAATAAACCATAATAACCCCTAAAACCCACTATTAAACCCTAAAACCCTAATAAAAACTAATAAATCATAATAACCTGTAATAAATCCTAATAAACACTATTAGACGCTAAAAAATGCTACAAAATCCCTAAAACCCCTAACATAAAATAAAAAACACTATTAAACCATAGTAAACCCAAATAATCACTAAAAACCCTAACAAACCCGATAAAACACTACAAAAGCAACCAAATAATAGACTAAAAACCCTACAACCCACTAATAAACCCTAACAAGCCCTTATAACACAAAAATAAATCGTAACAAACCCTAACAATCCCAAATAAATCATAACAAATCCTGACAATGCGAAATAAATTGTAACAAACTGAAACAAACCATAAAAATCCCCTAATAAACCGGAATAAACCCTAACAAATCATAATAAACCCTTACAAATCGTAATAAACCCAAATACATGTTATTAAACCCTAATAAATATTATAAACCCGAATAAATCCTAAATAACCATAAAAAGGTTGATAAACCCTAGAAAAATCTATTAATGCCTACAAAAGCCCAATACAACCCTAATATACAACAAAACGCTAATAAACTATAACAAATCCTAAAGAACACTAATAAACCTAAAGAACCCTAATAAACACTAAAGAACCATATTAAACTCTAAAGAACAATAAAAAACCCTAACGAACCCAAAAACCGCTAAAACACATTATATAAACCCTAAAAACCGCTATAATACCCAAATAGACCCTAAAACACACTAAAAAAACCTAACAACCCCAATCAATCACAAAAAAACAAATAAACCCATAAAAACCCCCAAAACCCATTAAAAAGCCATCAGTTACAATAAAAAATCATAAAAACCCATTAACAATCCTTAAAAACCTTTAAAAACACTACAAACCATAAACAACCATTAAAACCCTAAAAGCCTTCAAATAGATACATAAACCCAAAAAATGTTACATAAACCCTAAAAATGCAACAAAACCCCTAAAAACATAACACAAACCAAAAAAACGCAACATAAACCCAAAAAACACTACATAAACCATAAAAGCACTACATAAACCCTAGAACTGTAACATAAACCCTAAAAAACACAACATAAACCCTGAAAACGAAACATAAACATTAAAAAACGCTACACAAAACCTAAAAACATAGTATAAACCTTAAAAACACTCCATGAACCCTATAAACGTTACATAAACCAAAAAAAATACAACATAAACACTACATTACCACTAGAAAGGCTATATAAACCCAAAAAATGCAACATAAACCCTAAAAAATGCTACATAAAATTTAAACCCTAAACACACTACATAAACCCTAAAAACGTAACATAACCCCTAAAAAAGATACATAAAATATAAAACTACTAACTAAACCCTAAAAATGTTACATAAACACTAAAAATGCTTCATAAACTCTAACAATGCTACACAAACCCTAAAAATGCTATAAAAACCTTGAAGATGCTTTAAAAACCTCAATAATTTTAAACTCTAATATTCCATAATATAAAACATTAAACCCTAATAAACCCCTAATAAACTCTAATAATCCCTAAAAACACATTATAATCCCTAAAATCCTTAGAAACTCTACTTGGACCTAATAAAACCACAAAAATACCTAATAAACCCTAATAAATGATAATAAAACCTAATAAAACCTAAAAACACATTAAGAAAACCTAAACAACCCTAACCAGTCCTAATAGACACTAATAAACACTAATAAACCCTAATAAACCCCAAAAAATGATAAAAATCCCTAATAAACCATAAGTAAAGCCAAATAAACCCTACTCAACCCTAACAAACCTAAAAACACCATAATAACCCCCAATAAAACCCTAAAAAACCCTAATAATGAAAAAATGCTAGTATACCTTAAAAAATACCTAGAAACCCTCATAAACTATAATATAACCTAATAAACCCTAAAAATGCTCACAAAAAATAAAAAAATGACCACAAAAAATAAAAATGCGCTATATTACCTATAAAGACCTAAAAACACTAATATAACCTAATAAAGACAAAAAACACTAATATACCATAAAAATCCCTGGAAACCCTAATGAACCATAATAAACTCTAATATAAACAAAGAAACCCTAAAATGATCACAAACAAAAACAAAATGCTCACAAACAAAAAAAATCACGCTATAATATCTAAAAAGACCTAAAAACACTAATATAACCTAATAAAATAAAAACTAATAAACCCCTGACAAACACTGATGGTGGCGCACTCTCCTGGTTCCCTCTTCCCCTAGACGCAGCATCTAGGGTTTCTGCCTGATTCCCATGGAGATGGCGGTGCTAGATCTTTCCCCCTGCCCTCTTGGCCTTGTGGGGGGAGCTCGTGGCAATGGTGGTCTGATGCAGAGTCCTTCGGGGCGGCAGTTGCTCTTCGGCAGCTTCGCGTTTTCCAAGAGGGGTCCTGGATCGGGGTTTTGGCACCCTTCATGGCCCTTATCTCTTGTGCTTATGGGGGGAGTTCTTGGTGACGGCGGGCCTCAGCTGCGCTCTTTGGACCAAAGGCGGCAGGTGATCTTCAGCAACTTCCCCTTTTCAGAGTGGCGGGTCTGCCCGAGATTCCGACATCTACAGAGGATGCGTAGTATATTGAAGCTTCGGTTTGGAATGGATTGTTGGGAAATGGTTGTTCTTCCACGTTCCAGTTCTCAGAGGCTCGATCTCACGATGCAGAAGGTTTGTACGGTGATCTGGTCTGATCTTATTTTCGACTCGCGAAGCAGAAGCAGGTGTGACCTGCGATTCAACGACTGGACAGAGGTGTCCTTGGGCCGATTTCTAGGTATTCTTTTCAAATCTGGGTTAGATCTTAGCAATTCAGGTATCCTGGTGTTCGGTGATTTGGATACCATCTCGGGTGTGGTTGGGCGATTTGGTGTCTTCGTCTAGGAGAGGATTGGCTTTGCTTCGGTTAAAGGTGGGTTCGGCGGGCTTCGCAACTTCTCGACGGTGGCGTGCACGGTTCTGTGCTCAGACCTGTGTTCCTCTCTTGGAACCGAGGAGGGTCTTGTCGGGTTTCTTGGCTTCGAGACGGTTCACAGTGGATGCAAAGGTTGAAGATGGAGGTTCGCTTTTCTGGTTTATATTCCATGTCCTTGGTTCTTGCTACTATTGAAGGACTGGTCAATTTGTGTTGTGTTCTTTCTAATATGTTGGACTGTGGGTTTTTGAGTTGGGGATGGATTGGTTGTGGGTCATTATTGTTTCTAAATGTTGAGTTTGAGGGGTTGTGGATGAGGGGGGAATGGGTCCATGTGCGGGCTATTAGAATCCGTCTAAATAGGAGGAGATAGTTGCTCCATTTTTAGTTATTGTTTTCTGATTGTTGGTGGTTGTAGGTTTCCCAATGAGATGCTGCTGGTTTTTGGTTGGACCTTGACTTGTTGTATGATGACCAACTGGACTTTGGTGATGCTGATTAGTAGTGATAAGTGTTTATTTGTTCTTGAGATGGCTTTGATGAGGATTTCTGGTCGTTGCTAGTGTGTGTTGTTCTTTGGTGATTGTTGGACTTGCATGATGGAGTGCGGCTACCCATTGTTGTCGTTTCCCTTGAATCATGCGCCCACCTCTGCTCTTGCTTCCCTCTGCATCACACAGAACCCCATCTTGGTTTGGTATGATGGTTCATGTGGCAGTTTTGGGATGGTGTTGGTCATCCATCTCGGCACCAAGGGAACGTCTTGGCGGGGCGACGATGTTAAGAGGTGATGGCTTGTGAAGCTCAGTTTGTTGTCTTGGATGATGGTTGCTGATCTTGGTTCGGTGATGAAGTATGGTGGTGTTGCGGCTAGGTTTTTTTGGTGATGATGATATTGAGCTGATGAATGTTGAATTTTCTGTTGATGGAAAAGGTGTTGTTGGATGAGAAGTGCTGAAACTGCTACGCTGTTTTTTCTTTTTTGATTTTTCTTTTTTGGGGTCTTTTGTGTCTTGGGTTGTAAAGGGTTTTTGGGTGTGGGTTGATTTACCCCTCCCCTCCCTTGTCTGTTGTTTCTTTTTTTATAATAAATTCTGAGGGGGTTGGGAATAGCCTGGCCCCACACCTCTTCTACCCAAACAAAACCTAGTAAACCCTAAAAATCAATAATAAACCCTAATAAAAATGAATAAACCCTAATAAAACCCAAATAAAACCCCAAAAATACCATCTCAACCCTAATAAACCTTGACACACTATAAAAAAACATAATAAACCCCAACTTAACCCCAATAAACAAAAAAAAACGCAAACAAAACCATTAAAAAGCCCAAGAAACCCTAATAAACCATAAAAAATTCAAATGAAACCTAATAAACCATTAAAAATGCTCAAAAACACTAAAAAAATATCTAATAAAACCTAAAAAGTCATAAGAACCCCTCATACATATTAACCAAAACTAAAAAACAGTCATATACCCTAATAAAAACACTAGCAAGCCCTAGTAAACCCTAAAAATCCCTAACAAACACTAATAAACTGTACTCAACCCTAATAAACCCTATTGAAAACTTAAAGATTCCAACTTAACCGTAATAAAACCCTATAAATACCTACTCAACCCTAATAAACCTTAAAACACCATAATAAATCATAATAAACCCCACTAAACCCTGAAAAATGAAAATATACCATTAAAAAGCCCTAAAACCCCTAATAAATGCTAATAAAACCTACCAAAGCTTAAAAGCACTAATAAACCCAAACAAACACTACAAAACCCTAAAAAACCCTAATATACCCTCTTAAAAATTAATAAACCATAATGAACCATTATAAACCCTAATAAATCCTAAACATACCCAAATATACCATAATACACCATAATATAACCTAATAAACCCAAATCAATCCTAATAAAACCCTAAAAATACCTAATAAACCCTAATAAACCTTGACACACAATGATAAACCCTAATAAAATCCTAATAACCCCCACCAAACCCTTAAAAATGCTAATATACCATTAAAAACCCCTAAATCCCTAACAAACCATAATAAATGTTAATAATGCCTAAAAATTCTAAAAAATGATAGTAAACCCAAAAATACCTCTAATAATAATAGTAGTAATAATGCACATGCATGTGCATATGCAAGTGCATGGTTTAAATAATAAATTATAATGCACATGCATGTGCATATGCATGCGCATTTGCATGTGAATGATAATAAATAATAACTCATGTGAATTTCATGTGTATGTGCATGTGCATGTGAATGATAATAAATATTAAATAATAACGTACATCCAAGTGCATGTCCATATGCATTTTTCATGTTCATGGTAATAAACAATAAATAATAACAAAGACCACATGAATGTGCATTTTTACGTGAATAGTGATAAATAATAAATAACAACACATGCGACAAAAGAATAATGCAAGTGCCTTGCGTGTTCACGTGCATGAGAATAAATAATAAAAACACATGTGATAATAGAATAACAGAAGTTCATTGAATTTTCATGTGTGTGGTAATAAATAATATATAATAATGCACGTGTATGTTCATTTACATGTAATGATAATGATAATGATGCATGCACGTGTATGGTAATAAATAATATATAACAACACACGTGCATGTGCATTTATATTTGATGATACAAATAATAATAATAATAATAATAATAGAATGACGTGAGTGCATTGCATTTTCACATGCATAGTAGTAAATAATAAATAAATAATAGTAAATAAGAATGCACATGCATGTGCATGTGCATTTACATTTGATAATAATATTAATAATATTAATAATACTAATTGTAATAATAATAATAATAATAACGCATGCACATGAATGGCAATCAATAAAAAATAACAACTCAAATGCTTGTGGATTTTCATGTGATAATGATAATAATAATTATAATGATGATAATAATAATAATAATAATAATAACAGTGATAATAATAATAATAAAAGAATAACACAAGTGCATTGCGTATGCACGTTCATGGTAATAAATAATAAATAATAATGCACATGCATCTGCATTTTCATGTGATGATAATAATAATAACATCAGTAGTAGCAGTGATAATAGTAGTATTACCAATGCATGTGATAATAGAATATTGCATGTTCATTACGTGTGCACGTGCATTGTAATAAATAATAACGCACGTGCATTGCATTTGCATGTGATGATGACGACGATGATAATAATAATAATAACATTGATAATATTAATAATAACTACCCATGTGATAATAGAATAACACATGTGCATTGAATGTGCGAGTTTATGTATTTGCATGTACATTTTCTTGTGCAATTGTATGTGATGATAATAACAATAACAACAACAAGAAGAACAATAACAACAATAATTATTATTAACATAATAATAACAACGCGTGTGATAATAAAATAATGTCTATGCATTGCATTTGCTATTGCATGGTAATAAAAAATAGATAATAATGCATGTGCATGTGCTTGTGCATGTGCATGAGATGATGATGATGATGATAATAATAATAATAATATTATTATTATTATTATTATTAAAAACACATGTGATAATGGAATAACACACGTGAATTGCATGTGCAGTGCGTTATAATAAATAATAACTCATAGATAACATGATGATAATAATAACAATAATAGTAAAATTAAGAATAATAGCGCATGTGATAATAGAATAACACACATGTATTGAATGTGCTCGTGTATGGTAATAAATAATAATGCATGTGCATTTTCATTTTCATTTGATGATAATAACAATAATAACAATAACAATAAAAATTCATGTGATAATAGAATAATGTAGGTGCATTGTGTGTGCGCGTGCATGGTAATAAATAATAACAGACGTGCATGTGTATTTTTCATGTGAGGATAATAAAAATAATAATAGTAGTAATAAAAACAACAACAACAACAACAATATATGCACGTGCATGGAAATAAATAATATATAATAAATAATAAATAATAACGCATATGCATCTGCATTTGCAT
Source organism: Viscum album (assembly GCA_963277665.1). Taxonomy (NCBI): domain Eukaryota; kingdom Viridiplantae; phylum Streptophyta; class Magnoliopsida; order Santalales; family Viscaceae; genus Viscum; species Viscum album. The sequence goes on from OY728167.1 coordinate 786,528,920, forward strand.
GGGATGATAATAATAATAATAATTGTAATAAAAATAATGATATTGATAATAATGATATTGATAATAATGATAATGATAATAATGATAATATTAACGTGTCTGATAGTAGAATAACACATGTCCTAACAAAACCTAACAAACCCTAACAACCACTAATAAACCCTAAGAACTACTAATAAACCCAAATAACACCCGAAACCCACTATTAAACCCTAAAACCCTAATAAACACTAATAAATCATATTAACCTGTAATAAACCCTAAAAATACTATTTGACTCTAATAAATGCTACAAAGCCCTAAAACCCCTTATATACAATAAGAAATACTATTGAACCATAATAAATCCACATAATCACTAAAAACCCTAACAAACCTGACAAAACACTACAAAACCCACCAAATAATAGCCTACAAAACCCTACAACTAGCTAATAAACCCTAGAAAACCCTAATAACCCCATAATATATCATAAAAACCCTTGACAACCACAAATAAATCGCAACAAATCCTAACAATGCCAAATAAATTGTAACAAACTGAAACTAACCATAACAAACCCCAAATAAACCGCAATAAACCCCAACAAATCACAATAAACCCTAATAAATTATAATAAACCCAAATACACGTTAATAAACTCTAATAAATAAAACAAACCCTAAGAAACCCTAATAATTCCTAAATATCCATAAAAAAGGATGATAAATCCTTGAAAAGCTATTAATGCCTACAAAATCCCAATAAAATACTAATATTCAATAAAAATGCCAATAAACAGTAAAAAATCCTAAAGAACACTAATAAAACCTAAAGAACCCTAATAAACCCTAAAGAACATAATAAACTCTAAAAAACACTAAAAACCCTAAAGAACCCAAAAAATGCTAAAACACATAACATAAAACCTAAAAACTGCTAAAATACCAAAACAAACCCTATAACACACTAAAAAACCCTAACAACCCCTATCAATCCCAAAATAACATATTAACCCTTAAAACCACCAAAAAACCATTGAAAACCCAACAAATACCATAAATACCATAAATACCTATTAACAACCATTAAAAACCATAAAAACCACTACATACCATAAACAATCCTTAGAACCCTAAAAAGGAAACAAATATATACATAAACCCAAAAAATGTAACCACTACTGGAAAGATGATCTTTCCCAACACTTCTATACCAACGGTTTGTAAAAACCGTTGGTATAGCTACCCATTCCCAACGGTTCACCAAAACCGTTGGGAAAGGGTCTTATTTCCCTCCTCTTTCCCAATGGTTCATCAAAACCGTTGGGAAAGAGTCCCTTTTCCCAACGGTTCACCAAAACCGTTGGGAAAGGGTCTTATTTCCCTCCTCTTTCCCAACGGTTCATCAAAACCGTTGGGAAAGAGTCCTCTTTCCCAACGGTTTTGGTGAACCCTTGGGAAAGGGTCTTCTTTCCTTCCTCTTTCCCAACGGTTCATCAAAACCGTTGGGAAAGAGTCCTCTTTCCCAACGGTTCACCAAAACCGTTGGGAAAGAGAAGGGGCAAAACCAACCTTCGGCCTAAATAGAATTCAAGCCACCCAAACCTATCCCAACGGTTTTAAAAACCGTTGGGATAGGTTCTTTAATTTTTTTCCTGATCTACTAACCGAGAACATTATATGAATCAAAATTTTAAATAATTATGATAATACATATATATATTTATGAAATTATGTTTACAAAGTGATGTTAGCTTAGTGGTTAAGTTGTTCGATTGTAAACGAGGGGTCCTGGGATCAAATACCAGTGGATGTTTTATTTTTGGATTTTATATACCAACGGTTCCATTACCGTTGGTATAGATTTCGTATTACCTATACCAACGGTTTCCAAAACCGTTGATATAGGTCTATACCAACGGTTTTTGGAAAACCGTTGGTATAGACCTATCCCAACGGCTTACATGGCTACGGTTCTCCAAACCGTTGGTATAGGCTATACCAACGGTTTGGAGGCCTATACCAACGGTTCCAAACCGTTGGTAAAGGTTAGTTTTCCAGTAGTGAACATAAACCCAAAAAATGCAACATAAACCCTAAAAATGGAACATAAACCCAAAAAACGCAACAAAAACGCGAAAAATGCTACATAAACCCAAAAAGCACTACATTAACCCTAGAATCGTAACGTAAACCCCAAACAATGCATCATAAACATTAAAAAACGCTACATAAAACCTAAAAACACAACATAAACCCTAAAAACACTACATGAACCCTAAAAATGTTACTAAAACCCAAAAATGCAACATTAATGCTATATCACCCTTAAAAATGCTTAATAAAGCCAGAAAACGCAACATAAACCCTAAAAAATGCTACATAAAACCTAAAACCACAAACTAAACCCGAAAAGCACTACATAAACACTAAAAATGCTATATAAACTCAAAAAAAACTTCACAAAAACTAAAAAATGCTACAAAACCCTAAAGACACTTCCAAACCCTCAAAAATATTAAACCCTTATATATGATAATATAACAAATTAAACCCTAATAAACCCCTAATAAACTCTAATAATCCCTAAAACGCCTTATAATCCCTAAAAATCCTATGAGACTCTACTCAGCCCTAATAAAACACAAAAATACCTAATAAACCCTAATAAATGATAATAAATCCTAATAAACCCTAAAAACATGTTAAGAAAACCTAAACAACCCTAACCAACCCTAATAGACACTAATAAACACCAATAAACCATAATAAACCCCAAAAACCCTAAAATCCCTAATAACCCATAAATAAGTCCAAATAAACCCTACTCAACCCTAACGAACCTTAACACACCATAATATCCCCTAATAAAACCCTACAAAACCCTAATAACGAAAACAAACGCTAGTATACCTTAAAAAATCCCTTGAAACCCTAATAAACTCAAATATAACTGAAAAAAATGCTAGTATACCTTCGGGTTGTAGGCGGTCAGTTCCATCACCAGTTCCCCTCACTGCGGCTCCAATTCCCCATTCGCCTCAGCTCTGTTCCCCCTTTCCCGCTCCTTGGACCACCTTCAGGTGATCCGGGTCCTTCAGGCCTCATCGGTTTTGGCTCCATTGCTTTAGGTTTTCCCGGCTTTGGCAATAGCTCTTCCGAGCTCAATCACGTTCCCTAGAACCAAAGATTTAGAGGGGAAGGGGATTGACTTCGTTCAGTCGGCATCATTTATGGACACTGCTTCCGCATCTTCATGAAGACTTCCTGGTGACGACCCTTCTCGTGGAATTCCAGATCTGGAGATCGGAGGTAGTCCGAAGAAGAGGATCTGTTGAGTGTTCTGTGTGGATGTCGGTGTGAAGGGAACCTCGTATCTCGAAGGCTCTGGATGCGAATTCGACACATCTTCATTGAAAAGAACAGAATCTCTGACCTCCTTATCTGAGGGGGTGAGGTGGCTTCCCGGTTTGCGGAGGGCATGGACGTGAAGACGAGTCCCTCGGCAAAGGAGCTGACCACACAGAGCGGGTCACGGAAAGGTGTGCAGCGAGGATTTAGCCGTGAATTCCGGTTGCCAAGAGGTTGCCGCGTTGGGCTGCCGCGCAGAAGTTAGAGCTCTCTGTGGTCTGTTCGATCTGGAAGCGCTAGGGGACTTGCGAGAGATCCGCCTGCGTTACCCTGCTCGAAGGAGCTGACCGCACAAGGCTGGTCACAGAAAGAGGCTTTCACCAGCGCGAAGGTTCTGACCGCACAGGGCTGTCCATGAAAAGTGGTCTTCCCTAGGTCTAAGTATCTGGCCGGATAGGGCTGGTCGTGGAAAGAGGCAGTGGCGCGGAGCTTCCGGGCCGAACCAGACTGGTGGTCTTTTTTCGGGCCGCGCCTAGACAGAGGAATTGCTGGGTTGGGCCTGGCCTGTGAGAATTCCCGTTGAGACCTGGGCCATGAAACAAGTTATGAAATACCGTAGGTTTGGATATACATGCATTGAATCATGGATGTAGATTTAGTGAACCAATGGAAGAGGATGGCCTTGACTGACAAAGAGAAAGATTCGATTGAGACTTAGAGAAACAAATATGTGCTCCTGAAAAAATGTGTCTTTGCTGGTTGTCAGAAAATTTGTGGGAAAATCTTAATCAACCAGGGGGGCCTCAAAAATACCCTCCCGAATATTTGGAAACTAGAAGATGGAGTGGAAATTCTGGAAGTGGGGAACAACCTCCTTGTTTTTGAGTTCTTCAATGAGAGGGATAGAGATAAAATCCTGAGAGGCAGGCCATGGTCCTTTGATAATCAACTCCTCCACATGGAAGAATTTAAAGGGGGGAAGACATACAACACACTAAGCTCACCCAGTCCCCATTCTGGATATGCATTAATTGAATCCCTTTTCATGGGAGAACAAAACGGGTCCTGAGAGAAATTGGAGATCGCATTGGCCAATTCCTGGAGTGGGACTGCGTAGACCCAATCCAATGGGGACCTGAGGTACGGATTAAAGATGGGATTGATGTTTCTGAAACTCTGATGATGGTCATGTTTTTGAAAATCGATGACGCTAACACCTGGATATCATTCAAGTTCGATAAACTCCCAATCTTTTGCTTTTTCTGTGGACGTATCAGACATCTGGATAGAGTGTGTGCTTCAAAGTAAGAGAATGAATCAGGTAATATCATCTTACAATATGGTCCATGGCTCCGAGCCAAAATGACGAAATTTTCCTTCATCCCTGAGACGGAAAAACAAAAGGACCGTAACCATCTCACGATGGCTCATACAAGGCTGGTGGAAATTTAAAATGATAAATTCATCATGCTTGGACCACTAGGTTTCCCTGAAGATAGCCCAACCACACAAAGGGAAGTTGGTAGCCCATCTAAGAACTTTAATACCAATTGCAATAGTGGGGGTTTGTAAAAGAACCGAATGAATAAGCTTTACATTGAATCAGACACATATCCTACCCCCCTGAAGGACACTACCTCAACATTAATAGAGCCATTGACAATGCCAAAAGATCCACTAAATCAAAGATTGTAGCCAAGACAAATGCCCACCGAGCCAGTAGTCCCTGACCCTGATTTAGAAACAACCATGTCAGGAATCCTAGAACAAGGTGACTTAGGGATGCCAAGATCTACACCATCAGGCCCAATCACCCGTCAAACTTGGAAAAAGGTGCAACGCGAATAAAGAGAAGGAAAATCAGATTTCCCAAAACCCGGGGATCTTAAACAAAGAATTGAAATGAGCCAGTCAGTGGGGATCTCCCAAAACAATGGAAAACTAAAGGTGAAATAATGAACTCGAAGGACTCAAAGGCGGAGGCAGGAAAGACCCAGCCCTACCTAGATCAATGATCATTTTATAATGGAATTGTCATGGGCTTGGAAACCCACGAATGGTTCGAATGATCTAGCGCAATTGTGACCAAAGTCGCCCTGATATGGTTTTCCTGTCCGAAACCATATTGGAATGCAAGGACACCACCAACATTGCTCAGAAATGCGGCTTCCAAGGCTGCCTCCCGGTCTCCCGGCAAGGCTACTCAGGGGGACTTTATCTCCTATGGGAGGAAAACTTTGACATCAAGATATTTTCCTTCTCCTCGCACCACTTAGCTACGACCATTCATGCGGACCATATCCCACCTAGGACCTTTGTGGGATTCTATGGTTGGTCCTCCCTTAATGAGAAGTGGAAATCCTGGGATCTTCTCAGCCAGCGACGACACGATTTACAGCACCCTATTCTCTTCGAAGGTGATTTCAACGAGATTATCTACCATAAGGAAAAAAGAAGTGGATCCTTCCAGAACTCGATGTTGATGTAAAATTTTAAGTATGCGATCTCCAGGGTGGACATGGTCGATCTAGGATACGTGGGCAATCCATTCACATGGTTCCGGGGTAATACGGATGAAGCCCACATCGCAGAGCGGCTTGACAGATTTCTGGGCTCAACAGATTGGACAAATCTCTTCAGCATGTTTCACATCAATCACCTGATGCTCATCTTCTCCGACCACTCCCCATTTGTCATTTACTGTGCTCAAAGAAATCACAACATGAAATATAGCAGACCCTTCAGATTTGAAAGCTTTTGGTCAAAAGAAAACGGGTGCGAAGATGTTATCCGATCAAGCTGTAAGAGTAACTCTGCATATGTTAGATCCAATCTGCAATAGGTCGCATCCGATCTGAGGTCTTGGATCATAAAGAAATTTCATCATCCCGATAGGCAATGCGATTTCTTTGAATGTAAACTATACAACCTTATCAACTAACCCCCATACAATTGCAATGTTTCTAAAATCAGATCCACTCAAAGGGACCTTGATACAACACTGTGCATAAAGGAAAGATTCAGGGCCATGCGGGCGCGAGACACCCACATTTCTGAAGGTGATGCTAACACCCGATATTTTCATCAAAAATCATCTAGTTGGTGAATGAAAAATTTAATATCTTGCATCTCACAACCAGATGGCATCAAAGTTTCCACCACCAATGGAATCCAAGTGGCTATTTCTAGCTACTTTCAGAACCTCTTTTCTGCCATAAACCCTTTTATTTCCCCTAATGTAGATGAGTGCATCAGACCGGTGATTACCGAAGAGATCAATAGGCCGCTTTCCAAAGATGTGACAGATGACGTGATTCGTCTGGCTCTGAAACAGATCCACCCTACTAAGGCCCTGGGCCTAGATGGATTCCATGCACTCTTCTTTAAACAATACTGGCATATTATTGGCCTTGACATATGCATCCTATTGAAGAACATCTGGGACGGGAAAGAAACATATCTGACATCAATGATATTGTCTTCGTCCTTATTCCCAAAATCAATAAACCTCTTGTGGTCCATGATTTTGGAACTATCAATCTCTACAATGTCGCTTACAAGATCTTCTCAATGATCTTAGTTAATCGGCTATGCACTTGGCTATCGAACATCATCTCAGAAAATCATAACGCCTTCATGTCTAAGAGACTGATAAACGACAATTCCATTGTCACCCATTAAGTTTTCCACTCGATGAAAACACGCTCCACTACGTAAATAGAAACAATGGCCTGGAAACTGGACATGACCAAAACTTATGATAATGTGGAATGGCATTTCCTCAGAGCCGTGATACGAAAAATGGGTTTCTGATCTAAATGGATAGATATGGTCATGCACTATGTCTCTTCTATCTCCTTCTGAATCAATGTCAATGTGGCACTCACCCGAGGCTTCACCCCAACCCGAGGCCTGCGCCAGGGAGATCCTCTCTCCCCCTTTCTCTTTATCTTGGTGGCTGATGTTTTTTCTAACCTCATTTCTAGGGAAGCATCCTCTCAGACAATTCATGGGGTAAAGTTTTGCTGTGAAATCCCACTAGTGTCTCATCTCTTCTTCGCGAACAACTTCCTCCTTTTCTCCAGAGAAACCAATGATGAGTACCGTACGATCGGCCATGCAATCCAACAATATGAGAGGGCCTCTAGAAATTATATCAATCATGTAAAGTCAGAAATTTCCTTCACCGCTGGGGTTCCTTCATCCAAAAAAGAATAACTCTACACCATTGCAGGAATTCATATGGTCAAGAAACATCAGAAGTACCTCGGTATTCCTACGGTGATTAGTCGCTCCAAAAAAGAAATCATCGCATCGAAGTTGCAAAGGATTGAGAAAAATATTTAAGGCTGGACCCCAAAAAGAATTTCCAAATCTGGCAAGGAGACCCTTATTAAAGCTACCCTACAATCCATCACCAGCTATTTCATGTCCCTCTTTAATCTCCCAGCTGCTGTAGTCAATCAGGTACACGCACGCACATCCAATTTCTTGTGGGGAACAAATAATGGGTGGAATAAAACCCACTAGATAGCCTGGGAGAACCTCTGATTACCAAAATATGAGGGTGGAATGGGATTTTGGGACCTTGGTCACTTCAATGACGCACTGTTTGGTAAGCAGGGTTGACACCTTTTGAACTAACCATCCTCTCTCCGTGCGCGGGTTCTCAATGAAAAATACTTCCCCCACAAGTACTTCCATGAATCCTCTCTTGACCCCTATCCTAGCTTCCTCTAGAGAAGTATCTAGGGTGCCCGCTGTCTCCTGGGAAAAGGGCTGGGCTGGAGGATTGGGAACGGCTCAACAGTTAACATCTGGACCGATCCCTGGCTGATCGACAAAGAAGGTGTGCGGGCATCATCCCCTGCCCAACCAAGCTTTGAAGATGCCACTGTCAGATGCCTTCTTGATGATCAGGGGCTTGGAGGTGCATGGAAATGATACACGCATGGTTTAATGAAAGAGATATAAAATTATCATGAGTATCCCCTTTGTTCAAGGCGTCAGCCCCAACCATCTCTTTTGGACCCACAACCTCTCTGAAGCCTATAAGGTGAAATTTGATTACCGGTTCGCTATTGGCACTCAGAATGATGTGAGGGAAGGGGGCCCTAGAAATCTATTTGGAAACTTAATGTCCCCCCAAAAATACGCCACTTTTGGTGGCAGGTGTGCAAGGGCACCCTCCCTACCATGAGCCTTCTCAACTTCCGACATTTTTATAGTGACAGGTTCTTCCCCTTATTCCCGAATGTCCCATAATCTCCCTTTCATGCTATCATCCAATTCTCGGGGGTAAAGGATATTTGGAGGAAATAGAACTCTTCTACAGACTCCTCACAGATCATGGGCTCTGACCTCTCCTCTCTCCTGATGCGATGGTGCTCCTCCTTCTCATCGGCTGAAGCAGGCTCTCTTTGCATCATGTCCTGGATCATCTGGGTCCGCCGAAATGATGCCGTTTTCAAAAATGTTCACAAACCTCCCGAATTCTGGATTGAATGGGCTTCTTCCTGGTTTGAGGGCTTACATCACCACCAAGAAAACATATTTTCTTTGAAACCCCCTATTATTCCTCCCTTAGGAGCCTTCCCCTAGAAGGGATTCTCAAGATTAATGTGGATGCGGATCTCCCCAAGGATGGTCATGTTTCCCTTGGCCTGCTGGCCCGAAATCATCTTGGTCCAATCATTACAGCTAAACATGAGTCACATCATGATTTTTGGGAACCAGTGGTTGTTGAGGTTGCCGCCATCCCCGCCGGAATGATGCTTGCTGTTGACCGTGGATGGGTCAAAATCATCATCGAATTAGACTACCACACCATTATCAATGCCATCAACCTCAACGATGGAAGTCTTCAGTCCTTTGGGTCCCTCATCAGAAAAATCCTCTCTAGCCATCACTTATTTTCTTTCAGCAACTTCTCCTTTACCAAAAGGGAAGCAAACAAGGCTGCCAATCATCTGGCGACAGCTGGCCCCTTTGATGTCAACCAGCACGGGCTGGACCATTTACCTGCATGGCGTTGAGTCTGTATGTCTGTTGATTTTCATTATTAATGAATCCATCTTTTATAAAAAAACCTAATAATACAAAAAAAACTAATAAACCCCTAACAAACCCTAATAAATTCTAAAAATCCCTACTAAACCCTAATAAAAACTAATAAAACATAATAAAAATTTAATAAAATCGTAAAAATACATTCTCAACCCTAATAAACCTTGACACACCACAATAAAACATAATAAAACCCAACTAAACACCAATAAAAAAACGCAAACAAACTATTAAAATTCCCTCGAAACCCTAATAAACCATAATAATTTCTAATAAAACCTAATAAACCATAAAAAATGATCGCAAACACTAAAAACATTCTAATAAAACCTAAAATTCCTAACAACCCCTAATATATATTAAGAAAAGCTGAAAAACAGTCATAAACCATAGTAAACCCTAAAAATCCCTAACAAACCCTAATAAACACTACTCAACCCTAAAAAACCCTAATAAAACCATATAGATACCTACTAAACCTTAGTAAAACCATAATAAATATCAACTCAACCCTAATAAACCTTAACACACTATAATAAACCATAAAAAACCCCACTAAACCCTAAAAAATGCAAATATACCATTAAAAATCCATAAAACCCCTAATAAAAGCTAATAAAACCTAACAAAGCATTAAAGAACTAATAAACCCTAATAAACACTACTATACCCTAAAAACCCTAATATACCCTCTTAAAAATGAATAAACTATAATGAACAATAATAAACCCTAATAAATCCTAAACATACCCAAATGTACCATAATATACCATTATATACCCTAATAAACCCAACTCAATCCTAATAAAACTCTACAAATACCTAATAAACCCCAATAAACCTTAACACACCATTATAAACCCTAATAAAATCCTAATAACCCCCACCAAACCCTAAAAACACTAATATACCATTAAAAACACATAAAACCCTAACAAACCATAATAAATTTTAATAACGCTTAAAAATTCTAAAAAATGCTGGTAAACCCTAAAAATACCTCTAATAATAATATTATTAATAATGCGTGTGCATGTGCATATGACTTCACATTCTCATGTAAATGATAATAAATAATAACTTATAAATAATAACGCATGTGAATTACATGGGTATGTGCATGGGTATGTGAATGATAATAGATAATAAATAATAATGCACATCCAAGTGCATGTGCATGTGCATGTGGATGTGCATGGTAATAAACAATAAATAATAACCCAGTCCAAATGAATGTGCATTTTCATGTGAATGATAATAAATAATAAATAATAACACATGTGATAATAGAATAATGCATGTGCATTGCGTGTGCACGTGCATGAGAATAAATAATAATAACACATGTGATAATAGAATAACGCAAGTGCATTGTATTTTCATGTGCATGATAATAAATAATATATAATAACACATGTGTATGTGAATTTACATGTAATGATAATGATAATGATGCAAGAATGTGCATGGTAATAAATAATAAATAACAACGCACCTTATCACATCCTTGATGGCCCAAAAAGGTACTTAAACCCTCTAAAAGACCAAAACTTCTACTCCGGGAGTCCATTTTTCCTCAATCATATATCAAATCGAATCTTTCGACTAGATCTACACATCTGTGACCAATAGGAACACCTTATCACATTCTTAAAGTCCCAAATGGTCCTTAAGGCCTCCTAATGACCATAACATCTACTCTAGGTGTCCGTTTCACCTCTACCACATATCAAATTGAAGCTTGCAACTAGCTCTACACATATGTGACAACCATGAATAACTAAATAACCCTAACAAACCATTAATAACCCCATAAAAACTAAAAACCATTAAAAACGAGGCAAAACCTGAAAAACCCCTAAAAAACCTAACAAACACTAACAAACACTAAAAAACTGTAACAAACCATAACAAACCCTAAAAAACCCCCAAAAACCCTAAAAAATATAACAAACCATAACAAACCCTAACATGCCCTAAAAACCCCAAGAATCACTAAGAAACCCAAATAAACCCAAAAATACCTGAAGAAACCCTAAAACCCCTAAGAAACCATATGATACCCTAACAAAACCCTAAAAACCCTAACAAAACCCTTAACAAACCGAGGAAACACTTACACACCCTTAAAAACCCTAACACACCCTTAGAAACCCTAATACACACTTAGAAACCCTAGTACACCCTTAGAATCCCCAACACACCCATAAAACCCCTAACACAACCTTAGAAACCCTTAAAAACCATAGCACACCCTCATAAACCCTAACCCGCTCATAAAAAACCTAACCCACCCTTAGAAACCCTAAAAACCCTTAGACACCCTAAATCACTCTAATAAGCACTAATAAATCCTAACAAACTCTACCAACCCAAAATAAACCGTAATAAACCCTAATAAACCATAAATCCCACTACTAAACCCATATAAACACTAATATATCATAATAAACCGTAAAAATCCTATTAGACCCCAATAAAAGCTACAAAATTCCTAAAAACCCAAATATACAACAAAAATGCCATTAAACCATTCAAAACACTAATATTCACAAAAAAAACTCTAACACACCTGGAATAACCTGGGAAAACCCTAAAAAACATCAAAAACCCTAAAAATCCTAAGAAATCCTAAAGACCCTAAAAACCCTAAAAACCCTAAAACCCCTAAAAACACGAAAAACCGAAAAAAAACCTGAAAACAAACCTAAAAACCCTAAAAATCCTCAAAAAACCTCAAAAAATGATAAAACCCCTATAAACCCCTAAAACACTAAAAAGACCCTTAAAAGCATAAAATGCCAAAAAAAACCCTAACCAACACTATGAAAACCTTAAAAACCCTAATAACCCCTAGCAAACCCTAAAAACCTGAAAAGAAAACCTAATACACCATAAAGAACCCTAAAAATCCCTAAAAATGATAAATAACCACTAAATACACTAACAATGCTACATAAACCCTAACAATTTCTACAAAAAACAAAAAAATTCTTCAAAACCCACAAAATGCAACAAAACACCAAAAAACGCTAAAATAACACTAGCAAAGCATAAAAATCCAAACACACCCATAAAACCCAAAAAACCGCACAAAACCCCAAACAACTCAAATAAACGATAACAAACCCTAAAAACCCCAACAAAACCTAACAAACCCTTACAACCACTAATAACCCCTAAGAACCACTAATAAACCCTAATAACAAATAACACCAAATATTAAACCCTAAAAACCCTAATATACACTAATAAATCATAATAACCTGTAATAAACCCTAACAAACTCTATTATACCCTAATAAACAATAAAAAATCCCTAAAACCACTAATATACAATAAAAACACTATTAAACCATAATAAACCCTAATAATCACTAAAAACCCTAACAAACCCGACAAAACGCTAAAAAACCCTCCAAATAATAGCCTAAAAAACCCTATAACCCACTAATAAACCCTAACAAACCCTAATAAACCGAAAATAAATCGTAACAAACCCTAACAACCCCAAATAAATTTTAACAAATACTAACAATGACAAATAAATTGTTACAAACTAAAACAAACCCTAACAAACCCCTAATAAACCGCAATAAACCCTAAAAAATCATAATAAACCCTAATAAATCGTAATAAACCCATATACATGTTACTAAACCCTAATAAATAAAATAAACCACAATAAACCCTGATAAATACTAAATAAAACTAAAAAAGGCTGATAAACCCTACAAAAAGCTATTAATGCCTAAAAAAGCACAATAAAACCCTAATATACAATTAAAAATGCTAATAAACTATAACAAATCCTAAAGAATACTAACAAAACCCAAAGAACCCCAATAAACCCTAAATGACCATATTAAACTCTAAATAACCATATTATACTCTAAAGAACACTAAAAACCCCTAATGAACCCAAAAAATGCGAAAACACATTATATAAACCCTAAAAACCACTACAATACCCAAACAAACCCAAAAACACACTAAAAACCCTAACAACCACTATCAACCCCAAAAAAACAAATATACCCATAAACCCCCCCCCCCAACCCATTAAAAAGCCATCAGATACCATAAGGAACCATTAACATCTGTTAACAACCTTTAAAAACCATAAAAAAGTACAAACTATAAACAACCATTAAAATCCTAAAAAAGGCTTCAAATAGATACATAAACCCAAAAAATGTTACATAAACGCATAAAAATGCAACAAAAACCCTAAAAACGAAAAATAAACCAAAAAATGCAACATAAGCCCAAAAACGCTACATAAACACTAAAATCACTACATAAACCCTAGAACTATAACATAAACCATAAAAAACACAACATAAACCCTAAAACGCAACATTAACATTAAAAAATTCTACAGAAAACCTAAAAACACAATATAAACCCTAAAAACACTTCATGAACCCTAAAAACGTTACATAAACCATAAAAATGCAACATAAACCCTAAAAAATGCTACATAAAACCTAAACACTAAACATGCTACATAAAATCTAAAAACGTTACATGAACCCTAAAAATGATACATAAAATCAAAAACTGCTAACTAAACCCTAAAAACACCACATAAACACTTAAAATGCTACATAAACTCTAACAACACTACACAAATACTAAAAAATGCTACAGAAACCCTAAAGATGCTTTAAAACCCTCAAAAATATAAAACCCTCATATACCATAATATAAAAAATTAAACCCAAATAAACCCCTAATAAACTATAATAATCCCTAAAAACACTTTATAATCCCTAAAACCCCTAAGAAACCCTACTCAACCCTAATAAAACCCCAAAATGCCTAATAAACCCTAATAAATGATAATAAAACCTAATAAACTCAAAAAAACACGTTATGAAATCCTAAACAACCCTAACCAACCCTAATAGACACTAATAAATACTAATAATCACTATTAAATCCCAAAACAACCCTAAAAAGCACTAATAAACCATATATAAAGCCAAATAAACCCTACTCAACCCTAACAAACCTTAAAAAAACTTAATAAACCCTAATAAAACCCTACAAAACCCTAATACGGAAAAAATGCTTGTATAACTTAAAAATCCCAAGAAACCATGATAAACTCTAATATACCATAATAAATTCTAAAAATTCTCACAAACAATAAAAAAACGATCACAAACAATAAAAACACGGTATATTACCTAAAAATACCTAAAACAATAATATTACCTACTAAAGACAAAAAAAGCTAATATACCTTAAAAATCCCTAAAAACCCCAATAAACCATAATAAAATCTAATATAATAAATGAAACCCTAAAGGGTTTAGAAACAAAAATAAACTCTCACAAATAATAAAAACACACTCTATTATCTAGAAATACCTAACAAACACTAATATAACCTAATAAACCCAAAAAAAACCCTAATAAACCGTTAAAATCCCTAATAAACCCTAACAAAAATGAAAAAACCCTAATAAAACCCTAATAAAACCCTAAAAATACATCATCAACACTAATAAACCTTGACACAACATAACAAAACCTAATAAAACCCAATGAAAAATCAATAAACAAAAAAACCCAAAAAACCATTAAAAAGCCCTAGAAACCATAATAAATTCAAATAAAAGCTAATAAACCATTAAAAATGCTCACAAACACTAAAAACGTGCTAATGAAACCTTAAAAGTCAAAACAACCCCTCATACAAATTAACAAAAACTAATAAACACTCATATACCCTAATAAAAACATTAAAAACCCCTAGTAAAACCTAAAAATCCCTAACAACCCAAATAAACCGTACTCAACCCTAATAAACCCTAATAAAACCTTAAATATACCGAATTAACCCTAATAAAACCCTAAAAATACCTACTCAACCCGAATAAACCTTAACACACCAAAATAAACCATAATAAACCCGACTAAACCCTAAAAAAGGCAAATATACCATTAAAAAGCCATAAAACCCCTAATAAATTCTAATAAAACCTAACAAAGATTAAAAGCTCTAATAAACACGAATAAACACTACTAAACACTAAAAAACCCTAATATACCCTCTTAAAAATTAATAAATGATAATGAACCATAATAAACCCTAATAAGTCCTAAACATACCCAAATATACCCTAATATACCATAATATACCCTAATAAACCCAACTCAATCCTAATAAAACCCTAAAAACACCTAATAAACCCTAATAAACCTTGACACACCATAATAAACCCTGACAAAGTCCTAATAACCTCCCCAAACCCTAAAAACGCTAATATACCATTATGAAACCCTAAAACCCTAACAACCCATAATAAATGTTAATAACACATAAAAAACCTAAAAATGATTTTAAATCCTAAAAAACCTCTAATAATAGTAGTAGTAATAACGCACATGCATGTGCATATGCATGTGCACGGTTTAAATAATAAATCATAATGTGCATGCATGTGCAGATTCTTGCGCATTTGGATGTGAATGATAATAAATAATAAATTATAAATAATAATGCATGTGAATTGCATGTGTATGTGCATGTGCATGTGAATAATAATAAATAATAAATAATTATGCACATACAAGTGCATGTGCATGTGCATGTGCATGTGCATGGTAATAAACAATAAATAATAACCAAGTCCACATGAATGTGCATTTTCATGTGAATGATAATAAATAATAAATAATAACACATGTGATAATAGAATAACGCACGTGCATTGCATTTGCATGTGCACGATAATAAATAATATATAATAATGCAAATGCATGTGAATTTACATGTAATGATAATGATAATGACGTGAGCACATTCATGGTAATAAATAATAAATAACAACGCACGTGCATGTGCATTTGTATTTCACGATACAAAGAACAACAACAAAAATAATAATAATAATATAATAATAACTCATGTTCATTTCATGTGCATGTGTATAGTAGTAAATAATAAATAAGAATGCCCATGCATGTGCATATGAATTTACATTTGATGATAATATTAATAATACTAATTGTATTAATAATAATAATAATAACGCATGCACGTGCACGATAATAAATAATAAATAAAAACACACATGCATGTGCATTTGCATGTGATAATGATAATAACAATGATAATTATAATAATAATAAAAAAAGTGATAATAATAATAATAATAATAATAAAAGAATAATACAAGTGCATTGCATATGCACGTACATGGTAATAAAAAATAAATAATAACGCACATGCATCTACATTTGCATGTGATGATAGTAATAATTACAGCAGTAGTAGTTGTGATAATATTAGTTGTACTAATTCATATGATAATAGAATATTGCATGTTCATTACGTGTTCATGTGGATGGTAATAAATAATAACTCTCGTACATTGAATTTTCATGTGATGATGATGATTATTATAATAATAATATTATTATTATTATTATTAATAACAATACATATGATAATAGAATAAAGCACATTCATTGAATGTGCGTGTATGTGCATTTGGATGTGCATTTTCATGTGATGATAATAACAATAACAACAAAAACAACAACAACCAAATTAATAACAATAATAATAATAATAACAATAATAATAACAATGCATGTGATAATAAAATAACGTGTGTGCATTGCATGTGCACGTGGATGGTAATAAAAATATAATAATAATGCACGTGCATGTGTATGTGCATTTTCATGAGATGATGATAATAATAATAATAACAATAGTAATAATAAGTTATATTTGTTTGAAAAAACAGCAGATTGGACAAAAGTGCAAGAAATGATGTCTTGAAAAACATAACAAATCAAATAGTCATTAAAGAAGGCATAACTTTTTCTTCAGGTATCCATTTCCACTCTGTGAATAGTCAAACAAAATCTGATGGAATGAACTACAATAAAAACATGTTCCGGAGGCCGAACATACACACAGATCAGAAGTTATGACCGTTTTAAGAAAAATTTGACAGGGATCCAGAGTGAAAGTTATTACCGTTTGAAGTTGGAATTCTTTTTGGAGTGGTATAACTAATATATCTTCTGTTTATTTGATCTTCTCACAGTTTCAATTAGACTTGGTCCTCACTAATCTCACGAGCTACGATTTTACTAGTCACAGCGCTCAAATGGACACCTGAAGGAGAAACTATACTTATTTTATTGAGTTGGGGGTTTCTTAGGTTTTTAGGCACCAAGAGGGATGATGAATTTAAAACGAAAATAACATCTACTATGTGTGTTCAATTTTTCTCTACCACATATCAAATCAACGATTGTGAAAAGATACACACTCTGGAAACCACTATAACCCTTTCTGACATTCTTCAAACCCCAAAAAGACCCAAAATCCCATTGGATGGTCAAAAGATTGTCTTCTGGTGTCTAATTTGCAATAACTTCTTCTATGGGTGTTTGTTTTGCCTCTACCACATATCAAATTGATGCTTGAGACTAGAACAACACTCCTATAACCACTAAAGCACCTTCTCACATCCTTGAAGGCCCAAAATGGTACTTAAACCCTCCAATAGACCATAACTTCTACTCCAGGAGTCCGTTTTGTCTCTACCATATATGAAATCGAAGCTTTCGACTAGATCTACACATCTGTGACCAAAAGGAACACCTTATAACGTTCTTAAAGACCCAAAATGTCCTTAAGTCCTCCAAATGACCATAAATTTTTCTCTGGGTGTCCGTTTTACCTCTACCACATATCAAATTGAAGCTTGTGACTAGCTCTACACATTTGTGAAAATCATGAACAACTAGATAACCCAGAAAACCATGAATCACCCCATAAACACTTAAAACCATTAAAAACCACTGAAAAACCTAACAAACCCTAACAAACACTAACAAACACTAACAAACCCTATCAAACCCAAAAAACCCAAAAAACCCCAAAAAACCTTGAAAAAACATAACAAACCCTAAAAAACCCTAAAAACCCTAACAAGCCCTATCAAATCCCAGTAAGCACTAAGAAAAACAACTAGAAATTCACTCTATAGACACGGTTCTAAACTGTGGCTATAGGTAATAGCCACAGTTTAAGGAACCTAGGCTCATATTATCATGGCTATGGGGTCATGGCTATAGCCACATATTGAAATGGTGGTAATATCCAGGACCCTATTGCCACGCCAATAGGAGCCATGGTTCCTTAAACCATGGTTATTACCTACAACCATAGTTTTTTTACCAATAGCCATGGTTTAAAACCATAGATATTTTCTGCACTTTATTTAAAAAAATATCTAATAGAATGCAGCCCCCCCCCCCCCCCCCCGCACACACACCCTACCCCTGCCCCCACCCCCCTGTAACCTAAAAATACCATAAAAAATAATGGTGATACAATTTCATCATAAAAACTCACTAATATAATTTAGAGAATTGAGTTCTTACAACGAATCAACATACGAAAAAAATAATGAATTCCAGTATGTACTGGATAAAGAGCTCAATCAAAAATCTATCTTCTTGGATAGCCAAGGAGCCTGGCCTTGTGATGAACTTTTACAAGGACTCCTGCCTGCAGGATAAAGATATCATCAAACAGCACGTCAACCTTCTCTACAAGCGCCACAAAAACACTACATTCTTATGGTTGAGGAACATCTTCCAGGACTGCGATGTCTAGTCATGTGATGCTTCACTAGTGATGGATTCAACGAGGAGCCTTTCTGAGAGGATTTCCCATAGAACTCATCCGAAGCCATCATTAACACAAATTAATTTTGATAATCTATCCAACACACCACAATACCATGAATTCTTATCATTCCAAACATAAGATAAATAAAAACAAAGAATAAAACAATAATACTGAAATGAATACTTCGGTCATGGGGTATGGAAAACATATCATGTAGTTTAGGATCGATTTTGTAGTATAGATTCATATAGAAAATACATGTTTTATCTAGTATAAATTCATACAACAAGGAAAAATACATGATTGGATTTGAACAAATCTATAACATACAGAAGATAAATATAAGGCTGCATTTCAATGAGTGTTCATCACGGGAATCTACATGGAGGAGGGGAACAAAAACACTATAATGGAACAGAGTCAGATGGGGGATTTTCTTACAGTCTGTAGTGTATAGTGCATTTTGGGATGACCTTTAATGACTATGAAGCCCCAAAAACTAGGAATGTATTCTTGAAAATGGGAACATTTTTACTTATCATAATTTTATGGATAATGTCCTAAGATTAGATCCCTACCATGGATAATTCCCTTCAAATGATATCATCCGCTATGACCTTTTAGATCTAGCTCATACAATTCTTTGTTAGAATATCACAACGATTAGAGTAAAAGAAAACAAAGATATGAGGGGGTTGGACAGTTGTGAATCCAATAGACCTGATTCTCCATAATCACCATGTTGTATCTAAAATATCAAATGAGGTTCTTACATGCCAGATTAATTTATATCCTAATGAAACCCTTGAGATATATAGTTTAATATCTTATATCATATACCAAGTGACTGATATTTTATGGTCCCGAATCCAGGGCTGATAGTAGTTGTGTATTTTAATATCATGATGCCAAGACATGTAAAGTTATAGAATTTTGTAACTGATCCCCTGGTAGGGGACTTGGTCATTGCTAATCGTTCAAGGATATGAATCAATCGACATATAGTTCATAAAGGGGGCATTTTATGATTTTAAAATATTTATCTCATGTGCAGTGAATAGTCAATGAAATTGATAGGTGTCCTTGTGTGAGAATGATGGAAACCCAAGGAGAATATAGCCTCAATGAAAATATGGCATGTAATATATTTTTTCTAGTATAGGGATGAGGATGAAAACCCAACATTAGCTTCTAAACCTGAATAGTAGAAACTATCTACATAGATCTAGCAGAAATTTTGAAGGGTGGGTAGGTCCTACAGAATGACTTTATGTCATGAAATTTAATTTCATTCTGCTAGGAATGTATTCTATATTGTTTTGAGTAATTTAGATAGAACTATGGTTTTCTATTTTAATTCCCAGCATTGACCATGATTTTTACATAGTTTAAATAAATACAACTGAGACATTTTCCTCTAATTTGGTACATCAGTTGTGGTTCCATCCAGTTGGAGTGAGAATGAACCGTGTACACATTTGATGCGTCTTAAGTTTCTATAACACAATCTATACCTCATTTATCAATTCGAGTTCTAATATTTAATGAAAAATTATCCTTCAATGGTATTCCCCCATAGTTACAGATAAGGAAAATAATTTGGATGATTTTTCATAAGTTCTTCCTCAGTCATCATAGTCTTCAAAAGCTCAAGAAGTCAACACTACATTCAAACCCCATTTCCCAAGGCACCATCTTTCCCTCAAAATTAAAATACATTGAAAACCCTTATTTAAAATAAGATTTTATAAAATGAAACCTCTTCTAATTTAAAAATATAACTCACACCACTAGAACTTTTTCAAACATAGTTCCACCATTGAATTAGTTAGTAATCTATACAGTTCATGATTCCTATAAGGGAAACACAATCCCTCCACATTTTATTCTAAGATCATACAAGTCATGGAAATTTTTGGAATATAATACTAACACCCACAAAATATCATAAAATCACTGCAATACCAAAAGACTCGGTAATGTAAAGGTCATCTGAATTTTCAGTGATCAAATAATATACCACAATCTCTTATCAACCTTATCTGAATCTAGAATCACCAATATCGACCATAAACACCAACAAATTAACAAAAAACATTTAAAAAATAACAAAGTAACATAACTAGTACCAAAATAATTGGGTGATACAACGATGCCAAGAACTGGACCAACAGGGTCCATTCCACTATTGACACACACTCACACCACTAGAACTTATTCAAATATAGTGTCACCATTGAATTATTTAATAATCTTTACAGTACATGATTCCAATAAGTACAACAAAATCCCTTCACATTTTATTCTAAGACCATAAAGGTCATGAAACATTTTGGAAGATAATACTAACACCCACACAAGAACATAAAATCACTAAAATACCAAAAAACGCTCAAAAATTTAAAGGTCACATGAATTTTCAATGATCAAATAATTTACCACAATCACTTATCAACCTTCTCTGAATCCGAAATCACCTATATCAACTATAAACACCAAAAAATTAAAAAAAAATTTAAAAAATAACAAAGTAACATAACTAGTTCCAAAATAATTGGGTGATGCAACGATGCCAAAAACTAGAAAAATAGGGTGCATTCCACTATAGACAAACACTCATACCTAAGACATAAAAAATCCCAAAAGTATATGCTTTATTTAATATCCAGTTTAACCCCTCCCCCTGCAACCTGTAGACCCATACCCCTCCCCCTACAACCTATAGACCCACCCCCTACTCCTGCAGACCCACCCCCCTACAGACCCCCTACCCCCTCCAGACCCCCACCCCATGCATACACCCCCCCTACACACCCCGTACCCCCTATAGACCCCCACCCCCCTACACACAGACACCCTCCCTGCCCACTCCAACCTGCATACCCCCACTCCCACACACCCTACAACATGCATTACACCACCCCCTGCACCCCCTAACCCTGCCCCTTTCACACCCCCTGCAGACCCCTTACAGACCCCCACCCCTGCCCCCTGCTGACCCACCCCCTACCCCCTGCAGACACCCACCCCCCTGCACACACCCCCTCCCCCTGCCCCCTCCAACCTGCAGAACCCCACGCCCCTGCACACACCCATTACAAGTCTAGTGTGATGGTATTTTTGTCTCTCACCTAACATTTTTAAGAGTTACACCTATGACCACGTCGATGCTGGAAGAGAGGCAACCCTAAGTCCTAATTATGTTTCGTTGCAAAGGGTTGGCGTTAAAGAGTCTATGTTTTGTCTTTGGTATTGTGACTTACGAAGGGTCGCTGTGGTTTCAGAATGTCCCCAATGATGGGGGTATCATTGGATATATCAAAACCTGGTTAAAATATAATGGGATTAAAGGAGAAATTCATTTCATATTTTCATTGAGCAATCGATTATTGTTCCAGATTATTTTAGTAGGATTTCATCAATTTGATGATACTGGACCTTACAGAAAATGTTTTGATGGATGTTTGTTTTGTTGGTATCATTGATGTTAGTTGTACCATATAAATCTCATATTAAATAATATTATTGGATGAGTTTCAATACATCAGGATTCCAGAATGAGTGGGGCCATGGATACAAAACATAGTGAGACTAGTTGATAGGAGTTCACCAAATTGGATAGATCTCGAGCCTATTTTCCTTGGAATAAAATCCATACTGGCATTTAGTGTTGATACTAAGAGATATTTCAGAGATTTTTGAGCCCAAGAAGAAGATGGTGACAATGGGGAAATAGTTGAGACCCAAGGAGAGTGTCATGTTGTATCGACTTGAAAAAATAATCCTCTAGCATGTGGTACTTTTCTAAAGAAGATGATTTGGATAAGTAAAGAAGTGGATATGGTTATTCTATTTTATTTTTTTGAAAATACATAAATCATATTAAAAATCACATAAAATATGTTCTATTATGTGAGGTGAATTTCATTCCACGCTTTTAGAGTGTTTAGAGGTGATTGGAAAATGTTTGGATTTATTTTGGAGGTTTTTTGAGTTGAGAATATATATGGATCAGAAAATTGGCTAAGTCATAAATTCATAAGATTCATTGTACTCTCATCATAAGGGTCAATTTGAGCTAAATCCATCAAATCATTAAAGTCCTCACAAGTGTTAGGTTTTTATAGGCAATGCATAATATATTTCTTAAGATCAGAAATTCAGAAAAGGGAGAAGAATTATTAATATGTATAAGATAATTTTTAGATGTGTAAGATATTCCTTTGATGTGTAACATTTTTTTTGAATACATAAGATATTTTAAGATCATATGAAAGTTTATATCTATGAGAAAATAATTATAAAATTCCTCAAAACAAGTTTTAATTCATAATATTTTATGAACATTATATGATATGTAATATATTTCATTGGATATGTAAGATTTTTGAGATCATATGTAAGATATTATTACTGAGCAAAGAATTTGTAAAATCCCTCAACACATTCTTCTTATGTAATTTTTTATATATATTATTTTATATGTAATATATTTGGGATATTTTGGTATCAAAGCATTATATTTTCATTTTAAGATCAAGAAGTTTGGGGTTTTCTGCTTTGAAGGTTTTTGAACTCAGTTATGATTTGATTTCATTCAAGAAAGTCTATCTCTATGGTTAAAGAATTGGAATCTGGATTTCTACTATAAAGATGGACAACATTAATTCAATAAATAATAAAAGGATTCCCACTTTTCATGTGAATAATTACTATATATATAAATATTACATCATGTGATACTTGTCATCAATTAGTCTGGCTATTTTTGAGGCTGTTACTAATGGTTTTATTCCTTATAGTTTATATACTTCAATGACAACAGTATATAGGAAGAAGTTAGAGAATGATGGCCATGCTCAGAATTTCATTTGTTCTTCTCTTTTAGAGAATCCATTCCTCAAGGGTAAGGGGATCAAAACCACAAAACACACTTTGTAATAATTCAAAAACATTTATGAAGTCCAAGACCAAAATAAACATCCTTTTTATTTTTTTAATAGGTTTGATGAAAAGGTTTCATCACTTGAAGACCAAGACCAAAATAAAAATCCTTTGTATTATCATCATATTATTCTTATTAGTTATGAAATGTGAAAGCGGAGTATTTCCAAGACTAATACAAAGGATGATATTGAAATCTTCTTTAAATATTTGAAGAAAGTTAATAGTAGGAAAAATGATAAAGATAAATCTAGACAATCAAATTTGAATGAAGATGTTGATGTGAAGTTTGATAATCTCATGTCACTCATATTAAGAAGTTTCCAAAGAGGAAAAGATAATTTTTATGGTAAATTAATTTTAAAGTGTTTCAGTTGTTGGGGTGTTAGAAATTTTTCTGCTAACTTTCTAAGATTTGATGAAGATTAAAATGAAGAGAGTGCAGATGAAGATGATCTTCTATGAAATTACTTGAATAATAAGGTATAAAATTATTCTTTTAGTGGGAAAGGTAATAATTTATCTAAGTTTAATATGTGAAACTTCTTATCTAAGTGTGAAGATAGTGATTTTAGTAAGGATAATGAAGATGTAGAATCATCTAGTGAAGATGGTGAAATGCTACAAACTGAAAAGGTGAATAATGAAGTATTAAAAAGTGATTATAGAGGCAATGATGAAAATGACAAAGATATAAAAATAGAGTTCAGGATGAAAAAGATACTTAAAGAGTGTATCTTGAAAATTTCCCACATTGAAATAGAGAAGAAAGGTTTTTAAAAACGATGGTCAGTTATCTATCAACAATGACATCATACATGATACTTTTGCAGTCAATTATAAGAAGGATGGTCAATTATAAAAATGATTCACCGTACTTTTGACCATCTTATGGACATCATCCAAACCTCTATATAATTTACCATCTTATGGAGAATTTTTATAATTGACCATCCTTCTTAAAACATTTTATAATCTATCAACAATGACATCATAAGCATATTTCATACCCTTACTCACTTCATGGAAAATTTTACAAGAACATGGCATAGCTTAAGCCCATTCCAAGTGTTAAAACCATCCACACACCATTTAAATCTTACTAAGAACATGAAATATTGTTTTAAATTCATAAGGAAGAATTTAAAACACTCAAGAAATTTATAACACATAATACAATGGAGTTCCAATGTAACACCTACCTAAAATCAATGGCGGGTGAGCTGGAACTATCCGAAACACATAGCCTTCAGCGGCAGATTCCCAAACAAGTATGAAGATAAGCACGTGAGCCCAAAAAAATAGAACAATAAGAATTGGCCAAATAGGAACCCATAGTGTTTTACCAAACTAAAATCACAACAGGGAAGGAAGAAAAATGCAGGGAAAAGGAGGGATAATTGAAGTAGAGGCCATACCATGAAGAATCGGCCATGAATCACTATGAAATCACAAAAAAATGAAAGAGGAGAGGTGGTCAGAGGATAGAAGTGTGCATGACTATGGGATCTTATCCAGGAGGTGGTCTAGCAGTGCCGGAGGAGGAGGGTCGCGGTGAGGTTTGGGGGGGAGTGTCGGCAGAGAGGTGGGGAGATCGTGTAGGCTAGGAGGTGGGCCTGCAGCACCGGAGCCGCATCGGCAGGGAGGCGTCAGAGTGCATCGACGGGGAGTCGTACTGACTATATCGGATACAGAGGAGGATTAGGAGGAGGAATCGTGGGGGAGGAGGAGGGGAGGAGGGGAAGAGGTGGAATAATCACGATGGGAGAGGGAGAGGGGATGCGGGAGAGGGAGGAAATTCCTGATGATTTGAGGAACCGTGAGCTACATGTATCCCTTTTTCCATGGGTACAATAATTCTAATGCCAGGATTTTAATACTATTATGGCTATATCACATTATATAGCCACAGATCAATAAATTGTGGCTATAGATCCATGGATGTAGGTCATTTTTCTAGCAGTGAAACCCCAATAAACAAAAAAAACTCAATGAAACCCCAAAAAATCCTAAGAAACCATAAGAAATCCTAACATAAACCTAAAATCCCTAAAAACCCGTAAAAATCCTAAGCAAACCTAAGAAACACTAACACACCCATAGAAACCCTAACACACCCTAGGAAACCCTAAGAGACCCTTAGAAACCCTATACCACCCTTAGAAACCCCAACACACCCATAGAAACCCTAACACACCCTTAGAAACCCTTAGATACCATAGCACACCCCTAGAAACCCAAACCCGCCCATAAAAACCTAACCAGCCCTTAGAAACCCCAACACACCATAAGAAATCCCAAAAAACCCTTAGACACCCTAAATCACTCTAATAAGAACTAATAAATCCTAACAAACCCTACAAACCAATAATAAACCATAATAAACCCTAATAAACCCTAAATCCCACTATTGAACCCTAATAAACACTAATAAATCGTAATAAACCCCCAAAACCCTATTAGACCCCAATAAAAGCTACAAAACACATAAAAATCCAAATATACAACAAAGATTCTATTAAACAATTCAAAAAACTAATATTCACAAAAAACCCGAACAAACCTGGAAAAATCTCACAAAACACTAAAAAATCTTAAAAATCCAAAAAAAAACCTAAAAACCCTAAAAAATCCTAAAAAACCCTAAAACCCATAAAAACTGAAAACCCCAAAAAAACCAGAAAACAAACCTAAAACCCCTAAAAAAACCTCAAAAAAACCCCAAAACCCCTAAAAAACCATAAAACCAATAAAAACACTAAAAATCCCAAAATGCCTAAAACTTCCTAACAAAACCCTATAAAACCCTTCAAAACCCTGAAAAACCCCTAGTAACCCCTAAGACCCTCAAAAGAAACCCTAATACACCCTAAAGAACCTTAAAACCCTAAACCCCATAAAGAACCCTAAAGAACCACTAAAAACACTAACAATGCTACATAAGCCATATCAATTGATACAAAAAACCCGAAAAATTCTTCAAAACCCATAAAAGTCAACAAAACACCAAAAAATACTAAAATAACCCTAACAAAGCATAAAAAATCCAATCGCACCCATAAAACCCAAAAAAACGCATAAAACCGAAAACAACTCAAACAAACCGTAACAAACCCTAAAAACCCTAACAAAACCTAACAAACCCTAACAACCACTTATAACCCCTAAGAACCACTAATAAACCCTAATATCCCATAAAACCCACTATTAAACCAAATAAAGACTAATAAACACTAATAAATCATAATAACCTGTAATAAACCCTAAAAAACTCTATTAGACCCTAACAAATGCTAAAAATCCCTAAAACCCCAAATATACAATAAAAACACTATTAAACAATAATACACCTAAATAATCACTAAAACCCATAGCAGACCTGACAAAACGCTACAAAAATCTCCAAATAAGAGCCTATAAAACCCAACAACCCACTAATAAACCCTAAAAAACCCTAATAACCCCAAAATAAATCGTAACAAACCCTAAAAACACCAAATAAATAGTAACAAATTCTAATAACGCCAAATAAATCGTAACAAACTGAAAAAAACCATAACAAACCCCTAATAAACCCCAATAAACCCTAAAAAATCATAATAAACCCTAATAAATTGTAATTAAACCAAATACACATTACTAAACCCCAATAAATAAAATAAACCCTAATAAATCCTAAATAACCCAAAATAAGGTTGATAAACCCTAGAAAAGCTATTAGTGCCTACAAAAGCCCAATAAAATCCAAATATACAATAAAAACTCTAATAAACTGTAATAAATCCTAAAAAACACTAATAAACCCTAAAGAACCCTAATAAACCCTAAAGAACCATATTAAACTCTAAAGAACACTAAAAACCATAAACAACCAAAAACATGCTAAAACACATTATATAAACCCTAAAAACCGCTACAATACCCAAACAAACCCTAAAACACACTAAAAACCCGAGCAAACCATATTAATCCCAAAAAAACAAATAAACCCATAATCCCCAAGAAAACCCATTAAAATGCCATCACATACCGTAAAAACCCATAAACACCCATTAGCAACCCTTTAAATCCCTAAAGAACACTACAAACCTTAAACAACCATTAAAACCCTAAAATGGCTTCAAATAGATACATAAACACTAAAAACCTTACATAAGCCCTAAAAAATGGAACAAAAACCCTAAAAATGCAACATAAACCAAAAAACGCAACATAAACCCAATAAACGCTACATAAACACAAAAAACACTACATAAAACCTAGAACTGTAACATAAACCCTAAAAGACACAACATAAACCCTAAAAAATGAAACATAAACGTTAAAAACGCTATATAAAACCTAAAAACACAATATAAACCCAAAAAACACTACATGAACCCTAAAAACGTTACATAAACCCTAAAAAATGCAACATAAATGCTACATCACCCCTAAAAATGCTACATAAACCCAGGAAATGCAACATAAACCCTAAAAAATGTTACATAAAACCGAAACACTAAACACTCTACATAAACCCTAAAAACGTTACATAAACTGTAAAAATGATACCTAAAACCTAAAACCGCCAACTAAACCCTAAAAAAGCTACATAAACACAAAAAATACTACATAAACTCTAACAACGCTAAAAAAACCCTAAAAAATGCAACATAAACCCTAAAGATGCTTTAAAACCCAGAAAAATATTAAACCCTAATATACCATAATATAAAAAATTAAACCCTAATAAACCCCTAAAAACACTAATAATCCCTAAAAACCCCTTATAATCTTTAAAAACCCAAAGAAACTCTATTCAACCCTAATAAAACCCCAAAAATACCCAATAAACCCAAATAAATGATAATAAAACCTAACAAACCCTAAATGCACGTTAATAAAACATAAACAACCCTAAACAACCCTAATAGACATTAATAAACACTAATAAACCCTAATAAACCACAAATAAACCCTAAAAAGCCCTAATAGACTATAAATAAAGACAAATAAACCCTACTCAACCCTAACAAACCATAACACACCATAATAACCCATAATAAAACCCTACAAAACCCTAATAAATAAAAAATATTCTAATATACCCTAAAAATCCCTAGAAACCCTGATAAACTCTAATATAACCTAATAAACCCTAAAAATGATCACAAACAATAAAAAATTGATCACAAATGTAACACCCCGACCCCTCTAGGCTGGAGCCAGTGCATTACTTGTGATATTGGCATGGTTAGAAGGAATGAAAATCCCTAAGGAACGATCCATTTGGTAGTCTTGAAGAAGCTAGATACATATATGTAACTCAAATTACATTGGAAAAGGTTACAAAATACAATACATAATAAAAATCTCAAAACTGCATCCACAGGAACTCAAAAGAAGACCTTCTCTTCATCACCTATCGAAGGCAGACAATGAAAGGGGTGATATCAAAAACGCTCAGTAAGGGTTACAAATAGCGGATGCATGAGTACAATAATAAGTGAATCATAATCAATCTGAAATAATCAATATGATATAGAGAATAAAAGAACAACTAATGTCATTAATAAATTGAAAATGAAACTGCATCCATATATTTTTTCATACTGAAAACCTCATGGACAATAATAATAACTAATAATGAATAAATAGAATTCTTATTAATTAGACTTCATGTATCTGGCACATGAAACCATAATACTGTAAAAACGGTTTAATTCTGTGGGTAGAAACCCGTCTGATTTTTGGAAACAAACTTGAAGGGTTTGTCGCCAAACTCTTTTGTCTCATGAGACCTACCAATGCATCGAGGGGCTATAGAGGGCCCCAACCACCACTGCATGTCCAAGAATTCTTTATACATTGATTAAATACAAGATCAATATTCTTTTTAAATATCAGTATAGATAATATTATACAAATTCATCAATATTTCCATAATAACATTCCAAATAAACACCGCATGTAAAACAGTATATGATTTAGACAACAAACATATCCATGATATGAGTTTATTTATATATAATATAAATATAATTTCAAATGAAAAGTGATCTCAAATGGGCAATAGGTACACCACATAAGGATTATTAGGTGCACAATACAAAGTTAGTCACAACGAAAAGGTAGTTGAGACAAAGTCCCTTACCACAATGTAATCAGTAGAATCATATGACCAGAACTTAATGAACATAAAATGAATCATTGAATAACATATATATAAATTCAATCATGTTATTATATATAAAATGTAAGTGCACATATACCACATACAATAAATAAGTGGTGAACAATGAAAAACTCACAGAAATGAAAGTGAGATGAGAAACCCCTTACCTTATGCTCCAGTGTGTTCTTCGTTTGTTTTAAGGACCTAAATAATCAAATTTAGCTTCATTAATTAATATTTCCAAAACCTCCTATAAATTTAATTGATTTATTGTAACCTTATTAGGTTCATTCATGTCCCTTTCTATGTGTTCAATTGGTTCAATTTTCATGTTTTGGAAGCATTTTCTTCCTTGGTTTTCATGGTTCGTTTACTTGTTTCCATGAATGGAAGTTCATTTGAAACATGGTTAAACATCCAGAATTGTTAATAAATTGTATTAATGAAATTATCGAGATATAAATGATCGTATAATGATTTTTCGTTATATACCATGATGATGATTCAATAGTTAAAACATTAATGATGTTCGTTTAGATCGTTTTAGTGGTTCTTTGATAATAACAAACTCATTTTGATTAATAAATTAGAACCATGAGTACCAATGAATTACAGAACCATGGGTGAGTCATAACACGTATATTATAACCTGGTTCAACCATATAAATGGTTTCATGACCATACTTGAATGAATTAATGCAAATTGGAATCACATCGTCTACGATGTTGGTAATTCGACACGTCCCGGACAATGTTTTTAATTCCTTGAACAAGTGTGAGGAAGAAGATGATTGATGATGAATTTATCATGAACATTAGAAAATCCATAATATAAAGGATTCTTGAGATTTTATTCCTCTTGGGTAACATAGATTAAGAAATAATAAATAAAGAACTCAAAATAAAAGAATAAATTTTGAAATCGCTTAGAAATATTCGGCAGACTAACGGCTACACAACATGGTTTTAGAAAATATTAAAAATAGAGGGGACAAGTGTATCCTATTAAGAAATGAATCATAATATATATTAGATCAATAATTAGAAGAAAAATAAGAACATGGTATGGAAACATGAAAGATATACCACATAAAAGAGAACTTGAAAGGAAAAAGAAAGAAATTCAGAATTTTCTTACCATGTAGAGAAACCCTTAAAACTTCAAGGATGGGACCTTGGGAGCTTGAGGAAAACTTGGGAGGACTAATATGAATTTAAGGAGGCCAGAAAATGGTTGAGGAAGAATTGGGAATGAATTTAATGAAGGGAAGAGTTGGTATTTATAGGAAAAGTGAGGGATTATTTTAATAATTTTCAAGGGACACCTCATGAGTGGTTTTTGTAAATCCATGGGCTTTCCCATGGTATTTTCCCATGTTATAAGCCACTTGGGACACCTCACTTGTTATTTATCTATACACAAGTCTAAAAGATTTATGAAATCATTATTTCATCATTAATGATGTCATAAACACACCAAAACTAAAAACTGTATTTTTCAATAATCACTAAAAAATCAACTGTTTTAGAAAAATTCCAAAAATTCACCCTAACCAATTTTCGAAGTTTAGAATTCAAAAGTGAAATACATTTTTCAAAAATTATTTTCTAAATATTTTTAATTTAATTTTTAAATAAATTCATAGTAAATTCAAAAAATAACAATCTTAAAGTGCAATTATTTTTATTTCTCATTGAAAAACTAATTAGGATCGCATTATCTTATTGCCTTAAAAAATGAAATAATATTATTATTTACTATTCATAAGGGTCGTGTTACTATTCATAATACTATTCATAAGGGTATGTTACTATTCACCAAAAATTATGTTTGTTCTATCAGACTCCAAATGAATTACTGATCACAACACTAGATGACCATTTTTCGAAATTCAAAACATAGAAGTGGAAAATTTATATTTAATGGAAAGGTTTTGACTATATCCTAAATAAACTAGTGTTGTTTCTAAGGAACACAGTGATCAATAGAATGTATTTAACAGAAACATACCATAAAATGTCTGGGGTGCTACATTATTCCCTCCTTCGGAAATTTTGTCCTCGAAATTTTATGTTCATAGCCCACCAAAAATATTTGGGAGGTTCTTCTTCTTGAAATCCTCTAGTTCCCATGTTGCTTCCTCTATATTCTAATTTCTCCAAAGAACCTTTACTATATGAGTTGTTCAATTTCTCAAAACCTACTCCCTTGTGTCAATAATCCTGATGGGCTTTTCACAGTATGATAAATCTGGTTCCAGTTCTATTCCTTCATATGTGAGTACATGAATTAGTTCTGGCATGTATTTCACTAACAATGATATGTGGAACACATCACGAACTCTGGAGAGATTTGGAAGCATCGCTAATTGGTAAGCTACAACTCTGATTCTTCCCAAGATTTCAAATGGTCTGATGTACCTGGGGCTCAGTTTCCATTTCTTACTGAACCTTAAGACACCCTTCCATGGTGATACTTTCAGAAATACATGATCTCCCACTGGAAATTCCAAGTCCTTTCTCTAGTTGTCGGCATAACTCTTCTACCTACTTCGGGCTACTTTAACATAGTCTTGTATTTTCTTCACCTTTATCATGGTCTCTTTAATAAGCTCAGGTCCTATAAGTTTCCTGTCACCAACTTCATCCCAACAAGTTGGAGTTTGACATATCTTTCCATATAATGCTTCATATGGAGCCATTTGAATACTAGAATGGAAACTATATTGTATGAAAATTCCAACATAGGAATGTATTGATCCCACATACCTTGGAAGTCAAGAGAGCATGACCTCAGCATGTCTTCTAGAGTATGAATCGTCTTTTCAGACTGTCCGTCGGTTTGGGGGTGATATGCGGTACTCATATGAAGCTCAGTATTCAAAGCCTTCTAGAGACTTTTCTAGAACCTTGATGTAAAACGTGGATCACGATTAGAAACAATCGATAGTGGAACTCCATGAAGTCTCACAACTTCATTAATATATAGTCTTGCTAGACGTTCAAGTGTTAAATATTCTCTTATAGCAAGAAAATGTGCTGACTTGGTATGACGATCAACAATGACCCATATTACATCATTCCTTCTAGGAGTCTTTGGTAGTTCCATGACAAAGTCCATCATGATATTATCCCATTTCCACTTAGGTATGGGAAGATGTTTCAATACTCCTCCAGGCTGTTTCCTTCCAGATTTCACTTGTTGAAAAACCATACATCTTGACACAAAATCAAAAATCTCCCTCTTCATGTTGTCCCACCAAAAATGTTCCTTCAAATCTCTATACATCTTAGTGCTACCAGGGTGTATAGAGAAATTGGAACTGTGAGCATCTTCCAAAAATTCCCTTTTTAGATCAGGAATATTGGAAACACAAAGTCTCTTCCCAAATTTCAAAATTTCATCTTCATATACGAAGTCACTCGATCTCCCATCATTCATAGCATTAATCTTCTTTTGAAACTCCTCATCATCAGCTTGACAAATTTTTATCCTTTCTGAAAAAGAATTGATGTTTCACCTTCCATGGTTATTCCCATATCCATCTTTACTTGATCCATGAAAATAGGATCCCTTTCAACTCTCATCTTTTTCAAAAATCCATGATCATCTCTCCTCAAATCATCTACCACCTTATTTTCCTTCCCCTGTATGTAGTGTATCGTGAAATCATAATCCTTGAGTAGTTCAACCCATCTCCATTGCCTCATGTTGAGTTTTTTTTTGAGAAAATATACTTCAAAATCTTGTGATCAATATAAATCTCACATTTTTTCCCATAGAGATAATTTATCCATATCTTCAAAGCAAATATTACAGCAGCTAACTCAAGATCATGAGTAGGATAGTTTTGCTCATGAATTTTTAGCAGTCATGATTCATAAGCAATAACGCTATCATTTTTCATAAGGAAAAAACCAAGTCCTTTATTTGAAGCATCACTATAAATAACAAACCCCTCATACCCCGATGGTGGAGTCAATATTGGAGCATTGACTAATATTCTCATCAGTTCTTTGAAATATTCTTCACAATCTTTTTTCCAAAGAAATTTAACCCCTTTTCATGTGAGCTTCGTTAGCGAGTTAGACAGTTGGGAAAAATTCTGCATGAAATGCTGATAAACACCTGCTAAGCCAATAAAACTGCGTACCTAAGTTATGTTTGTTGGCATGGGCCAATCTTGGATTGCCTTTTTCTTCGCAGGATATACTAGGATTCCATCCTTTGAGACAATATGGCCAAGAAAAGAAACTGACTGAAGCCAGAATTCTCACTTTCTAAAATTCCCATATAATTGATTTCTTCTGAGAGTTCCCAGAATAACTCACAAGTGACTCTCATGGTCTTCATAGATTTTTGAGTATACGAGGATATCATCGATGAATATAACAAAAAAGTTATCAATATATTCTTGGAAAACTCTATTCATTAAATCCATAAAAATAGATGGTGCATTCATCAGTCCAAAAGGCATCACTGTAAACTTGTAATGCCCATACCTGGTTTGAAATGTTGTCTTCGGGATATCTTCCTTCCTCATACTCAGTTGATGGTATCCGGATCGAAGGTCAAACTTTGAAATGTATTGAGATCCATGAATTGGTCAAATAAATCATCAATCCAGGGTAAAGGATACTTATTCTTTATTGTAATAGCATTGATTTCTCTGTAATAAATGCATAGCTTCATGGATCCATCTTTCTTCTTTACAGACAAGACCAGATATCCCCATGGAGAAACACTAGGTTGAATAAATCCTTTTTCACTCTACTCTTCTAGTTGTTTCTTCATCTCCGCTAGCTCTATAGGGTCCATTCTATATGGGGTCATTGATATAGGTCTTGCACTAGGAATTAAGTCAATGGAAAACTCAATTTCCCGCTCTATAGGATGTCCAGGTAAATCCTCTAGAAATACATCAATGTACTCTTTCACAATCTTCACATATTCAATTTGAATATTTCTTTCCTCTCCCATAGATATTGGTTTATCTTCCTCTCCAAGTATTTCATTAAATAGACCTACTGGGGGTGGTTCTAGATAAGAATCTGGTGGTGAAGTTTCTACCCTAAAGACAAGGGATTCAACACCATTTCCAAAAATTGTAACTTCCTTTTTCATGCAATAAATCCTCGCATCATAATTTGATAGCCAATCCATACCAAGAATTATATCAAATTTAGTCATGGGTATGATGATAAGGCTAGAAACTAAAGCATTTTTTGGTGTTTGGAGGGGGACTAGTCGACATGCCTTTTTTGCAATGATACATCCCATGAGAGTTTTGACTAACACCTCCTTTCTTAAATCAAATTGGACATATCTAATTTTCTTAGTAAACTGAGAGGATATAAATGAATG
Source organism: Viscum album (assembly GCA_963277665.1). NCBI lineage: Eukaryota > Viridiplantae > Streptophyta > Magnoliopsida > Santalales > Viscaceae > Viscum > Viscum album. The sequence continues at coordinate 786,564,458 of OY728167.1, forward strand.
TGATGATCCATAATCAAATAATGTGTTGGCTATGTTTGAGGAAACAATTAATGTACCTTCCACCACGTCAGTAGGAACATCAACCTCTACGGTTGTACTCAGATCCACTATCCTTTGCTCTCTTGGCTTTTTCTGAGGCATGTTTCCTTGGCGCTTAAAAAACTCATTTTCATAGTGTCCCATCTCATTGAAGTTATAGAATTGAACATCATTGAATTGTTTATTCCCCTTTAATTAATCAGATCGATGACCCTTTTCTCCGTAGTTATAGCAGACTCCCTTTCCATTCAAGCATTTCTCAGGATGATTCTTTCCACAGTTCTGGCATAATGGGAATCTATTCATTACATTTCTCTTCATTGGTGCTTCTCCTTTTCCTTTGTTATCAGAATTATGCTTCTAATCATGGTTACCTTTGAAAATATTTGATCTAGAAAATTTCTTCTCTGTTTTGATGGAACTTGATACAATTTCATCATATGATGAAAATTATTGAGAATCAAGTGTCATTCGAAGACATGGCCTAAGACCTTCAAAGAAATGATCAATATTTTCTGCTGATCCTTATACATAATCCACAGCATACCTGGCTAGCCTTGTGAAGGTAGCCTCATACTCTGCAACACTGTCTTCTTACCTTTCTTTCTAACCATGGAATTTCTTCTTCATTTCAGTTCATTGCTCAGGAGGGAAATATTTTTGGAAGAATATTTCCTTAAAATTCCTCCATTACATATCCTCTATATCTTCTTCCTCTGTGGTATTTTGAATCAGAGACCACCATTGATCAGCATCGCCCTCGAGACAATATACTGCCAGTACTACCTTTTCATTTTCATTCCATCTTAACCCCATGAATATCTTTTCAAGGTACTTGATCCATTGCTCAGCAACCACTAGATTAGTAGTCCCGCTGAAAGATGGGGGCTTCTGCCGCATGAAACGATCTAACACAGTTTTTGAATGGTTATTTGTTACAAATTGAGTAAGTTGTCCCAATATGTTAATGATCTGATCTACTCCAACGTTGACTGTGTTGACTGGATCAGTAGGGAGATCCCTACCTTGCCCAGGAGTATTGATTCATCTTCTTCCATTAGATGCCATTTCTAAATAATGGGATACACTATATTAGTTTATGAATCTAAAATATAAAATCACTCAACATAGATTGAAATTCTATGCATAGATTATCCTATAAATCTCCAATAGAAAAGAACTCAACATAGATTGAAATTCTATGCATACTTAATCTTATAAACAAGGTTCCTCTGAGGAAATATTTACATTAAATCCTTCATAATGGCTTGTAAAGAAAATATGAACTATCCTAAGCATATCCCCCAAGAGTTTCATAATAAAGAGTGCAGAAAGGCACATTGTTGTGCACCAGTTCCCGTTCGAGTCTAGCTCAAAGCGGTGTTTTCGGGTTTCACCGCTAGATACATCAGTGCCAGAGCCGCCTCTACCTACTTGTATCCAAAAAGGGATGATTTCTTAAAAATACACATAATCTATTCCTTATCAAAATACTAGGATGTTCTTGTACGTTTATCCTCAAAATATACCTTATGTCTTTTTTCCCGACTATAAATTTCCTAGTCCAGTTTCCAAGTGTTCTACAAACCTTCCTCTGATACCAACTGTAACACCCTGACCCCTCTAGGATGGAGCCAGTGCATTACTTGTGATATTTTCATGGATAGTAGGAATGAAAATCCTTAAGGAACGATCAGTTTAGTTGTCTTGAAGAAACTATATGCATATATGTAACTCAAATTGCATTGGAAAAGGTTCCAAAATACAATACATAACAAAAAACTCAAAACTGCATCCACATGATCTCAAAAGAATACCTTCTCTTCATCACCTGTAGAAGGTAGAAAATTAATGGGGTGTGCTCAAATGCTCAATAAGGGTTACAAATAGCGAAATAATGAGTACAATAATTAATGAATCACAATCAATCTGATATAATCAATATGGAATAGTGAATAAATGAACAACTAATGCCTTTAAAAAACTGAAAATAAAACTGCACCCATAGATTTTGTCGTAGTGAAAACCTCATGGACAATAATAATAACTGATAATGAATAAAGAAAATTCTTATTAATTGGAAATCATGTATCTGGCACATCAAACCATGATACTGTAAAAATGGTTTAGTTTTGTGGGTAGAAACCCGTCTGATTTTTGGAAACAAACTCGAAGGGTTTGTCGCCAAATTGTTTTGTCTCAAGAAACCTACCGATGAATTGAGGGGCTATAGCAGGCCCCACCCACCATTGAATTTCCAAGAATTATTTATACATTTATTCAATACAAGATCAATATGACTTTTAAATATCCATATATAGTAGAGTATACAGATTCATCAATATTTCCATAATAACTTTCCAAATAAACACCGCATGTAAAATGGTATACGGCTTAGACAAAAAAATATCCATGATATGAGTTTATTGATTTTTAATATAAATATAATTTCAAATGAAAATTTATCTCAAAAGGGAATTAGGTACACCACATAAGGATTATTAGGTGCACAATAAAAAGTTAGCCACAACGAAAAGGTAGTTGAAACAAAGTCTCTTACCACAATGTAATCAGTCGAATCATATGACCAGAACATAATGAACATCAAATAAATAATTCAATAAAATGAATACAAATATAATCATGTTATTATATATCAAATGGATGTTCACAAATACCACATACATGAAATATTTGGTGAACAATGAAAATCTCACGAAATTAAAGTGAGATGAGAAACCCCTTACCTTATGCTCGAGTGTGTTCTTCGTTTGTTTTAATGACCTGAATAATCAAATTTAGCTTCATTAATTAATATTTATAGAACCTCCTATAGTTTTAATTTATTTATTATAACCTTATTATTTTCATTCATGTCCCTTTCTATGGGTTTAATTGGTTCAATTTTCATGTTTTGGAAGCATTTTCTTCCTTGGTTTTCAGGGTTCGTTTACTTGTTTCCATGAATGGAAGTTCATTTGAAACATGGTTAAACATCCAGAATTTTTAATAAATCTTATTAATGAAATTATAGAGATATAAATGATCTTATAATGATTTTGGGTTATATACCACGATGATGATTCATTAGTTAAAACATTAATGATGTTCGTTTAAATCGTTTTAGTGGTTCTTTGATAATAACAACCTCATTTTGTTTAATAAATTAGAACCGTAAGTACCAAATAATTACAGAACCATGGGTGAGTCATAAAACATATATTATTACATGTTTCAACCATATAAATGGTTTCATGACCATACTTGAAATAATTAATGTGAATTGAAATCGCATCGTCTACGATGTCGGTAATTCGACACGCCCCAGACAATTTTTTTAATTCCTTGAACAAGTGGTGGAAGAAGAAGATTGAAGATGAATTTATCATGAAAATTAGAAAATAAATAATATACAATATTCTGGATATTTCATTCCTCTTGGGTAATAATATATGAATAAAGAATAAATAAATTACTCAAAATAAAAGAATAAATTTTGAAATCGCTTAAAAAATTCGGCAGCCTAACGGCTACGCAACATGGTTTTAGATAATATTAAAAAGAGAGGGGACAAGGGTCACCTATCCAGAAATGAATCATAATATATATTAGATCAATAATAAGAAGAAAAATAAGAGCATGTTATGGTAACTTGAAAGATATACCACATAAAATAGAACTTGAAAGGAAAAAAGAAAGAAATTGCGAATTTTCTTACCTTGTAGAGTAACCCTTAGAACATGAAGGTCAGGACCCTGGGAGCTTTATGAAAACATTGGAGGACTAATATGAAGTTAAGGAGTTCATAACTATGTTGAGGGAGAATTGGGAATGAATTCAATGAAGGGAAGAGTTGGTATTTATAGGAAAACTGAGGGATTATTTTAATAATTTTCAAGGGACACCTCATGAGTGGTTTTTGTAAAACCATGGGCTTTCCCATGGTATATGCCCATGGGATAAGCCAATTAGGACACCTCACATCTTATTTAACTATAAAAAAGTATAACATATTTATGACATCATTATTTCATCATTAATGATGTTATAAACACACCGAAACTAAAAACTGTATTTTTCACTATTCACTGAAAAATCAATTGTTTCAGAAAAATTCCCAAAATTTACCCTAACAAATTTTCTAGGTGTATAATTAAAAAGTGAAATCCATTTTTAAAAAATAATTTTCTAAATAATATTAATTTAATTTTTAAATAAAGTCATTTTTAATTTGAAAAATAACAATCTTAATGTGCAATTATTTTTATATCTTATTAAAAAACTAATTAAGATCTCATTATCTTGTTGCCTTAAGAAAATGAAATAATATTATTATTTACTATTCATAAAAGTCATATTACTATTCATATTAATATTCATAAGGGTAGGTTACTATTCACCAAAAATTAAGTTTGTTCTATCAGACACAAAATGACTTACTGATCATAACTATAGATGACCATTTTTTGAAATTTATAACCTATAAGTGGAAAATTTATATTTAATGGCTAGGATTTGACTATATCCTAAATAAACTAGTTTTGTTTCATAGGAACACAGTTATTAATAGAATGTATTTAACATAAACATACCATAAAATGTTTGGGGTGCTACAATAAACAATTAAAACTCCCAATATTTCCTAAAAAGACCTAAAAACACTAATATAACCTAATAAAGACAAAAAAAGCTAATAATCCTTAAAAATACCTAGAAACCCTAATAAACCATAATAAAATAAAATATAACCTATGAAACCCTAAAAACACTCACAAAAAAAACAAAATGCTCACAAACAATAAAAACATGTTATATTATCTCAAAAGTCCGAACAAACACTAATATGACCTAATAAAACTAAAAAACTAAAAAAACCCCTAAAAAACCCTAATGAACCTTAAAAACCCATAATAAACCCTAATAAAAACTAATAAACCTTGATAAAACCATTATAAAACCCTATAAATACCTTCTCAACAAAAATATAACTTGACACACCATATGAAAACCTAATGAAACCCAAATGAACCCCAATAAACAAAAAAATGAAAACAAACCACTAAAAAGTGCTAGAAAACCTAATAAACCCTAATAAATTCTAATAAAACATAATAAACAATAAAAATTTATCACAAACACTAAAAACACACTAATAAAACATAAAATATCCTAAAAACTACTCATAAACATTAACAAAAACTAAAAAATACTCATATGCGCAAATAAAAACAGTAACAAACCCTTATAAACCCTAAAATCACTAAAAACCCTAATAAACCATACTCAACCCAAATAAACCCTAATAAAACACTAATGATATCTACTCAACCATAATAAAATCCTAAAAATACCTAGTCAACCCTAACAAACCTTAGCACACCATAATAAACCATAATAAACACCACTAAACCCTAAAAAATGCAAATATGCCATTAAAAAGCCAAAAAACACCTAATAAATCCTATTAAAACCAAACAAAGCTTAAAATCACTAATAAACCCTAATAAACACTACTAAACCCTACAAACCAATAATATACCCTCTTAAAAATCAATAAACCATAATGAACCCTAATAAATAATAAACATACCCAAATATAACCTAATAAACCAAACTCAATCCTAATATAACACCAAAAATACCTAATAAACCCTAATAAACCTTGACACACCATAATAAACCCTAATAAAATCCAAATAACCCCCACCAAACCCAAAAAAACACTAATATACCATTAAAAAACCCTAAAACTCTAATACACCATAATAAATGTTAATATCACCTAAAAATCCTAAAAAATGCTCGTAATCCTTAAAAATGCCTCTAATAATAATAATAGTAATAACACATGTGCACGTACATATGCATGTTCATGGTTTAAATAATAAATAATAACACGCGTGCATGTGCTTATTCCAGCGCATTTGCATGTTAATGATAAGAAATAAGAAATAATAAATAATAATGCATGCGAATTGCATGTGTATGTGCATGTGAATTTGAATGATAATAAATAATAAATAATAATGCACATATAAGTACATGTTCATGTGCATGTGCATGTTCATGGTAATAAACAATAAATAATAACTATGTCCACATGAATGTTCATTTGAATGTGAATGATATAATAAATAATAAATAATAACACATGTGATAATAGAATAACGCACGTGCATTGCGTGTGCTCACTACTACAGAAACGGCCTTTATCAGTGCTAGAAAAGTGCATGAACAATGCCAAAAAAAGAACTATTAATCGAGGTGAGGATATAGGGGGTCCCTTTTATCAGTTCTTAGAAAAGTGCTCATAAAGGAACCTTTTATCAGCACTAAAAAAAGTGCTGATAAAATACCTCTTTATCAGCGCTTTTTTTTAGCAGTGATAAAATTCAAAAAAATAAAAAATAAAAAATATAGAATATATATATATATAATACGGGGGGGAGCTTTTAAAAGCACTTGACCCCCCTAAAAGCGCTAGGTGGACCCCCCTTAATCTCTCCTGCACGATGCCCTTCCCTCGCATCCCCCATATAAGTGCACCTCCTTGCTTCCGCCAAAACTCGAACTCAGGACCTCCCCACTTGTGTGCCTGCACCTTTACCACTAAGCCCTTTTGTTATTTCTCTATTTAATGATATATCTATTTATTTATATATATAGTTATATTTATTCAAATATTAATATAGATTCACATTAATATAAATATATTTAGTTATATTAATACATATATATTTATTCATATATTAGTATATATATATTCATTCTTATATTAATACATATTTATATTAATATATTTTTTATCCATATATTTTTTTTTATATTAATATATATTTATAAGATTAGTTTAAATTAAATTTATAAAATATGTTTTTAGGTGTGTTTATAAAGAAATAAATACATACATATATACAAAACACACACACAGACACATACAAACACACACAGACACATATATATTTATGAATAAATACTTAAATATGTGTATTTAAAAATATATATAATGTTAAAAAGACCATAAATACTAATCTAGAAGCTCATTTCAACTCCACAACCAGTCCAATCATAGATAATGAAACAATCTTCGACATGATATGTAGTACAGGCCTAACGAACATCCAGATAATAAGTTATACTGGTTTGAATGTTAACAAATTGGCATATCCTGACTAAAGCCCCTAAGAACGCTACATAAACCCTATCAATTGCTACAAAAAACCTAAAAAATGCTTCAAAACCCACAAAACACAACAAAACCCAAAAAAATGATAAAATAACCCTAACAAAGCATAAAATATCCTAACACAAACATAAAACCCAAAAAAATGAATAAAAACCCAAACAAACTGTAACCAACCCAAAAAAACTAATAAAACCTAACAAACCCTAAAAACCACTAGTAACCCCTAAGAACCACTAATAAAATCTAATAACCCCTTAAACCCACTATTAAACCCTAAAAACTCTAATAAACACTAATAAATTGTAATAACCTGTAATAAACCCTAAAAAACCCTAAAAAGCCCTGATAAACCATAAATAAAGCAAAAAAGACCCAACTCAACCATAACAAACCTTAACACAACATAATAACCCCTAATAAAACCCTAAAACCCCTAATAAAGTAAAAAATTCTATCATACATTAAAAAAACCATAAAAATCCTAATAAACTCTAATATAACCTAATAAACCCTAAAAACTCTCACAAACAATTAAAAAACAATCACTAACAATAAAAACGTACTATATTACCTAAAAAGACCTAAAAACACTAATATAACCTAATAAAGACAAAAAACACTAACATACTTTAAAAATCCTTAGAAACCCTAATAAACCATAATAAACTCTAATATAACCAAAGAAACCCTAAAACGCTCACAAAAAAAAAACAAAATGCTCAAAAATAATAAAAACACGCTATACTATCTAAAAAGACCAAACAAACACTAATAAAACCTAATAAAACAAAAAAACTAATAAACCCCTAACAAACCCTAATAAACCCTAAAAATCCCTAATAAACCCCAATAAAAATGAATAAACCATAATAAAACACTAAAAATACCTTCTCAACCCTAATAAACCTTGACACACCATAACAAAACCTAATAAAATCCACCTAAACCCTAATAAATAGAAAAATACGCAAACAAACCATTTAATATCCCTAGAAACCCTAATAAACCATAATAAATTCAAATAAAACCTAATAAAAAAATTAAAAATGCTCACAAACACTAAAAACACGCTAATATAACCTAAAAAGTCATAACAACCCCTCATATATATTAACAAAAACTAAAAATCACTCATATACCCTAATAAAAACACTAACAAACCCTAGTAAACCCAAAAATCCCTAACAAACTCTAAAAAACTGTACTCAACCCTAATAAAACCATAAAGATACCGAATCAACCCTAATAAAACCCTAAAAATACCTACTCAACCCTAATTATCCTTAACACAACATAATAAACCATAATAAACACCACTAAACCCTAAAAATACAAATATACCATTAAAAAGCCCTAAAACCCCTAATAAATGTCAATAAAACCTAACAAATCTTAAAAGGACTAATAAACCCGAATAAACACTATTAAACACTAAAAAACCCTAATATTCCCTCTTAAAAATTAATAAACCATAATGAACCATAATAAACCCTAATAAATCCTAAACATGCCAAAATATTCCATAATATACAATAATATACACTAATAAACCCAACTCAATCCTAATAAAACCCTAAAAATACCTAATAAACCCTAATAAACCTTGACACACCATAATAAACCCTAATAAAATCCTAATAACCACCACCAAATGCTAAAAAATTCTTAAATACCACTAAAAAACCCTAAAACCCTAACAAACCATAATAAATGTTAATAACGCCTAAAAATCCTAAAAAATGATAGTAAACCCTAAAAATACCTATAAAAATAATAGTAGTAATAATGCACGTGCATGTGCATGTGCATGTGCCTGGTTTAAATAATAAATAATAATGCAAGTGGATGTGGATGTTCATATACATGCGCATTTGCATGTGAATGATAACAAATAACAAATTATAAATAATAACGCATGTGAATTGCATGTGTATGTGCATGTGCATGTGAATGATAATAAATAATAAATAATAATGCACATCCAAGTGCATGAGCATGTGGATGTGCATGTGCATGTGCATGTGCATGGTAATAAAAAATAAATAATAACAAAGTCCACATGAATGTGCATTTCCATGTGAGTGATAATAAATAATAAATAACAACACATGTGATAATAGAATAACGCAAGTGCATAGCATGTGCACGCGATTGAGAATAAATAATAATAACACATGTTATAATAGAATAACACATGTTCATTGAATTTTCATGTGCATGGTAATAAATAATATATAATAATGCACATGTATGTGTATTTACATGTAATGATAATGATAATGACGCATGCACATGCATGGTAATAAATAATAAGTAACAACGCACGTGCATGTGCATTTTTATTTGATGATACAAATAATAATATTAATAATAATAGAATAATGCATGTTCATTGCATGTGCACGTGCATAGTAGTAAATAATAAATAAATAATAGTAAATAAGAATGCACATGCATGTGCATGTGCCTTTACATTTGATAATAATATTAATAATACAAATTGTAATAATAATAATGCATGTACGTGGATGGTAATAAATAATAAATAACAACGCACATGCATTTGGATTTTAATGTGATAATGACAATAATAATGAAAATGATAATAATATTAATAACAATAATAATAAGAAAAATTGTGATAATAATAATAATAATAGAATAATACAAGTATATTGCATATGCATGTGCATGGTAATAAATAATAAATAATAACGCACGTGCATCTGCATTTTCATGTGATAATATTAATAATAACAGTAGCAGTAGTAGTAGTGATAATAGTAGTAGTACCAATGCATGTGATAATAAAATATTGCATGTGCATTACGTGTGCATGTGCATGGTAATAAATAACAACGCGCGTGCATAGAATTTTCATGTCATGATGATGACGATGATAATAATAATAATAATATTAATAATAATAACGCATGTGATAATAGAATAATGCATGTGCATTGAATGTGATTGTTTATGTATTTGGATATGCATTTGCATGTCATGATAATAACAATAAAAACAACGACAAAAACAACAACAACAACAACCACAATATTAATAATAATAATAATAATAATAACGTATGTGATAATAAAATAATGTGAGTGTATTGCATGTTCATGTGCATGGTAATAAAAAATAAAAAATAATGCATGTGCTTGTGCATGTGCATGTGCATGAGTTGATAATAATAATAATAATAATAATAATAATAATAACAACAACAACGCATGTGATAATAGAATAACACAGGTGAATTTCATGTGTAGTGCATGATAATAAATAATAACTCATTGGGCACATGATTATAATAATAACAATAATAGTAATATTAATAATAATAGTGCATGTGATAATAGAATAACTCACATGAATTGAATGTGCCCGTGTATGGTAATAAAAAATAACTCACGTGCATTTTCATTTGAATTTCATGATCATAACAATAATAAAAATAATTGTAATAATATCTATAACAATAAATATGCACGTGATAATAGAATAATGTAGGTGCATTGCATGTGCGCGTGCATGGTAATAAATAATAACGGACATGCATGTGCATTTTCAGGTGATGATAATAATAATAATAATAGTCACAATAATAATAATAACAACAACAACAACAACATATTCACGTGCATGGAAATAAATAATATATAATAAATAATAAATAATAATGCATGTGCATCTGCATTTGCATTGAGGATAATAATAATAATAATAATAATTATAATGATAATTAAAATAATGATAATTATAATAATGATAATGATAATAATGATAACAATAACGTGTGTGATTATAGAATAACACACGTCCTAACAAACCCTAACAAAACCTAACAACCCCTAATAACCCCTAAGAACCACTAATAAACCAAAATAACACCTAAAACCAACTATTAAACCCAAAAAACCTATTAAACACTGATAAATCATAATAACCTATAATAAACCCTAAAAAACCCTATTAGACTCTAATAAACCCTACAAAATCCCTAAAACCCCTACTATACAATAAAAAACTCTATTGAACCATAATAAATCCTAATTATAACTAAAAACCCTACCAAACCTGACAAAACACTACAAAACCCGCCAAATAATAGCCTACAAAACCCTACAACCATATAATAAACCATAACGAATCCTAATAACCCCATAATAATTTGTAACAAACCCAAACAACCCCAAATAAATCGTAACAAATCCTAACAATGCCAAATTAATCATAACAAATTGAAACAAACCATATCAAACCCCTAATAAACCACAGTAAACACTAAAAAATCATAGTAAACCCAAATAAATCATAATAAACCCAAATACACATTAATAAACCTTAATCAATAAAATAAACCCTAATAAACTCTAATAAATCCTAAATAACCTTAAAAAATGTTAATAAACCCTCAAAAAATATATTAATTCCTACAAAATCCCAATAAAACCATAATATACCATAAAAACGCTAATAAACCGTAAAAAAATCCTAAATAACACCAATAAACCCTAAAGAACCCAAATAAACCCTAAAGAACCATAATAAACTCTAAATAACACTAAAAAACCCTAAATAACACAAAAAAATTCTTAAACACATTACATAAACCCTAAAAACTGCTACAATACCCAAACATACCATAAAACACACTAAAAACTCCCAACAACCCCTATTAATCCTAAAAAACAAATAAAACCTTAAAACCCCCCAAAAAACCATTGAAAACCCATCAAAAACCATAAAAACTGTAAACACCCATTAACAACCCTTAAAACCCCAAAAAATCACTACAAACCATAAACAATCCCTAAAACCCTAAAAAGGCAACAAATAGATACGTAAACTCAAAAAACGTTACATAAACCCTAAAAATGCAACATAAAGACTAAAAATGCAACATAAACCCCAAAAAAAATGCAACATAAACCTGAAATATGCTACATAAACCCAAAAAGCACTACATAATCCCTAGAACCGTTATATAAACCCAGAACAACGTGACATAAACATTAAAAAATGCTACAAAAAATACCATAGTGTAAAAAATTAAACCCTAAAAAACCCCTAAAAAACTCTAATAATCCGTAAAAATGCCTTATAATCCCTAAAACCCTTAAGAGGCTCTACTCAACCCGAATAAAACCCCCAAAATACATAATAAACCCTATTAAATGATAATAAAACCTAATAAACCCTAAAAACACGTTAAGAAAACCTAAACAACTGTAACCAACCCTAATAGACACTAATAAACACTAATAAATCGTAATAAACCCCAAAAAAACCCTAAAAATCCCTAATAAACCATAAATAATTCCAAATAAACCCTACTCAACCCTAACAAAACATAACACACCATAATGTCCCTTAATAAAACCCTACAAAACCCTAATAACAAAAAAAAAGCTAGTATACCTTAAAACTCCCTAGAAACTCAGATATACTCTAATATTACCTAATAAACCCTAAAAATGCTCACAAATAATAAAAAATGATCACAAACAATAAAAACACGCTATATTACCTAAAAAGACCTAAAAACACTAATATAACCTAATAAAGAGAAAAAACACTAATATACATTAAAAATCTCTAGAAACCATAATAAACCATAACAAACTCTAATATATCCTATGAAACCCTAAAAATTCTCACAAACAAAAATAAAATGCTCACAAAAAATAAAAAATGCTATATTATCTAAAAATACTTAACAAACACTAATATAACCTAATAAAAAAACAGATAAACCCCTAACCAACCCTAATAAACCCTAAAAATTCCTAATAAACCCTAATAAAAACTAATAAAACCAAATAAAACCATAGTAAAACCCTAAAAATACCTTCTCAACCCAAATAAACATCGACACACAAAAATAAAACCTAATAAAACCCAACTAAACCCCAATAAACAAAAAACACAGACAAACCATTAAAAAGTCCTAGAAACCATAATAAAACATGATAAATTCTAATAAAACCTAATAAACCATATAAATTGCTCATAGAAACTAAAAACACACTAATAAAACCTAAAAAGGCCTAAAATCCCCTCATATATATTAAAAAAACTAAAAAACACTCATATACCCTAATAAAAACACTAACAATCACTAGTAAACCCAAAAAATCCTTATCATACCCTAATAAACACTACTCAACCCTAATAAAACCTAATAAAACACTAAAGATACCTACTCAACCCTAATAAAACACTAAAAATACCTACTCACCCAAATAAACCACAACACACTTTAATAAACCATAATAAACCCCAATAAACCCTAAAATGCAAATATACCATTAAAAAGTCGTAAAACCCAAATAAATGCTTATAAAACCTAACAAAGCTTAAAAGCACTAATAAACCCTAATAAACACCAATAATCCCTAAAAACCCTAATATTCCCTCTTAAAAATTAATAAACCATAACGAATGATAATAAACCCGAATAAATCCTAAACATACCAAAATATACCATAATATACCATAATATAGACCAATAAACCCAACTCAATCCAAATAAAACCCTAAAAATAACTAATAAACCCTAATAAACCTTAACACAGCATAATAAACACTAATAAAATCATAATAACCCCCACCATACCCTAAAAAATTCTAATATAGCATTAAATAACCCTTAAACCCTAACAAACCATAATAAATGTTAATAACACCTTAAAATTCTAAAAAATGCCAGTAAACCCTAAAAATGCCTCTAATAATAATAATAGTAATAACGCACGTGCATGTGCATATGCATGTGCCTAGTTTAAAAAATAAATCATAATGCACGTGCTTGTGCATATGCCCGCGCATTTTCATGTGAATGATAATAAATAATAAATTATAAATAATAACGCATGTGAATTACATGTGTATGTGCATGTGCATGTGAAAGATAATAAATAATAAATAGTAATGCTCATCCAAGTGCATGTGCATGTGCATGGTAATAAAAAATAAATGATAACCAAGTCCACATGAATGTGTATTTTCATGTGAATGATAATAAATAATAAATAATAACACATGTGATAATTGAATAATGCGTGTGCATTGCATGTTCACGTGCATGAGAATAAATAGTAATAACACATGTGATAATAGAATAACACAAGTTCATTGCATTTTCTTGTGCATGATAATAAATAATATATAATAATTCACGTGCATGTGCATTTACATGTAATGATAATGATAATGATGCATGCATGTGCATGGTAATAAATAATAAATAACAACTCACGTGCAAGTGCATTTATATTTGATGATACAAACAACAACAACAACAACAACAACAATAATAATTATTATTATAATAATAGAATAATGCAAGTGCATTTCATATGCACTTGAATATTAGTAAATAATAAATAAATAATAATAAATAAGAACGCACATGCATGTGCATGTTCATTTACATTTGATGATAATATTAATAATACTAATTGTAATAATAATAATAACGCATGCATGTGCATGGTAATAAATAATAAATAACAACACACATGAATGTGCATTTTCATGTGAAAATGATAATAATAATGATAATAATAATAATAATAATAATAATAATAATTGGGATAATTATAATTATTATAAAAGAATAATACAAGTTCATTGCATATGCACGTGAATGGTAATAAATAATAAATAAAATCGCACGTGCATCTACATTTTCATGTGATGATAGTAATAATAACAACAGTAGTAATAATAGTAGTAGTGGTGGTGATAATAGTAGTAGTACCAATGCACGTGATAAGAGAATATTGCATGTGCATTACATGTGCACGTGCATGGTAATAAATAATAATGCACATTCATTGCATTTCCATGTGATTATTATGATGATGATAATAATAATAATAATAATAATAATATTGTTATTAATAATAAAAATACATGTGATAATAGAATAATGCATGTGCATTGAATGTGCGTGTATGTGCATGCACATGTGCATTTTCATGTGAGGATAATAACAACAACAACAACAACAACAACCACAATAATAATAATACCAAAAATAATAACAACTCATGCGATAATAAAATAACGTGTGTGCATTGAATGTTCTTGTGCATGGTAATAAAAATCTAATAATAATGCACGTGCATGTGCATGTTCATGTGGATGAGGTTTTGATAATAATAATAATAATAACAGCAATAATGAGTTATAGATGTTTGAAAAGACAGCAGATATGACAAAAATGCTAGAAATGGGCTCTCGAAAAACCTAACAAATCACAGAGTCATTGAAAAGGGTGTAACTTCTTCTTTGGGTGACCATTTCTTCTCTGTGAATAGTCAAACTGAATCTCATGGAATGAACTACGATAAAAACAGGTGTCGCAGGCTGAACAGACACACAAATCAGAAGTCATTACAATTTTAAGAAAATTTGATAGGGATCCATCACAGAAATGGAATTTTGGAGGCCTTACGATGGGTTTCTATGAATTTAAGCTCTCAAACATGACTTTAACTATGTTCAAGTAATACTTCTACATAGATCTCTTCGCTACTTTCAATTGGAAATGTGGTAGAGCTCAAATGGATAGTCGGATCAAAAGGTATGGTCGTTTGAAGATGGAATTTTTTGGAGTGGTATAACTAATATATCATATATTTATTTGATCATTTCATAGTTTCTACTAAATATGGTCCTCACTCATCTCATGAGCTTCGATTTGACTGGTCACTATGCTCAAACAAACACCCAAAATAGAAGTTTTTTCAATTTTAGTGATTTGTGGATTTCTTTGATTTTTTTGCACTAGGAAAGTTTCTCAATTTAAAAGGACAGTAACTTCTTCTAGGTGTGTTTATTTTGGCTCTACCACATATCAAATAGAATATTGTGAAATTATACACACTCTCGTAACCACTGGATCCCTTTCTGAGATTCTTAAACATCCCAAAAGACCCAAAATCCCTTTGGATGGTCAAAAGATTTTCTTCCGGTGTCCGTTTTGAAATAACTTCATATATGGGTGTCTGTTTTGCCTCTACCACATATCAAATCGAATCTTGCGACAAGACCTACACTCCTATAACCACTGAAGCACCTTCTCACATCCTTGAAGGCCCAAAAAGGTACTTAAACCCTCCAAAAGACCATAACATCTACTATAGAAGCCTGGTTTTCCTCCACCATATATCAAATCAATGCATTCAATAAGATCTACACATCTGTGACCAATAAGAACCCCTTATCGTGTTCTTAAAGTCCAAAAAGGTCCTTAAGTCATCCAAATGACAATAACTTCTGCTCTGGGTGTCTATTTCACCTCTACCACATATCAAATTGAAACTTGCGACTATCTCTACACATCTATGACAACCATGAACAGCTAAATAACCCTAACAAACCATGAATTTTCCCATAAACACTAAAAACCATTAAAAACCATGAAAAACCCCTAATAAACCCTAAAAACCCTAATAAAGCCTAACAACCCCTAACAAACCCTAACAAACATTACAAACCCAAACCAACCCTAACGAACCCCAACAAACACTAGCAAGCCCTAACAAACCCCATGAAGCACTAATAATCCCCAATAAACCAAAAAAACCAAAGAAACACTAAAAGACACCTAAGAAACCATAATAAGCCCTAACAAAACCCTAAAAACCCTAACGAAACCCTAAGAAAACCTATGAAACACTAACACACCCTTAGAAACCCGAACACACCCTTAGAAACCCTAACACACCCTTAGAAACCATATCATACCTTTAGAAACCCCAACACACCCATAGAAACCCTAAGACAACCTTAGAAAACCTTAGAAACCATAGCACACTCTTAAAAACCCTAACCCCCCATAAAAACACTAACCCACCCTTAGAAAACCTAACACACCCATAGAAAAACTAATAAACCCTTAGACACCCTAAATCACTCTAATAAACACTAATAAATTCTAACAAGCCCTACCAATCAATAATAAACCATAATAAACCCTAAATCCCACTACTAAACCCTAATAAACACTAATAAATCGTAATAAACCCTAAAAAACCTATTAGACCCCAATAAAAGCTATAAAATACCTAAAAACCAAATATACAATGAAAATTCTATTAAACCATTCAAAATGCTAATATTTATAAAAAAAACCCTAACAAACCTGGCAAAACCCGACAAAACCCTAAAAAACCCTAAAAACCCAAAAAACCAAAAAAACACTCTAAAAACCCTAAAAAAAATAAAAAACCCTAAAAACCCTAAAAACCCTAAAATGCATAAAAACATGAAAAAACCAAAAAAACCTAAAAACCCTAAAAAACCTCAAAAATGGAAAAACCCCTAAAACCCCTAAAAACACTAAAATCCCTAAGTAGCGTAAAAATGCCTAACAAACCCATAACCAACCCTATGAAACACTTAAAACCCCTAAAACCCCCTAAAACCCCTATAAAACCTCAAAAGAAACCCTAATACACCATAAAGAACCCTAAAGAACCCTAAAAACCCAAAAGAACCACAAAATCCACTAACAATGCAACATAAACCCTAAAAATTCCTACAAA
Organism: Viscum album; assembly: GCA_963277665.1. Lineage (NCBI taxonomy): Eukaryota > Viridiplantae > Streptophyta > Magnoliopsida > Santalales > Viscaceae > Viscum > Viscum album. The sequence goes on from OY728167.1 coordinate 786,582,245, forward strand.
AAACCGAAAAATGTTTCAAAACCCACAAAATTTAAAAAACCCCAAAAAACGCTAAAATAACCCTAACCAAGCATAAAAAAATACAAACACACTCATAAACCCAAAAAACGTATAAAACCCCAAACAACTCAAATAAACCGTAACAAACCCTAAAAACCCTGACAAAACCTAAGAAACCCTAACAACCACTAATAACCCCTAAGAACCACTAATAAACTCTAATAACCCCTAAAACCCACTATTAAACCCTAAAAACCCTAACAAACACTAATAAATCATAATAACCTTTAATAAACTCTAAAAAATTCTACTAGACCCTAATAAAATCTACAAAAGTCCTAAAACCCCTAATATACAATAAAAACACTATTAAACCATAATACACCCTAATAATCACTGAAAACCCTCACAAACCCGACAAAACGATACAAAAACCTCCAAATAATAGCCTTCAAAACACTACAATCCACTAATAAACCCTAACAAACCCTAATAATCCTAAAATAAATCTTAACAAACGATAACAACCCCAAATAAGTCGTATCAAATCCTAAAAAGGCCAAATAAATTGTATCAAACTGAAACAAACCCTAACAAACACATAATAAACAGCAATAAATCCTCACAAATCATAATAAACCCTAATAAATTGTAATAAACCCAAATACATGTTACTAAACCCTAATAAATAAAATAAACCCTTATAAACCTTAATAAATCCTAAATAACCCTAAATAACTCTAAAAAGGTTGATAAACCCTAGAAAAATCTATTAATGCCTACAAAAGCTCAATAAAAACCTAATATAAAATAAAAAATGCTAATAAACTGTAACAAATCCTAAAGAACACTAATAAACCCTAAAGAACCCTAATAAACCCTAAATAACCATATTAAACTCTAACGAACAATGAAAAATCCTAAAGAACCCAAAAAAGCTAAAAGGAATTATATAAACCCTAAAAACTGCTACAATACCCCAAAAAACCCTAAAACAAACTAAAAAACCCTAACAACACCTACTAATCCCAAAAAAAACAAATAAACCCATAAACCCCCGCAAAAACCAATAAATAGCCATCGGATAACATAAAAAACCATAAACACCCGTTAAGAACCCTTAAAACCCCTAAAAAACTACAACCCATAAAAACCATTAAAACCCTAAAAAGGGCTTCAAATAGATACATAAACACAAAAAATGTTACCTAAACCTATAAAAATGCAAAAAAAACCCTTAAAACACAACATAAACTAAATAACACAACATAAAACCAAAAAATTCTATATAAACCCTAAAACCACTACATAAACCCTAGAATTGTAACGTAAACCATAAAAAACACAACATAAACCCTAAAAACACAAAATAAACATTAAAAACACTACATAACACCTAAAAACAAAATATAAACCCTAAAAACACAACATAAACCCTAAAACGTAACATAATCCCTACAAATGAAGCATAAATTCTACATCACCATTAATAATGATACATAAACCCAGAAAATGCTACATAAACCCTAAAAAATGTTACATAATTCCTAAACCATAAACATGATGCATAAGCCCTAAAAATGTTACATAAACCCTAAAAATGATACATTAAATCTAAAACTTCTATCTAAACCCTAAAAATGCTACATAATCACTAAAAATGATACATAAACTCTAACAACCTGACACAAACCCAAAAAAATCAACAAAAAACCTAAAGACGCCTTAAAAACCATCAAAAATATTAAAACCTAATATACCATAATACAATCTATTAAACACTAATAAACCCCTAATAAACTCTAATAATCCCTAAACCCCAATGAAACTCTACTCAACCCTAAAACCCCCCCAAAATACCAAATAAACCCTAATAAATGATAATAAAACCTAATAAACCCTAAAAGCAAGTTAAGAAAACCTAAACAACCCTAACCAAACCTAATAGACTCTAATAAACAATAATGAACGCTAATAAATCCCAAAAAACCCTAAAAATCCCTAATAAACCATAAATAAAGCCAAATAAACTCTACTCATCCCTAAAAAACCTTAACACACCATAATTACCCCTGATAAAACCCTACAAATCCCTAATAAAGAAAAAAATGCTAATATACCGAAAAAAATTCCTAGAAACCCTGATAAATTCAAATATAACCAAATAAACCCTAAAAATGCTCACAAAAAATAAAAATATGATCACAAACAATAAAAACACGCTATATTTCCTAAAAAGACCTGAAAACACTAATATAACCTAATAAAGACAAAAAAGCAAATATACCTTAAAAATCCCTAGAAACCCAAATAAACCATAACAAACTCTAATATAACCTAAGAAACCCTAAAAATGTTCACAAAAAATAAAAACATGCTATATTATCTAAAAGGACCTAACAAACACTAATACAACCTAATAAAACAAAAAAACTAATAAACCCCTAACAAACCCAAATAAACCCTAAAAACCCCAAATAAACCCTAATAAAAACTAATAAACCCTAATAATACCATAAAAAACCCAAAAAATACCTTTTCAACCCTAATAAACCATGACACAACATAACAAAACCTATAAAAACTAAACTAATCCCAACTAAACAAAAAATGCAACCAGACCATTAAAAATCCCTAGAAACCCTAATAAACCATAATAAATTCAAATAAATCTAATAAGCCATTAAAAATGATCACAAAAACTAAAAACACGCTAATAAAACCTAAAAAGTCATAACAACCCCTCATATATATTAACAAAAACTAAAAAACACTCATATACACTATAAAAAACACTAACAAACCCTAGTGAACCGTAAAAATCCTTAGAGAACCCTAATAAATAGAACTCAACCCTAATAAACCCTAATAAAACCTTAAAGATGTCGACTCAACCCTAATAAAACCCTAAAATACCTACTCAACCCTAATAAACATTAACACACCATAATAAACTCCACTAAACCCTAAAAAACGCAAATATACCAATAAAAATCCCTAAAGCCCCTAATAAATGCTAATAAAACTTAACAAAGCTTAAAAACGATAATAAACCTGAATAAACACTACTAAACACCAAAAACCCAAATATACCATCTTAAAAATTAATAAACCAAAATGAACCATAATAAACCCTAATAAATCCTAAACATACCAAAATATAACATAATATACCATAATAAACCAAAATCAATCCTAATAATACCATAAAAATACCTAATAAACCCTAATAAACCTTGACACACCATAATAAACCCTAACAAAATCCTAATAACCCCCACTAAACCCTAAAAAATGCCAATATACCGTTAAAAACCCTAAAATCCAAACAAACTATAATAAATGTTAATAACACAAAAAAATCCTAAAAATGATAGTAAACCCTAAAAATACCTCTAATAATAATTTTAGTAATAATGCATGTGCATGTGCATATGCATGTGCATGGTTTAAATAAAAATCATAACGCATGTGCATGTGCATATGCATGCTCATTTTCATGTGAATGATAATGAATAATAAATTATAAATAATAATGCATGTGAATTGCATGTGTATGTGCATGTGCATTTGAATGATAATAAATAATGAATTTTTATGCACAAACAAGTGCATGTGCATGTTCATGTGCATGTGCATGGGAATAAACAATAAATAATAACCAATTCTACATGAATGTGCATTTTCATGTGAAAGATAATAAATAATAAATAATAACACATGTGATAATAGAATAACGCACGTGCATTGCATGTGCACATGCATTAGAATAAATAATAATAACACATCTGATAATAGAATAATGAAAGTGCATTGCATTTGCATGTGCATGATAATAAATAATATATAATAACGCACGTACGTGTGTATTTACATGTAATGATAATGATAATGATGCATGCACGTGCATGGTAATAAATAATTAATAACAACACAGATGCATGTGCATTCTTATTTGATGATACAAAAAACAACAATAGCAAGAATAATAATAATAATAATAACAATAACAACAATAATAATAGAATAATGCAAGTGCATTCCATGTGCATGTGCATAGTAGTACATAATAAATAAATTATAATAAATAATAACGCACATTCATGTGCATGTGCCTTTACATTTGATGATAATATTAATAATACTAATTGTAATAATAATAATAATAATGCATGCACGTGCATGGTAATAAACAATAAACAGAAATGCACATGCATGTGCATTTTCATGTGATAATGACAATGATAATGATAATGATGATAATAATAATAATAATAATAATAACAATAAAATAATAATACAGGTGCATTCCATACACACGTACATGGTAATAAATACTAAATAGTAACGCACTTGCATCTACATTTTCATGTGATGTTAGTAATAATAACATCAATAGTAATAATAGTAGTAGTGGTGGTGATAATTGTAGTAGTTCTAATGCATATTATAATAGAATATTGCATGTTCATTATGTGTGAATTTGCATGGTAATAAATAATAACTGATGTGCATTGCATTTGCATTTATGATGATGATGATAATAATAATATTAATAATAATAATAATAATATTAATATTAATAATCACAACGAATGTGATAATAGAATAACACATTTTCATTGAATGTGTGTGTATGTGAATTTGGATGTGCATTTGCATGTGATGATAACAACAACAACAACAACAACAACAACAACAATAATAACAATAATAATAACAACGTTTGTGATAATAAAATAACGTGTGTGCATTGCATGTGCACGTGCATGGTAATAAAAATATAATAATAATGCACGTGCATGTGCATGTGAATTTTCAAGAGATAATGATAATAAAAATAATAATAACTGTAATAATAAGTTACTGTTGTTTGAAAAAACTACAGACATGACAAAAGTGCTAGAAATGGTGTCTCGAAAAAACTAAGAAATCACGGAGTCATTAAAAAGCCATAAATTCTTCTTCAGGTGTCCATTTCTGCACCGTGAATAGTCAAACTAAATCTCATGGAACGAACTATGATAAAAACAGGTGCCGTAGGCCGAACAGACACACAGATCAGAAGTTATGACCATTTTAAGAAAACGTTGATAGGGATCCGGACATGGAAATGCGGTTTTAGAGGCATTATGATGGGTTTTTGAGACTTCAGGGTCCCAAAAATGTATTTAAATTTTTTCAAGTTATCCTTCTGCATAGATCTCTTCGTTTTCTTCGATTTGATATGTGGTAGAGCTCAAACGGACAATCGGGGTGAATGTTATGGGCGTTTGAAGTTGGACTTTTTTTTGGAGTGGTAAAACTAATATATCTTCGGTTTCTTTGATCTTCTCATTGTTTTGATTACACATAGTCCTCACCTGTCTCATGAGATTAGATTTTACTAGTCACAGTGCTGAAATGGACACCTGAAGGAGAAGTTATGCCTATTTTAGTGAGTTGCGGGTTTCTAAGATTTTAATGTGCAAGGTGGGTTGCTCAATTTAAAACGACAATAACTTCTTCTATTTGTGTTAATTTTGGATCTAACACATTTCAAATAGAATATTGTTAAAAGATACACACTCTGGTAACCACTAGAACCCTTTCTAACAATCTTCAACCCCCCAAAAAACCCAAAATCCCTTTGGATGGTCAAAAAATTGGCTTCGGGTGTTCGTTTAGTAATAAATTCTTCAATGGGTGTCCGTTATGCCTCTACCACATATCAAATCGAAGCTTGAGACTAGATCTACACTACTATAACCACTAAAGCACCTTCTCACTTCCTTGATGGCCCAAAAATATACATAAACTCTCCAAAAGACTATAACTTCTACTCCGGAAGCCCGTTTTTCCTCTACCATATATCAAATCGAAGCTTTCGGCTAGATCTACACATCTCTAACCAATAGAAAAACCTTATCACATTCTTAGAGAACAAAAATGTCCTTATGTCCACCAAATGACCATAACATATGCTTAGGGTGTCCGTTACACCTCTACCACATATCAAAATGAAGCTTGAGACTATCTATACACATCTAGGACAACCAAGAAAAACTAAATAACCCTAACAAACAATGAATAACCCCCTAAGAACTAAAAACCATTAAAAACAACGTGAAACCCTAACAAACCATAAAAAACCCTAACAAACACTAACAAATCCTAAAAAACCCCAAAAAAACCCAAAAAAACCCTAAAAAACCCTAACAAGCACTAACAAGCCCAAGAAGTACTTAGAAACTACAATAAACCCAAAAACCTGAAGAAAACCTAAAAACCCTAACAACCCCCTACGAAACTATAAGAAACCCTAAAAACCCTAAAAAACGTAAGAAAACCTATGAAACACAAACACACCCTTAGAAACCCAAAAACACCCTTAGAAACCCTAGAACACCCTTAGAAACCCCAACGCACCCATAGAAACCCTAACACAACCTCAAAAAACCTTAGTAACCATAGCACACCATTAGAAACCCAAACGTGCCCATATAAACCCTAACCCACCCTTAGAAACCCTAACACACCCTTAGAAACCCTAATAAACCCTCAGACACCCCAAATCACTCTAATAAGAACTAATAAAACCTAAAAAACCATACCAACCAATAATTAACCATAATAAACCCTAATAAACCCTAAAGCCCACTACTAAACCCAAATAAACACTAATAAACCCTAAAAACCCTCTTAGACCCCAATAAAAACTACAAAATACCTAAAACCCAAATATATTAGAAACACTCTATTAAACCATTCAAAATGCTAATATTCACAAAAAACCCTAACAAACCCAGCAAAACCAGAAAAAACCATAAAAAACCATAAAAACGAAAAAAAAACCCCCAAAAAACCCAAAAAACCCAAAAAACCCTAAAAAATCCTTAAAACCCTAAAAAGCACAAAAATACCCTAAAACCCCTAAAAACCTAAAAAAACCCAAAAACAAACCTAAAAACCCAAAAAAACCTTAAAAAACCTTAAAAAACCTAAAAACCACTAAAAACGCTAAAACCCCTAAAAATCCTAAAAGTGCCTAACAAAACCCTAACCAACCCTATGAAACCCTTAAAACCCTAAAATACCCTTTCAAACCCTAAAAACCTTAAATGAAACACTAATACAACCTAAAGAACCATAAAAACCATAAAACACTAAAGACCCCTAAAAACCACTAAAGTCACTAACAACGCTACAAAAACACTATCAATTGCTACAAAAACCTGAAAAATTCTTCAAAACTCACAGAACACAACAAAACTCCAAAAAATTCTAAAATAACCCTAATAAAGCATAAAAAAACCAAACACACCCATAAAACCCAAAAAACGCATAAAACCCCAAACAACTCAAACAAACTGTAACAAAACCTAAAAACCCTAACAAAACCAAACAAACCCTAAAAACCATTAATAACCCCTTAGAACCACTAATAAACCTTAATAACCCATAAAACCCACTATTAAACCAAAAAACCCCTAATAAACTCTAATAAATTGTAATGACCTGTCATAAACCCTAACAAACTCTACTAGACCCAAATGGACGCTACAAAATCCCTAAAACCCCTAATATACAATAAAACCACTATTAAAACATAATAAACCCTAATAATCACTAAAACCCCTAATAAACCTGACAAAACTCTACACAATTCTCTAAATAATAGCCTCCAAACCATACAACCCACTAACAATCCCTTAAAAAACCTAGTAACCCCAAAATAAATTGTAACAAACCCTAACAACCCCAAATAAATCATAACAAATCCTAACAAGGCCAAATAAATTGTAACAAACTGAAACAAACCATTTCAAACCCCTAATAAACCCCAATAAACCCTAAGAAATCATAATAAACCCTAATAAATCGTAACAAACCCAAATACACGTTACTAAACCCTAATAAAAAATAAACCCTGATAAACCCTAATAAATCCTAAATTACCCAAAAAAAGGTTGATAAACCCTACAAAAAGCTATTAATGCCTGCAAAAGCCCAATAAAACCCTAATATACAATAAAAAATGCGAATAAACTGTAACAAATCCTAAAGAACACTAATAAACCCTAAAGAAATCTAATAAAACCTAAAGAACCATATTAAACTCTAAAGAACACTAAAAAACCCCAAAGAACCCATAAAACGCTAAAACACACATATAAACCCTAAAAACTGCTAAAATACCCAAACAAACCCTAAAACAAACTAAAAACCCTAACAACCCCTATCAATCCCAAAAAATCAAACAAACCCATAACCCCCCCAAAAAAAATTAAAAAGCCATCATATACCATAAAAAGCCATAAACACCCGTTAATAACCCTTAAAACCCTAAAAAACACTACAAACCATAAAAAACCATTAAAACCCCAAAAGGCTTCAAATAGATACATAAACCCTAAAAACGTTACATAAACCGTAAAAAATGCAAAAATTACCCTAAAAAGCAACATAAACCAAAAAATGCATCATAAACCCAAAAAACGCTACATAAACCCTAAAAAGCACAACATAAACCCCCAAAAATGCAACATAAACATTAAAAAACACTACCTAAAACCTAAAAACACTCCATAAACCCTAAAAAAATTACATAATCCCTAAAAAATGCAACATAAATGCTCCATCACCCCTAAAAACGCTACATAAACCCAGAAAACACCACATAAACCCTAAAAAATGCTACATAAAACCTAAACCCTAAACACACTACATTAACCCTAAAAACATTACATAAACCCTAAAAATGATACATAAAATCTAAAACCGCTAACTAAACCCAAAAAATGAAACAGAAACACTAAGAATGCTATATAAACACTAAAAATGCTACATAAACTCTAACAACGCTACACTAACCCTAAAAAATGCGACAAAAACCCTAAAGACGCTTCAAAACCCTAAAAAATATTAAACCCTAATATACCATAATATAAAAAATAAACCCTAATAAACCCATAATAGACTCTAATAATCCCTAAAAACACCTTATAATCCCTAAAATCCTATGAAAATGTACTCAACCCTTATAAAACCCCAAAAATACCTAATAAACCCTAATAAATGATAATGAAACCTAATAAACCCTAAAAACACGTTAAGAAAACCTAAAAAACCCTAACCAACCCTAATAGACACTAATAAACACTAATAAACCCTAATGAACCCCAAATAAACCAAAAAAATCCATAATTAATCATAAATAACGCCAAATAAACACTACTCTACCCTAACAAACCTTAATACACCATAATAACCTCTAATAAAACCATACAAAACCTTAATAAATAAAAAAAGGCTAGTATACCTTAAAAACCCTAGAAACCCTAATAAACTCTAATATAACCTAATAAACCCTAAAAATGCTCCCAAACAATAAAAAAATTATCACAAACAATAAAAATGCACTATATTACCTAAAAAGACCTAAAACACTAATATAACCTAAAAAAGATGAAAAACACTAATATACCATAAAAATCCCTTGAAACCCTAATAAACCATAATAAACTCTAATATAACCAAAGAAACCCAAAAATGCTAAAAAAAACAAAATTCTCACAAACAATAAAAACACGCTATATTATCTAAAAAGACCTAACAAACACTAATATAACCTAATGAAACAAAAAAACTAATAAACCCCTAACAAACCCCTAATAAATCCAAAAAATCCCTAATAAACCCTAATAAAAATGAATAAACCCTAATAAAACCCTAAAAATACCTTCCAAACCCTAATAAACCTTGACACACCATAACAACCCCTAACAGAACCCAACAAAACCCCAATAAAAAAGCAAAAAATCCATTAAAAAACCCTAGAAACCCTAATAACCCATAAAAGATTGATATAAAAGCTAATAAACCATTAAAAATGCTCAGAAACACTAAAAACATGCTAATAAAACCTAAAAAGTCATAACAACCCCTCATATATATTAACAAAAACTAAAAAACACTCATATACCCTAATAAAAACACTAACAAACACTAGTAAATCCTAAAAGTCCCTAACAAACCCTAATAAACCATACTCAACCCTAATAAACCCTAATAAAACCTTAAAGATATCAAATCAACCCAAATAAAACCATAAATATACCAAATCAACCCTAATAAACTTTAACACGCCATAATAGACCATAATAAACCCCACTAAACCCTAAAAACACAAATATATGAGTAAAAAGCCCTAAAACCCCTTATAAATGCTAATAAAACCTAACAATCTTAAAATCGCTAATAAACCCAAATAAACACTACTAAACACAAAAAAAACCCTAATATAACCTATTAAAAATTAATAAACCATAATAAACGATAATAAATCCTAAACATACCCAAATATACCATAATATACCATAATATACCCAAATAATCTCAACTCAATCCTAAAAAAACCCTAAAATACCTAATAAACCCTAATGAACCTTGACACACCATAATAAACACTAATAAAATCCTAATAACCTCCACCAATCACTAAAAAACACTAATAGACCATTAAAAACCCTAAAACCCTAACAAACCACAATAAATGTTAATAACACCTAAAAATCCTAAAAAATGACAGTAAACCATAAATATAACACTAATAATAATAGTATTAATAATGCACGCGCATGTGCATATTCATGTACATCGTTTAAATAATAAATCATAACGCACGTGCACGTACATATGCATGCGCATTTTCATGTGAATGATAATAAATAATAAATAATAAATTATAATGGATTTGAATTTCATGTGTATGTGCATGTGAATGTGACTGATAATAAATAATAACGCACATCCAAGTGCATGTTCATGTTCATGTCCATGGTAATAAACAATAAATAATAACAAAGTACACATGAATGTGCATTTTCATGTGAATGATAATAAATAATAAATTATAACACATGTGATAATAGAATAACGCAAGTGCATTGTGTGTGAACATGCATGAGAATAAATAATAATAACACATGTGATAATATAATAATGCAAGTGCATTGCATTTTCATGTGAATGGTAATAAATAATATATAATAATGCATGTGTATGTGCATTTACATGTAATGATAATGATAATTACACATTAACATGCATGGTATTAAATAATAAATAACAACTCACGTGCATGTGCATTTTTATTTGATGATTCAAACAACAAAAACAAGAATAATAACAATAATAATAATAATAATAATAATAAAAGAATAATGCAATTGCATTGCATGTGCACGTGCATAGTAGTAAATAATAAATCAATAATAGTAAATAAGAAGGCACATGCATGTGCATGTGCATTTACAATTGATAATAATATTAATAATACTGATTTTAATAATAATAACGCATGCACGTGCATGGTAATAAGTAATAAATAACAACGCACATGCATGTGGATTTTCATGTGATAATGATAATAATAATGATAATGATAATAATAATAATAATAATAATAACTGTGATATTAATAATAATAATAATAAATAATTAAACTGCATTTCATATGCACGTGCATGTTAATAAATAATAAATAATAATGCACATGCATCTGCATTTGCATGTGATGATAATAATAGTAACAGCAGTAGTACTAGTAGTGATAATAGTAGTAGTACCAATGCTTGTGATAATAGAATATTGCATGTGCATTACGTGTGCACGTGCATGGTAATAAATAATAACGCTCGTGAATTTCATTTGCATGTGATGATGATAATGGTGATGATGATGATGATAATAATAATAATATTATTATTAATATTAACAATGCATGTGATAATAGAATATCGCATGTGAATTGAATGTGCGTGTTTATGTATTTTAATGTGCATTTGAAAGTGCATTTGCATGTGATTATAACAACAATGATAACAACGACAACAACAATAAAAACCGCAATAATAACGTATGTGATAATAAATAACGTGTGTGCATTGCATGTGCACAAGCATGGTTATAAAAAATAAATAATAATGCATGTTCATGTGCATGTGCATGTGCATGAGACGATGATAATTATAATAATAATAGTAATGATAAAAAAAATAAAAAAACTCATGTTATAATAGAATAACGCACGTGCATTGCATGTGCACTGCATTGTAATAAATAATAACTAATAGGGCACGCGATGATAATAATAACAATAATATTAATATTAATAATAACAGCACATGTGATAATAGAAATATGCACATGTATTGAATGTGTTCGTGTATGGTAATAAAAAATAACACACGTGCATTTGAATTTGTATTTGATGATAATAACAATAATAACAATAATAGTAATAATAACAATAACAATACAGATGCACGTGATAATAGAATAATGTAGGTGCCTTGCGTGTGCGCGTGCATGGTAATAAATAATAACGGATGTGCATGTGCATTTGCATGTGATGATCATAATAATAATTACAATAATAATAATAATAACAATAATAACATATGCACGTTCATGGAAATAAATAATATATAATAAATAATAAATAATTATTCATGTGCATCAGCATTTGTATGTGAGGATAATAATATTAATAATAATAGTAATAATAATAATGATAATTATAATAATTATAATTATAATAATGATAATGATAACAATGATAATGATAATAATTATAACAATAATGTGTGTGATAATAGAATAACACACATCCTAACAAACCCTAAGAAAACCTAACAACCACTAATAACCCCTAACAATCACTAATAAACCCAAATAACACCTGAAACCCACTATTAAACCCTAAAACCCTAATAAACAAGAATAAATCATAATAACATATAATAAATCCTAAAAAACCCTATTAAACTATAATAAACCCTAAATAATCCCAAAAACCCCTAATATACAATAAAAATCTCTATTGAACCATAAGAAATCTGAATAATCACTAAAAAAGCAGTCAAATAATAGCCTACAAAACCCTACAACATGATAATAAACCCTAACAAACCCTAATAACCCCATAATAATTCGTAACATAACCTAACAACCCCAATTAAATCGTAACAAATCCTAACAATTCCAAATAAATCGTAACAAAGTGAAACAAACCATAAAAAACCCCTAATAAATAGCAATAAACCCTAAAAATCATAATAAACCCTAATAAATCGTAATAAACCCAAATACACATTTAGAAACCCTAATAAATAAAATAAACCCTAAAAAACTCTAATAAATCCTAAATACCCCTAAAAAGGTTGATAAACCCTAAAAATAGCTATTAATGCCTACAAAAGCCAAATAAAACCCTAATATACAATAAAAAATGCTAATAAACCGTAACAAATCCTAAAGAACACTAATAAACCCTAAAGAACCCTAATAAGCCCTAAAGAACCATAATAAACTCTAAAGAACACTAAAAAATCCCAAAGAACACTAAAAAATCCTAAAGAACCCAAAAAACACTAAAACACATTACATAAAGCCTAAAAACCGCTACAATACCCAAAGAATCCCTAAAACACACTAAAAATGCTAAAAACAACTATCAATCCCAAAAAAACAAATACAACTTAAAACCCCCCAAAAAACCATTGAAAACCCATCAAATACCATAAAAACCATAAAAAATCCTTAACAACCCTTAAAAACCCAAAAAATCACTACAAACCATAAACAACCATTAAAACCCTAAAAAAGGCAACAAATAGATACATAAAGTCAAAAAAAACGTTACATAAACCCTAATAATGCAACATAAACCCAAACAACACAACATAAACCCAAAAAATGCAACATAAACCAAAAAAACGCTACACAAACCCAAAAAGCACTACATAAACCCTAGAAACATAACATAAACCCTAAACAATGCAACATAAACATTAACAAACACTACATAAAACCTAAAAACACAAGATAAACCCAAAAAACACTACATGAACCCTAATAACTTTATATAAATCCTAAAAAATGCAACATAAATGCCACATCACCCCTAAAAATGCTACATAATCCCAGAAAACGAAACTAAACCCTAAAAACTGCTACATAAAACCTAAAACCTAAACACACTACATAAAACCTAATGTCACGACCCGCCTTCACCAAAAGGAGGGAAGGGTCATCTAATTGTCAGGACCTTCCTTCTTTATGTAGAAGGAGAGATAATGACCCTCGAAACCCACCTTCAATAGGTCCTGGAGTGACGACCAGCACCAAGGGTATAGAATCAGACACTAAAATGGAAGGCATTACCCATTTTCTTTTAATAGGATCGGGAGATAAGATAGTAAATCCCACAACACCACAACTGAAAGTGCAAATTCAACTAAAAATAAACCATTCCCATATGCATGTTCAAAGGTAAAAGATAAAAGTCACAAAACTCCAAAGGTAAAAAGATACCAAGAGAAAGGGAAACAACAAAAGCAACTACCCCAAAGGTCCAAGCTAGTACAGTCCTGTACGATCCCTGAAGTCCTCCTGGAAACCTAAAAGAAGTTTTACATACGTAGGGTGAGCATACAAGTATACTCAATAGGGAAAAACCTAAAGCTCTCGTGCACAAGTGGGGAGATGTACTAAAGTCCCATGAGAAGCAGACAACCAAACACTATCAAAGAGTCTATCCATCCCACTCACAGGCCACGCTCACCAAATAACGCAAGCAATAAGGTAATAGTAAAGCAAAAAATCATATTTGGGTACCCCACGCCACCTTCCCACTGGTTATTGAAGACATCCTATGCATCAGACCAATCCCTCCATTCTCATCGCAGTCCCACTGCCATACCCCGCCAGTGCACACTTGGGCCACAACCACACATCCAGCCCGCAAACACCTAGTCCACAACCACTATCCCACCCACAGACACCTGGGCCACAACTATCACACGTAACCATGCGTGCAAACACCTAGGCAAGAACAACCACTTCCACGCCTGAAGACACATGGACTAGAAGATCTACTGCCACACCCGAAGACACCTGGGCCTCATCCCGAAGATACTTGGGAAACCACCGGCCCATAAACACTTGGGCCAACCACCCCACTACTATGCCCGAAGATTCTTGGGCTAATAATGGACTTCAGGCCATCACATCCTTCCCATAGAGAATTGGTCTATTCGAGAAAGGGAGCAGAAAAGGAGCCAATAACCAGCCACTCATAGGAGTGTTGGGAAAAACAGAATCCCCCATGAAATTGGGGTGTTTGGCACTAAGTTCTCAACATGGGTGGTGTGCGAATAAGAAACAGAAAAACTACAAGTATATGTATAGGTATCAAGAACTCAACCAATCAATGTTTTTCTTCAACCAACCTAAAGAATACTATCCTTACTATTCCTTCATAAGAGCAGAGAACAACACCCATGCCCAAGTCACAACTCACACCAAACCAAATCCCAATTTGTCCCATCCTTGTTTCCATGTTCATTAATAATTTTTAAATATGTTTCTGCACCTACTTGGGAAACTAGTAAGAATAAGCACAAACCAAGGAAAGAGTACACCCAACATCAATTAAAACATTCACACTCGGTTCTCTTGTAAGACACATCAAGTGAGACCACCCCAATTCGTGATACAAACAGAGGATCCCATCCCCACCCACATCACCCATAAATATAAGACCCTATCCAAGAAAACCATATGGTCACTCGTACTCGGCCCGTGGGGGGAATCAACCAAACCAATACTACTAACACAAGGAAGACTCAACGGGTATTTTTAGATTTAAAAGATTTAACACACTCCATGATTTCAATTCCAGTGGGCTTAAACCAAGGTTATCATGTAAAAGGAGTTGATCCTGGTGCTTCCAATTTATTTAGACGAATATATGTAATTAACCAATTTCCATTACACACCAAAAGGTTTACTACCAAAATACAATCCATTTAAACATCACAAGAGGTAAGGGTTATTAGTGAACTGCGAAAGACCGCCAACGACCATGATTTTCAGTAGACATAATCCCGCACAATTCAGAAATCATTAATCATGAAAGAGGAGAAAAACAAAGTAGCAGCATCGATCACACCCCTCCCCTTCATTCTTTAGAATCTATTTATTATCTTCATTAAATTGTGGTTCATCCTATTCTACACAAGCAGTAGCGTACCCACCCCGCAAGATACACATAAAGAAGAGATGAAGGTGAAACCCCTACCTGACTGATCTAGGATCGACGTTAAGTCCCCGCGTGGGTATTAGGAGCTCCACGGAACACGATCAAGGAAGACTTCACCGGGTTACAACTCGTCGGGAGGAAGGGTACTCTGACAGTATGTGATCGAGAAAAAGAAACTTAGGGAGAAGCATTTAGGTTATAAGGGATGATAAGGGGTGAGATACAGAACACCTCAGATGGTTAAGATACGGAGAGAAAACTCAAAACCGCGTAAGGAACGGGGATCTTGGGTTGACCACGCGGCTAGGACACCCCACACGTCATTAAAAGATCCCCACCCTTCTGGGAGGTTAAAATAGACGCACACCTCATAACACATTTAAAGGCATGAAAAAAACGCATGGATTTTCATTTAAATAGGGTATCTTACAAAACATGTAATTTAAAATACCATTAATGGGCTTTAAGGGGGTCAAAACAGGGTTTAAAACCATTTTTCGCAAGAGGTGCTACTGGAAAAACCCGTAGGGGTCACCAGTAGGCTAGGCCTACCAGTTAGCCGAGGCTACGGGTAGGCTGAGCTACCGGTAGGCAGCGGCTACCGGTAGGCCAAGCTACCGGTAGGCTGTGGCTACCGGTAGTCCAAGTTACCGGTCGTCCTGCTACCGGTAGGCTAAGGCTGCTGGTAGGCCTGCTACCAGTAGGCTCAGACTACCCAGAACACCCAACATCAGATTTTCACCAAGTAATGGACCCCAAAACCCTAGGCCATTACATCAGATACTTCTCAAACTATTGTCGTCCTCGAGAATATAAGAACAAACCAAAAAGGAGAAGAGTGGGGTCTGAAAAACCACACTCTTAAGATACTTCTCAGGGAAAAACCCCTGAGTTGTTTGAAAGATGGAATCGAACCCTCCCCCCTACATCCAGGAATACTCTCAGAAGAGATATCAATAACAACATTCACAACAAGAACAAGGATTTACACTGCCCAACACCTGAGTTAGGGAGTCCCTTCCTGCATGTTATGATATTATCATCTTTGGGCGGCACTGACTCGCCCGCACGGGTTTAATCGCATCCGCATTAATGCGTCCTGATTAGAAGTCAGTTTTTCCCATCGTCACACATCCGGACACACACAAAGGGAACATAGAACAGGTGGAGGCTCTTTGCTGCAGCGGCATTATCCGTTAGGCAGCTTCGCGGTCTCCTCTTGTTGAGAGGAACTATGGGATTCTGCGGCTGTTGCTTCGGATCTGTTGGTGTAAGACCGAATCGTCATTAGCATACTCTTCGGAGCGCTTCGGGTTCTGTTCGGCAGCTTGTTGTTGTCCTATGGTGAGTTTCTCTGTGATTGAAGGTCATGCTCATGCGTCGGCGGTTTGGTGTTCCGTCTCTTCTCTGGTGAGTGAGTTAGGGTTTTTCTGTGCCTGATGCGGCTGGTGTGCTCGGTGGCGGCAGGATTTGATGATTTCCTGTTCAGTGTGATTTTGGGGTGTTTTTTTCTTCTTCTTTTCTTGTTCCTTGTCGGGGTTTCGAGCCGCAGTTATTTTCTGTTCATGAGTCTTCATAATCATGGGTTGAATCTATTCCTCAATGTTTCGAAAATGATGTTTTTGTGTTCGCGGATGGTTTTTGACTGTGGTGATGGTTTTCTGCGATTGTTGCTGATGTTATCTGTCTTGCGCCATTGATGCGTTTCCATATCAGTGAATGGTTTGAAATCCGGAGATATCGATGGATGATGAAGGTCTGTGAAGACAGTGGCAGGTCCGGCTGGTCTCGTCGACGACCTGGCTGGAGGTGGCATTGGGATTTGCGACGACTCGCATCTTGAGTTCGATGCGGATAGGAATGAAGATGTGTCTGCCGATGTGACGCAGCAATCGAGTGTTTTTGGCTTCGAGGTCAGCACGTGAGGTCTTAGGTCACGTGACGGGGCTCGTGGATCAAGGTGATTAATGCGGTGGAGATAAATTTTGAATTTTGAATTTGAAACCTGAATGTTTATGTTTAAATTTTGATGGTCTATTTGGTTATCGGTTCTCCTTAAACCGGCTTTGATAAATACAAAAAAATGATTTTCTTCTATATTGAAGCACAAGGTGAAACTTCTTAACAAAACTCATAACAAAACAATAAGTCAAAATATCTCTGGGTACTGAATGCGCAACTAGGCCTCCCTCTCCCATGTTCTCTCTTCTAGGCCACCATGCCTCCACAACACACGAACCAAGGGGATGGTTCGTCAACGAAACACTTTCTCATTACGATCCTCGATCTTGATCGATCGTTCTATGAATGTCGCATCCTCTTCCACATCTAACTCTCCCCAATCGATGATGTGGGAGTCGTCGTGTAGATATCAATGAAGCTGGGAGACATGAAAGACGTTGTGAACTTTCTCCAACTGAGGTGGCAGTGCTAGATGATATTCCACCTCACCAACTCATCCCAACACCTCGAAAGGTCCGATGAACCTAGGGGAGAGCTTAATCCCCTTCCCAAACCTTCTCTTCCCACGTCGAGGAGAAACCTTCATGAACACATGATTCCCAACCTCGATCTCCAAGGGCCTCCTCCTACGATCAGTATAAGACTTCTGCTGGTCCTAGGTTGCCTTCATCCTTTCACGCACGAGCTGAACCTTCTCTGTCGTGCCCTGCAGCACCTACAGGCCAAGGATGCCCGCCTCTCCAGCATTGGTCCAGCACACAGGCGAGCGGCATGTCCTCGCATACATGGCTTCGAACAGAGCCATACAAATGGTAGAGTGATAGCTATTATTGTAGAAAAACTCTACCAGAGGCAAGTGTCGTACCCACGATCCTCCTGAGTCCAGAACACATGCCCGCAGTGTAGAGACCCGAAGCATGATGTACATGGACATTACATTACTTTTTGCATAATACTTAATACATAACAAAAACAGACACACAAGGACCATAATAGTTTAGTGTCTTTGGAAACTCAGAATATAAACTTCTAATCATGTTTAAATATCTTCAACAACTCCCATAACGATCTTCCCCTTTTTGTTTCCTTACCTAAAACCTTTCTTTATATCCTGGGGCAAATAAAACATATAAAGGGTGAGCTCAAATGCTCAGTAAGGGTAAGCAAGGATAAAATAAAACAAATCATATACATTTGAACTTAAAAACATGAACATAATGTTTAAATATCAAAAGCTTGAGCAGTGACATAAAACATGGAAGTACGTAAGGCATAGATCATAAAGAAACATTAAGCATGATAAAATAGCATGGGAGTAAAACATGTAATTTTGGAAACCATTAAGCACATGTTATGATTTCTATAGTAGCCAAGACATTGATGCCAAGACCATCTTAGTGGACAAGGTCCATTTCTGAATCGATTTCACTCCTCGTTCCAGTCTTGTATTACTGAACCGGTTTAACTTTTCGTTCCAGCCATGTCTATCTCATGAGATATAAATCTTTACCCAATGCATTTGAGGGATATATAGGTCCCACCCATCTCATAGTGAAATCATTCATACTTGTGCCACAAAATAAACATACATCATTCATAATAACCCAACGAATAAAATGGGTTTCATAAACATCATACCATCATCACATAATCCATATAAAAGAAATGGATATCATTTCATAATAAGAAATGTGAAACCATGTAAACCATAGAGACATGATACTTGAAACATACACATATGAAATAATGTCATCTTAGATGAAAAATGGATTTGATAAAACACTTGAAATGAATTCTTGAGGAAAATATCCTTTCTTCTTCAAAATCATTTCCTTTTCACAAAATGTCATCCAATTTTAAAAGAAAAGGATTTTTTTGAAAATATTCATGAAATATTTTGGAGGAAGCTTCATTAAAATAATTCTTTATAAAACCCTAAAAATCCGTTCATGCCGTATAAGGTAAAAAAACATTCTTCTCATACTTTTTCCGGAAAAGTCAAAAAAGTACCTCGTAACGTAAACAAAAGAAAGATTCCTTACATACCATGTAGTAAAAGTCAAAAATTTGTAAAAAGGACTTTAAACATACATGAAAAAACTTTTAAAAAAAATGGTCATGGATGATAAAAATAACCCCAGTAAATACTTACGAATGAGCAATCTCGGATTAAAATGAGATTTGAAAAATTATCCCTTACCTTAGGTCTGATATGCTTCGTATGGATCCGAACCTCCTGTATAATGATTTAAATAATGTCATTAAATTATTAAATAATCATATTCATTTTTATGATATCATATATGTTTCACTTATGACTTTATATTACCCGTTCTTTTGTAAATTCCATGTTAAAGCAGCGTTTTGTGTTAAATTATTTCATTTATCATATGTGTTTCGACTTGTCGTTCTTGATATTATTACTCATATCATTATTTACATAATTCCAGAATGTAAAAAATGATTTATATATAATATATATTCATCATATACATATATATTATAGATCAATAAAAGGAATGAAATACACCGTTCATGGAGATGGTAGGTTATATGTACGCATGAACGCTGTTTTCGTTTCCGTATTGAGTATAATGGAATTAAGTAGATGAAATGCATATATATATAAATAAATCCAGTAGCTTTATAATGTCATATATTTAATTATTATTACTTACATATACTTTATAATCATTCATTAATTGTTAACATGGATAATGAATCTCATCGCGTCGTGGAGACGGTAGTCCGTACGTACGCACGAGCGATGATATCATTTCCATAATTATTGAATTTAATTGGAGTGGATGATACAATATATCAGAATCAGTATGGTGTTATAATAACTATGTATTGTTATTCTTTACACCATTATACCCATCCAAGTAAGGTGGTATTGGAAAAATAGATTACACCACGGTGTGGAGACGGTATTCCGTACGTACGCACGCGCGGTGATTTCATTTTCTGTAGGATGGATAGAAGGTTAAATGGGGTTGTTTCATACTTATAATAACATATCAGTATATGAGTGATACTGATGTTAGTACTTCATAATGAAACAACTGAGTAAGAATAAGTGGAAGAAGAAATAAAGTTGTAAGAATCGGTAACGGACTTTACCTCTTCTTTGAAGAGCCTCTTTGAGACCTCCTCTTAGGGCACTAAAATTGGTCTTTGAAGAAGACCATGAACTCTAGGATGTTACTAGGGAAGTGGAGAAGAGAATTTGGCAGTGTTTTTCCGATATTGAAGGCTCAAAGTGGTGTGAGGAAGAGTGGGAGGAGGTGACCTTTTATAAGGGATGAGAGGGGCACCTTCGGAAAAACTAAAAATATTATTTAATTATAAAGACATATTCTGTTTTAAATAAATCAAAATTGATTTATTTCAAAGTTAAGGTGGGGATGGGTAGAAATAATCTCATCAAATAAAATTTTCTCAAGTTTTGGTTACTATTTTAACCTTATCATTTAGATTTAACTTTAAGTTAGATAATTTTACTTTTACCGTGTCTTTTTGTGTTCTTACACTATAAGGTTAATAAACATTCTATAACAAGACAAACGAACCCCAAGTTGTTTATTATTAATATATATAACCGTATCTCAGTAATTTGGAAGAACATTAGATTTTTAGGAATAAAATTACAATTAATAATATAATATTTTTTTAAAAACTATTTTATGTCAATTTTGACACTATTTAGTAATTGATTTTTGTGAAAATCATAACAGAATTATTAGTTCGAAAAAGGTTAATTAAATCAATACTAACATCTCATATTAACCTATAAAATTATTGGAATTCATAAAAAGTCTTAAATTACATTTATTTGGGTATTTATAACATCAATTATGTCAATATTTCATTAATAAGATAATTACTTCATGATCTTTGTGTCATAAATAAATTAACTTATATAATGTCTAAAAATTATAAATAAATTACCATTAGGTATTAAATTGTTTTATCTTTCTAATGAATATTTATAGTCGAATTTATCTTATGTATAACCCTATATTAAAAATGATTTACTTATTAAACTTTGATTTTACCTATTTTAACCCTTCTTTAAATAAATTAATATTAAATGTCCTAATCTAATACAAGTGGGCCTAAATGGTCATATATTATTCCTAAGGTTGTTTTTGGTCGAATTAAACTTATCCGATAGAATTAGGACATGTTTTAGGATAATAATAATATCATTTTTACCCTTAATTACCCTATTTACTTTTAACCGTGGTAAAAAAATGTAAAAAACTACTATTCACCAAAAATTATTTTCATCTCATTGAACCACATTTTACTTACTGACATCAATCGTGTCTCTTGGATTTTTGAAATTCCAATCACAAAATAGGTAAAATTAATTTTTATGTAAATTTGCAAATTCTCCTAGGAGGTGGGTAAAAGACGGTCAAAAGTTCAATAAAATTTTTATATATCTAAAATTATTATAAAATTACTCCAATGAATTAAATTTAAATTATATAGGTATTATGTATCAATGTTTACCTAAAATAAATTTAAATAAAATAAATAATTATTTAAATAAAAAGTCGGTTTTTAAATAGTAACCCAGTGTTTTCACTATTCATCAAAAATGGAATGTTTTCAGAAAAATACCAAAATTTCACCCTAGGCTAATTTCGATTCTCCGAATCCAAAAATGAAGTCCATTTTGAAAGATAAAATTTACAAAATTTCAAAAAGTGGTTATTACTATTCATAATGGCTAGTTTTAATAATATTTTAATTGCATATCGTTGTTCAGTGAAACTCGGTATTGCGTACAACACACGCTATCGAGGAAGGTCGCGATTGAGTGTAATGCAGACAAGCTAGGGTTGCGTGTTGTGAAAGACTCCTTTGTTGTAGCGTACAACACAAGACATCAGTAAAATTAAAAAGAATATTTTTCATAAAATCTCGGGGTATTGCATTCTACACCCCTTAAAATGAATTTCGCCCTCGAAATTCGTCGGGGTTATAAATGGTTTACTACTCAAAATTTTATTTAATAGAAACCCACATTGTAAAAAGGAATACCAAAACCAATCTTTAAAAACTAAAGTATGAAACATAACGGTTACCCAAATTAACTAATCACTGAGTTTCCACATAGGAGAATATTGGTGAAAGTATGGATATGGAAGAGAAACCTAACCATCATGTTCTGATGGAGAGTAGTAGAGAACATGGCTATGAAAAAGCCAACAATCACAAAGCCATAGATTTGTGCTGATCTAAGTTATCGTCTGATTCATCGGATATAAAGGAACTAGGACAACATTTTTGGTTATCAAGATCATTTCCCTAAAGTTGAAGAACTTGAATTAGAATAAATACTTACTTTATTTTGGTACAATGTCATTGTTGTTCGTGCTTTGAACAATTTCCACTTCATCTCTTAAAGAAATGAAGTTGAATTTGTTATTAGTGAAGTGTTAATAGATCATGTGATAGAATTATGGGTCATTCCATCTTTTTTAAACAAAAGGTTAGCAAAAGTTATCAAATATACATAAGTCCATCTATGGTGAGGTTAATCGTATACGATTCCAAAAATGAACATATACTTCATATATCACACCGCGTAATAAAATAAAACTTGTTTCTACTAACCAGGGACTTCTTGTAGGCCATTGGTAGGTGATAAAGGCCACTCGCACTTTGGATGTGGGTTCGATTCCCACAGCCTTGTCCGACGTGATGGGCTGTCGCCCATCCTGCAGGTTGTCCTTTTTCTAAAACTATATTACTATAACATCCAATCAATAATATAGAAAAAAGTTCTATCCTTAAACAATACTAACTTATGTCCAACACAATCCATTCCAATATTTAGGCTTATCTAAAATACTTCGGTCCAAGCTCATAGTATAAAGAAAATGATTACTTGAAATTTCACATAACAATCACGTGAATGCCATCATTTATCCCCTATATATCATAAGATATATCTTGTTGGTCAAATTACAAACATTTGAATACCTTAATCATGTATTCTCTTAAAGAATGAATACCCATTGAAACTTAGTGAAAACATGAATGCTGTTAAAAGATAACATTTTCCACATACCAAAATCCTCAAAATTCTATATACTCAAACCATGATATCACTTAGTCCTTATATCAATCATGAGTTCATGAATACAATCAGACATCTCATTATCTTCTTATCCCTTCATTATGCACAAATCATCTGCTTTCCAAAATATTTGAATCACTTTTCATGGTTACCGGTACCATTCAACATATAATTTCGAATACTTTAGGAAAAACAATAGTGTAACAATCCTTAGATGATTCTTTATTCCATAGTACCATACATTATTCATTATAAACATACAATCATTCCACTAACTTTTAAACCACTGACTGAGCTTCATCATTTATTTCATCTCATATTTCATTTGTAGTCTCTTCATCATCATCCACATAAATACTACTCATATGACCATGCTGATTCTCTTCATGAGATTTTCCCTTAGGGCATTGGTTTGCATAATTCCCATACATTCCACATTTAAAACATCTAATCATTATTGATGTCATAGCAATACCATTATCCTTTTCCATGGTGTTAACTGAACCTTTTCCTTTGCACTTATTGGCTTTGTGTCCTACTTTTCCACACCCAAAGCATCTTCCATATCCTTTGAAACAATCTCCCCGATGCCTCTTCCCACATGATTTACATGAGGGAAATTGAACTTTCTTTCCTCTATGATCATCATGAAACTCCATCTTTCTCTTATTATCTGAGTCGGGAAACTTACCAAAGTTGAGATTATTGATCATATTATGATATTTCTGATTAGGCATAATAACGATGTTTGGTCTTCCAGATCTCATTTCATTTGGTTTCTCATGAAGAATATCATTCCATTGTCCGCCATATCCTCCATTATCATATATATTCCAGTTTCCAGCCATTTTCTAAATCCCAAAAAGAATAGTGTGAGAGTCAAAAATCATGCTAGGGAAAACAACATAGTAAAGGGGGAGTACCCTCAATATCTAACATCTTAGGTTAAATTCTAAAATCGTTAACGTAGTTCTAGGACAATATCATATACGTATACTTATCCTTAGGGACATCCCTAGACATACCTTAGAAATATCTCTAGGGATATCACTAACGTTTTCGCATCCTAGTTTTCAAAGGTTGACTAAACCTTTCCTCTGATACCAACTGTAGAGACCCGAAGCTTGACGTACGTGGACATTACATTAATTTTGCGTAATACTTAATAGATAACAAAAATAGACACACAAGGACCGTAATAGTTTAGTGACTTTAGAAGCTTAGAATATAAACTTCTAATCATGTTGAAATATCTTCAACAACTCCCATAACGATCTTCCCCTTTTTGTTTCCTTACCTAAAACCTTTCTTTATATCCTGGGGAAAAGAAAACATATAAAGGGTGATCTCAAATGCTCAATAAGGGTAATCATGGATAAAATAAATCAAATCATATACATTTGAACTTAAAAACATGAACATAATGTTTAAACATCAAAATCTTGAGTAATGACATAAAACATGGAAGTACGTAAGGCATAGATCATAAAGAAACATTAAGAATGATAAAATAGCATGGGAGTAAAACATGTAATTGTGGAAACCATTAAGCACATTTTATGATTTCCATAGTAGCCAAGGCATCGATGCCAAGACCATCTTAGTGGACAAATTCCCTTTCTGAATCGAGTTCACTCCTCGTTCCAGTCCTGTATTATTGAACCGGTTTAACTTTCCATTCCAGGAATGTCTATCTCATGAGATATAAATCTTTACCCAATGCATTGGAGGGAGATATATGTCCCACCCATCTCATAGTGAAATCATTCTTACTTGTGCCACAAAATAAACATACATCATTCATAATAACCCAATGAATAAAATGAGTTTCATAAACATCATACCATCATCACATAATCCATATAAAATAAATAGATATCATTTCATAATAAGAAAAGTGAAACCATTTAAACCATAGAGACATGATACTTGAAACATACACATATGAAATAATGTCATCTTAGATTAAAAATGGTTTTGATAAAATACTTGAAATGAATTCTTGAGGAAAATATCCTTTCTTCTTCAAAATCATTTTCTTTTTTCACAAAATGTCATCCAATTTTAAAAGAAAAGGATTTTGTTGAAAATAGTCATGAAATATTTTGGAGGAATCTTCATGAAAATAAGTCTTTATAAAACTGTAAAAATCCGTTCGTGCCGTATAAGTTAAAAAAACATTCTTCACGTACTTTTGCCGGAAAAGTCAAAAAAGTACCTCGTAACCTAAAAAAAGAATGATTCCTTACATACCATGTAGTAAAAGTCAAAAATGCATAAAAAGGACTTTAAACATACAATAAAACACTTTTCTAAAACATGGACATGGATGATAAAAATAACCCCAGTAAATACTTATGAATGAGCAATCTCGGATAAAAATGAGATTTGCAAAATTATCCCTTACCTTAGGTCTAATATGCTTCGTATGGATACGAACCTACTGTATAATGATTTAAATAATGTCATTTACTTACGACATAATCATATTCATTGTTATGATATCATATATGTTTCACTTATGACTTTATATTACCCGTTCTTTTGTAAATTCCATGTTAAAGCAGCGTTTTGGGTAAAATAATTTCATTTATCGTATGTGTTTCGACTTGTCGTTCTGGATATTATTACTCATATCATGATTTAAATAATTAAATAATGTAAAAAATTATTTATATATAATATATATTCATAATATACATATATATTATAGATCGATAAAAGGAATGAAATACACCGTTCATGGAGACGGTAGGTCGTACGTATACATGAACGTTGTTTTCGTTTCCTTATAGAGTATAATGGAATTAAGTAGATGACATGCATATATATATACATAAATCAAGTAGCTTTATAATGTCATATATTTCATTATTATTGCTTATATATACATTATAATCATTTTTTAATGGTTAACATGGAGAATGAATCTCATCGCGTCGTGGAGACGGTAGTCTGTACGTACGCATGAGCGATTATATAATTTCCATAATTATTGAATTGAATTGGAGTGGATGATACAATATATCAGAATCAGTATGATGTTATAATAACTATGTATAGTTATTCTTTACATCATTATACCCATCCAAGTAAGGTGGTATTGGAAAAACAGATTACACCACGACGTGGAGACGGTATTCCGTACGTACGCACGCGCGATGATTTCGTTTTCCGTAGGATGGATAGAAGGTGAAATGGGTTTGTTTCATACTTATAATAACATATCAGTATATGAGTGATGCTGATGTTATTACTTCATAATGAAACAACTAAAGAAGAAGTGGAAGAAGAAATAAAGATGAAAGAATCAGTAATGGACTTTACCACTTCTTTGAAGTGCCTCTTTGAGTCCTCTTAGGGCACTAAAATTGGTCTTTGAAGAAGACCAGGACCTCTAGGATGTTTCTAGGGAATTGAAGAAGCGAATTTTTCAGGGTTTGGCTGAGCTTGAAGGCTCAATGTGGTTTTAGGAAGAGAGGGAGGAGGTTCCCTTTTATATGGGAGGAGAGGGGCACCTTTGGAAAAACTAAAAATATTATTTAATTATAAAGTCATATTCTATTTTAAATAGATCCAAATTGATTTATTTCAAATATAAGGTGGGGATGGGTCTTAATAATCTCATCCAATAATATTTTGACAAGTTTAGGTTACTATTTTAACCTTATCATTTAGATTTAACTTTAAGTTAGATAATTTTACTTTTACCGTGTCTTTTTGTGTTCTTAAACTATAAGGTTAATAAACTTACTATAACAAGCCACACGAACCCCAAGTTGTTTTTTATTAATATATATAACCTTATATAAGTCATTTTTCCGAACCTTAGATTTTTAGGAATAAAATAAAAATTAATAATATAATATTTGTTTTAAAAACTATTTTATGTCAATTTTGACCCTATTTAGTAATTGATTTTTGTGAAAATCATAACAGAATTATAAGTTAGAAAAAAGTTAATTTAGTCAATACTAACATGTCATATTAACCTATAAAATTATTGTAATTCATAAAAAGTCTCAAATTACATTTATTTGGGTATTTATAACATCAATTATGTCAATATTTCATTAATAAGATAATTACTGCATCATCTTTGTGTCATAAATAAATTAAATTATTTATTGCCTAAAAATTATAAATAAAATACCATTATGTAGGAAATATTTTTATCTTTCTAATGAATATTTATAGTCGAATTTATCTTATGTATAACCCTATATTAAAAATGATTTACTTATTAACCTTTGATTTTACCTATTTTAACCCTTCTTTAAACAAATTAATATTAAATGTCCTAATCTAATCCAAGTGGGCCTAAATGGTCATATTTTATTCCTAAGGTTGTTTTTTCTCGAATTACACTTATACAATAGAATTAGGACATGTGTTAGGGTAACAATAATATCATTTTTACCCTTAATTACCTTATTTACTTTTAACCGTGGTAAAAAAAAGTAAAAAGTTACTATTCACCAAAAATTATTTTCATCTCATTGAACCACATTTTACTTACTGACATCGACTGTGTCTCTCAGATTTTTAAAATTCCATTCACAAAAGCGGTAAAATTAAGTTTTATGTAAATTTGCAAATTCTCCTAGGAGGTGGGTAAAAGACGGTCAAAAGTTAAATAAAATTTTTATATATCTAAAATTATTATAAAATGACTCCAATGAATTACATTGAACTTATATAGGTATTATGTATCAATGATGACCTAAAATAGATTTAATTAAAATAAATAATTATTTAAATAAAAAGTCGGTTTTTAAATAGTAACCCAGTGTTTTCACTATTCATCAAAAATTGAAAGTTTTCAGAAAAATACCAAAATTTCACCCTATGCTAATTTCGATTCTCCGAATCCAAAAATGATTTCCATTTTGAAAGATAAAATTTAAAAAATTTCAAAAAGTGGTTATTACTATTCATAACGTCTAGTTTTTATAATATTTTAATTGCATATCGTTGTTCAGTGAAACTCGGTATTGCGTACAACACATGTTATCGAGGAAGGTCATGATTGTGTGTAATGCAGCCAAGTTAGGGTTGCGTGTTGTGTAAGACTCCTTTGTTGTAGCGTACAACACAAGACATCAATAAAATTACAAATAATATTTTTCATAAAATCTTGGGATATTACACGCAGAATATCCTCCAAGGTCTGGATGGTGCGCTCTATCTGTCCATCTGTCTGGGGATGGAAAGTAGTGCTAAGACGTAGCTGGGTTCCAATAGCATGCTGCAATCCTCTCCAGACTTGTGAGGTAAACCGTGCATCCCTATCCGAGACTATGGACCTCGGAACTCCATGAAACCGCACCACCTCATCCACGTACCTTCATGCTAAAGCATCTACTGCACCCAACTCCCTGATAGCCAGAAAGTGATCCGATTTCGTCAACCGGTCCACTAATACCCAAATGGCATCGTATCCCACTTGCACCTTGGGCAGTCCCGTGATGAAATCCATCGAGATGTCATCCCACTTCCACTCGGGGACATCTAGAGACTGCAACAGGCCGCCTGAAACACGGTGTTCAGCCTTCACCTGCTGACACACTAGGAACTTGGCCACAAACTCTGCCACTGCACGCTTTACTCTGGGCCACAAAAACTGTCTCTTCAGACCCTGGTACATCTTGGAAACTCTCGGGTGCACTGCTACGGGTGAGTTGTGGAACTCAAAAAGAACTTGGCCACACATTGCCTCTAGAACAAACAACTTTCCTTGGAAAAGCATCTGGTTCTGACTATCCTCCATCCACCCTTCCGGAGCATTACCCTGGTCAACTAGGTCATGCATCACTTCGCACTCTGGGTCTCCCCACTAAGACTCCTCCACTTGCCATAAAAGAGAATATCGTACTGTCATCTGATATAGGCAACCTCCACCACTATCCATCCTCACATCTAGGTGCAAGGAAACCAACTCCTCCATTGCCTTCCAGGCGTCTGCCGACTATCGGACTACATCCTTCTGCGACCTCCTTCTCAAAGAATCGGCCACTACATTCCCTTTTCCCGAAGTGTAGGAAATCTCAAAGTCGTAATCCTGGAGAAACTCCATCCACCATCGCTGCCATAAGTTTAGGTCCCGCTGGGAGAAGACATACCTCAGGCTTTTGTGATCCGTAAAGACCACAAAGCATTCTCCAATGTGGTAATGCTGCCATAAATTCAGTGAGAAAACAACCATTGTAAGTTCCAGATCATGGGTGGCATAATTACGCTCATGAGGGCGTAGCTTCCTAGACCCATAATAGATCATCCCTTGTCACTACATCAACACACATCTGAGGCATTGCCCTGAAGCATCATTGAACACCTCATATGCCGCCCCTTCTTCTGGTAGTCTCAGCACTGGGGCACTGACCAATTTCTCCTTCAGATAGCTGAAGGTTGCCTCGCACTGCTCACTCCACACGAAAACCTGATCCTTCTTGGTCAAGGCTGTCAAAGGGGCAGTGACTCTAGAGAATTTGGGTACGAACCTCCGATAGAAACCTACTAGCCCGAGGAAACTACAATCCTCTGCCACATTCTTGGGCATTGCCCAAGAAACAACAGTCTAAACCTTTGATGGGTCCACCGCTACCCCCTATTCGTACACTACGTGCCCAAGGAAGTGTACTTCTCACATCCAGAACATGAATTTCGACAACTTCCCATAGAGCTTGTGCTGTCGGAGGACCTCTAAAATCGTCCTCAGATTCTCCGTGTGGTCCTCCTCTGATCTTGAATAGATCAGGTTTTCATCGATGAACACGACTACAAATATATCTAGGTACTCTTGGAAGACAGAGTTCATAATCCCCATGAACACAGTCTGGGTGTTCGTAACACCGAAAGGCATGACTAAAAACTCGAAGTGCCCATATCTGCACCTGAAGGCTGTCTTTGGGATTTATCCCTCCTTCACCCTCAACTGGTGATTCCCATACCGCAGGTCGATCATCGAGAACCATCCTTCCCCCATTAGTTGGTCGAAAATATCGTCTATCCTCGGAAGTAGGTAGAGATTCTTGATAGTTACCTAATTCAGCTTCCTGTAGTCTATGCACAACCTGATACCACCATCTGCCTTCTTTTAGAACAAGACTGGGTCACCCCACGGTGATGCACTTGGTCGAACATAACCCCTCTTCATCAGATTGCCAATATGAATTCGCAGCTCCCGTAGCTCCGAAGGTTCCATCTGGTAAGGAGCCATTGAAATCGGATGAGCACTAGGTTTCAAGTATATCCCAAGCTCGATATCACGTCTAGGGGGTAGAGTCGTTACCTCCTCAGAAAATACATCCATAAACTCACTGAAGATCCCTGGTACCTCCACCATCTCAGCATCTATTGACTCTACTGATAGCTCGGCTAACAAGGAGAGGAGGGGTTCCTCTCACCTGGTGACCTTCTGACTAATCCGCTCGCCGATGAATGTAACATGCTAGATGCCCATGTCTGAAAACACAACCCTTTCTCGGAAGCAGTCGATGAAGTCACACACAGAGAACAACCAGTCGATGCCTTGGATGACATCGTATGGCTGTATCTACAATAGTAGGAGATCCCTGGATGACTGATGTGGCCCTATCATCAGTCTGCATCCTCGAAAAACATATAACAAGTCGATTTGACCTCCGATTGGTGTGCTCAGCACCAGGAGAACTAGAAGTCTCTCGGAATCTAGACCCAAAGCAGGTGCTAGACTGTGTGCAACGAAGGAGTGCGAAGCACTGGTATCGAACAAGGCGTAAGCAAGGGTACACATCAAACTGATCATACATGGAACTACCTCCGGTCCTGCTGGAACTTCTGCCTCCGCGGCATGCAACTGCCCATGCCCAGCTCCTCTGCCTCTCGGATGTCGGCCTCCTCCCCGACCATGCCCTGTTCGAGGACCCTATGGAGTGCCCTGAGGTCAGTCTCCCCCTACAACTCCTACCCTCGGAGGAACGGGAGCTTGCTACCCCTATTGCTGCTGGTGGAAGGGCCTATCTGGAAGCTACTGCTGGGGTGGGTGCTGGGCCTGTCCACCACCGCCGTACTGTACTCGGTCTGGGCACTGATTCCAGAGATGTCCATGGCTCCCAGAGACGAAGCACCTCGGTCCTTGGCCCAAAGTAAAAGGGCGAGGACCGAGGGATCGAAACTGGAACTGGTGCGGCCTGCTCCCTGCTGGTCGGAACCTAGAGGGTCCTGATGCTGGAGATCTGTTATTGAAGGCCTTCACCTTCGATGATCCCAACTAGATCCCCTCTCATGACACACCTCCTAGTGTGTGCATCCTTTCCACCACTTTAGCCTTCTTCTGGACCTCCATGTATGTCGGTAAGGTGAAGGGGGTTACAGCGTACTGGAGGGATGGTCGAAGCCCCACCTCTAAACGTCTCGCTCGGGACTCCTCATCTGGAAATAGGTCTAGAGCGAAGCGGAGGAGGTCTTGGAACATGATTCCAAGCTCCCTTATTGACATACTCCCCTGCTGGTGGAAGAGTAGCTTTTGTCTCTTCTCCGCCTTCATCCTAGAAGAGAGGAATTCCGCCCGGAACTCATTCTCAAAATCAGCCCATGCCACCTCAGCCTCTCTCCTCTCCCCCAGGTAGAGAATACACCACTGACGTGCTTCTCCTCGCATTTGGATATCGGTTAGAGGAACCCAGTACTCAGTCAGAGCCCGAATCAAGCCGAAATCTATCACCAGCTCCTCTAGCCAGCTCTCCGTCTTCATGTCAGAGGTGTTGCACTCATACTTCTCAAGGGTATGTCACTGGAATGCTCGATGCTTCTTATTCCACTAGTCATCTTCTTCTTCTCGGTCAGCCCTCTGCTGATCATCTAAATAGACCTCCAGGGCCTCGATTGCCCGCACCACCCGTGGTTGCCTCCTAGGTTCCATAGTTTCAAGGTAAACAGGGAATCCCTGAGCCCAAGTAGTGCAGAATATTGTTCTTAAAATTTTCTTAACTTCTTACTTATTTAAATCCCCAAAACACCCCTGAAACACGAGGAAAAAAGTCATTATGATGCATGTACCTTTACTAGGGTCTCTACCCTGCAATCAGCGTGGCCTTACTTGGTCGTTCAGTAGGTTCAGAGTCCTTACATCGGACCACAGGGGGCCCTAAAATCCCATGTCCTAACCGGTCTTCCCTAGCCAAATTCACACACCAAGGTCACCCAACACTGTTTCCCTACCATCCCATGCAATCGTCACTGTTCCTAACAAAAGACTCCATCCTATCTCTCAACCATATCCTTTGATTCCATTCTGTCATGACCCACCTTCACCAAAAGAAGGGAAGGGTGAGCAGATTGTCAGGCCGTTCCTTCTTTAAGTTGAAGGAGAGATAATAACCCCCGAAATCCGCCTTCAATAGGTCCCGAAGTGGCGACCAGCACCAAGGGTATATAATCACACACTAAAATGGGAGGAATTACCCTTTTTCTTTTAATAGGATCGAGAGATAAGATAGTAAATCCCACAACACCAAAACTGAAAATGCAAATACAGATGAAAACAAACCATTCTCATATGCATGTTCAATGGTAAAAGATACAAGTCACAAAATTCCAAAGGTAAAAAGATACCAAGAGAAAGGGAAACAATAACAGCAACTACCCCAAAGGTCAAAGCTAGTACAGTCCCGCACAATCCCTGAAGTCCTCCTGGAAACCTGAAAGCAGTTTTACATACGTAGGGTGAGCATTCAAGTATACTCAGTAGGGAAAAACCTAAAGCTCTCATGCACAAGTGGGGAGACATACTAAAGTCCTGTGAGAAGTAGAAAACCAAACACTATAAATGAGTCTATCCATCCCACTCACGGGCCACACTCACCAAATAAACCAAGCAGTAAGGTAATAGTAGAGCACAAAATAATATTTCAGTACCCCGCACCACTTTCCCACTGGTTATTGAATACATCCTACACATCAGACCAATCCCACCATTCTCATCACAGTCCCACTGCCATACCCTGCCCGCACACACCTAAGCCACAACCACACATCCTACAAGCAAACACCTGGGCCACAACTACTAACCCACCCACAGACACCTGGGCCACAACTATCATATGTAACCATGCCTGCAAACACCTAGGCCAGAACAACCACTGCCATGCCCGAAGACACATGGGCTAGAAGATCTACTACCATGCCCGAAGACACATGGGCCTCATCCCGAAGATACTTGGGAAACCGCCTGCCCGTAAAAACCTGTTCCAACCACCACACTACCCTTCCCGAAGATTCTTGGGCTAATAATGGACTTCAGGCCATCACATCCTGCCCGTAGAGTCTTGGGCTATTCGAGAAAGGGAGAAGAAAATGAGCTAATAACCAGCCACTCATAGGAGTGTTGGGAAAAACACCCTCCCCCATTAAATGGGGGTCTTCGGCACTAAGTTCACAACTTGGGTGGGGCATGAGTAAGAAACACAAAAACTACAAGTATATGTATAGGTATCAAGCACTCACCCAATATAGGTTTTTCTTCAACCAGCCTAAAGAATACTATCCTTACTATTCATTCATAAGATCAGAGAATAGCACCCATGCCCAAGTCACAACTCACACCAAACCAAATCCCCATTTGTCCCATCCTTGTTTCCATGTTCAGTAATAATGTTTAAATAAGTTTCTGCACCTACTTGGGAATGTAATAAGCATAAGAACAAGCCAAGGAAAGAGTACACCCAACAGTAATTAAAACATTCACACTAGGTTCTCTTGAAAGACAAATCAAGGGAGACCACCCCAATTCGTGATACAAATAGAGGATCCCATCCTCACACACATCACACAACAATCTAATCCCTTATCCAAGAAAAATATAGGGTCACCCGTACTCGGCCCATGGGGGAAACAACCAAACCAATACTACCAACACAAGGAAGACTCAACAGGTATTTTCAGATTTAAAAGATTTAACACACTCCATGATTTCAATTCCACTGGGCTTAAACTGAGGTTATCATGTAAAAGGAGTTGATCCTGGTGCTTCCAATTTATTTAGATGAATATATGTAATTAAAAAATTTTCTTTACACACCAAAAGGTTCCCAACCAATATACAAGGAATTTCAACATCACAAGAGGTAAGGGTTATTAGTGCATAGAGAAAGACCACCAACGACCATGATTTTTAGTAGGCGTAAGCCCGCTCAATTTAGAAATCATTAATCATTAAGGAGGAGAAAAACAGAGCAGCATCATCGATCACACCCCTCCCCTTCATTTTTTAGAATCCGTTTATTATCTTCATTAAAGTTTGGTTCATCCAATTCTACAAAAGCAGTAGCGTACCCACTCCGCAAGATACACAGAAATGAGAGAAGAAGGTGAAACCCCTACCTGACTGATCAAGGATCGACATTAAGTCCCCGCATGAGTAGCAGGAGCTCCACAGAACACGATCAAGGAAGACTTCGCCGGGTTACAACTCATCGGGAGGAAGGGTACTCTGACAGTAGGTGATCAAGAAAAAGAAACCTAGGGAGAAGAGTTTAGGTTATAAGGGCCGATAAGGGGTGATATATCGCACGCCTTGGATGATTAAGATATGGAGAGAAAACTCAAAACCGTGTAAGGAGCGGATATCGTGGGTTGACCACGCAGCTAGGACACCCCACACGTCATTAAAAGATCCCCGCCCTTTAGGGTGGTTAAAACAGACGCACACCTCAAAACGCAGTTAAATTCATGATTAAGACACATGGTTTTTCATTTAGGTAGGGTATCTTACCAAACATTTAATTTAAAATACCATTAATGGGCTTTAATGGGGGTCAAAACAGGGTTTAAAACCATTTTGTGCAAGAGGCGCTACTGGAAAAAACCGTGGGGGTCACCAGTAGCCTGGGGATACCGGTTAGCTGAGACTACGGGTAGGTTGTGCTACTGATAGGATGAGTCTACTAGTAGGCCAAGATACTGGTAGGCTATGGCTACGGGTAGGCCCAGCTACAGGTAGGCTGTGGCTACCGGTAGGCTGAGCTACCGGTAGGTTGCTGCTACCAGTAGACCGAGCTACTGGTAGGACGAGCTAATGGTAGGCCGCAGCTACCCGTAGACCGATCTACCGGTAGGCCGAGCTACTGGTAGGCCTGATACCGGTAGGCTCAGTCTACCGGTAGTCCTGCTATCAGTATGCTCAGACTACCCAGAACACCCAACATCAGATTTATACCAAGTAATGGACCCCAAAACCTCGGGCCATTACACCTAAAAACATTACATAAACCCTAAAAAATGCTACATAAAACTTAAAAACTCTAACTAAATCCTAAAACCACTACATAAACACTAAAAATGCTACATAAACTCAAAAAATACTAAACAAACACTAAAAAATGCAACAAAACGCCTAAAGAGGCTTCAAAACCCACAAAATATTAAACCCTAATATACCATAGTATATATAATCAAACCCTAATAAACTCTAATAATCCCTAAAAATACCTTATAATCCCTAAAAACTCTCAAAGACTCAACTCAACCCTAATAAAACCCCAAAAATACCTAATAAACTGTAATAAAGGATAATAAAGCCTAATAAACCCAAAAAACACGTTAATAAAACCTAAACAACCATAACCAACACTAATAGACACTAATAAAAACCAATAAACCATAATAAACCCCCAAAAAACCCTAAAACTACCAAATAAACCATAAATAAATCCAAATAAACCCTACTCAACCATAACAAACCTTAACACACCATAATGACCCCTAATAAAACCCAACAAAACCCTAATAACGAAAAAAATGCTAGTAGACCTTAAAAAATCCCTAGAAACTTTGATAAACTCTAATATTACCAAATAAACCCAATAAACTCTCACAAATAATAAATAAATGATCATAAACAAAAAAAACAAGCTATATTACCTAAAAAGACCAAAAAACACTTATATAACCTAACAAAGGAAAAAAAAGCTAATATACCTTAAAAATACCTAGAAACCATAATAAACCATAATAAACTCTATTAAAACCTTAGAAACCCTAAAAACGCTCACAAAAAAAAACAAAACGCTCACAAACAATCAAAAATTCTATATTATCTAAAAACACTTAACAAACACTAATATAACCTAATAATACAAACAAAACTAATAAACCCCTAACAAACCCTAATAAACCCTAAAAATCCCCAATAAACCATAATAAAAACAAATAAAACCCTAAAAATACCTTCTCAACCCTAATAAACCTTGACACACCATTATAAAACCTAATAAAACCCAACTAAACCCTAAAAAACAAAAAATGCAATCAAACCATTAAAAAGCCCTAGAAACCCTAATAAAACATAATAAATTCTAATAAAACCTCATAAACCCTGAAACATTCTCACAAAAACTAAAAACACACTAATAAAACCTAAAAAGACCTAACAACCCCTCATATGTATTAACAAAAACTAAAAAACACTCATATACCAGAATAAAAACACTATCAAACACTAGTAAACCCTAAAAATCCCTAACAAACCCTAATAAACACTACTCAACACTAATAAACCCTAATAAAACCCTAATGATACCTAATCAACCCTAATAAAACCCTAAAAATACCCACTCAATCCATTTAACCATAACACACTTTAATAAACCATAATAAACCCCACTAAACCCTAAAAATGCAAATATACCATTAAAAAGCCTAAAACACCTAATAAAAGCTAATAAAACCTAACAATGTATAATAACACTAATAAACCCTAATAAACACTACTAAACCCTAAAAACCCTAATATACCCTCCTAAAAATCAATAAATCAGCACGAATGAAAATAAACCCTAATAAATCCTAAACATACCGAAATATACCATAATATACCACAATATACCCCCAATAAACCCATCTCAATCCTAATAAAACCCTAAAAATACCTAATAAACCCTAATAAACCTTAACACACCATAATAAACCCTAATAAAATACTAATAACCTCCCACCAAACCCTAAAAACGCAAATATATCAGAAAAAGCACTAAAACCCCTAATAAATGCTAATAAAACCTAATAAAGCTCAAAAGCACTAATAAAACCGAATAAACACTACTAAACACTAGAAAACCCTAATATACCCTCTTAAATATTAATAAAACATAATTATCCATAATAAACCATAATAAATCCTAAACATACCCAAATATACCATAATATACCATTATATACCTTAATAAACCCAACTCAATCCTAATAAAACCCTAAAAATACCTAATAAACCCTAATAAACCTTGACAC
This sequence comes from Viscum album, assembly GCA_963277665.1. Taxonomy (NCBI): domain Eukaryota; kingdom Viridiplantae; phylum Streptophyta; class Magnoliopsida; order Santalales; family Viscaceae; genus Viscum; species Viscum album. The sequence goes on from OY728167.1 coordinate 786,620,656, forward strand.
AACATAATAAACCCTAATAATATCCTAATAACCCCCAGCAAACCCTAAAAAATGCTAATAGAACATTATAAACTCTAACACCCTAACAAACCATAATAAATGTTAATAACACCTAAAAATCCTAAAAAATGACAGTGAACCCTAAAAATAACTCTAATAATACTAGTAGTAATAATGTACGCGCATGTGCATATGCATGTGCATGGTTTAAATAAGAAATCATAACACACGTGCATGTGCATATGCATGTGCATTTTCATGTGAATGATAATAAATAATAAATTTTAAATAATAACAGATGTGAATTGCATGTGAATGTTCATGTGCATGTGAATGATAATAAATAATGATGCACATCCAATTGCATGTGCATGTGCATGGTAATAAAAAATAAAGTATAACAAAGTCCACATGAATGTGAATTTCCATGTGAATGATAATAAATAATAAATAATAACACATGTGATAATAGAATAACACAAGTGCATTACGTGTGCATGTGCATGAGAATAAATAATAATAACACATGTGATAATAGAATAACGCAAGAGCATTGAATTTTCAAGTGCATGGTAATAAATAATATATAATACCGCACGTTTATGTGCATTTACATGTAATGATAATGATAATGAAGCATGCACGTGCATGGTAGTAAATAATAAATAACAGCACACGTACATGTGCATTTGTATTTGATGATACAAACAACAACAACAACCACAATAATAATAATAATAGAATAATGCAAGTGCATTTCATGTGCACGTGCATAGTAGTAAATAATATATAAATAATAGTAAATAAGAAGGCACATGCATGTGCAAGTGCATTTACATTTGATAATAATATTAATAATACTAATTGAAATAATAATAATAAAAATAATAACGCATGCACATGCATGGTAATAAATAATAAATAACAATGCACATTCATGTGGATTTTCATGTGATAATGATAATAATAATGATAATAATAATGATAATGATGATGATAACAATAACAATAATAATAAATGTGATAATAATAATAATAATAAATAATACAAGTGCATTGCTTATGCACGTGCATGGTAATAAATAATAAATAATAATGCACGTGCATCTGCATTTTCATGTGATGATAATAATAATAATAGCAGTAGTAGTAGTAGTGATAATAGTAGTAGTACAAATTCATGTGATAATAGAATATTGCATGTTCATTACGTGTGCGCGTGCATGGTAATAAATAATAACGTGGATGCATAGCATTTTCATGTGATGATGATGACGATGATATTAATAATAATACTAATAATAACAACAACAATGCATGTGATAATAGAATAATTCATGTGCATTGAATATGCGTGTTTATGTATTTTCATGTGCATTTGCATGTGGATTTTCATGTGATGATAATAACAATAACAACAATGACAACAACAACAACAACCACAATAATAATAATAACAATAAGAATAACAACGTATGTCATAATAAAATAATGTGTGTCCATTGCATGTGCACATGCATGGTAATAAAAAAAATAATAATGCATGTGCATGTGCATGGACATGTGCATTAGACGATAATAATAATAATAATAATAATAATAATAACAACACTTGTGATAATAGAATTACTCACCTGCATTGCATGTGTAGTGCATGATAACAAATAATAACTCAAAGCGCACGCGATGATAATAATAACAGTAATAGTAATATTAATAATAATAGCACATGTGATAATTGAATAACACACATGTATTGAATGTGCGCGTATATGGTAATAAAAAATAACACATGTGAATTTTCATTTGTATTTGATGATAATAACAATAGTAACAATAATAGTAATAATAACAATAACAATAAAGATGCACATGATAATAGAATAATTTAGGTGCATTGCATGTGCGCGTGCATGGTAATAAATAATAATGGACGTCCATGTGAATTTGCATGTGATGATAATAATAATAACAGTTGTAGTAATTATAATAATAATAACAACAACAAAAATAAATGCATGTGAATGGAAATAAATAATATATAATAAATAATAAATAATAACGCACCTGCATCTGCATTTTCATGTGAGGATAATAATAATAATAATAATAATAATAACAATAATGATAATTATAATAATGATAATTATAATAATTATAATTATAATAATGATAATTATAATAATGATAATTATAATAATGATAATGATAATAATGATAATGATAATAATGATAACAATAACGTGTGTGATAATAGAATAACACACATCCTAACAAACCCTATCAAAACCTAACAACCACAAATAACCACTAAGAACCACTAATAAACCCAAATAACTCTTGAACCCCACTATTATGCCCTAAAACCCTAATAAACACTAATAAATCATAATAACCTATAATAAACCCTAAAACCCATATTATTCTCTAATAAACCACACAAAATCCCTAAAACCCCAAATATACACTAAAAACACTCTTGAACCATAATAAATCCTAATAATCACTAAAAACCCTAACAAACCTGACAAAACACTACAAAACCAGCCAAATAATAACCTACAAAACCCTAAAACCCGCTAATAAACCCTAACAAACCCAAATAACCCCATAATAATTCGTAACAAACCCTAACAACCCCAAATAAATCGTAGCAAATCCTGACAATTCCAAATAAATCATAACAAATTGAAACAAACCACAACAAACCCCTAATAAACAGTAATAAACCCTAACAAATCCTAATAAACCCTAATAAATCGCAACAAACCCAAATACAAATTAATAAACCCTGGTAAATAAAATAAAACTTATGAAACTCTAATAAATCCTATATAACCCAAAAAAAGGTTGATAAACCCTAAAAAAGCTATTACTGCCTACAAAAGCCCAACAAAACCCTAATATACAATAAAAATGCTTATAAACTGTAAAAAAATCCTAAATAACACTAATAAACCATAAATAACCCTAATAAACCCTAAATAACCATAATAAACTCTAAAGAATACTAAAAAACCCTAACGAACCCAAAAAATGCAAAAACACAATACATAACCCCTAAAAACCGCTACAATACCCAAACAAACCCTAAAACACACTAAAAACCCTAACAACCCCTATCTACCCCAAAGAAACAAATAAAACCTTCAAAACCCCCGAAAACCATTGAAAACCCATCAAAAACCATAAACATCCATTAACAACCCTTTAAAACCCATAAAACCACTACCAACCATAAATAACCATTAAAACCCTAAAAACGGAATCAAATATATACATAAGCTCAAAAAACATTACATAAAGCCTAAAAATTAAACATAAACCCTAACAACGCAACATAAACCCAAAAAATGCAACATAAACCCAAAAAGCGCTACATAAACCCAAAAAGCACTACATAAACCCTAGAACCGTAACATAAACCCTAAACAACTCAACATAAACACTAAAAAGGCTACATAAAACCTAAAAACACAACATAAACCCTAAAAACACTACATGAACCCTAAAAACATTACATAAACCCTAAAAAATGCAACATAAATGCTACATCACCCCAAAAAACGCAACCTAAACCCAAAAAATGCAACATAAACCCTAATAAATGCTACATAAAACCTAAACCCTAAACATGCTACATAAAACCTAAAAACCTTACATAAACCCTAAAAATGCTACATAAAACCTAAAACAGCTAACTAAACCCTAAATGCAATACATAATCACTAAAAAATTTACATAAACACATAAAACGCTACACAAACACTAAAAAATGATACAAAAACCCTAAAGACGCTTCAAAACCCCAAAAAATATTAAACTCTAATATACCATAGTATAAATATTAATCCCTAGTGAACACCTAATAAACTCTAATAATCCCTAAAACGCTTTATAATCGGTAAAAATACTAAGAGACTCTACTCAACCCTAATAAAACCCCAAAAATACATAATAAACCCTAATAAATGATAATAAAACCTAATAAACCCAAAAAACACGTTAAGAAAACTTAAACAACCTTAACGAGCTCTAATATACACTAATAAACACTAATAAACCATAATAAACCCCAAACAAACCCTAAAAATCCCTAATAAACCATAAATAAATCAAAATAAACCCTACTCAACCCTAACAAACCTTTATACACCGTAATGACCCCTAATAAAACTCTACAAAACCCTAGTAACGAAAACAAATGCTAGTATACCTTAAAAATCCCTAGAAACTCGTATAAACTCTAATATAACCTAATAAGCCCTAAAAATGCTCTCAAACAATAAAAAATGATCACAAACAATAAAAACACGCTATATTACCTAAAATGACCTAAAAACACTAATATAACCTAATAAACAAAAAAATGTTAATATACCTTAAAAATCCCTAGAAACCATAATAAAATCTAATATAACCTATGAAACCCTAAAATCGCTAATGAAAAAAATGCTCACAGACATTAAAAAACATTATATTATCTAAAAAGACTTAACAAACACTAATATAACCTAATAAAACAAAAAAACTAATAATCCCCTAATAAACCCTAATAAACCATAAACATTCCCTAATAAACCCTAATAAAAACTAATAAAACCTAATAAAACCCTAAAAATACCATCTCAACCCTAATAAACCATGACACACCATAATAAAACCTAATAAAATCCATCTAAACCCAAATAAACAAAAAATGCAAACAACCCATTAGAAATCCCTAGAAACCCTAATAAACCATAATAAATTCTAATAAAACCTAATAAACCATAAAAAATGCTCAAAAAAACTAAAAACACACTAATAAACCCTAAAAATTCCAAAAAACCCCTCATATATATTAACAAAAACTAAAAAAAATCATATACCCTAATAAAAACACTAAAAAACACTAGTAAACCCTAAAAATCCTTAACAAACCCTAATAAACACTACTCAACCCTAATAAACCCTAAAGATACCTACTCAATCCTAATAAAATCCTAAAAATACCTAATCAGCCCAAATAAACCATAAAACACTTTATAAACCATAATAAACCCCACTAAACCCTAAAAATGCAAATATACCATTAAAAAGCCCTAAACCCCCAAATAAGAGCTAATGAAACCTAACAAAGCATAAATGCACTAATAAACCCTAATAAAACTACTAAACCCTAAAAACCCTAATATACCCTCTTAAAAATTAATACACCATAATGAACGATAATAAACCATAATAAATCCTAAACATACCCAAATATACCATAATATACCCCAATAAACCCAACTCAATCATAATAAAATCTTAAAAATACCTAATAAACCCTGATATACCTTAACACACCATAATAAACCCTAATAAAATCCTAATAACCCCCACCAAACCCTAAAAATGCTAATATACCCTTAAAAACCCTTAAACCCTAACAAATCAAAATAAATGTTAATAATACATAAAAATTCTAAAAAATGCTAGTAAACCCTAAAAATACCCCTAATAATAATAATAGTAATAATGAACATGCATGTGCACATGCATGTACATGGTTTAAATAATAAATCATAACGCACATGCATGTGAATATGCTTGTGCATTTGCATGTGAATGATAATAAATAATAAATTATAAATAATAACGCATGTGAATTACATGTGTATGTGCATGTGCATGTGAATGATAATAAATAATAAATAATGACGCACATCCAAGTGCATGTGCATGTGCATGGTAATAAACAATAAATAAAAACCAAGTCCACATGAATGTGCATTTGCATGTGAATGATAATAAATAATAAATAATAACACATGTGATAATAGAATAATGCATGTGTATTGTGTGTGCACGTGCATGAGAATAACTAATAATAACACATTTGATAATATAATAACACAAGTGCATTTCATTTTCTTGTGCATGATAATAAATAATATATAATAATGCATGTGCATGTGCATTTACATGTAATGATAATGATAATGACGCATGCACATGCATGGTAATAAATAATAAATAACTACTCACGTTCATGTGCATTTATATTTGATGATACAAACAACAACAACAACAACAACAATAACAATAATAATAATAATAGAATAATGTACGTGCATTTCATGTGCACATGCATAGTAGGAAATAATTAATAAATAGTAATATATAAGAGCGCACATCCATGTGATGGTAGTAATAATAACAGCATTAGTACTAATAGTAGTAGTAGTGGTGATAATAGTAGTAGTACCAATTCATGTGTTAATAGAATATTGCATGTGTGTTACGTGTGCACGTGCGTGGTAATAAATAATAATGCCCGTGCATTGCATTTCCATGTGATGATGATGATGATATTATTATTATTATTATTGTCATTATTATTATTATTATTATTAATAACAATGCATGTGATTTTATAATAACGTACGTGCATTGAATGTGCATGTATGTACTTGTGCATGTGCATTTTCATGTGATTATAATAACAATAACAACAACAACAACAACAACCACAATAATAATAACAACAATAATAATTACAATGCATGTGATAATAAAATAAAGTTTAAGCATTGCATGTAAATGTGCATGGAAATAAAAATATAATAATAACACATGTGCATGTGGATGAGATTATGATAATAATAATAATAACATTAATAATGAGTTATAGTTGTTTGAAAAAACAGAAGCCATGAAAAAAATGCTAGAAATGGGGTCTCTAAAAACCTAACAAATCACATAGTCATTGAAAAATTCATAACTTCTTCTTTGGGTGTCCATTTCCGCTCTGTGAATTGTGAAACTGAATCTCATGGAACGAGCTATGATAAAAACAGGTGTCATGGGCAGAACAGACACACAGATCAGAAGTCATGACCAATTTAAGAAAAATTTGACATTGATCCATACATGGAAATGGAGTTTTGGAGGCCTTCTGATGGGTTTATGGTATTCTACGGTCTCAAAAATGACTTTAACTATGTTCATGTCATCCTTATACATAGATCTCTTCGCTACTTTTGATTTTATATGTGGTAGAGCTCAAACGGACAATCGGAGCGAATGTTATGATCGTTTGAAGTTGGACTTTTTTTGGAGTGGTATAAATAATATATCTTATATTTATTTGATCTTCTCATAGTTTCTACTAAACTTGGTCCTCACTCATCACACGAGCTTCGATTTGACAGGTCACAATGATCAAACGGACACCCGAAGGAGAAGTTATGCCAATTTTAGTGAGTTGTGGGTTTCTTAGATTTTTAGGCATTAGGAGAGTTGTTCAATTTAAAAGGTCGATAACTTCTGCTAGTTGTGTTCAGTTTGGCTCTACGACATATCAAATAGAATATTGTGAAATGATACACACTTTGGTAACCACTGGATCCCTTTCTCAGATTCTTCTACCCCCCAAAAGACCCAAAATCCCTTTGGATGGTCAAAAGATTGGCTTCTGGTGTCTGTTTTGCCTCTACCACACATCAAATAGAAGCATGCTACAAGACCTACACTCCTCTAACCACTGAAACACCTTCTCACATCCTTGAAGGCCCAAAAAGGTACTTAAATCCTCCAAAATACCATAACTTATACACCTGGAGTCAGTTTTACCTCTAACATATATCAAATCGAAGCTTTCGACTAGATCTACACATCTGTGACCAATAAGAACACCTTATCATGTTCTTAAAGTCCCAAAAGGTCCTTATATCCTACAAATGACCATAACTTTTGCTATGGGTGTCAGTTTCACATCTACCACATATCAAATTGAAACTTGAGACTTTCTCTACACATCTGTGACAACCATAAACAACTAAATAACCCTAACAACCCATGAATAACACCACACACACTAAAAACCATTTAAACCCATGAAAAACCCTAACAAACCCTAACAAACCCAAACAAACCCCAAAAAACCCTAAAAAATATAACAAACCCTAAAAAACCCTAACAAGCCCTATAAACCCCAAGAAGCAATAAGAAACCCAAATAAACCCAAAAAATACCAAAGAAACCCTAAACACCCCTACGAAACCATAAGAATCCTTAACAAAACCCTAAAAACCCTAAAAAACCCTAAGCAAATCCAAGAAACACTAACGAGCCCTTAGAAACTGTAACACAGCCTTAGAAACAATAGCACACCCTTAGAAACTCCAACACACCCATAGAAACCCTAACAAAACCTTAGAAACCCTTAAAAACCATAGCACACCCTTAGAAATCCTAACCCACCCATAAAAACCCAAACCCACCCTTAGAAACCCAAACACACCCTTAGAAAACCTAACAAACCCTTAGACACCCTAAATCACTCTAATAAACACTAATAAATCCTAACAAGCCCAACCAACCAATAATAAACCATATTAAACCATAATAAGCCCTAATAAACCCTAAAGCCCACTACTAAACCCTAATAAACACTAATAAATCATAATAAACCCTAAAAACCAATTATACCCCAATAAAATCTAAAAAATACCTAAAAACCAAATATACAAAAATTGCTATTAAACCATTCAAAATGCTAATATTCACAAAAAATCCTAACAAACATGGAAAAATCTGACAAAACCCTAAAAACCCAAAAAACCAAAAAACCCAAAAAACCCCAAAAAACCCAAAAAACCCTAAAAACCTAAAAAAACTTCAAAAAATGCAAAAAATTCTAAATACCGCTAAAAACACAAAACAAATCCTAAGAATCTTAAAGATGCCTAAAAACACTATACAACCCTATGAATCCATTAAAAACTCTAAAAACCCCCTAGAAAACCCAAAAAACTTAAAAAGAAACACTAATACACCATAAAGAACCCTAGAGAACCCTAAAAAACCCAAAAGAACCACCAAATCCATTAACAACGCTACATAAACCCTAAAAATTCCTACAAAATACCAAAAAATGTTTCAAACCCCACAAAATGTAACAAAAACCCCCAAAAAGCTAAAATAACCCTAACAAAGCATAAAAATCTAAACACACCAATAAAACCCAAAAAAAATGCATAAAACCCCAAACAACTCCAACAAACAGTAACAAACCCTAAAAACCATAACAAAATCTAACAAACCCTAATAACCACTAATAACCCCTAAGAACCACTAATAAACCCTAATAACCCCTAAAACCCACTATTAAACCCTAAAAACCTAACAAACACTAATAAATCGTAATAAACTCTAATAAACATTACGAAACTCTATTAGACCCTAATAAATGCAACAAAATCCCTAACAAACCCTAATATACAATAAAAAACACTATTAAACCATAATAAACCCTAATAATCACTAAACACCCTAACAAACCCAACAAAACGCTACAAAAACCTCCAAATAATAGCCTACAAAACACTACAATCTACTAATAAACCCTAAAAAACCCTAATAACCCAAAAATAAATCGTAACAAACCATAACAACACCAAATAAGTCGTAAAAAATCCTAACAAGGCCAAATAAAACGTAACAAACTGAAAAAACCCTAACAAACCCCTAATAAAGTGCAATGAACCCTCACAAATCATAATAAACCCTAATAAATCGTAATAAACCCAAATACACGTTACTAAAACCTAATAAATAAAATAAATCCTAATAAACCTTAATAAATCCTAAATAACACTAAAAAGGATGATAAACCCTAGAAAAAGCTAATAATGCCCAAAAAATCTCAATTAAACCCTAATATAAAATAAAAAATTCTAATCAACTGTAAAAAATCCTAAAGAACACTAATAAACCCTAAAGAACACTAATAAACCCTAAGGAACCATATTAAACTCTAAAGAACACTAAAAAATCCTAAATAACCCAAAAAAAGATAAAACACTTTATATAAACCATCAAAACCTCTACAATACCCAAAACAACTGTAAAACACACTAAAAAACCCTAACAACCCCTAACAATCCCAAAAAAAAAAAACCCATAAACCCCCGTAAAAACCCATTAAAAAGCCATCAGATAACATAAAAAACCATAAACACCCGTTAAGAACCCTTAAAACCCTAAAAAAACTACAAACCATAAAAAACCATTAAAACCCTAAAAAAGGCTTCAAATAGATACATAAACCCTAAAAACGTCACCTAAACCCTTAAAAATTAAAAAAACCCCTAAAACGCAACATAAACCAAAAAACGCAACATAAACCCAAAAAACACTACATAAACCCTAAAAGCACTTCATAAACTCTGGAACTGTAACATAAACCCTTAAAAACGCAACATAAAACCTAAAAATGCAACATAAACATTAAAAAATGATACATAAAATTTAAAAACACAATATAAACCCTAAAAACACAACATGAACCCAAAAAACTCTACATAAACCCAAAAAAATGCAACATAAATTCTACATCACCCCTAAAAACGCTACAAAAACCCAGAAAATGCAACTTGAACCCTAAAAAATGCTACATAAAACCTATAACCTAAACACGTTACATAAACCCTAAAAACGTTAAATAAACCCTAAAATGATTCATAAAATCTAAAACTGGTAACTGAACCCTAAAAATGCTACATAAACACTAAAAATGCTACATAAACTCTAACAACATTATACAAACCCTAAAAATTGCTACAAAAACCCTAAAGATGCTTCAAAACCATCAGAAATATTAAACCCCAATATACCATAATATAAAAAATTAAACCTAATAAACCCATAATAAACTCTAATAATCCCTAAAAACATCTTATAATCCCTAAAAACCATAATAAACTCTACTTGATCTTAATAAAATCCCAAAAATACCTAATAAACCCTAATAAATGATAATAAAACCTAATAAACCCTAAAATCAAGTTATGAAAACATAAACAACCTTAAACAAACCTAATAGACACCAATAAACACTAATAAACCCTAATAAACCCCAAAAAACCGTAAAAAACCTTAATAAACCATAAATAGACCCAAATAAACCCTACTCAACCCTTACAGACCATAATAACCCCTAATAAAACCCTACAAATCCCTAAGAGTGAAAAAATGCTACTATACCTTAAAAAATCCCTATAAACCCTCATAAACTCTATTATAACCTAATAAACCCAAAAATTCTCTCAAACAATAAAAATACGATCACAATAAATAGAAATACTCTATATTACCTAAAAAGACCTAAAAACACTAAAATAACATAATAAAGACAAAAAAAGGTAATATACCTTAAAAATCCCAAGAAACCATAGTAAACTCTAATATAAACTAAGAAACCCTAAAAATTCTCAAAAACAATAAAAGCATGCTATATTATCTAAAAGTCCTAACAAACACTAATATAACCTAATAAAACAAAAAAACTAATAAACCCCTAAAAACCCCTAATAAACCCTAAAAATCCCTAATAAACCCTAATAAAAACTAATAAACCCAAATAAAACCATAATAAAACCCTAAAAATACCTTCTCAACCCTAATAAACCTTGACACACCATAAAAAAACCTAATAAAACCCATATATACCCAAATAAACAAAAAAATTCAAACAACCCATTAAAAAACCTTAGAAACCCTTATAAAGCATAATAAATTCAAATAAAAGCTAATAAACCATTAAAAATACTCACAAACACTAAAAACATGCTAATAAAACCTAAAAAGTCATAAAAACCCATCATATATATTAATAATGACTAAAAAACACTCATATAACCTAATAAAAACACTACTAACCCTAGTGAACCCTAAAAATCCCTAAGAAACCCTAATAAACCATACTCAGCCCTAATAAACCCTAATAAAACCATAAAGATAGTGACTCAACCCTAATAAAACCCTTAAATACCTACTCAACCCTTATAAACCTTAACACACCATAATAATCCATAATAAACCCCACTAAACCCTAAAAAACACAAATATACCAATAAAAAGCCCTAAAACCCCTAATAAATGCTAATAAAACATAATAAAGCTTAAAAGCGCTAATAAACCCGAATAAACACTACTAATCACAAAAAAACCCTAATATACCTTCTTAAAAATTAATAAACCATAATGAACCATAATAATCCCTAATAAATCCTAAACATACCCAAATATACCATTATATACCCTAATAAACCCAACTCAATCCTAGTAAACCCTAAAAATACCTTATAAACCCGAATAAACCTCGACACACCATGCTAAACCCTAATAAAATCCTAATAACTCCCACCAAACCCTAAAAAATGTTAATATACCATTAAAAACCCTAAAACCCTAACAAAGCATAATAAATGTTAATAACACCAAAAAATCCTAAAAAATGATAGTTAACCCTAAAAATACCTCTAATAATAATAGTAGTAATAATGCATGTGCATGTTCATATGCATGTTCATGGTTTAAATAATAAATCATAACGTACGTGCATGTGTATATGCCTGCACATTGTGAATGATAATAAATAAAAAAATTAAATAATAACGCATGTGAATTGTATGTGTATGTGCATGTGCATGTGAATGATAATAAATAATAAATTATTATGCACATACAACTGCATGTGCATGTGCATGGTAATAAACAATAAATAATAACCAAGTCCACATGAATGTGCATTTTCATGTGAATGATAATAAATAATAAATAATAACACATGTGATAATAGAATAACCCACGTGCATTGCGTGTGCATGTGCATTAAAATAAATAATAATAACACATGTGATAATAGAATAACGCAAGTGCACTGCATTGCATGTGCATGATAATAAATAATATATAATAATTGACGTGCATATGCATTTACATGTAATGATAATGACAATGACTCATGCACATTCATGGTAATAAATAATAAATAAGAACACACGTGCATGTGAATTTGTATTTGATGATACAAACAACAACAAGAATAATAATAGTAATAACAATAATAATAATAACAACAACAACAATAATAGAATAACTCAAGTACATTTCATGTGCATGTGCATAGTAGTAATTAATTAATAAATAATAATAAATAAGAACTCACTTTCATGTGCATGTGCCTTTACATTTGATGATAATAATAATAATACTAATTGTAATAATTATAATAATAACACATGCACATGAACGGTAATAAACAATAAATAGCAACACACATGCATGTGCATTTTCATGTGATAATGATAATGATAATGATAATGATAATAATAATAACAACAGTAAAAGAATAATACAAGTGCATTACATATGCACGTACATGGTAATAAATAATAAACAGTAACACACGTTCATCTACATTTGCATGTGATGATAGAAATAATAATAGCAGTAGTGATAATAGTAGTAGTAGTGGTGATAATAGTAGTATTACTAATGCATATGATAATAGAATATTCCATATGCATTACGTGTGCATGTGTATGGTAATAAATAATAACTCATGTGCATTGCATTTTCATGTGATGATTATGTTGATAATTATAAAAATAAAAATAAAAATAATATTAATAATAACAATGCATGTGATAATAGAGTAATGCACATTTATGCAATGTGTGTGTATGTGCATTTGGATGTGCACTTTCATGTGATGATAATAACAACAACAACAACAAAGACCACAATAATAATAATAACAATAATAATAACAATGCTTGTGATAATAAAATAACGTGTGTGCATTGAATGTGAACGTGAACGGTAATAAAAATATAATAATAATGCACATGCATGTGTATGTGCATTTGAATGAGATGATGATAATAAAAATAATAATAACAATAACAATAAGTTATTGTTGTTTGAAAAAATAGCAGACGGGACAAAAGTGATAGAAATGGTGTCTCGAAAAACCTAGGAAATCACATAGTCATTAAAAATGCATAACTTCTTCTTCAGGTGTCCATTTATGCTATGTGAATAGTCAAACTAAGTCTCATGGAACGAACTACGATAAAAACAGATGTCGAAGGCCGAACAGACACAGAGATCAGAAGTTATGATCATTTTAAGAAACATTTGATAGGGATCCGGACAAGGAAATGGGCTTTTGGTGTCCATATAAAGGGTTTTTGGGAATTTAGGGTCCCAAACATTACTTGAACATAGCTCAAGTTATCCTTATACATAGACCTCTTTATTTCCTTCGATTTGATATGTGGTAGATCTCAAACGGACAACCGGAGTGAAAGTTATGGTCGAGTGAAGTTGGACATTTTTTTGGAGTGATATAACTAATATATCTTCTATTTCATTGATCTTCTCACAGTTTTGATTAGACTTGGTCTTCACAAATCTCACGAGCTTTGATTTTACTAGTCAGAGTGCTCAAACAGACACCTGAAGGAGATGTTATTCCTATTTTCGTGAGTTGCGGGTTTCTTAGGTTTTTAGGCGCTAGGTGGGTTGCTCAATTTAAAATGACAATAGCTTCTACTACGTGTGTTCATTTTAGCTCTACCACATATCAAATCAAATATTGTGAAAAGATACACACTTTGGTAACCACTCTATCCCTTTCTTACAATCTTCAACCCCCCAAAGTCCCAAAATCCCTTTGGATGGTCAAAAGATTGGCTTCTAGTGTTCGTTTTGCAAAAGCTTCTTTAATGGGTGTCCGTTTTGCCTCTACCACATATCAAATTGAATCTTGACACTAGACCTAGACTCCCATAAACACTGAAGCACCTTCTCACATCCTTGAAGGCGTCAAAAGGTACATAAAACCTCCAAAATAAAATAACTTCTACTCCCGGAGTCTGTTTTTCCTATACTATATATCAAATCGAAGCTTTCAACTAGATCTAGACATATGGGTCCAATAAGAACACCTTATCACATTCTTAAAGACCCAAATGGTCCTTAAGTACTCCAAATGACCATAACATCTGCTTTGGGTGTCCGGTTCACCTCTACCACATATCAAATTGATGCTTGCGACTAGATCTACACATCTGTGACAACCATGAACAACTAAATAACCCTAAAAACCATGAATAACCCCATAAGCACTAAAAAACATTAAAAACAATGAAAAACCCTAACAAACCCTAACAAACCCTAATAACACAAAAAAACCCTAACAAACCCTAACAAACCCAAAAATACCCTAAAAACATGAAGAACCCTATAAACCCTAAAAACCCCTAACAAGCCCTAAAAACCCCCAGAAGCACTAAGAAACCCCAATAAACACAAAAAACACAAAAAAGACTAAAAACCTGTAAAAACCCCTAAGAAACTATAAGAAATCCTAACATAACCCTAAAAACCCTAAAACCCTAACAAAACCCTATGCAAACCAAAGAAACACTAACACACCCTTAGAAACCCTAACACACACTTAGAAACCCTAGCACACCATTAGAAACCCCAACGCACCCATAGAAACCCTAACACAACCTTAGAAACCATTAGAAACCATAACACACCCTTAGAAACCCTAACCCACCCATAAAAACCCTAACCCACCCTTAGAAACCCTAACACACCCTTAGAAACCCTAACAAACCCTAAGACAACCTAAATCACTCTAATAGGAACTAATAATTCCTAACAAACCCTACCAACCAATAATAAACCATAATAAACCCTAATAAACCCTAAAGACCACTACTAAACCCTAATAAACACTAATAAATCTTAATAAACAAAAAAATCCGATTAGACCCCTATAAAAGCTCGAAATTCTTAAAACCCAAATATACAAAAAAACACTATTAAACCATTAAAAATGAAAATATTCCCAAAAAAACCTATCAAACCCAAAAAAACCTGACAAAACCCTAAAAAACCATAAAAACCCAAAAAAACCCTAAAAATCCTAAAAAACCCTAAAGACTCTAAAAATCCTAAAATCCCTAAAAACCCTAAAATACCCTAAAACCCCTAAAATCCCTAAAAACCCCCAAAACAATCCATAAAAACCCTAAACAACCTCAAAAAACCTAAAAAACCACTAAAAACCCTAAAACCACTAAAAATTCTAATAAAACCCTAAAAAGCCTAAAAAGCCTAACAAAACCCTAACCAACCCAATGAAACCCTTAAAAACCCTAAACACCCCCAAGAAAACCCTAAAAACCTCAAAAACACTAATACAACCTAAAAACCCCTAAAAACCCTGAAGAACCCTAAAGAACCACTAAAGCCACTAACAACGCTACATAATCCCTATCAACTGCTACAAAAACCGAAAAATGTTTCAAAACCCACAAAATGCAACAAAAACCCAAAAAAATGCTAAAATAACCATAATAGAGCATTAAAAACCCAAAAGACACCCATAAAACCCAAAAAACACATAAAACCCCAAACAACTCAAACAAACCGTAACAAACCCTAAAAACCCTAACAAAACCAAACAAACCTGAACAACCACTAATAACCCCTATGAACCACTAATAAACTCTAATTACCCATAAAACCCACTATTAAACCCAAAAAACCCTAATAAACACTAATAAATCGTAATAACCTGTCATAAACCCTTACAAACTCTATTAGACCCTAATAAATGCTACAAAAGCCCAAAAATCCCTAATATAAAATAAAAATGCTATTAAACCATATTAAACCCCAATAATAACTAAAAACACTAATAAACCTGACAAAACACTACAAAAATCTCCAAATAACAGCCTATAAACCCTAGAACCCACTAACAAACTACAAAAACCCTAATAACCCCAAAATAAATAGTAACGAACCCTAACAACCCCAAATAAATTGTAACAAATCCTAACAATGCCAAATAAATTGTAACAAACAGAAACAATCCATAACAAACCCCTAATAAACCCCAATAAACCCTAACAAATCACAATAAAACCTAAAAAATCATAATAAACCCAAATACATGTTACTAAACCCTAATTAATAACATAAACCCTAATAAACCCTAATAAATCATAAATAACCCTAAAAATGTTGATAAACCCTAGAAAAAACTATTTATGTCTACAAAAGACCAATAAAACCCTAATATACAATAAAAAATGCTAATAAACAGAAAAAAAATCCTAAAAAACACTAATAAACACAAAAGTACCCTAATAAACCCTAAAGAACCATATTAAACTCTAAAGAACACTAAAAACACTAAAGAACCCAAAAAATGCTAAAACACATTATATAAACCCTAAAAACTGCTACAATACCCAAACAAAACCTAAAACACATTAGAAAACCCTAACAACCCCTATAAATCCCAAAAAACCCAAAAAACCCAAACCCCCCCCCCCAAAAAAAACCATTAAAAAGCCATCATATACCATAAAAAACCATAAGCACCCGTTTTCAACCCATAAAACTCTAAAAACACTACAAACCATAAACAACCATTAAAATCCTAAAAAGGGCTTCAAATAGATACAAAAACCAAAAAACTCATCATAAACCCAAAAAACGCTACATAAACCCTAAAGCACTACATAAACCCAAGAACTGTAACATGAACCCAATAAAACACAACATAAACCCTAAAAAACGCAACGTAAACATTAAAAAGCTCTACATAAAATCTAAAAACACAATATAAACCGTAAAAACGATCTATGATCCCTAAAAACGTTACATAAACCCTAAATAATGAAACATAAATGCTACATCACCCCTAAAAATGGTACATAAACGCAGAAAACGCAACATAAACACTAAAAAATGCTACATAAAACCTATACCCTAAACATTCTACATAAACCCTCAATATGTTACATAAACCCTAAATAATGTACATAAAATCTAAAACCGCTAACAAAACCCTAAAGATACTACATAAACCCTAAAAATTCTACATAAACACTAAATATGCTACAGAAACTCTAACAATGCTACACTAACACTAAAAATTCTACAAAAACTCTAAAGACGCTTCAAAACCCTCATAAATATTAATCCCTAATATACCATAATATAAAAAATTAAACCTTAATAAACCCGTAATAAACTCTAATAACCCCTAAAAACAACTTATAATCACTAAAATCCCCAGAAACTGTACTCAAACCTAATAAAACCCAAAAATACCTAATAAACCCTAATAAATGGTAATAAAACCTAATAAACACTAAAAACAAGTTTAGAAAACCTAAACAACCCTAACCAGAACTAATAGACACTAATAAACACTAATAAACCCTAATAAACCCCAAAAAACCATAAAATCCCTAGTAAATCATAAATAAATCTAAATAAACCCTACTCAACCCAAACAAACCTTTACACACCATAATAAACTCTAATAAAACCCTACCAAACCCTAATAAAGAAAAAAATGCAAGTATACCTTAAAAAATCCCTAGAAACCCTGATAAACTCTAATATAACCTAATAAACCATAAAAACGCTCACAAATAATAAAAAATGATCACAAACAATAAAAACGCGCTATATTACCTAAAAAGTCCAAAAAACACTAATATTAACTTATAAAGACAAAAAATGCTAATATACCGTAAAAATCCCTAGAAACCCTAATAAACAATTATAAACTCTAATATAACCAAAGAAACCCTAAAATGCTCACAAACATAAAAAAATCTCACAAACAATAAAAACACGCTATGTTATCTGAAAAGAACTAACAAACACTAATATACCTAATAAAACAAAAAAAACTAATAAACCCCTAACAACCCTTAATAAACCATAAAAATCCCTATCAAACCCTAATAAAAACGGATTAACCCTAATAAAACCCTAAAATTACCTTCCCAATCCTAATAAACCACGACACATGCATGTGCATGTGCATTTACATTTGATAATAATATTAATAACACTAGTTGTAATAATAATAATAATAATAACGCATGCATGTGCATGGTAATAAATAATAAACAACGACGCACATGCATGTGTGTTTGCATGTGATAGTGATAATAATAATGATAATAATAATAATAATAATAATAATAATAATAATAACTGTGATAATATTAATAATAATAATAATAAAAGAATAATTCAAGTGCATAGCATATGCATGTGCATGGTAATAAATAATAAATAATAATGCACGTGCATCTGCATTTTCATGTGATGATAATAATAATAACAGTAGTAGTAGTAGTAGTGATAATAGTAGTATTACCATTGCACGTGATAATAGAATATTGCATGTTCATTACATGTGCACGTGCATGGTAATAAATAATAACGCGCATGCATTACATTTTTATGTGATAATGATGACGATGATGATAATAATAATAATAATAACAACGCATGTGATAATAGAATAACGCACGTTCATTGAATGTGCGTGTTTATTTATTTTCAATGAATTTTCATGTGATGATAATAACAATAACAACAATAACAACAATAACAACCACAATAATAATAATAACAATAAGAATAACAACGTACGTGATAATTAAATAACATGTGTGCATTGCATGTGCACGTGCATGATAAAAAATAATAATAATTATGAACGTGCATGTGCATTGCATGTGCATGAGATGATAATAATAATAATAATAATAGTAATAATAATAACAACAACTACAACAACACATGTGATAATAATATAATGCATGTGCATAGTACATGCAGTGCATGGTAATAAATAATAACTCATAGCGCACGTGATGATAATAATAACAATAATAGTAATATTAATAATAATAGCACATGTGATAATAGAATAACCCACATGTATTGAATTTGCACGTGCATGGTAATAAATAATAACACACTTGCATTTTCATTTTCATTTTATGATAATAACAATAATAACAATAATTGTAATAATAACAATAACAATAAAAATGCATGTGATAATAGAATAATGTATGTGCATTGCGTGTGCGCATGCATGGTAAAAAATAATAACGGATGTGCATGTGCATTTGAATGTGATAATAATAATAATAATAATAATAACAACAAAAACTACAAAAACAACTTATGCATGTGCATGGAAATAAATAATAAATAATAAATAATAAATAATAATGCATGTGCATCTGCCTTTCCATGTGATGATAATAATAATAATAGTAGTAGTAGTAATAACAATAATTATAATAATGATAATGATAATGATAATAATGATAATGAAAATAATGATAATAATAACGTGTGTGATAATAGAATAACACACGTCCTAAAAGACCCTATCAAAACCTAACAAACCCTGATAACCACAAATAACCCCTTAGAACCACTAATAAACCCCCTAAAACACACTATTAAACCCTAAAACCCTAATAAGCACTAATAAATCATAGTAACATCTAATAAACCCTAAAAAACACTTTTAGACTCCAATAAACACTACAAAACCCCTAAAACCCCTAATATACAATAAAACACTATTGAACCATAATAAATCCTTATAATCACTAGAAACCCTAACAAACCCAACAAAACACTACAAAACCCGCCAAATAATAGCCTACAAAACCCTAAAACCTGCTGATAATCCCTAAAAACCCCTCAAATACCCATAATAAATCGTAACAAACCCTAACAACCCCAAATAAATCGCAACGAAACCTAAAAACGCCAAATAAATCATAAAAAACTAAAACATACCATAACAAACCCCTAATAAACTGCAATAAACCCTTACAAATCATAATAAACCCTTATAAATTGTAATAAACCCAATTACATGTTAATAAACCTTAATAAATAAAATATTCCATAAGAATCCCTAATAAATCCTAAATAACCCTAAAAAAGGTTGATAAACCCTAGAAAAAGCTATTAATGCCTACAAAAGCCCAATAAAACCCTAAAAAAGGCAACATAAACACTAAAAATGCAATATAAAACCAAAAAACGCAACATAAAACCAAAAAGAGCAACATAAACCCAATAAACGCAACATAAACCCAAAAAATGCTACATAAACCCAAAAAGCACTACATAAACCCTAGAACCGTAATATAAACCCTAAACAACGCAACATTAACATTAAAAAATGCTACATAAAACCTAAAAACATAACATAAACCCTAAAAACACTTAATGAATCCTAAAAACATTACATAAACACTAAAAATGCAACAGAAACGATACATCACCCCTAAAAACACAACATAAACCTAGAAAACGCAACATAAACCCTAAAAAATGATACATAAAACATAATCCCTAAACACGCTACCTAAACCCTAAAAGTGTTAAATAAAACCTAAAAAATGATACATAAAACCTAAAACCACTAACTAAACCCTAAAAGCGCAACATACACACTAAAAATGCTACATAAACTCAAACAGCGCTACACAAACACTAAAAAATGCTAAAAAAATCCTAAAGACGCTTCAAAACCCTCAAAAATATTAAACCCTAATATACCATAATATAAAAAAAAATTAAACTCTAATATACCCCTAATAAACTCTAATAATCCCAAAAAATGCATTATAATCCCAAAAAAAAACCCTAGGAGACTCTACTCAACCCTAATAAAACCCAAAAAATACCTAATAAACCCTAATAAATGATAATAAAACCTAATAAACCCTAAAACATGTTAAGAAATCCTAAAAAACCCTAACTAACCCTAATAGACACTAATAAACACTAATAAGCCCTAATAAACCCCAAACAATCCCTAAAAATCCCTAATAAAACATAAATAAATCCAAATAAACCCTACTCAACCCAAAAAAAACTTAACACACCATTATGACCCCTAATAAAACCCTAAAAACCCATAATAATGAAAAAAATTCTAGTATACCTTAAAAAATCCCTAGAAACCCAGATAAACTCTAATATAACCTAATAAAGCCTAAAAATTCTCAAAAACTATAAAAAAACGATCATAATCAATAAAAACAAAAACTGTAATTACCTAGAAATTTCAAAGAAATTTTTTTCTTAAATACATTGGAATTTTACGAGTTTTTGACTTCTGACAGCACTTAATTCCGAGGCCCGGTGTGCCCGTAATCAATTTCGGAAGTTTAGCTCGGGTACGTTCAGTGAACGAACGAGCGAGTTTTTTTATCTTTTGAAGCGGTGCTTGGAATTGAAATCTGAGGGCACCGATGAACTCGCAACGCCTGTATTCACTTAAGGGGACCATTACCGCAGTTGCGTTTTAAGCGGGTTGAGAATTAATATTTGGGGAATTAGTTTAAAATTAAATAAAATTGGTGGAGCACAATTTTATTTTAAGGATGGTTGCTATTTCCTCCAAATGGGAGTTAGAGGTGGCGCCCACACCCACATAACCTCCCATGAGAGGATATTTGGGGGGTGGGGCCCACACGTGGCCTGAACCCTTGAACTCCCCATAACTCTCATAAACCCCCATTAAAATCCCTTGTTTAATGTTGACAACTCTCCCAATATTTATGAGATATCCTCACCTTCTCCTCCCCTATTAATTCATGCCAACACCTTAATTAAAAAATTGAATCCTCCAATTCATTAATTAAGTGTCTGAGTATTTTGAATTTCAAATTTCATGTGTTAATAAAATAATTGGATGAGCTTATTATTTTATTTTTGGGGATTTCGTTCTGTGAAGGGAGAGAGCTCTTGAGAGAATAGTTTTCTTCTCTGATGAAGAACACCAACTCTCCGACAAAGAATGAACTTCCAACTTGGCGAAGAATGCTCCACTATTCTCCAATCCTTTTCTTCCTCCGCGTCAAGGGAGGAGACTCTACTGCGGGGAACTCGCCAATGACGATTGTTCTTCCTCCGACGTTGATGGAGCGACATCGTTTACCGTTTCTACGACGAACAACCATTTACGAGGTCTGGGGATTATGTTCAATTTTAATGGATTAAAATTGTGCCTCATTCGTCGTTGGATATCTTTGTTTTACCTGCCTATTGCTATCATCTAACGTGGAGGGTGCGGGTTGAACGTACATGGCCCGACGACCCTCCGCATGATTTTGATTATTTATTTCTTTTGGAATAGTGACCGGTGGCAGAATGCGGAAAAGGCCGAGGCGCATGGGCCGACATCACACATGCAATGAAAAGCCGCAGCCAAGCGGGCCGCGGTGGAGGAAGCACGGCGTCTTCACGCCATGCCGGGGACTAGGAGCCGTGGCCGGGGTAGGCCGCGGCGGAGGAATCCGGCACCGTCGTGCTGGTTGTGCGGAAGGAACTGGGGCCCGCTTCGCGGGCCGCCTTGGGAGGAGAACCGGCTGTCTCGACGGCCGGCCGGGCGGAGAAAAGCCGCGGCACCAGGATGGCGCCACGCTGGATGAACCATGGCTTGCCGTAGCGGGCCGTTGGTACCAGATGGCTGGCCGGCTCTAGCTGGCTGCTTAGGGAGGGCGGCCCCACTTGGTGCTTCCGGTTAGGGAAGCCGGGGGGGGGGGGCAGCCCCCCCCCCCACCCCCTAGGACCGCTCGGCCTGCTGGACGAGCCAGGGGGGCAATGCCCAGTAGGGCCACACTCGGCCGGGTTGTGCCAAGCCGGGCCGGGCCGCGCCCCTTCGGGCAGGGACGCATTTTTCTTCGGGTTGGTCTGATACCCCTGTCGGGTCGGACCCATCAAAACAGGGTTAACTCGACCTGCCAGCCCACTGGGCTTAACTGGCCGGGTACGTATTCACTTAAAGGTGAATAATTCAAAGACCGCGTGTCAAATAAACATGACGTCTGTGGCGCTGGGACCCTCATGACGTGTCGGTTCTTTTTCATTACTCTAAGTGAGTTTTGGATAACTTTGGAAAATGTCTGGGTTTGGAATTAGTATATTTCCAACCGGGCCCCTAGAACGGAAAAGCCAATTTCTCTCAGATTGGGCATCCGGTTGACACGCCGTCTATTGCGTTGGGTTCCTTTTGACGAGACGGAACTTCGAGATACATCAACTCAGGACATCGTGACAGTTGATGTATCAACCCCTTTACTCGAGAAGCGGACCCTCCCGGAATCGAGTACGCTGTGTGCGGGAACCCTAGAGCAGGCTGCGACTACAATGACTACCATGCTTGGATCCTCCATGGGTTCAACGACGATGACGACTGTACTTGGATCTTCCATGGGTTCGACTGCGAGGAAGACTGTACATGGATCCTCCATGGGCTCGGTACTGATTACAACTGTACATGGATCCTACGTGGGTTCGACAGCGATGGTGACTGTACTTGGATCCTACGTGGGTTCAACATCGACGACTACTGTACTTGGATCCTACGTGGGTTTGATAGAGGAGAAGATTCAGAGACTACAACTAATAATCTCCACCCTTCTTCATAAATATTATACCTCTATGAGCTGAGTCTTGACTATGAAATCATTACCATTGGTGTGATTGACTTTTTTCCTGTGTGGACTAAGATGTGATTGGGCTCGAGAGTTGGAGCCGAACTGGAATTGATGACTTAGGTATATGTATGGGCATATACCTAAGTAGAGTCGTTTGATACTTCATGGTTGTATCTTTCCTTTTTGTTTTATCCTTTGTGGATTCTGGGAGACCTTCAGGGGTCTCAGGGTCCCTACTAAGTATCGTATACTCACCCCTGCACGGGCTACGCCTGCACTACATTGTGTTGGATGCAGACGACAGACAGAACTGATCGAGGTAGAGGTTCGTGGAGTTGGATGGTACCCGGAGGTGGACCACTAGACGGGACATACACGGGGCGGACGGCCGGACCCGAGGAGCTGGGGAGACCATCATTACCCACCCTTCAGGTTGGATATCCGTAGGATGACTCAGTGGTTGCTGCTTTACATTATTTTTGTTGTATGTTCTTTCACAGTTGTATTGTACTTTAAGTTGGGTTTGTATACTATCTCATTTACTTTCCAGCACTTACTTTTTTACTATGTTTTACTTAGTTCTTTCTTCACTTGCATACTCTGTTTTATTTATTTACATTTATAATTGAAATGCCTTCCCTTTTACCAGGATTTACGCCTTTTGTGCTTGTCGCCAGCACCTGGCCTATGGAAGGCGGGCCTGGGGTAGTCACGACAGGAGCCCTGAGGACGGGTCGTGACACTAACAAACCCTAACCAACCCCAAAAAACCCTAACAAACCCTAACAAGCCCTAACAAACCCCAAAAAGCACTATGAAACCCCAATAAACCCAAAAAACCCAATGAAACACTAAAAACCCACTAAGAAACCCTAACAAAACCCTTAAAACCCTAACAAAACCCTAAGCAAACCTAAGAAACACTAACACACCCTTAGAAACCCTAACACACCCTTAGAAACCATAGCACACCCTTAGAAACCATAACCCGCCCATAAAACCCCTAACCCACCCTTAGAAACCCTTACACACC
This sequence comes from Viscum album, assembly GCA_963277665.1. Taxonomy (NCBI): domain Eukaryota; kingdom Viridiplantae; phylum Streptophyta; class Magnoliopsida; order Santalales; family Viscaceae; genus Viscum; species Viscum album. The sequence continues at coordinate 786,645,826 of OY728167.1, forward strand.
CTTAGATACCCTAAAAAACCCTTAGACACCGTAAATCACTCAAATAAACACTAATAAATCCAAACAAGCCCTACCAACCAATAATAAACCATAATAAACCCTAATAAACCCTCAAGCCCAATACTAAACACTAATAAACACTAATAAATAGTAATAAACCCTAAAAACCTATTAGACCCCAATAAAAGATACAAAATACCTAAAAACCCATATATACAACAAAAATGATATTAAACCAATCAAAACATTAATATTCACTAAAACCCCCTAAAAAACCTGGCAAAACCTGAAAAACCCTTAAAAACCCTAAAACCCCTAAAAGCCCTATAATCCCTAAAAATCCCTAAAAAAGCCTAAAAACACTAAAAAATCCTTCAAACCCTAAAACCCCTTAAAAACCTAAAACACGTAAAAACATGAAAAAACTGAAAAAATGCAAAAACAAACCTAAAAAACCCTAAAAACCTCAAAAAACCTCAAAAAATGCTAAAAACCCTAAAAACCCCAAAAAACGCTAAAAACCCCTATGAAGCCTAAAAATGCCTAAAAACCCTACCCAACCATATGAAACACCTAATCTGACAGATGAAATTCAAATTGATGTGGAGTATGAAAGAAAGCCACTTTTTTTAATGAATGTATGTCTATTGGGCACTTGTTGGAATTATGTCGAAGACGAATTTCCTATGAGAACTGCGGGATGAAGGGTCATCCTTCCAACCTCTGTCTAAGGAGATCAAGGAAAAATGATGTGTATTTTTCACGACCTCTTGATCATTACAGAAAGTCATATTCCAATAAGGTTGATTTGTTGGCTTCTGAGGAAGGCCATCAGCTACCTTCAAAAGGGAAGGGGTTGATGGTGGATTCATCTCCATTGAGAGCCAACAGTGGTCCTTCTAATATTCGGGATAACTCTGCGTCTCTGACGATTGGTCCCTCCAATGCTCGGGTTGGATTTTCCATAGAGAGTACACCCAAAGCGGGTCGTGCAGTTACTCCAACAGGCTTAGCTAGTATTGGAATGAATGCTCCTCTTTCTGTTGCAGGATCTCCTAATTGCACTGACGCCTCAAATATATGCATGAATCCTGGCGCAGGTTTGCAATGTTATGAGCCTGTTGGGAGGAATTCTATCACTGAGGCTCCTCCCCAGGTTGATTGCCATTAGGAGATCCAGAATCTCTTGAACTCTTCTAGGATATCTGTGAAGTGGGGTGACATCTTTGAGGTGGAAGGGACTGCAACAGGTAGCTGTGGTCCTACTTCTTTCATGGACTCACCCATTTCTAGAAATGTGGGAGTTGACTACACTCCTGTCCCCTCGAAGCAAAGGACAAGGAAGGAATACTCTAATACACCTTGCATTGTGTCTACTCGCACTCCTAAACTATCAGGTAAGTTTAATTCTTATATTCTTAAGATTCTCAATCAGGGTAAATCCCACACTTAATGGGAAACTTCTGATGAGTATGATTATGGAAATGATATGTCTTATTATGATCTATAACATTATGTTTTGACGGATGAGGGAATGTCCCTTTGTTTGACCCTGCCTTTCTCCTCTGTACTCTTTTCCCATTTAAATAAATTGTCAGAAGCATCCCTTCTGGTTGTTCTTGCAGGAAAAAAAACTCTATGAATCCCTAAAAAACCCTAAAAACCCCCTACTAAACCCTAAAAACCTCAAATGAAACCCTAATACACAATAAAGAACCCTAAAGAACACTAAAAACCCAAAAGAACCACTAAAGCCACTAACAGTGCTATATAAACCCTATCAATTCCTACAAAAAACCGAAATATGTTTCAAAACCCACAAAACATAACAAACCACCAAAAAACGCTAAAATAACCCTAACAAAGCATAGAAAATCCAAACACACCCATAAAACCCAAAAAAATGCATAAAACCCCTAATAACTCAAACAAACCGTAACAAACCCTAAAAACCCTAACAAAACCTAAGAAACCCTAACAACTACTAACAACACCTAAGAACCACTAATAAACCCTAATAACCCTTAAAACCCACTATTAAACCATAAAAACTCTAATAAACACTAATAAATCGTAATAACCAATAATAAACCATAAAAAACTCTATTATACCCTAATATATGCTACAAAATCCCTAAAACACCTAATATACAATAAAAACACTATTAAACCATAATAAACCCTAATAATCACTAAAAACCCTAAAAAACCGACAAAACGCTACAAAAACCTCCAAATATTAGCCTACAAGACCCTACAATCCACTAATAAACTCCAAAAACCCTAATTACCCCACAATAAATCGTAATAACTCATAACAACCCCAAATAAGTCATAACAAATCCTAACAAGGCCAAATAAATCGTAACAAACTAAAACAAAACCCTAAAAACCCCTAATAAACTGCAATAAACCCTCACAAATCATAATAAACCCTAATAAATCGTAATAAACCCAAATACACGTTACTAAACCCTAATAAATAAAATAAACCCTAATAAACCTTAATAAATACTAAATAACCCAACAAAAAGGTTGATAAACCCTACAAAATGCTATAAATGCCTACAAAAGCTCAATAAAACCCTAATATAAAATAAAAAAAGCTAGAAAACTGTAACAAATCCTAAAGAACACTAATAAACGCTATAGAACCCTAATAAACCCTAAAGAACCATCTTAAACTATAATGAACACTAAAAAATCCTAAAGAACCCAAAAAAAGCTAAAACACATTATAGAAACCCTAAAAACTGCTACAATACCCAAACAAACCCTAAAACACACTAAAAAACCCTAACAACCCCTAATAATCCAAAAAAACAAATAATTCCATAAACCCCTATAAAAATCATTAAAATCCATCAGATGACATAAAAACCCATAAACAGCAGTTAACAACCCTTAGAAACCCTAAACATACTACAAACCATAAACAACCGTTAAAACCCTAAAAAAGGCTTCAAATAGATAAATAAACCCTAAAAACGTTACCTAAACCCTTAAAAATGCAACAAAAACCCTAAAAACATAACATAAATAAAAAAAAGCAACATAATCCCAAAAAATGCTACATAAACCCTAAAAGCACTACATAAACCCTAGAACTGTAACAAAAACCCTAAAAACAACAACATAAACCCTAAAAACGCTACCTAAAACCTAAAAACACAATATAATCCCTAAGAACACAACATATACCCTAAAAACATTACCTAAACCCTAATAAATGAAACATAAATTCTACATCACCCCTAAAAACGCTACATAAACCCAGAAAGTGCAACATAAATGTCACGACTCGTACTTGGGGCCCGTGTCGTGACTACCTCAAACCCGCCTTCCATAGGCCAAGAGCTGGCGCCAAGCACCAAAGGCGTAAATCCCTAAGATGGGATGGAATTGCCTTTATAAAAGTAAACAAACACAACAGACTACGCAAAAGGAAGTAAACACTAAGTATAACTGAATACAAAAGAGTGTGCTGGAAAGTAAATGGGCTAGTATACAAACCCAACTGAACAACAAGTAAAAGTATAAAGGGACAAACATCTGAAAGTAAGAGCAGCTCCTAGATCGATCTCCAGGAATTCCTACCTGAAGGGTAGGTACAGATGCCCACCTCATCACTCACATCCATCAGTCTCCACCCTGTGCTGACTCGTCGCAAGGTCCACCTCCGGGTACCATCCAGTCGTGGCGCTCTCAGCCTCCGTCAGCATTGTTCGTCATCTGCATCTAACACAACGAGATGTGGGCATAGCCCGTGCAGGGGTGAGTTTAATGATACTCAGTAGGGACCCCAAGACCCGCGAGGTCTCACAATATCCACTAAGGTTAAGCAATAGAAGAAAGATAAAACCACAAAGTATCATCCAACCCTAATTAGGTATATGCCCATACATATACCTAAGTTACCAGTCACAGTCCGACTCCAACTCACGTTCCCAAGCACAACTCAGTCTACACAGGAAGTAAAGTCAAACACCATGATGATAATGGTTGAATGACATGACTCAGCTCACAGAGGTATGCCACAATTGTAGAGAGATATAGATGATCAGATGTAGCCACTGGATCGTCTAAGCTGTCGGACCCACACAGGATACAGTCCAGCTAAGCTGTCAGACCCACACAGGATACTATCTAGCTATCTAGTCTAAGCTGTCAGACCCACAAAGGATACAGTCCAGCTATCTCTTCTAAGCTGTCAGACCCACACAGGATACAATCCGGCTATTCTAGGGTAATAGAGATGATCAGATTAGTTAGTGATTCATTTAAACTGTCAGACCCACATAGGATACAGTCCAGCTACTCTGTCAGACCTGTCGAACCCACACTGGATTCCGGTATAGTTGTCACATCATCGAACCCACGGAGGATTCAAATATGGTAGTCATCGTTGTCGAACCCAAACAGGATTCCGGTACAGAAGTCGACGCTGTCGCAACCAGATCTAGGGTTCTCGCACACAACACGCTCGATTCTTGGAGGGTCCGCTCCTCGAGCAAAGGGGTAGATACATCAACTATCACGAATTCCTGGTTTGATTTATCCCGAAGTTCTGTCTCATCAAAAGAAACCCAACGCGACAGACGATGCGTCAATCGAACGCCTGGTTTGTGAGATGTTGGCTTTTCCGTTCGAGGGGCCCGGTTTGGTTTATGCTCGATCCAAACCCATCCATTTTCCAAAGTCATCCAAAACTCACTTAGAGTATCGCAAAAGCACCACCTCATCACAAGGATCACAGTGCCGCAGACGGCGCATCAATCGGACGCACGGCCTAGAAGATATTCGCGTTTAAGAGAAACAGGCTCGGCCAGTCAAGCCCAGTGGGCCGGCGGCTCGGCCCAACCCAGTTTGGCGGGTCTGACCCGGCTGGGGGTTTTCTCGGCCAGGTGGAGCGCGGACCACCCAGGGACCTGGCCCAGCAGGTCCAACCCGATTAGGGGGTCAGTCCAGCCGGGTGGGGTGCGGCATAACCACAGACCAGGCCCGAGTCACGGGCCGGTTCGGCTCGCCCTGCGGCGCCCCTCCCTGCTACCCGGCCGGCCGAAGCTGGACGGTTTTCTCCGACACGAGTGGCCCCACATTGCGGTCCGCAGTTCCTCCGCATGTGGGACCCATAGGTACCGCAGTTTCCTTCAGCCCGGCTGACCTGTTCGCCTGCCGAAGGCGGCCCGACCAGTGCAGGCCGTAGTCTTCTCCACAGCGCTGGAGTCTCCTGCTCGGTCGGCCGTAGCCGACCGGTTCTTCCCGAAAGAGGCTCACGGATGCGGGTCGAACCTCCTCTACGTGGCACCTACGGGTGTCGCGGTTCACCATCCCGACCGGTAGTAGCCGACCGGTTCTTCAGCTTGGGTGGCATGCGGTTGCGGGCCACGGTTCTCCTTCACACGGCCACCGCTTCTGGTCGCCACTGCCTCTGGTCGCCTCCACCTCTGTTCATTGTTGCCAAAATAATCACAAACCAATGGAGGGTCATCGGGCCATGTTCGTTCGGCACGCGCCCTCTGCGTTAGGCGATAACAAACGGCTGAACACAATCCAAAGTATTCATCATGAACGAGTCATAATTTTATTCATTTAAAATTAAACAAAACCCCTTACCTTGATTCTGATGTTCGCTTGTCGGTGTTGCGGGAAGAGAATTTGAAGACGACGTCAGGGTGAATCCGATGAGGAAGTGTAGTCGACATTCCCCGTGGGTGGCTCATCCTCTTGTGTCTTGGACGAAGATCGAAGATGGTTTCTTCGTTCTTCGTTGGAGAGAAAGGGCATTCTTCGTGTTCTTCAGGGAAGAATGCTCTCTCCCTAATTCTCCAAAAGTTCCACCACAGAATATTTGCCAAGGCATATATAATAAAAAGGCACCACGATATAATAATATTTTCATGCATTTCAAAACAATTCAAATGAATTTTTGACACCAAAAATTTATTAAAGAAGACTTTAATTAATTGTGTTGGAATAATTAATGAGACGGAGGTTGAGAGGCTCCACCATTATGTGGGAGTTGAAAAGTTTAGAGAGGGGTTTAAGGAGTTAAAGGGGGTGTTGAGGGGTTAGGTGCTCATGTGGGACCCACCACACATTATCCTCTCATGGGAGGTTATGTGGGGTGTGGGCCCCACCTCCAAATCCTTTTTGGAGAAGATAACCACCCCCTTAACAAAAATTATGCAACACATAATTTTTATTTATTTTAAAAAGAAAACCCAAAAGTTAACTTCTCCTCCCGACCAAACACAACTGCGGTAAAGGTCCCCGTAGGAGAATACCAGCGCTGCGAGTTAATCGGTGTCCTTGGATTTCAATTTCGAGAACCGATTCAAAAGATAAAAAAACCTGCATGTACGTTTACTGAACGTACCTGAAAAAATTTCAGAAATTTATTCCGGGCACACTGGCCTCAGAATCAGGCACCGTCAAAAACTACGGACTCATAAAATTCCAAAGAAATTATGAAAAAAGTTTCCTTGAAATTTTTGGGTCATTACATTACCCCCACCTTAGGGATTTACGTCATCGTAAAACTACAACTCGCACTAGGGAAACAAGAGTGGGTACTAAGAACGCATCTGAGCCTCCCACTCCCTTGTGCTCTTCTGGAGGTTCCCGTGCTGCCAGCAAACGCACACCAGAGAAATCGATCGTCCACGCAGAACCCACTCCAGTCGATCCTCGATCTCCACTGGGACCTCCATGAATGTCGCCCCATCATCGATGTACATCTCCTTGTGGTCGATGATGTGGGATGGGTCGTGCACATATCTCCTCAACTGAGATACGTGGAAGAAGTCGTGTACCTGATACAACTAAGGTGGAAGGGCCAGGAGGTAAGCCACCTCGCCTACTCTGTTGAGGACCTGGAATGGACCAATGAATCGCGGAGATAACTTGCCGCCTCGGCCAAATCTCCATAGACCTCATTGAGGTGAGAACCGTAGGAAGACTTGGTTGCCATCTTCAAAATCCAGTGGTCTTCGTCTCCTATCAGCATAGGACTTTTGTATGATCTGTGAAGTCTTCATCTTCCCCTATATAATCTGCACCTTCTCCGTCAGTGCCTAAACCATCTCTAGTCCTACAAGGGTTGACTCCCCTGGGTCTGTCCAGTACAGAGGTGATTTGCATGGTCGGTCGTATAGTGCCTCGTAAGGGGTCATCCCGATGGTGGAGTGGTAGTTGTTGTTGTACGCAAACACCACCAAGGGTAAGTGATCGTCCCAGCTGCGACCAAAGTCGAGGACACATGCACGGGGCATGTCCTTGAGAGTCTGAATGGTCCTCTCATCATGACCATCCGTCTAAGGATGGAAGGCGGTGCTCACGTGAAGCTGTGTCCCAAAAGCCTCTGGTAAGCCCTTCCATAGACGGGAAGTGAAACAAGCATCTCAATCAGAGACGATAGACGATGGAACACCATGAAGCTGTATGATCTCTTGAATTTAGAGGCGTCCCAAGCTCTCTACAGATCCCTGCTCTCTGATCAATAGGAAGTGGTCCATCTTGGTGAGTCGATATACGATCACCCAGATAGAGTCGTGTCCTCTGGATGTACGTGGATGTCCCGTCACGAAATCCATGGATATCCTGTGCCACTTCCACTCTGGGTCCACTAAAGGTTGTACCAAGCCTGCTGGTACCTGGTGCCCTGTCTTCACTTGCTGACAAGTGAGGCATCTGGAGACAAACTCTGCTACTGATTTCTTCATACCTAGCCACCAGTGCTATCTTATGAGGTCCTGATACATCTTCTCCACTACTAGATGTACCTCTATAGGGGAAGTGTGAAACTCCCTCAACAACTCGTCCTGTAGTGAAACCGGTACCATGGTACGTCATCTGAAGAGGATGACGTGGTCCCCACATTTAGAAAACCCATCAGGTGCCTGTCTTGATGATATCTGAGCATGTCGCATCTCACATTCAACGTCCCCATGTTGTGCCTCTCTGACTCGCTGAAGGACTGGAGAAGTGACTGTGAGAAACTCTACAAAGGCAACTCCATCTCTATCCATAAAGGATATCTGCAACGCAGCCAGCTGCTTCGTTGCCTCTCCTAGCAGATGAATGTCAGATCTCCTACAAAGATAATCTTCTACAATGTTCCCCTTCCCAGGAGTATAGACTATCTCGATGTCATAGTCCTGGAGGAACTAGAGCCATAGCTGCTATCTCAGGTTCAGGTCCTTCTGCGAGAAGATGTACCTGAGACTCTGGTGGTCAGAATAGACTATAAAACGCTCACCCATCAGATAGTGCCACCACATCTTCAAGGGAAAGACCACTGCTGCTAACTCTAGGTCAGGGGTAGCAATGTTCTTCTTGTGCTGTCTCAACTACCGTGAACCATACGCGATCACTTCTTGCTCCTACATCAGGACACTCCCAAGTCCATTCCCTGATGCGTCACGATAAACTACATACCCTACGCCCTCCTCTGGTAGCCTCAAGATGGGTGCACTGGTCAACCTCTGCCTCAGATCATGAAAGCTCTGATGGCATCTCTCTGACCACACGAATGGTTTCCCCTTCTTCATCAAAGCTAAAAGCAATGCTGCAACTATAGTGAAGTCTGGCACAAATCACTGATAGTACCTAGCTAGTCCCAGGAAACTCCGCACCTCTGTCACACTCTAGGGTGGATCCCAAGAAAGTATTACCTCGATCTTCACGGGGTCCACTTCAACTCCAACCTCCGAGATGACGTGTCCCATTAAATGAACCTCTTGAATCCAGAACTGGCACTTCGATATCTTACCATAAATCTGGTGCTCTCAGAGTGTATCCAGTACCACCCAGAAATGGTAGGCGTGCTCCTCCTCAGAAGTCGAGTAAATCAGTATGTCGTTGATGAATACTACGACAAAACTATCAAGGTAAGGCTGGAAGATCCTATTCATGAGACTCATGAACACTGCTGGAGTGTTGGTTACGCCGAAGGGAATAACCAAGAACTCGTAGTGGCCATACTGACACCAAAAGGCCTTCTACTTCACATATTCATCTGAAACTCTGAGCTGGTGATAGCCAGACCTGAGCTCTATCTTTTAGAACAATCGTTCTCCCTTGATCTGATCAATGATGTCGTTAATCCTCAAGAGTGGGTATTCTTTCTTCATGGTCACCAAATTCTGTCCACGGTAGTCAACACACAGTTGCAAGATCCCATCCGCCTTCTTGGCGAACAAAATCGGTGATGCCCAGGGTGAAACCCTGGGTCAGATAAATCCATTTCCCTACAAGTGCTCCAGCTATAACCACAGCTCACGCAGCTCGGAGGGAGCCATCCGATATGCTGGAGTAGATATCGGTGCTGTCTCGGGGTACATGTCAATATAGAAGTCTACCTCTCTACGATGAGGTAGTCCTAGATCGTAGTCAGGGAAAACATTTTTTGTAACGACCCGAAATTTTTTAAATAAATTTTGTTTCCCAATTTTATGTGTTATTGTTATACTCAACAAAAACGTTTTATTTGATAAACATGATTATAATTAAAATGATATCAGTGGGTTTTGACTATTATATAACCATCGGTCAATATGACCGCTGTGAACAAAATGTTTTGATATAAGTAATCTTGGTTAATTATTATAGAAAGAAGATTCGATGGCCTCACCTAGTAGTCTTGGACCGATCGAAGCCCATCTAACAGAGCTTGGGAAGGAGGTAGCACCACTGGGCTTTGCTCTGGATCAAATCCAAGCCGAACTTCATCATGTGAAGCTGGAACGGAATCGCCTTCGGGAAAAGTTCAAACTGATAGAAATTACTACTCGGGCAATGTTGACTGAGCCGCCCCAAACTTCTATCACCCTAGCACACCTTACTCTTAGGTCCTATGCTGGTATTATAAGGGGTTATGTAACGAGACCGTAACTACCTTGTGTAATCCTTGTTTTAAATAAAAATTGGGATTTCTTCTTATGATGAAGTTTATGAATTTTGAAATGACCGGATAAATATAGTATGCATATTTTTGATGAATTTTAGAAAAAGGATATTTTAAATATGTTTATGTAAACCCTAAATAATTAAAAATGTGTAATGATTTTCAAAAAATGGTCTTCTGCAATTATGTTCAGTACTAAATTTAGAGTCTAATAAGACCAACTTGATTTTTGATGAATAGTAAATTTTGAATAGTGATTTTATGATTAGGATTAGTAATATGACCAAATGGATTAGTAATCTCACTTAAAGAAAGTTTTAAAATAATCTAGGCACCTTGATTAAGTAATGTGATTCAATAAAATAGTTAAATAACGGTTTCATTAATTATTATTCAAGTATTAGTTTTTTCGGATGAATAGTGTTTTTTTTAATTAAAAATTTAATTAAAAATAATTAGAAAATTATTTTTATAAAAATGACTTTATTTTTGAACTCAAAGCATCGATATTATGTTATGGTAATTTTTGGGGTTTTTTCTGAAAAAAATGAATTTTCGATGAATAGTGTTTTTATTTAAAAATTAAATTAAAAATATTTAGAAAATTATTTTTATAAAATGGATTTCATTTTTGAAATTAGAGCATTTATATTTGGTTAATGTGAAATTTTGGTATTTTTCTGAGAAAGTTGAATTTTCAGTGAATAGTAAAAATACAGTTTTAGGGTATCGGTATGTTTAATGACATCATAACGGTGTCATGATGATGTCATGAGATCTTTTGAGGGTTGGCCGGCCAAGGGTGATGAATTATTGTTTTGGGGGGCCCATGTGGCCTAACTCCATGATAAATGACAAGGGAGAGCACATGGGTTTGAGAAAAGCACATGTGAGGTGTCCCTTGGCCATTAATGCCTTGTCCCCTCACTTTCCCTATAAATACCAAGCCCTCCTCTCATCCATTCGACTCCCCACTCATTCCCAACGAATTTCTGGTCTCATTACCTCCCAAGGAGTCCTCCCAAGGTGCCCCCAAGCCCTCAAGGTCCCAACCTTTGAGGTTTAAGAGTTACATTTTAAGGTAAGGGATCCGACCTCTCTCTTTCTTTTCATGTAATCTCTTTTATGTCTTTTCTTTTATACTTCGTGTTATTATGTTGGAGGATGTTCTTTTATATTCATCCTACTGCCCATTTCATGTTCATATGATGAGAGAACCCCCCCCCCCCTTGCTCTCATCAATTCGTTTTAAGAATGTTTAAGTGGCGCCGTTAGGCTGCCGAATTTTTAAGGGATTCTTTCACCTTCCTCGTTTTCAAGTTCTATTTTCATTCAAATCTTTCATGTTCCTTTTTATTATGTTGGGGTATGATCTCTAAATTATCATACTGATCTTTTATGATCATATGATGAGAGACCCCATTTGATCGCTTCAATTCAGTATTTTGAAGTTTTAAGTGGCGCCGTTAGGCTGCCGAATTTTTAAGTGGTTCTTCACCCTTCTCGTTTTGAAGTTCTACTTTCATGTCAATTATTTAAAGTTCCTTTTTGTTATATTGGGGTATGATCTATATATATATCATACTGGACTCTTATGTTCATATGATGAGAGACCCCATTTGATCTCTTCAATTCAGTATTTTGATGTTTTAAGCGACGCCGTTAGGCTGCCGAATTTTTAAGTGGTTCTTCACCCTTCTCGTTTTGAAGTTCTACTTTCATGTCAATTATTTCAAGTTCCTTTTTGTTATGTTGGGGAATTATCTCTATATCTATCATACTGAACTCTTATGTTCACATGATGAGAGACCCTATTTGATCTTTTCAAATCATTTTTTTTGATGTTTAAGTAACGCCGTTAGGCTGCCGAACTTTCATAATAGAAATCTAATTTTTTTTCTTCCTTCCATGTTTTTCATTTCAAAGGGTATGTCCTTGAAATTTCATTACCATGATCATGTATCCTTCTTATTCTGTCCATGTACTATTTTATGGGTCATTTATGAATGTTTGACCCATTTTACCTCTCTTTTAATGTCTTCTAAAACCTCGGAACATTGCCGTTATGCTGCAGAATTTCTGTCTCAAAATGTCTATCTCTTTTTCTAAAGTCCTTTTATTTTATTAAGTGAATACTCAAAGATCTTCCTTCTAAAGGGGTATTAAAATATATACCAAAATGTTCTATTTTAAATTCTGGGATTTACATACATGAGACCCACCTTCCTTTTCTGTGGGTTTTAAAGTGACGTAAAGATCATGTCTTTAAAGCAGTTTTTAAAACGTTATGATTATGAAATGAAACCCATTTATTTTATGCTATATGGGTTATTTATGAAATGTTTGAAGACGATATATGTGGCTCACATGATAATAAAGGCAAAGTTAAGGGTGCGCCCTAATAGCGCTCCAATGCATTGGGTAATGATGTAACCACTAGAGATTACAATTTTCACGATACCTTGGTGAATAACCATGGTAATTTTAAAATGACACCTTGGGGATGGAACTTGGTGATATGTTCATGATTGTCGATGTTAAATGATGTAGCCACATCTTCAAGTTATGAAAAAGTTTTATTTTTATTATGATATGCCTCATGATTTCATTTTCATGCCTTAAAGTTCTTTTCATGACTTTATTGATGTATCTCAAGTTCATATGTAAAATGTTTCACTTGTTTCCCTTGCTGGGCCTTCTGCTCACCCTTCCTTTTGATGTATGTCCCCAGGTTACGGGATGCAGTAATGAGCCTAGGGTGAACATGAGGAGAAGCCTTTCAAGTGTTTAAGAAGAATGTTTTTTTTTGTTTCATGTTTTATGTTCCTTGTTTCCAAGACACTAAACCTTAAAGATCCTCAGTTCCGTGTAATGGAATGAAAAGTTATGTTATAAAAAGAAGGGATGCTATAGTTGGTATCAAAGGATGGTTTAGTTATTTGTGGAAATTAGGATATGAAAACTCTAGGAGGAACCCTATAGAAAAGTTTAATATAGGAAATCTTCCTGGTATTTTGGTGAGTATTGAGTAAGGGGTTGCCAAGCAAATATATCCTTGTCTGGATACGAGCAGGTAGAGGTGGCTCTGGCACAGATGTACATAGGGGTAAAACCCGAAAACACTGCTTTGAGCTAGACTCGAACGGGAACTGGTACACGACAACGGGCCTTGCTGCACTCTTGGTTACGACACTCCCGGGGGATATGCTTTGGTTAGTTCATAAGCTTGGTATGAACCATTGTTAAAGGAACAAAGATAAAATAAAATAAAGGTTCACATAAGAATATATGATCATTCATAACCTAGATGGGAACCTAGGAGATCACAAGTTAGGGTATACCTTTCATATACAAGTTATCCTTATATGCTTTCAGTTCCTTTTCATGATTATTAGCTAAGTACTTAAACCCCTAATTATGCTTTCTCTTCTTAGTTAATGGTGGGAAATGGAAGAACATGTCCCGACAACCAATGTGATAGGAAATGCGACGATTTTATAATTAATATGACAGGGATGATTAGGGGATTAAAATATGATTATTATTTTGGAAGACGTTCATTATTTTGGGAACCATATTTGATCGAGGTAAATAGATTACTACGGTATTTTCATTGAGGAGTAAGGTTGACTTATATTTTGAAGAATCGATGAATTTAAGGTGAACTTATAGTAATTTAGGTTACTTATGGGAATGACTAACCTATCTTGGGTAAAATATGTTTAGGTTAGCTACTTTTTTTATAAGATGTTAGGAGTGGTTGATGTTGTCTGGAGATGAAAAATGAAGTTGTTTTGGAAGACTATGTTATCAAAACATTATTGTATTTGGGTTTCAATCTTAGTTTGGTTTGTTTTGAGGAATTTTAAGGACTGTTATTTAGGGAATGGTCTATGATGAAATTTGGGTAGTACCATGGAACTTTGATGATTTAAAAGTAGTTTCCATTCCTATGGGATTCTTTCTTTTTGAAGAGTTGTTTTACCTTAACCTTTCAGTTTTTGGGATAATGTTTAAAGATAGAATAAATAGATAGTTAATATTTTGTAGATTATGTGATTCTATAGAAGATGATTCTTGTGCTTTTATGAGACCAAGTGTTTTTGAATTCTCATCATTTGGAGAAAAGATTAGTGTTGGTAGGGACTTGTTAAAGGATGAAACTCTACTTGAAGGTAGGTATATTTTCTTATGTTTTTGTTCTATGTAGTAAGTGAAATCCTCAAAATTATGAAATGAAACGTAAAACAAAAATGTTGTTGGTTTACGTTTCCTACTAGGTAATCAAAGACCGTTTACACACATCATAAGTTTGGGATTTTCTCATGGTTAACTTTCTCCTAATCATGTTCTCTATCACTCTCCCTCAGAACTTGACCCTTTGTTTTTTTCCTCCATGTCCATGTTTTCCTACATGGAACCCTAGTGTGGGTTAACTCGGGTGACCTTTGTACTTCCCTTTCTTTATTTTAAAGTAATAGTTTTACTGACTCCTTTTTCGATGTGGTACTTTCAATGAAATTTCAAAACCCAATTTTAAAATTGCGAGGACGCAATTTCTTAAGGGGGGAAGATTGTAACGACCCGAAATTTTTTAAATAAATTTTGTTTCCCAATTTTATGTGTTATTGTTATACTCAACAAAAACGTTTTATTTGATAAACATGATTATAATTAAAATGATATCAGTGGGTTTTGACTATTATATAACCATCGGTCAATATGACCGCTGCGAACAAAATGTTTTGATATAAGTAATCTTGGTTAATTATTATAGAAAGAAGATTCGATGGCCTCACCTAGTAGTCTTGGACCGATCGAAGCCCATCTAACAGAGCTTGGGAAGGAGGTAGCACCACTGGGCTTTGCTCTGGATCAAATCCAAGCCGAACTTAATCATGTGAAGCTGGAACGGAATCGCCTTCGTGAAAAGTTCAAACTGATAGAAATTACTACTCGGGCAATGTTGACTGAGCCGCCCCAAGCTTCTATCACCCTAGAACACCTTACTCTTAGGTCCTATGCTGGTATTATAAGGGGTTATGTAACGAGACCGTAACTACCTTGTGTAATCCTTGTTTTAAATAAAAATTGGGATTTCTTCTTATGATGAAGTTTATGAATTTTGAAATGACCGGATAAATATAGTATGCATATTTTTGATGAATTTTAGAAAAAGGATATTTTAAATATGTTTATGTAAACCCTAAATAATTAAAAATGTGTAATGATTTTCAAAAAATGGTCTTCTGCAATTATGTTCAGTACTAAATTTAGAGTCTAATAAGACCAACTTGATTTTTGATGAATAGTAAATTTTGAATAGTGATTTTATGATTAGGATTAGTAATATGACCAAATGGATTAGTAATCTCACTTAAATAAAGTTTTAAAATAATCTAGGCACCTTGATTAAGTAATGTGATTCAATAAAATAGTTAAATAACGGTTTCATTAATTATTATTCAAGTATTAGTTTTTTCAGGTGAATAGTGTTTTTTTTAATTAAAAATTTAATTAAAAATAATTAGAAAATTATTTTTATAAAAATGACTTTATTTTTGAACTCAAAGCATCGATATTATGTTATGGTAATTTTTGGGGTTTTTTCTGAAAAAAATGAATTTTCGATGAATAGTGTTTTTATTTAAAAATTAAATTAAAAATATTTAGAAAATTATTTTTATAAAATGGATTTCATTTTTGAAATCAGAGCATTGATATTTGGTTAATGTGAAATTTTGGTATTTTTCTGAGAAAGTTGAATTTTCAGTGAATAGTAAAAATACAGTTTTAGGGTTTCGGTATGTTTAATGACATCATAACGGTGTCATGATGATGTCATGAGATCTTTTGAGGGTTGTCCGGCCAAGGGTGATGAATTATTGTTTTGGGGGGCCCATGTGGCCTAACTCCATGATAAATGACAAGGGAGAGCACATGGGTTTGAGAAAAGCACATGTGAGGTGTCCCTTGGCCATTAATGCCTTGTCCCCTCACTTTCCATATAAATACCAAGCCCTCCTCTCATCCATTCGACTCCCCACTCATTCCCAACGAATTTCGGGTCTCATTACCTCCCAAGGAGTCCTCCCAAGGTGCCCCCAAGCCCTCAAGGTCCCAACCTTTGAGGTTTAAGAGTTACATTTTAAGGTAAGGGATCTGACCTCTCTCTTTCTTTTCAAGTAATCTCTTTTATGTCTTTTCTTTTATACTTCATGTTCTTATGTTGGAGGATGTTCTTTTATATTCATCCTACTTCCTATTTCATGTTCATATGATGAGAGACCCCCCCCCCCCTTGCTCTCATCAATTTGTTTTAAGAATGTTTAAGTGGCGCCGTTAGGCTGCCGAATTTTTAAGGGATTCTTTCACCTTCCTCGTTTTCAAGTTCTATTTTCATTCAAGTCTTTCATGTTCCTTTTTATTATGTTGGGGTATGATCTCTAAATTATAATACTGATCTTTTATGATCATATTATGATAGACCCCATTTGATCGCTTCAATTCAGTATTTTGATGTTTTAAGTGGCGCCGTTAGGCTGCCGAATTTTTAAGTGGTTCTTCACCCTTCTCGTTTTGAAGTTCTACATTCATGTCAATTATTTAAAGTTCCTTTTTGTTATATTGGGGTATGATCTATATATATATCATACTGGACTCTTATTTTCATATGATGAGAGACCCCATTTGATCTCTTCAATTCAGTATTTTTATGTTTTAAGTGGCGCCGTTAGGCTGCCGAATTTTTAAGTGGTTCTTCACCCTTCTCGTTTTGAAGTTCTACTTTCATGTCAATTATTTCAAGTTCCTTTTTGTTATGTGGGGGAATTATCTCTATATCTATCATACTGAACTCTTATGTTCACATGATGAGAGACCCTATTTGATCTTTTCAAATCATTTTTGTTGATGTTTAAGTAACGCCGTTAGGCTGCCGAACTTTCATAATAGAAATCTAATTTTTTTTCTTCCTTCCATGTTTTTCATTTCAAATGGTATGTCCTTGAAATTTCATTACCATGATCATGTATCCTTCTTATTCTGTCCATGTACTATTTTATGGGTCATTTATGAATGTTTGACCCATTTTACCTCTCTTTTAATGTCTTCTAAAACCTCGGAACATTGCCGTTATGCTGCAGAATTTCTGTCTCAAAATGTCTATCTCTTTTTCTAATGTCCTTTTATTTTATTAAGTGAATACTCAAAGCTCTTCCTTCTAAAGGGGTATTCACATATATACCAAAATGTTCTATTTTAAATTCTGGGATTTACATACATGAGACCCACCTTCCTTTTCTGTGGGTTTTAAAGTGACGTAAAGATCATGTCTTTAAAGCAGTTTTTAAAACGTTATGATTATGAAATGAAACCCATTTATTTTATGCTATATGGGTTATTTATGAAATGTTTGAAGACGATATATGTGGCTCACATGATAATAAAGGCAAAGTTAAGGGTGCGCCATAATAGCGCTCCAATGCATTGGGTAATGATGTAACCACTAGAGATTACAATTTTCACGATACCTTGGTGAATAACCATGGTAATTTTAAAATGACACCTTGGGGATGGACCTTGGTGATATGTTCATGATTGTCGATGTTAAATGATGTATCCACATCTTCAAGTTATGAAAAAGTTTTATTTTTATTATGATATGCCTCATGATTTCATTTTCATGCCTTAAAGTTCTTTTCATGACTTTATTGATGTATCTCAACTTCATATGTAAAATGTTTCACTTGTTTCCCTTGCTGGGCCTTCTGCTCACCCTTCCTTTTGATGTATGTCCCCAGGTTACGGGATGCAGTAATGAGCCTAGGGTGAACATGAGGAGAAGCCTTTCAAGTGTTTAAGAAGAATGTTTTTTTTTGTTTCATGTTTTATGTTCCTTGTTTCCAAGACACTAAACCTTAAAGATCCTCAGTTCCGTGTAATGGAATGAAAAGTTATGTTATAAAAAGACGGGATGCTATATATTTGTACTGATCTACCACAATAGGAAAACTCAGACTCCTCACATCAACAACTTCGAGGATAAGACTAGCCAACTGATGTGTGATCGGCTACCCCCTCCTCTGCGTAAGTCCATCATGAACTGCAAAGGATCCCTTCTCTTCAGTGAAGGTGAACTTGTTCCCATCCATGTAGACTCACCGCACTATGTGACTAATACAGTCGATCTGAGCATTGACTGTTGATAACAAGGCCATACACATGATGACATCGTAAGGCCTCAGTGCCACTATAAGAAGATCCCAGCTGAAACTATCGCCTCCCAGAGTAAGCTCACACTGTCATCACCAATGTGTAATCGTCGAGTCATCTCCCGTAGGAGTCTCTAGTTGTAAGGATCGATCCAACGACTCCGTCAGAATCTCCGAGCTCCAAACGTGGGTAGTGAAAATAAAAGAATGACTCAAACCTGTGTCTATGAGTATTGAAGAAAGGGTGGAGTAGACACAGATAGTACCTCGAATCATCTCAGGTGCGCCGTGGTCATAGTCCTAGACTGCCTGGAGCTGAGCCCCCCTCTGTCCGCCATCTCCCTGTGGTCTGGGTGGACCACCTGGTGGTGGTGGTGGTGGTAGTGCATCGAAAGGTCATCCACCACCTGCTGCTCAGCCAGCTCCTCTGCCATGTCCTCCTGCTCCTGGCGGACCACCACGGTCAAACCTATGCCTCTGCCTGGGTGGTCCCTCTACTATCTGCTACTCATCTGCATGGTGGGTTGGGCAGTCACGAGCCATGTGGCCCTTCCCACCACATGCATAGCAATGCGTACTCCTTGTATTGCTGACTCTGTCTTGTGTGCCCTGCACAACCGAACCCCTATCCTGGGGTCGCCAACCTGATGGCCTGGTCCACTTGGACCTCTACATCATCTATCTCCTACCGGCTATAGAAGAATCCACTACGTTTCGCCCTGTGGTAGGTCTCGCTATAGGTGTCTGCTCAGCGAGAATGCTCTCCACTAGAAGGGCTCGCTCCAGCACCCCCGCCTATGTTGGAATGATGAGGGGAATTGTCGAAGCCCTGATCTCATGTCTAAGTCCCTGCTCAAAGGTCCGGGACCTGATGAACTGGTCCCACACAATATCAGTGGAGTAGTGTGAGAGGTTGGTGAACCTCGCTAAGTACTGATCTACTGTCATGTTGCCCTGCTACAGATTAAGTAACTCTTGAATTCATACCGCATTAAGGGTGGCTTGAAAAAACTCCAAGTGGAAGAGACTCTCGAAGTCCATCCAGAGTAAAGATACCCCGTCATGCACCTGGAGCATCAGGCTCCACCATATTCCTGCTGGTGCATGCAGGAGACTCGTGGAAAGGATCACCATAAGGTCAGTTGGTGTCCCTACCAATCTGAAAACTCTCATGACATCCTCTAGCCAATCCTCAACTACATGTGGGTCCATCTCTCTACGGAACGTGGGCGGCCTCTGTCGCTGGAACTCATGCAACGCACTCAAGTGGCATGCACTCTCTGCTGCTGGGGCTGGTGTTATCGGTGGCCTAGTGGGTAGGGGTACCACTGGTGCCTCTACTATGATGGGGCCCTGCACCGAGGCATCGTTTCTCGGTGGGCTACCATTTCATACGTAACTAGAAACCCTAGTTGGCTGCCTTCGTGGGGGAATCCTAAAAAGAAACAGGTGCACCATGGTTAAACAGAATACCTAGTGAGATGACACAAAGTAATAAAAAATAAAACTTTTCAAAGAATACACACATGCAATCAGGGTTTTCGTGCACTGAGTCGGAAATCAGAGGTCTGGGTCCTAATGAATAGATACGTCGATCGCCGCACAAACACTGGACTCCCTGGACTGAAAAACACACCCAATACTCTTAACAGTATTGTTTCACAGGAAAGAATGATCAGAGTCCTGAGTTATGTAGTAGAACCAACTCCTTTGATACCAATTTGTCACGACACATCCTTGGGGCCCATGTCGTGACTACCCCAAGCCTGCCTTCCATAGGCCAGGGGCTGGAGACTAGAACCAAAGGCGTAAATCCCTAAGCTGGGAAGGAATTGATTTTATAAAAGTAAAAAAACACAACAGAGTACGCAACAGGAATTAAACACTAAGTATAACCGAATACAAAAGAGTGTGCTGGAAAGTAAATGGGCCAGTATACAAACCCAACTGAACAACAAGTACAAGTAAAAAGGGTCAATCAACTGAATGTAAGAGCAGCTCCTGGATCACCCTTTATGAATTCCTACCTGAAGGGTAGGTACAAATGGCCACCTCAGCACTCACGTCCGTCAGTCTCCACCGTGTGCTGACTCGTCACAAGGTCCACATCCGAGTACCATCTAGCCGTGGCGCTCTCGGCCTCCGTCAGCGTTGTCCGTCGTCTGCATCCAACACAATGAGGTGCGGGCATAGCCCGTGTAGTGGTGAGTATAATGATACTAATTAGGGACCCCGAGACCCCTGAGGTCTCACAATATCTGCTAAGGTTAAGAAAAAGAAGAAAGATACAACCACAAAGAATCATTCAACCCTACTTAGGTATATGCCCATACATATACCTAAGTTACCAGTCACAGTCCGGATCCATCTCACGAGCCCAAGCACAAATCAGTCCACACAGGAAGTAAAGTCAAACACTATGATGATAATGGTTGAAAGAAATGACTCAACTCAAACCGGTATGACACAATTGTAGAGATATATAGATGATCAGATGTAGCCACTGGATCATCTAAACTGTCAGACCCACACAGGATACAGTCCAGCTAAGCTGTTGGACCCACATAGGATACAGTGCAGGTATCTCGTCTATGCTATCTGAACCACACAGGATACATTCCAGCTATTTCATCTATGTTGTCGGACCCACATAGGATACAGTCTAACTATTCAAGAGTAATAGAGATGATCAGATGTAGTTACTAATTCATCTAAGCTGTCAGACCCACACATGATACAGTCCAGCTACTCTTTCAGAATTGTCAAACCCACATAGGATTTCGGTAAAGTTTTATTCTTCGTCGAACCCACAAAGGATTCCAGTATGGTAGACGTCGCTGTCAAACCCACATAGGATTCCGGTACAGAAGTCGATGCAGTCGCAACTAGCTCTAGGGTTACCATACACAACACTCTCGATTCCGGGAGGGTCTGCACCTCGAGCAAAGGATTCTACACATCAACTATCAATAAGTCCTTATTTTATGTATCCAGAAGTTCCGTCTCGTCAAAAGAAACCCAACGCAATAGACGACATGTCAATTGGACGCCATGTCTGAAAGATATTGGCTTTTCCGTTCTAGGGTCCCAGTTGGATTTACACTCGATCCAAACCCGTACATTTTCGAAATTCATCTAAAACTCACATAGAGTATCGCAAAGGGACCTCCTCGTTGCGAGGATCCATGTGTCGCAGACGACGCGTCGATCAGACGCGCGATCTAGAAGATATTCGCGTTTAAGCGAAACGGGCCCAGCCCATCAAGCCCAGTGGGCTGGTGGGTTGGCCTGACCCGGTTTGGTGGGTCCGACCCGGCTGGGGGACGTCCCGGCCTGGTGTAGCGCGGCCCACCTGGGGTCCCGGCCCAGCGGGTACGAGCAGGTTAGAGGGTCGGCCCGCCCGGTGGGGTGCGACCCACCAACGAACCCGACTCGGGTCGCGGGCTGGTTCGGCTCGCCCGACAGTGCCGAGAGGCATTGACCCTCCTTGCTGCCTATCTAGCCGAAGCCGGCCGGTTTTCTCTGGTGTGAGAATCCCTTGATTGTGGGTCGTGCTTCCTCCGCATGCGGTGCCCATAGGAATCGTAGTTTCCTTCAGCTCGGCCAGCAGGCGGCCGACCGGTTCGCCTGCCAAAGCGGCCCGCCAAGCGTAGCCCGTGGTCTTCTCCACAGCCTGGCGCCAAGCGGCACCGCTTTCTCCTGCCAGGCCGGCCGTAGCCGGCCGGTTCATCCAGAAAGCGGCCCGCGGATGAGGGTCGTACCTCCTCCGCATGACACCTGTGGCTGCCGCGGTTCACCAGCCCAGCCGGTTCATCAGCCCGAGCGGCCCGCGGTTGTGCGCCGTGGTTCTCCTCCACGCGGCCAGTGTGAGTTGGCCACTTCCAGTTTCCGCTGCCTCCCGTTGCCGCCACCTCCGGTCTCCATTTCCAAAATAATCACGAACCAACGGAGGGTTTTCGTGCCGTGTTCGTTCGGCCCGTGCTCTCCACGTTAGGCAATAAAAAAGGTCGATGACAATCCAAAGCATTCATCATGAATGAGGTATAACTTTATTCTTTTAAAATTATACAAAACCCCCCTACCTTGATTCCGATGGTCACTTGTCGGTGTTGCAAGAAGATAATTCAAAGACGATGTCGATTCGTTGAAGTCAGGGTGCATCTGAGGAGGAAGCATAGTCGACGTTCCTCATGGGCGGCTCCTCCTCTTGTGGCTTGGATGAAGATCGAAGACAATTTCTTCATTCATCGTTGGAGAGAAAGGGCGTTCTTCATGTTCTAAGGGGAAGAATGATGTCTCCCTAATTCTACAAAAGTTCCACCACAGAATATTTTCCATGGAAAATATAATAAAAAGCCTCCCCAATATAATAATATTTCCATGAATTTCAAAACAATTCAAATGAATTGTTGACACCACAAATTAATTAAAGAAGACTTTAATTAATTGTGTTGGTACAATAAATGGGAGGGAGGTGGAGAGGCTCCAACATTACATGGATGTTCAAAAGTTAAGAGAGGTGTTTAAAGAGTTAAAGGGGGTGTTGAGGGGTTAGGTGCTCGTGTGGGCCCCACCACACATTATCCTCTCATGGGAGGTTATGTGGGGTGTGGTCCCTAACTTCGACTCCTCTTTGAAGAAGATAACCACCCCATTAACAAAAACTATGTAACACATAATTTTTATTTGTTTCAAAAGGAAAACCTAAAAATTATCTTCTCCTCCCTACCAAACGCAACTGCGGTAAATGTCCCCTTAGGTGAATACCGGCACTGCAAGTTCATCGGTGACCTCAGATTTCAATTCCGAGCACTGGTTCAAAATATATAAATACCTGCACTACGTTTACTAAATGTAACCGAACAAAACTTCTGAAATTTATTCCGGGCACACTGGGCCTCGGAATCAAGTGCCGTTAGAAAAACAGCGGACTCGTAAAATTTCAAAGAAATTAAGAAAAAAATTTCCTTGAAATTTTTGGGGCTTTACAATAAACCCTAAAAAATGTTACATAAAACATAAACCATAACATGCTACATAAACCCTAAAAACGTTACATAAACCCTAAAAATGATACATAATATCTAAAACTGCTACTAAACCCTAAAAACGCTACATAAACACTAAAAATGCTACATAAACTCTAACAACATGACACAATCCCAAAAAAATGCTACAAAAACCATAAAGATGATTTAAACCTATCAAAAATATTAAACCCTAATATACCATAACATAAAATATTAAACACTAATAAACCCCTAATAAACTCAAAAAATTGCTAAAAACACTTTATAATCCCTAAAGACCCTAAGAAACTCTACTCAGCCATAATAAAACCCCAAAAATACAAAATAAACACCAATAAATGAAAATAAAAAATAATAAACCCTAAAAGCAAGTTAAGAAAACCTAAACCACCCTAACCAACCCTAATAGACACTAATAAATACTAATAAACCATAATAAACACCAAAAAACCATAAAAAATCCTAATAAACCATAAATAAAGCCACATAAACCCTACTCAACCCAAACAAACCTTAACACACCATAATAACCCCTAATAAAACACTACAAAACTCTAATAAAGAAAAAAAATGCTAGTATACTGTAAGAAATCCCTAGAAACCCTCATAAACTCTAACATAACATAATAAACCCTAAAAACGACCCCAAATAATAAAAATAGGATCACAAAAAATAAAAATGCGTAATATTACCTAAATATACCTAAAAAACTAATATACCTTAATAAAGACAAAAAAAGCTGATATACCTTAAAGATCCATAGAAACACTAATAAACCATAATAAACTCTAATATACCCTACAAAACCCTAAAAACGTTCACAAACAATAAAAACACAGCATATTATCTAAAAAGACCTAACAAAAACTAATATAACCTAATAAAACAAAAAACTAATAATCCACTAACAAACCATAATAAAACCTAAAAATCCCTAATGAACCCTAATAAAAACTAATAAATCCTAATAAAACCAAAATAAAACCCTAAAAATACCTTCTCAAGCCAAATAAACCTTGACACACCTTAACAAAACCTAATAAAACCCAACTAAACAAAAAAATGCAAACAAGACATTAAAAATCCCTAGAAACCCTAATAAACGATAATAAATTCAAATAAAAGCTAATAAACCATTAAAAATGCTCACAAACACTAAAAACATGCTAATTAAACCTAAAAAGTCATAACAACCCCTCATATATATTAACAAAAACTAAAAAACACTCATATACCCCAATAAAAACACTAACAAACCCTAGTGAACCCTAAAAGTCCCTAACAAACCCTAATAAACCGTACTCAACCCTAATAAACCCTAATAAAACCTTAAAGATACCGACTCTCGCCTAATAAAATGCTAAAATACCTACCCAACCCTAATAAACCTTAACACACCATAATCAACCATAATAAACCCCACTGAACCCTAAAAAACACAAATATACCATTAAAAAGCCCTAAACCCCTAATAAATGCTAATAAAACATAACAAAGATTAAAAGTGCTAATAAACCCAAAAAAACACTACTAAACACTAAAAAACCCTAATATACCATATTAAAAATTAATAAACCATAATGAACCATAATAAACCCTAATAAATCCTAAACATACCCAAATATACCATAATATAGCATAATATACCCTAATAAACCCAACTCAATCCTAATAAAACCCTAAAAATACCTAATAAACCCTAATAAACCTTAACACACCATAATAAACCCTAATAAAATCATAATAACCCCCACCAAATCCAAAAATATTCTAATATACGATTAAAAAACCGAAAACCCTAACAAACCATAATAAATGTTAATAACACCAAAAAAAATCCTAAAAATTGATAGTAAACCCTAAAAATACCTCTAATAATAATAGTAGTAATAATGCACATGCATGTGCATGGTTTAAATAATAAATAATAACGCACATGTATATGCATATGCATGTGCATTTTCATGTGAATGATAATAAATAATAAATAATAAATAATAATGCATGTGAATTGCATGTGTATGTGCATGTGCATTTGAATGATAATAAATAATAAATTATTATGCACATACAAGTGCATGAGCATGTGCATGGTAATAAACAATAAATAATAACCAAGTTCACATGAATGTGTATTTTCATGTGAATGATAATAAATAATAAATAATAACACATGTGATAATAGAATAATGCATGTACATTGCATGTGCACGTGCATTAGAATAAATAATAATAACACATGTGATAATAGAATAATGCAAGTGCATTGCATTTTCATGTTCATGATAACAAATAATATATAATAATGCACATGCATGTGCATTTACATGTAATGATAATGATAATGACACAAGCATGTGCGTAGTAATAAATAATAAATAACAACACACGTTCATGTGCATTTGTATTTGATGATAAAAACAACAACAACAACAACAATAATAATAATAATAATAACAACAATAATAGAATAACGCAAGTGAATTTCATGTGCATGTTCAGAGTAGTAAATAATAAATAACTAATAATAAATAAGAATGCACATGCATGTGCATGTGCCTTTACATTTGATGATAATATTAATAATACTAATTGTAATAATAATAATAATAATAATGCATGCCCGTGCATGGTAATAGACAATAAATGGCCAGGCACATGCATGTGGATTGGCATGTGATAATGATAATGATAATGATAATGATAATAATAATGATAATAATAATAACAACAACAATAAAAGAATAATACAAGTGCATTCCATATGCACGTACATGGTAATAAATAATAAATAGTAACGCACGTGTATCTACATTTGCAAGTGATGATAGTAATAAAAACTGCAGTAGTAATAATAGTAGTAGTAGTGGTGATAATAGTTGTAGTACTAATGCATATGATAATAGAATATTGCATTTGCATTACGTGTGCATGTGTATGTTAATAAATAATAACTCCTGTGCATGGAATTTTCATGTGACGATGATGATAATAATATTAAAAATAAAAATAATTTTAATTTTAATAATAACAAAACATGTGATAATATAATAACGCATGTTCATTGAATGTGTGGGTATTTTCATTTGGATGTGAATCTGCATGTGATGATAATAACAACAACAACTACTACTACTACAACAACAACAACCAAAATAATAATAATAACAATAATAATAACAACGCTTGTGATAATAAAATAACATGCATGCATTGCATGTGAACGTTCATGGTAATAAAAATATAGTAATAACACATGTGCATGTGC
Organism: Viscum album; assembly: GCA_963277665.1. Lineage (NCBI taxonomy): Eukaryota > Viridiplantae > Streptophyta > Magnoliopsida > Santalales > Viscaceae > Viscum > Viscum album. The sequence continues at coordinate 786,672,245 of OY728167.1, forward strand.
TTGTGAATTTGCATGAGATGATGATAATAAAAATAATAATAACTATAACAATAAGTTATAGTTGTTTGAAAAAACAGCATACATGACAAAAGTGCTAGAAATGGTGTCTCGAAAAACCTATGAAATCACAGAGTCATTAAAAAGTCATAACTTCTTCTTTAGGTGTCCATTTCCACTCCATGAATAGTCAAACTAAATCTCATGGAATGAACTACGATAAAAATAGGTTTCAGAGGCCGAACAGACACACATATCAGAAGTTATGACCGTTTTAAGAAAAATTTGATAGGGATCCAGACATGGAAATTGGGTTTTGGAGGCCTTATTATGGGTCTTTGGGATTTTAGGGTCACAAACATGACTTGAACTTTGTTAAATTTATCCTTTTTCATAGATCTCTTCGCTGCCTTTGATTTGATATGTGCTAGAGCTGAAGCGGATAACTGGAATGAAAGTTATGGGCATTTGAAGTTTGACTTTTTGAAGAGTGGTATAACTAATATATCTTCTGTTTCTTTGATATTCTCATAGTTTTGATTAGAATTGGTCCTCACTCATCTCACGAGCATCGATTTTACTAGTCACATTGCTCAAACGGATAGCCAAAGGAGAAGTTATGCCTATATTAGTGAGTTGTGGGTTCCATAGGTTTTTAGGCGCTAGGTGGGTTGCTCAATTTAAAATGACAATAACTTCTACTATGTGTGTTTATTTTGGCTCTACCACATATCAAATCGAGTATTGTGAAAAGATACACACTCTGGTAACCAATGGAACCCTTTCTAGCATTCTTCAACCCGCCAAAAGACCCAAAATCCCTTTGGATGGTCAAAAAATTGGCTTCTGGTGTTCGTTTTGCGTTAACTTCTTAAATGGGTATCCGTTTCGCCTCTAGAACATATCAAATCGAAGCTTGAGACTATACCAACAATCCTACAACCACTGAAGCACCTTGTCACATCCCTGAAGGCCCAAAAAGGTACATAAACCCTCCAAATGACCATAACTTCTACTCCAGGAGTCCGTTTTGCCTCTACCATATATCCAATTGAAGTTTTTGACTAGATCTACACATAGTAACCAATAGGAACACATTATCACGTTATTAAAGACCCAAAAGGATCTTTAGTCATACAAATGACCATAACTTCTTCTCTCGCTGTACGTTTCACCTCTACCACATATCTAATTGAAGCTTGTGACTAGATCTACACTTCTCTGACAACCATGAACTACTAAATAACCCTAAAAAACCATGAATAACCCCATAAGAACTAAAAACCATTAAAAAAAACACAAAACCATAAAATACCCTAACAAACTCTAACAAACCCTAACAAACTCAAACAAACCATAACAAACCCCCAAAAATCCTAAAAAACACAACACACCCTCAAAAACCCTAACAATACCTAAAAAGCCCTAAGATACCCCAATAAGCACTTAGAACCTCCAATAAACACTAAAATCCCTAAGAAACCATAAAAAACCCTAAAACCCCTATGAAACTATAAGAAACCCTAACATATCCCTAAAACCCTAAAAACCCTAAAAAAACCCTATGCAAACCTAAGTAACACTAACACGCCCTTAGAAACCCTAACACATCCTTAGAAACCCTAACACACCCTTAGAAACCTAGCACTCCCTTAGAAACCCCAACGCTCTCATAGAAACCCCAACACAACCTTAAAACCCCTTAAAAACCATAGCACACCCTTAAAAACCCTAACCGGCTCTTAAAATCCATAAACCACCCTTAGAAACCCTAAAACACCCTTAGAAACCCTAACAAACCCTTAGACACCCCATATAAATCTAATAAGAACTAATAAATCCTAACAAACCCTACAAACCAATAATAAACCATAATAAACCCTAATAAACCCTAAATGTAAAGACCCGTAAATTTCAAGGAATTTTTTTTCTTAATTTTCTTTGGAATTTTACAAGAACGCAGTTTCTGACGGCGCCTGATTCCGAGGCCTGGTGTGCCCGGAATCATTTTCCGAAGTTTGGTTCGGGTACGTTCAGTGAACGGACGAGCAGGTTTTTCTAACTTTTGAACCGGTGCCCGGAATCGAATTCTGAGGGCACCGATGAAATCGTAGTGCCGGTATTCACTTAGAAACGCCTCTTCCGGAGTTGTGTTTGCTCGGGTGTGGTTTTTAATTTTTGGGCTTAAAGTTAAGAAATAAAATAATTTTGCGACAACTTTATTTTATTTCACTTAAGCCGCTTGGAAGCCAATTGAAGCCACATAAAGGCGGCTTGAACTGAGTTGAACTGGATAGGATGCTATCCAGAAATATCCTACCCCCTTGGTAGGATATTTGTGAGGTGGGGCCCGCACGAGCCCCGCCGTTTCTTTCCGCTAAGAAACGCACCCGTGAAAACCCGTCTTAATGAAAGTCAACTGACGCGTTTTCTAAATTCTTAACAGACCATTTAATTGGGCGGTTTATTTCGTGAATTAAATGGGCTGTTTCTTTCGTGAATTAAATGGGTTGTTTCTTTCGTGAATTAAATGGCCTGTTTCTTTCGTTGAATTAATTCAACGAATTAATTCAATTGTTTCTTAACCTGTTTTCGTGTGATGGCATATTAATAAAATAAGACCAACCCAAAATCTTTTGAGAAGATTTGAGAGGATCCTTGTTTCTTCTTATCCCTCGCGAAGAACGCGAAGAACGCGAAGAACGCGAAGAACGCCGAACCCGGAAATCGACGACGCGACGCCTTGATCCGCATCGCCGACAACGTTCTTCTACGACGTCTCTTCCTCTGCGACGGATCTTCGATCGGCTTCTTGAGGTAAGAATCTCGGACCTTCCTTTTTATCTCCTTCGTGGTTCTTAACCAAAAACACGGATTTAATTAATTAAATTAAATCTGCTGTTTCATGGTGCGTTGAGTTCGCCGACTAAACACCGGATTCTGCGACGACGCGACGCCTCCCCGCGACGACGCGATGATCCCTCTCTTCCGTGACGAGCTTTTCCGCGAAGAACGCCCGCGCGCGACGATCGATGAGGTAGAGATTTATTATGGGAATTACCCCTTTTTAATTTATTCCCGTCAATGTTTCTTAAAGAAATTAAAGAACCGAATTGTGAACAATTTTAATCTTCTTAAAATTTTTATTTTTTTTCCGTGTGGAATAAAATTCTCCGGGTTGTTTATCTCTAACGCGGAGGGTGCGGGCCAAATGAACACGGCCCGACGACCCTCCGCCGTTCTTCGTTTTGTGCAGATTTGGCGGGCGACGACGGAACGTGCCGCAACGGATGTTTGACGATTCCGCAGTAATGAACGGATCCCGGGAGGAGCAATGGCGCAGACGGGAAGAGAATCGGACCACCGGAGCGATCCCGGTGGCCCGCGGAACTCGCCGGCGGCGCGGGTCGCCGGCGCGGCGGCGCCGGCGACCGGAGGCGGCGGCGCCCCGGCGCGCCGCCGGACGAGCCCGCCGCGACTGAAGCCACGGTGGCGGCGGCCAACAGACCCGCGGCCGCGCGGGTCCGATTCGCCCGCGCGGGACGCGGCTCTACCGCGTCCGCGGTTCACCAGTGCGGCCCACGCGGGCCGCGGTTTCCTCAGGCCGCGGGTCAACGCCCGCAGCGCCTGGCACTCGGCCGCCCGGCCACGCCAAGCAAAGTCGGTCCGACCGGCCGGGCCCGTACCCCCCCCTTCTTCGGACGTTTTTGTTCAAATGGCCGTATCTTGAGCTACGGGCCTCCGAACGGTGCGCCGTCAGTGGCAACGCGATCCTTGGATCGAGACGGTCGTTTCGGTACTATACTCAAGGTGCACCTTCCTTTTCGGGAGCCTACGTAGTTAAAACCCCGTAGTTAAGCGTGCTTGGCCTAGAGCAGTGATCAGGATGGGTGACCTCCTGGGAAGTTTCTCAGGGTGGGTGTGAGACGGAAAGGCCAATAACTAAGAGACTGGGCGTCCGATTGATGCGCCGTCTGTTTCGTTGAATTCCTCTAAGTGAGACGGATCTTTTGGCATACTCCGCCCGAGGTTTGGACGCAGGTGGAGTACGGTCGGGTTGGTTTTGCCTTAAAAACCAACCGGGCCCCTCGGAAGAAAAAGCCTATAACTCTCAGACCGGGCGTCCGATTGACGCGCCGTCTATTGCGTTGAGTTCCTCTTGATGAGACGGAACTTTTGGCATCCTCCGCCCGAGTTTTGGATGCAGATGGATAGTGGCCGGGTTGGATCGCACTGAAATCCAACCAGGCCCCTGGAACGGAAAAGCTGATATCTTTCAGACCAGACGTCCATTTGAAAAACCGTCAGCGGCATTGGTGATCACGTTGAAAAACAGTCCCTATGAGTATACCCTGTGAGTGTTCGGGGTATAGTTGAGTTACGGCCGGATTGGTTCGCTCACGAAACCAACCGGGCCCCTGGGACGAAAAGGCTAATAACTCACAGACCGGGCGTCCGATTGACGCGTCGTCTGTTGCGTTGAGACCCCTATGACGAGGTGGGCCTTCGAGATACTTCCTTGCGGGACTTTGTGATACTTGGAGTATCGACCAATAGCTCGTGGAGCGGACCCTCCTGGAGACGAGCGGGCGGAGCACGGAGACCGTGTAGCTGACTGAGACCCGATGACTGCTGATCGAACGACTCCGTGTGTGACAGAGGCGCGCTTGGTTGTAGCGGCACATGGGAGGGCTTGGTTGTAGAGGCAGACCCACGACAGTTGTGCGCTTGGTTGTAGCGGCACATGGGAGCGCTTGGTTGTAGTGGCAGACCCACGACAGAGGTGAGCTTGGTTGTAGCGGCACATGGGAGCGCTTAGTTGTAGCGGCAGACCCACGACAGAGGTGCGCTTGGTTGTAGCGGCACATGAGAGCGCTTGGTTGTAGCGGCAGACCCACGACAGAGGTGTGCTTGGTTGTAGCGGCACATGGGAACGCTTGGTTGTAGCGGCAGACCCATGACAGAGGTGCGCTTGGTTGTAGCGGCACATGGAAGCGCTTGGTTGTAGCGGCAGACCCATGACAGAGGTGCGCTTGGTTGTAGCGGCAAATGGGAGCGCATGGTTGTAGCGGCTGGCCCGCATTACTCGATAGGTGGAGTACTACAGCAGTCTTAAGTTAGTGGGCAGTACCTTGGAGTTGTGACAGGACCACTGTACACTCCAGAGACGGAGATCTTCAGCAGTTATGGTTTCGATGATGAAAATCCTGGTTTGAGCTGAGACTTTTGACCTTGTGTTTGCCTCATGATTGAGATGAGTTACTTGATAACTTAGGTATATGTATGGGCATATATCTAAGTAGAGGTTATCTGTTGAGATCTTCTTTGTGGTTATCCTTGTTGGTTTTAGAGAGACCTTGAGGGTCTCGGGGTCCCTACTGAGTATCGTTATACTCACCCCTGCACGGGCTATGCCCGCACCTCATTGTGTTGGTTGCAGACGACAAGCAGTGCTGATGGAGACCGAGTGTTCGAGGACTGGACGGTACCCGGAGGTGGACTACATGACGAGTCAGTACCCGGAGGTGGACTACACGACGAGTCAGTACCTGGAGGTGGACCACTGGGCGAGACGTGCTCGGAGCGGACGGCGGGACCCGAGGAGAATTGGAGCTATCTGTTCCCACGCTTCAGGTGGGACTTCCAGAGGACGGCTCGACGCTGCAGTTTTTCCTTTCAGTTGCTGTTTTTCCTTTCAGTTGTACTTTACAGTTGGTCTTGTATTTCCGGCCCCTTTTACTTTCAGCACAGCTTGTACAGTTTTTACTTAGTGTTTACTTTTCTGCTTGCTTACTCTGTGGTGCTTGTTTACTTTTCAAAGGAAATGCCTTCCCTTTTTGCTGGGATTTACGCCTTGGTGCTAGTCGCCAGCCCCTGACCTATGGAAGGCGGGCTTGGGGTAGTCACGGCACGGGCCCCGAGGACGGGTCGTGAAAAATTGGTATCAGAGGTGGTCGGTTCTACCGGGGACTCTGATCTTTCTTCTATGTGAAGCAATAGTGTTTAGCGTATTGGGTGTGGTTATCAGTCCAGGGAGTCCAGTGTTGGTGCGGCGGCTGACGTATCCGTACACCAGGACCCTGACTTATGATTTCCGACTTAATGCACGAAAACATTGATTGCATGTGTGTTTCAAGTTTTCCTTGTGATTACTTCGTTCAGCTCACCAAGTATATTGTCCTGACCGTGGCGCACTTGTTCCCTTTTCAGGATGGCCCCACAACGACAGCCAGCTAGGATTCCGAGAGTGGAGCGTGATGACAGCCCACCGAGCGTCGAGGAATCGGTACAGGGCCCTTTGACAGCTGAGGCACCGGTGGTACCTATACCCGCCGAGGCACCGATGCTACCAGCCCTAGCCGCTGGCGATGCACGTCACCTTAGTGCACTGCATGAGTTCCAGCGCTAGCGACCGCCCAGGTTCCGCGGGGAGACGGACCCTCAGGCCGCCGAGGACTAGCTGGAGTCAGTTGTTCGGGTTTTCATATTAGTGAGGACACCATCAGACCTCATGGTGATCCTCGCAGCGAGTCTCCTGCACGCGGCAGCAGGCAGATGGTGGAGCTTGATGCTCCAGGTGCACTACGAGGCGTCTCTCCTCTGGACGGACTTTGAGAGCATCTTCCGCTCTGAGTTCGTCCCAGCCACCCTCCAAGCGGTGTGCATCCAAGAGCTACTACAGCTGCGGCAGGGCAGCATGTCAGTGGCCCAGTACTCGGCGAGATTTACTGATCTCTCGCGCTACTCCATAGATATGGTACGGGACCCGTTCTTCCGGGCCCGGACCTTCGAGCAGGGACTGAGGCATGAGATCAGGGCTTCGATGATCTCCCTCAACATTCCGACTCAGGTAGGGGTGTTAGAGCGAGCCCTCTTAGTGGAGAGTTTCCTTGTTGAGCAGTCTCCAGCAGCAGGACCCACCACTTACCGGCATGCGGCAGAGTCTTCTGCAGCGGGCAGTAAACGGATGACGCATGGGTCCAAGAGGACTAGACCTACAGGTGGTCGCCAGCATGACTCTGGATCGTTTTCGCGAGGCACTCGGGGTGGGCAACGACTTTCCATGAGAGGGCAGTGTTACTCCTGCGGCGGGGTTGGTCACATGGCTCGTGACTGTCCGACCCGCCATACGGATGACCAGCAGACGAACGAAGGACCCCCCAGGCAGAGGCAGAGGTTCGATCAGGGCGGGCCGCAAGGAGCAGGCGGCCATGACAGGGGAGTTGGTCGTGCAGCAGGAGGTGGACGGCGCTTCGGGGTGTTGCCACCACCACCACCAGGCGGTCCACCCCGACCGCAGGGGACATGAGGACATGGGAGATCTCAGCTTCAGGAAGCTGAGGCCTACGATCATGGAGCTCCGGGAGCAGATGGACAGGAGAGGGACTAGCTCTAGACCTGGAGACTTTTGTTCACGTTGCTTCTAGTTTTGTTGATGTGTGTTTATAGATGCTTTGTGTCTTTGTACTTGAGCTACAGTAATAAAAGACACCTTTTCTTGTGGCATTTTACTTTCCTGTCCTCTCTTGTGTTGTTACTAAGAGGTTCCGGTTTAGACTGTTGGCTTGACCCTCACCCGTGAGACATCTACTGGAGGAGACCTAGTTATCACACACTGAAGCCGACAGTGTGACTCAACCCTTGGAGGCGAGAGTAACGGTTGGATCTCTTGGTAGTAGCGTCGAGGCCTTACGACGTCATCCTTGGTATGGATTAGTATCATCCATGTCGGGATTGACCGTATTAGGCGAAAAACGTGGTTCATCCAGGGGATGAGACCAGATTTCTCTTATCGGCAAGGAAGAAATCGTGGCAGCTCTAGTGGGACCAGAGGTGGTCCGGGCCACGACAGAGAAGGTCCAGGTGAGCACATGGGAGCGGAAGGCTCAGATGCGTGCTCAGTACCGCCTTTGTATCCCTAGTTTGTGTTGAAGCTTTACGGGGACGTCAAGCCCTGTGGTGGGAGTAATGTAAAGACCCGTAAATTTCAAGGAATTTTTTTTCTTAATTTTCTTTGGAATTTTACAAGAACACAGTTTCTGACGGCGCCTGATTCCGAGGCCCGGTGTGCCCGGAATCATTTTCCGAAGTTTGGCTCGGGTACGTTCAGTGAACGGACGAGCGGGTTTTTCTAACTTTTGAACCGGTGCCCGGAATCGAATTCTAAAGGCACCGATGAAATCGTAGCGCCGGTATTTGCTTAGAAACGCCTCTTCCGGAGTTGTGTTTGCTCGGGTGTGGTTTTTAATTTTCGGGCTTAAAGTTAAGAAATAAAATAATTTTGCGACAACTTTATTTTATTTCACTTAGGCCGCTTGGAAGCCACATGAAGCCACTTAAAGGCGGCTTGAACTGAGTTGAACTGGATAGGATGCTATCCAGAAATATCCTACCCCCTTGGTAGGATATTTGTGAGGTGGGGCCCGCACGAGCCTCGCTGTTTCTTTCCGCTAAGAAATGCACCCGTGAAAACCCGTCTTAATGAAAGTCAACTGATGCGTTTTCTAAATTCTTAACAGACCATTTAATTGGGCGGTTTATTTCGTGAATTAAATGGGCTGTTTCTTTCGTGAATTAAATGGGCTGTTTCTTTCGTGAATTAAATGGCCTGTTTCTTTCGTTGAATTAATTCAACGAATTAATTCAATTGTTTCTTAACCTGTTTTCGTGTGATGGCATATTAATAAAATAAGACCAACCCAAAATCTTTTGAGAAGATTTGAGAGGATCCTTGTTTCTTCTTCTCCCTCGCGAAGAACGCGAAGAACGCGAAGAACGCGAAGAACGCCAAACCCGGAAATCGACGACGCGATGCCTTGATCCGCATCGCCGACAACGTTCTTCTACGACGTCTCTTCCTCCGCGACGGATCTTCAATCAGCTTCTTGAGGTAAGAATCTCGGACCTTCCTTTTTATCTCCTTCGTGGTTCTTAACCAAAAACACGGATTTAATTAATTAAATTAAATCTGCTGTTTCATGGTGCGTTGAGTTCGCCGACTCAACACCGGATTCCGCGACGATGCGACGCCTCCCCACGATGATGCGACGATCCCTCTCTTCCGTGACGAGGTTTTCCGCGAAGAATGCCCACGCGCGACGATCGATGAGGTAGGGATTTATTATGGGAATTACCCCTTTTTAATTTATTCCCGTCAATGTTTCTTAAAGAAATTAAAGAACCGAATTGTGAACAATTTTAATCTTCTTAAAATTGTTATTTTTTTTCCGTGTGGAATAAAATTCTCCCGGTTGTTTATCTCTAACGCGGAGGGTGCGGGCCAAACGAACACGGCCCGACGACCCTCCGTCGTTCTTCGTTTTGTGCGGATTTGGCGGGCGATGACGGAACGTGCCGCAGCGGATGTTTGACGATTCCGCAGTAAAGAACGGATCCCGGGAGGAGTAATGGCGCAGACGGGAAGAGAATCGGACCACCGGAGCGATCCCGGTGGCCCGCGGAACTCGCCGGCAGCGGCCAACGGACCCGCGGCCGCGCGGGTCCGGTTCGCCCGCGCGGGACGCGGCTCTGCCGCGTCCGCGGTTCACCAGCGCGGCCCACGCGGGCCGCGGTTTCCTCAGGCCGCGGGTCAATGCCCGCGGCGCCTGGCACTCGGCCGCCCGGCCGCGCCAAGCCAGGCCGGTCCGACCGGCCGGGCCCGTACCCCCCCTTCTTCGGACGTTTTTGTTCAAATGTCCGTATCTTGAGCTACGGGCCTCCGAACGGTGCGCCGTCAGTGGCAACACGATCCTTGGATCGAGACGGTCGTTTCGGTATACTATACTCAAGGTGCACCTTCCTTTTCGGGAGCCTACGTAATTAAAACTCCGTAGTTAAGCGTGCTTGGCCTAGAACAGTGATCAGGATGGGTGACCTCCTGGGAAGTTTCCCAGGGTGGGTGTGAGACGGAAAGGCCAATAACTAACAGACTGGGCGTCTGATTGATGTGCCGTCTGTTTCGTTGAATTTCTCTAAGTGAGACGGATCTTTTGGCATACTCTGCCCGAGGTTTGGACGGAGGTGGAGTACGGTCGGGTAGGTTTTGCCTTAAAAACCAACCGGGCCCCTCGGACGAAAAAGCCTATAACTCTCAGACCGGGCGTCCGATTGACGCGCCGTCTATTGCGTTGAGTTCCTCTTGATGAGACGGAACTTTTGGCATCCTCCGCCCGTGATTTGGATGCAGATGGATCGTGGCCGGGTTGGATCGCACTGAAATCCAACCAGGCCCCTGGAACGGAAAAGCTGATATCTTTCAGACCAGACGTCCGTTTGACGAACCGTCAGCGGCATTGGTGATCACGTTGAAAAATGGTCCCTATGAGTATACCCTGTGAGTGTTCGGGGTATAGTTGAGTTACGGACGGATTGGTTCGCTCACGAAACCAACCGGGCCCCTGGGACGAAAAGGCTAATAACTCACAGACCGGGCGTCCGATTGACGCGCCGTCTGTTGCGTTGAGACCCCTATGACGAGGTGGTCCTTCGAGATACTTCCTTGCGGGACATTGTGATACTTGGAGTATCAACCAGTAGCTCGTGGAGCGGACCCTCCCGGAGACGAGCGGGCGGAGCACGGAGACCGTGTAGCTGACTGAGACCCGACGACTGCTGATCGAACGACTCATTGTGTGACAGAGGTGCGCTTGGTTGTAGCGGCACATGGGAGTGCTTGGTTGTAGAGGCAGACCCACGACAGTTGTGCGCTTGGTTGTAGCGGCACATGGGAGGGCTTGGTTGTAGCGGCAGACCCACGACAGAGGTGCGCTTGGTTGTAGCGGCAGACCCACGACAGAGGTGCGCTTGGTTGTAGTGGCACATGGGAGCGCTTGGTTGTAGAGGCAGACCCACGAAAGTGGTGCGCTTGGTTGTAGCGGCACATGAGAACGCTTGGTTGTAGCGGCAGACCCATGACAGAGGTGCGCTTGGTTGTAGCGGCACATGGGAGTGCTTGGTTGTAGCGGCAGACCCATGACAGAGGTCCGCTTGGTTGTAGCGGCACATGGGAGCGCTTGGTTGTAGCGGCTGGCCCGCATTACTCGATAGGTGGAGTACTACAGCAGTCTTAAGTTAGTGGGCAGTACCTCGGAGTTGTGACAGGACCACTGTACACTCCAGAGACGGAGCTCTTCAGCAGTTATGGTTTCGATGATGAAAATCCTGGTTTGAGCTGAGACTTTTGACCTTGTGTTTGCCTCATGATTGAGATGAGTTACTTGATAACTTAGGTATATGTATGGGCATATATCTAAGTAGAGGTTATCTGTTGAGATCTTCTTTGTGGTTATCCTTGTTGGTTTTAGAGAGACCTTGAGGGTCTCGGGGTCCCTACTGAGTATCGTTATACTCACCCCTGCACGGGCTATGCCCGCACCTCATTGTGTTGGTTGCAGACGACAGGCAGTTCTGATGGAGACCGAGTGTTCGAGGACTGGACGGTACCCAGAGGTGGACTACACGACGAGTCAGTACCCGGAGGTGGACTACACGACGAGTCAGTACCTGGAGGTGGACCACTGGGCGAGACGTGCTCGGAGCGGACGGCGGGACCCGAGGAGCATTGGAGCTATCTGTTCCCACCCTTCAGGTGGGACTTCCAGAGGACGGCTCGACGCTACAGTTTTTCCTTTCAGTTGCTGTTTTTCCTTTCAGTTGTACTTTACAGTTGGTCTTGTATTTCCGGCCCCTTTTACTTTCAGCACAGCTTGTACAGTTTTTACTTAGTGTTTACTTTTCTGCTTGCTTACTCTGTGGTGCTTGTTTACTTTTCAAAGGCAATGCCTTCCCTTTTTGCTGGGATTTACGCCTTGGTGCTAGTCTCCAGCCCCTGGCCTATGGAAGGCGGGCTTGGGGTAGTCACGGCACGGGCCCCGAGGACGGGTCGTGACAAATTGGTATCATAGGTGGTCGGTTCTACCGGGGACTCTGATCTTTCTTCTATGTGAAGCAATAGTGTTTAGCGTATTGGGTGTGGTTATCAGTCCAAGGAGTCCAGTGTTGGTGCGGCGGCCGACGTATCCGTACACCAGGACCCTGACTTCTGATTTCCGACTTAATGCACGAAAACATTGATTGCATGTGTGTTTCAAGTTTTCCTTGTGATTACTTCTGTCAGCTCACCAGGTATACTGTCCTGACCGTGGCGCACTTGTTCCCTTTTCAGGATGGCCCCACGACGACAGCCAGCTAGGATTCCGAGAGTGGAGCGTGATGACAGCCCACCGAGCGTCGAGGACTCGGTACAGGGCCCTTTGACAGCTGAGGCACCGGTGGTACCTATACCCGCCGAGGCACCGATGCTACCAGCCCTAGCCGCTGGCGATGCACGTCACCTTAGTGCACTGCATGAGTTCCAGCGCCAGCGACCGCCCAGGTTCTACGGGGAGACGGACCCTCAGGCCGCCGAGGACTGGCTGGAGGCAGTTGTTCGGGTTTTCAGATTAGTGAGGACACCATCAGACCTCATGGTGATCCTCGCAGCGAGTCTCCTGCACGCGGCAGCAGGCAGATGGTGGAGCTTGATGCACCAGGTGCACGACGAGGCGTCTCTTCTCTGGATGGACTTTGAGAGCATCTTCCGCTCTGAGTTTGTCCCAGCCACCCTCCGAGCGGTGCGCATCCAGGAGCTACTACAGCTGCGGCAGGGCAGCATGTCAGTGGCCCAGTACTCGGCGAGATTTACTGATCTCTCGCGCTACTCCACAGATATGGTACGGGACCCGTTCTTCCGGGCCCGGACCTTCGAGCAGGGACTGAGGCATGAGATCAGGGCTTCGATGATCTCCCTCAACATTCTGACTCAGGCAGGGGTGTTAGAGCGAGCCCTCTTAGTGGAGAGTTTCCTTTCTGAGCAGTCTCCAGCAGCAGGACCCACCACTTACCGGCATGCGGCAGAGTCCTCTGCAGCGGGCAGTAGACGGATGACGCATGGGTCCAAGAGGACTGGACCTACAGGTGGTCGCCAGCATGACTCTGGATCGTTTTCGCGAGGCACTCGGGGTGGGCAACGACTTGCCATGATAGGGCAGTGTTACTCCTGCGGCGGGGTTGGTCACATGCCTCGTGACTGTCCGACCCGCCATACGGATGACCAGCAGACGAACGAAGGACCCCCCAGGCAGAGGCAGAGGTTCGATCAGGGCGGGCTGCAAGGAGTAGGCGGCCATGACAGGGGAGTTGGTCGTGCAGCAGGAGGTGGACGTCGCTTCGGGGTGTTGCCACCACCACCACCAGGCGGTCCACCCCGACCGCAGGGGACAGGAGGACATGGGAGATCTCAGCTTCAGGCAGCTGAGGCCTACGATCATGGAGCTCCGGGAGCAGATGGACAGGAGTGGGACTAGCTCCAGACCTGGAGACTTTTGTTCACGTTGATTCTAGTTTTGTTGATGTGTGTTTATAGATGCTTTGTGTCTTTGTACTTGAGCTGCAGTAATAAAAGACACCTTTTCTTGTGGCATTTTACTTTCCTGTCCTCTCTTGTGTTGTTACTAAGAGGTTCCGGTTTAGACTGTTGACTTGACCCTCACCCGTGAGACATCTACTGGAGGAGACCCAGTTATCACACACTGATGCCGACAGTGTGACTCAACCTTTGGAGGCGAGAGTAACAGTTGGATCTCTTGGTAGTAGCGTCGAGGCCTTACGACGTCATCCTTGGTATGGATTAGTATCATCCATGTCGGGATTGTTTGTATTAGGCGAAGAACGTGGTTCATCCAGGGGATGAGACCAGATTTCTCTTATCGGCAAGGAAGAAATCGTGGCAGCTCTAGTGGGACCAGAGGTGGTCCGGGCCACGACAGAGAAGGTCCAGGTGAGCACATGGGAGCGGAAGGCTCAGATGCGTGCTCAGTACCGCCTTTGTATCCCTAGTTTGTGTTGAAGCTTTACGGGGACGTAAAGCCCTGTGGTGGGAGTAATGTAAAGACCCGTAAATTTCAAGGAAATTTTTTTCTTAATTTTCTTTGGAATTTTACAAGAACGCAGTTTCTGACGGCGCCTGATTCCGAGGCCCGGTGTGCCCGGAATCATTTTCCGAAGTTTGGCTCGGGTACGTTCAGTGAACGGACGAGCGGGTTTTTCTAACTTTTGAACCGGTGCCCAGAATCGAATTCTGAGGGCACCGATGAAATCGTAGCGCCGGTATTCACTTAGAAACTCCTCTTCCGGAGTTGTGTTTGCTCGGGTGTGGTTTTTAATTTTTGGGCTTAAAGTTAAGAAATAAAATAATTTTGCGACAACTTTATTTTATTTCACTTAAGCCGCTTGGAAGCCACTTGAAGCCACTTAAAGGCGGCTTGAACTGAGTTTAACTGGATAGGATGCTATCCAGAAATATCCTACCCCCTTGGTAGGATATTTGTGAGGTGGGGCCCGCATGATCCCCGCCGTTTCTTTCCGCTAAGAAACGCACCCGTGAAAACCCGTCTTAATGAAAGTCAACTGACGCGTTTTCTAAATTCTTAACAGACCATTTAATTGGGTGGTTTATTTCGTGAATTAAATGGGCTGTTTCTTTCGTGAATTAAATGGGCTGTTTCTTTCGTGAATTAAATGGCCTGTTTCTTTCGTTGAATTAATTCAACGAATTAATTCAATTGTTTCTAAACCTGTTTTCGTGTGATGGCATATTAATAAAATAAGACCAACCCAAAATCTTTTGATAAGATTTGAGAGGATCCTTGTTTCTTCTTCTCCCTCGCGAAGAACGCGAAGAACACGAAGAACGCGAAGAACGCCGAACTCGGAAATCGACGACGCGGCGCCTTGATCCGCATCGCCGACAACGTTCTTCTACGACGTCTCTTCCTCCGCGACGGATCTTCGATCGGCTTCATGAGGTAAGAATCTCGGACCTTCCTTTTTATCTCCTTCGTGGTTCTTAACCAAAAACACGGATTTAATTAATTAAATTAAATCTGCTGTTTCATGGTGCGTTGAGTTCTCCGACTCAACACCGGATTCCGCGACGACGTGACGCCTCCCCGCGACGACGCGACGATCCCTCTCTTCCGTGACGAGCTTTTCCGCAAAGAACGCCCGCGCGCGACGATCGATGAGGTAGGGATTTATTATGGGAATTACCCCTTTTTAATTTATTCCCGTCAATGTTTCTTAAAGAAATTAAAGAACCGAATTGTGAACAATTTTAATCTTCTTAAAATTGTTATTTTTTTTTTCGTGTGGAATAAAATTCTCCCGGTTGTTTATCTCTAACGCGGAGGGTGCGGGCCAAACGAACACGGCCCGACGACCCTCCGTCGTTCTTCGTTTTGTGCGGATTTGGCGGGCGACGACGGAACGTGCCGCAACGGATGTTTGACGATTCCGCAGTAAAGAACGGATCCCGGGAGGAGCAATGGCGCAGACGGGAAGAGAATCGGACCACCGGAGCGATCCCGGTGGCCCGCGGAACTCGCCGGCGGCCGGAGGCGGCGGCGCCCCGGCGCGCCGCCGGACGAGCCCGCCGCGGCTGAAGCCACGGTGGTGGCAGCCAACGGACCCGCGGCCGCGCGGGTCCGGTTCGCCCGCGCGGGACGCGGCTCTGCCGCGTCCGCGGTTCACCAGCGCGGCCCACGCGGGCCGCGGTTTCTTCAGGCCGCGGGTCAACGCCCGCGGCGCCTGGCACTCGGCCGCCCGGCCGCGCCAAGCCAGGCCGGTCCGACCGGCCGGGCCGGACCGGGACAACCGGGTCGGGCCGGGCCCGTACCCCCCCTTCTTCGGACGTTTTTGTTCAAATGGCCGTATCTTGAGCTACGGGTCTCCGAACGGTGCGACGTCAGTGGCAACGCGATCCTTGGATCGAGACGGTCGTTTCGGTATACTATACTCAAGGTACACCTTCCTTTTCGGGAGCCTACGTAGTTAAAACTCCGTAGTTAAGCGTGCTTGGCCTAGAGCAGTGATCAGGATGGGTGACCTCCTGGGAAGTTTCCCAGGGTGGGTGTGAGACGGAAAGGCCAATAACTAACAGACTGGGCGTCCGATTGATGCGCCGTCTATTTCGTTGAATTCCTCTAAGTGAGACGGATCTTTTGGCATACTCCGCCCGAGGTTTGGACGCAGGTGGAGTACAGTCGGGTTGGTTTTGCCTTAAAAACCAACCGGGCCCCTCGGACGAAAAAGCCTATAACTCTCAGACCGGGCGTCCGATTGACGCGCCGTCTATTGCGTTGAGTTCCTCTTGATGAGACGGAACTTTTGGCATCCTCTGCCCGAGTTTTGGATGCAGATGGATAGTGGCCGGGTTGGATCGCACTGAAATCCAACAAGGCCCCTGGAACGGAAAAGCTGATATCTTTCAGACCAGACGTCCGTTTGACGAACCGTCAGCGGCATTGGTGATCACGTTGGAAAATGGTCCCTATGAGTATACCCTGTGAGTGTTCGGGGTATAGTTGAGTTACGACCGGATTGGTTCGCTCACGAAACCAACCGGGCCCCTGGGACGAAAAGGCTAATAACTCACAGACCGGGCGTCCGATTGACGCGCCGTCTGTTGCATTGAGACCCCTATGACGAGGTGGTCCTTCGAGATACTTCCTTGCGGGACTTTGTGATACTTGGAGTATCGACCAGTAGCTCGTGGAGCGGACCCTCCCGGAGACAAGCGGGCGGAGCACGGAGACCGTGTAGCTGACTGAGACTCGACGACTGCTGATCGAACGACTCGGTGTGTGACAGAGGTGCGCTTGGTTGTAGCGGCACATGGGAGCGCTTGGTTGTAGAGGCAGACCCACGACAGTTGTGCGCTTGGTTGTAGCGGCACATGGGAGCGCTTGGTTGTAGCGGCAGACCCACGACAGAGGTGCGCTTGGTTGTAGCGGCACATGGGAGCGCTTGGTTGTAGCGGCAGACCCACGACAGAGGTGCGCTTGGTTGTAGCGGCACATGGGAGCGCTTGGTTGTAGCGGCAGACCCACGACAGAGGTGCGCTTGGTTGTAGTGGCACATGGGAACGCTTGGTTGTAGCGGCAGACCCATGACAGAGGTGCGCTTGGTTGTAGCGGCACATGGGAGCGCTTGGTTGTAGAGGCAGACCCATGACAGAGGTGCTCTTGGTTGTAGCGGCACATGGGAGCACTTGGTTGTAGCGGCTGGCCCGCATTACTCGATAGGTGGAGTACTACAGTAGTCTTAAGTTAGTGGGCAGTACCTCGGAGTTGTGACTGGACCACTGTACACTCCAGAGATGGAGCTCTTCAGCAGTTATGGTTTCGATGATGAAAATCCTGGTTTGAGCTGAGACTTTTGACCTTGTGTTTGCCTCATGACTGAGATGAGTTACTTGATAACATAGGTATATGTATGGGCATATATCTAAGTAGAGGTTATCTGTTGAGATCTTCTTTGTGGTTATCCTTGTTGGTTTTAGAGAGACCTTGAGGGTCTCGGGGTCCCTACTGAGTATCGTTATACTCACCCCTGCACGGGCTATGCCCGTACCTCGTTGTGTTGGTTGCAGACGACAGGCAGTGCTGATGGAGACCGAGTGTTCGAGGACTGGACAGTACCCGGAGGTGGACTACACGACGAGTCAGTACCCGGAGGTGGACTACACGACGAGTCAGTACCTGGAGGTGGACCACTGGGCGAGACGTGCTCGGAGCGGACGGCGGGACCCGAGGAGCATTGGAGCTATCTGTTCCCACCCTTCAGGTGGGACTTCCAGAGGACGGCTCGACGCTGCAGTTTTTCCTTTCAGTTGCTGTTTTTCCTTTCAGTTGTACTTTATAGTTGGTCTTGTATTTCCGGCCCCTTTTACTTTCAGCACAGCTTGTACAGTTTTTACTTAGTGTTTACTTTTCCGCTTGCTTACTCTTTGGTGCTTGTTTACTTTTCAAAGGTAATTCCTTCCCTTTTTGCTGGGATTTACGCCTTGGTGCTAGTCGCCAGCCCCTGGCCTATGGAAGGCGGGCTTGGGGTAGTCACGGCACGGGCCCCGAGGACGGGTCGTGACACTAAAGCCCACTACTAAACCCTAATAAACACTAATAAATCGTAATAAATCCAAAAAACCCTATTAGACCCCAATAAAAGCTAAAAAATACCTAAAACCCAAATATATATCAAAAACTCTATTAAACCATTCAAAATGCTAATATTCACAAAAAAACCCTAACAAACTCGGCAAAACCTGACAAAATCCTAAAAAACCATAAAAACCCCAAAAAAACCGTAAAACCAAAAAAAAACCCCTAAAAACCCTAAAAAATCCTAAAAACCATAAAATACACTAAAAAACCTAAAACCCCTAAAAACCGAAAAAATCCGAAAAAAACTAAAATACCCTTAAAAACCTAAAAAAAACATAGAAACTCCTAAAAAACCTAAAAACCACTAAATAAGCTAAAAAACACTAAAAAGCCTAAAAATGCCTAAAAAACCCTAACCAAACCTATGAAACCCTAAAAAACCCTAGCAAACCCTAAAAACCTCAAATGAAACCCTAATACAACCTAAAGAATCCTCAAAAACCATAAAAACCCTAAAGAAACCTAAAGAACCACTAAAGCCACTAACAACGCTACATAAACCCTATCAATTGGTACAAAAACCTAAAAAATGCTTCAAAACCCAAAATATGCATCAAAACCCCAAAAAATACTAAAATAACCCTAACAAAGCATAAAAAATCCTAACACACCCATAAAACCCAAAAAAACGCATAAAACCCCAAACAACTCAAACAAACCGTAACAAACCCTAAAAACCCTTACAACCCCTAAAGACCACTAATAACCCCTAAGAACCACTAATAAACCCAAATAACCCTTAATACCCACTATTAAACCCTAAAACCCCTAATAAACACTAATAAATCGTAATAACATGTCATAAACCCTAACAAACTCTATTGGACCGTAATAAACGCTGTAAAATCCCTAAAACCCCTAATATACAATAAAACACTATTAAACCATAATAAACACTAATAATCACTAAAACCCCTAATGAACCAGACAAAACGCTACAAAAATCTCCAAATAATAGCCTACAAACCCTACATCCCACTGAAAAACCCTAAAAAACCCTAATAACCCCAAAATAAATCATAACAAACCCTAACAACCCCAAATAAATCGTAGCAAATCCTAACACGGCCAAATAAATTGTAACAAACTGAAACAAACCATAACTAACCCCCTAATAAACCCCAATAAACCCTAAAAAATCATAATAAAACCTAATAAATTTTAATAAACACAAATACACGTTTCTAAACCCTAATAAATAAAATAAACCCTAATAAATCGTAAATAACGATAAAAAAGGTTGATAAACCCTAGAAAAAGGTATTATTTCCTACAGAAGCCCAATAAAACCCTAATATAAAAAAATTATAATAAACTATAATAAATCCTAAAGAACACTAATAAACCCTAAAGAACCCTAATATACCCTAAAGAACCATATTAAACTCAAAAGAACACTAAAAAACCCTAAAGAGCCCAAAAAACACTAAAAACATTATATAAACAATAAAAATAGCTACAATACCCAAACAAAACCAAAAACAAACTAAAAACCCTAACAACCACTATCAATCCACAAAAAAATAAATAAACCCATAGAACCCCCCCCCAAACCATTAAAAAGCCATCATATACCATAAAAACCCATAAAAACTTGTTAACAACCCTCAAAAACCCTAAAATACACTACAAACCATAAACAACCATTAAAACCCTAAAAAAGGCTTCCAATAGATCATAAACCATAAAAATGTTACATAAACCCTAAAAAATGCAACAAAACCCCTAAAAACGCAACATAAACAAAAAAACGTATCATAAACCCAAAAAACGCTACATAAACCGTAAAACACTACATAAACCCTAGAACTGTAACATAAACCCTAAAAAACACAACATAAACCCAAAAAACGTAATATAAACAATAACAAATGCTACATAAAACCTAATAACACAATATAAACCCTAAAAACACTCCATGAACCCTAAAAATATTACGTATACCCTAAAAAATACAACATAAATGCTACATCACCACTAAAAACGCTACATAAACCCATAAAATGTAACATAAACCCTAAAAAATGCTACAAAAAACCTAAACCCTAAACATGCTACATAAACCCTAAAAACGTTACATAAACCATAAAAATGATACATAAAATCTAAAACTGCTAACTAAACCCTAAAAATGCTACATAAACACTAAACATTCTACATAAACATTAAAAATGCTACATAAACTCTAACAACGCTACACTAACCCTAACAAATGCTACAAAACCCGAAAGACGCTTCAAAACCCACAAAAATATTAAACCCTAACATGCCATAATTTAAAAAATTAAACCCTAATAAACCCATAATAAACTTTATTAATCCATAAAAACACCTTATACCCCCTAAAATTCTAAGAAACTTTACTCAAACCTAATAAAACCCCCAAAAATACCTAATAATCCCTAATAAATGATACAAAAACCTAATAAACCTTAAAACATGTTAAAAAAACCTAAACAACCCTAACCAACCCAAATAGACACTAATAAACACTAATAAACCCTAATAAACCCCAAACAAACAATAAAAAGCCCTAATAAATCATAAATGAATTCAAATAAA
Organism: Viscum album; assembly: GCA_963277665.1. Classification (NCBI taxonomy): domain Eukaryota; kingdom Viridiplantae; phylum Streptophyta; class Magnoliopsida; order Santalales; family Viscaceae; genus Viscum; species Viscum album. The sequence goes on from OY728167.1 coordinate 786,692,842, forward strand.
CCTTACTCAACCGTAACAAACCTTAACACACCATAATAACCTCTAATAAAACTCTACAAAACCCTAATAAAGAAAAAAATGCTAGTATACCTTAAAAAATCCCTAGAAACCCCCTATAAACTCTAATATAACCTAATAAACCCTAAAAACGCTCACAAACAATAAAAAAATGATCACAAACCATAAAATTGTGCTATATTACATAAAAAGACCTAAAAACACTAATATAACCTAATAAGGACAAAAAATTCTAATATACCTTAAAAATACCTAGAAACCCTAATAAACCCTAATAAACTCTAATATAACCAAAGAAACCCTAAAATGCTCACAAACAAAAACAATATGATCACAAACAATAAAAACATGCTATATTATCTAAAAAGACCTAACAAACACTAATATAACATAATAAAACAAAAAAAACTAATAAACCCTTAACAACCCCAAATAAACCCTAAAAATCCCTAATAAACCCTAATAAAAACAAATAAACCCTAATAATACCCTAAAAATACCTTCTGAACCCTAATAAACCTTGACACGCCATAAAAAACCTTATAAAACCCAACTAAACCCCAATAAAAAAATGCAAACAAACCATTAAAAACCCCTAGAAACCCTAATAAACAATACAAAATTCAAATAAAAGCTAATAAACCATTAAAAAAGCTCAAAAACACTAGAAACATGCTAATAAAACCTAAAAAGTCATAACAACCCCTCATATATATTAACAAAAAGTAAAAAACACTCTTATACCCAAATAAATACACTAACAAACCCTAGTAAACCCTAAAAATCCATAACAAAACCGAATAAACCATACTCAACCCTAATAAACCCTAATAAAACCTTAAAGATACCGAATCAACCCTAATAATACCCTAAAAATACCTACTCAACCCTAATAAACCTTAACACACCATAATAAACCATAATAAACCCCACTAAACCCTAAAAAACGAAAATATATCAGTAAAAAGCCCTAAAACACCTAACAAATGATAATAAAACCTAACAATGCTAAGAAGCGCTAATAAACACGAATAAACACTACTACACACTAAAAAACCCTAATATACACTATTAAAATTTAATAATCCATAATGAATCATAATAAACCATAATAAATCCTAAACATAACCAAATATACCATAACATACCATAATATATCCTAATAATCCCAACTCAATCCTAATAAAACCCTAAAAATACTTAATAAACCCTAATAAACCTTGACACACCATAATAAACCCTAATAAATTCCTAATAACCCCCACCAAACCCTAATAAAAGCTAATAGACCACTAAAGAACCCTAAAACCCTAACAAATCATAATAAATGTTAATAACACCTAATAATCCTAAAAAATGAAAGTAAACCCTAAAAATAACTCTAATAATAATAGTAGTAACAACGCACATGCATGTGCATATGGATGTGCATGGTTTAAATAACAAATCATAACCCACGTGCATGTGCATATTCATTCTCATTTGCATGTGAATGATAATAAATAATAAATAATAAATAATAATGGATGTGAATTGAATGTGTATGTGCATGTGCATGTGAATGATAATAAATAATAATGCATATCCAAGTGCATGTGCATGTTCTTGTGCATGTGCGTGTGCATGTGCACGGTAATAATCAATAAATAATAACAAAGTCCAAATGAATGTGCATTTTCATGTGAATGTATATAAATAATAAATAATAACACATGTGATTATAGAATAACGCAAGTCCATATTCTAACGCAAGTCCATTGTATGTGCACGTGCATGAGAATAAATAATAATAACACATGTGATAATAGAATAAAGCAAGTGCATTGCATTTTCCTGTGCATGGTAATAAATAATATATAACAACGCACATGTATGTGAATTTACATGTAATGATAATGATAATGACGCATGCACGTGCATGGTAACAAATAATAAATAACAACGCACGTGCACGCGCATTTATATTTGATGATACAAACAACAAAAACAACAATAACAACAACAACAACAACAACAACAACAATAACAACAACAACAACAATAATAATAATAATAGAATAATGCAAGTTCATTGCATGTGCCCGTGCATAGTAGTAAATAATAAATAAATAATAGTAAATAATATGGTACATGCACGTGCATGTGCATTTACATATGATAATAACATTAATAATACTAATTGTAATAATAATAATAATAATAATAATAATAATAATAATAATAATAATAACGCATGCACGTGAATGGTAATAAATAATAAATAACAACGCACATACATGTGGATTGTCATGTGATAATGATAATAATAATTATAATGATGATATTAATAATAATAATAATAATAACTGTGATAATAATTATAATAAAAAAATACAAGTGCATTTCATATGCACGTGCATGGTAAAAAATAATAAATAATAATGCACGTGCATCTGCATTTGCATGTGATGATAATAATAATAATTGTAGCAGTAGTTGTAGTGATAATAGTAGCAGTATCAATTCATGTGATAATATAATATTGCACGTGCATTACGTGTGCACATGAATGGTAATAAATAATAATACACGTGCATAGAATTTGCATGAGATGATGACAACGATGATAATAATAATAATAATAATAATAATAATAATAAAAACGCATGTGATAATAGAATAACGCATGCGCATTGAATGTGTCTGTTTATGTATTTGCATGTGCATTTGCATGTGCATTTGCATGTGCATTTGTATGTGATGATAAAAACAATAACAACAACGACAACAACAACAACAACCACAATAATAATAACAATAAGAATAACAATGTATGCGATAATAAAATAACGTCTGTGCATTGCATGTGCACATGCATGGTGATAAAAAATAAATAAGAATACATGTGCATGTGCATGTGCATGATATGATAATAATAATAATAATAGTAGTAACAATAATAAAAAAACAACGCATGTGATAATAGAATAACGCACATGCATTGCATGTGCAGTGCATGATAATAAATAATAATTTATAGTGCACACGATCATAATAATAACAATAATAGTAATATTAAAAATAATAGTGCATGTGATAATAGAATAACGCACATGTATTGAATGTACGCGTGTATAGTAATTAAAAATAACGCACGTGCATTTGCATTTTCATTTGACGATAATAACAATAATTACAATAATAGTAATAAAAACAATAACAATAAATATGCATGTGATAATAGAATAATGTAGGTGCATTGCATGTGCGCGTGCATGGTAATAAATAATAACGGACGTGCATGTGCTTTTGCATATGATGATAATAATAATAATAATAATAGTGATAATAATAATAATAATAACAACAACAACAACAACAACATATGCACATGCATTGAAATAAATAATATATAGTAAATAATCAATAATAACGCACGTACATCTGCATTTTCATGTGAGGATAATAATAATAATAATAATAACAACAGTAATGATAATGATAATAATTATAATGATAATAATGATAATGATAATAATGATAACAATAACATGTGTGATAATAGAATAACACACGTCCAAACAAACCCTAACAAAACCAAATAACCACTAATAACCCCTAAGAACCACTAATAAACCCAAATAACACATGAACCCCACTATTAAACCCAAAAACCCTAATAAACACTAATATATCATAATTGCATATAATAAACCCTAAAACCCCTATTAGACTCTAATAAACCATACAAAAGCCCTAAAACCCATAATATACAATAAAAACACCATTGAACCAAAATAAATCCTAATAATCACTAAAAACCCTAACAAACCCGAAAAAACACTACAAAACCCACCAAATAATAGCCTACAAAACCCTACAACCTGCTAATAAACCCTAACAAACCCTAATAACGCCATAATAATTCGTAACAAACCCAAACAACCCCAAATAAATCGTAACAGATCCAAACAAAGCCAAATAAATCGTAACAAATTGAAACAAACCATAACAAACCCCTAATAAACCGAAATAAAACCTAAAAAATCATAATAAACCCTAATAAATTGTAATAAACCCAAATATACATTAATAAACCCTAATAAATAAAATAAACCCTAAGAAACTCTAATAAATCCTAAATATCACTAAAAAGGTTGATAAACCCTAAAAAAGATGTAATGCCTACAAAATCCCAATAAAACCCTAATATACAATTAAAAACTCTAATAAACCATAAAAAATTTTAATGAGCACTTATAAACCCTAAAGAACCCAAATAAAACCAAAAGAACCATAATAAACTCTAAAGAACACTAAAAAATCCTAATGAACCCAAAAAATGCCAAAACACATTACATAAACCCTAAAAATAGCTACAATACCCAAACAAACCCTAAAACACACTAAAAACCCTAACAACCCCTATCAAACCCGAAAAAAATAAATAAAGCCTTTTAAACCCCCAAAATACCATTAAAAACCCAAAAAATACCATAAAAACCACAAACACCCGTTAACAACCCTTAAAAGCCCAGAAACACACTACAAACCATAACCAACCATTAAAACCCTAAAAAAGGCAAAAAAAAAAATAGATACATAAACTCAAAAAACGTTACATAATCCATAAAAATACATCATAAAACTTAAAAATGCAACATAAACCCAAAAAACGCAACATAAACCCCAAAAACACTACATAAACCCAAAAAACACTAAATAAACCCTAGAACAGTAACATAAACCCTAAATAACGCAACATAAACATTAAAAATGCTACATAAAACCAAAAAACACAACATAAACCCTAAAAACGCTACATGAACCATAAAAAAGTTACATAAACCCTAAATAATGCAACATAAACGCTACATCACCCCTAAAAATGCTACAAAACCCAGAAAACACAACATAAACCCTAAAAATTTCCACATAAAACCTAAACACTAAACACACTACATAAAACATAAAAACATTACATAATCCCGAAAAAATGCTACATAAAAACTAAAACCACTAACTAAACCCTAAAACCACTAACCAAACCCTAAAAACACTACATAAAAGTAAAAATGTAACATAAACTCAAAAAATGCTAGACAAAAACTAAAAAATGCTACAAAAAACCCAAAAGACGCTTCAAAACCCCCAAAAATATTAAACCCTAATATACCATAGTATAAATACTTAAACCCTAATAAACTCTAATAGTCCCTAAAACGCCTTATAATCCCTAAAAACCCTATGAGACTCTACTCAACACTAATAAAACCCCAAAATACCTAATAAACCATAATAAATGATAGTAAAACCTAATAAACCCTAAAAACACGTTTAGAAAACCTAAACAACCCCAACCAACCTTAATAGACACTAATAAACACTAATAAACCATAATAAACCCCAAACAAACCCTAAAAATCCCTAATAAAGCATAAATATATCCAAATAAACCATACTCAACCCTAACAATCCTTTACACACAATAATAACCCCTAATAAAACCCTACAAAACCATAATAAAGAAAAAAATGCTAGTATACATTAAAAAATCCTTATAAACCCTAATAAACTCTAATATAACCTAATAACCCCTAAAACACTCACAAACAATAATAAAACGATCACAAAAAAAACTCACTATATTACCTAAAAAGACCTAAAAACACTAATATAACCTAATAAAGACAAAAAATGCTAATATACCATAAAAATCCTTAAAAACATAATAAACCATAATAAACTCTAATCTAACCTATGAAACCCTACAAACACTCACAATCAAAAACTAAATTCTCACAAAAAATAAAAAATGATGTATTATCTAAAAAGACTTAACATACACTAATATAACCTAATAAAACAAAAAAACTAATAAAACCTTAACAAAACATAATAAACCCTAAAAATCCCTAATAAACCCTAATAAAAACTAATAAAACCTAATAAACCAATAATAAAACCCTAAAAATACCTTATCAACCTTAATAAACCATGACACACCATAATAAAACCAAATAAAACCCAACTAAACCCCAATAAACAAAAAACACAAACAAACCATTAAAAATCCATAGAAACCCTAATAAACCATAATAAATTCTAATAAAACCTAATAAACCCTAAAAAATCTCACAAAAACTAAAATCATGCTAATAAAACTTAAAAAGTCTTTACAACCCCTCATATATATTAACAAAAACTAAAAAACACTCATATAAACTAATAAAAACACTAACAAACACTAGTAAACCCTAAAAATCCCTATCAAATCCTAATAAACACTACTCAACCCTAATAAACCGTAATAAAACCCTAAAGATACCTACTCAACCCGAATAAAACCCTAAAAATACCTACTCAACCTAAATAAACCATAACACACTTTAATAAACCATAATAAACCCCACTAAACCCTAAAAACGCAAATATACCATTAAAAAGCCCTATAACCCCTAATAAATTCTAATAAAACCTAACAAAGCTTAAAAGCATTGTCACGACCCGTCCTCGGGGCCCATGTCGTGACTACACCAAGCCCGCCTTCCATAGGCCAGGGGCTGGCAACTAGCACCAAAGGTGTAAATCCTGATAAAAGGGAAGGCATTGCCTTTATATAAGAAATAAAACACCATAGAGTACGCAAGCTGAAGTAAACACTTTGTTAATTGAGAACAAAAGTAAGTTCTGGAAAGTAAATGAGCCAGTATACAAACCCAACTGAAAGTATAGTACAACTGAGATAAGAAAGTTCAATAACTGGAAAGTAAAGCAGCAACCACCAAGACGTCCTCTGGAACTCACACATGAAGGGTGAGTACAGATAGTCTCGTCGGCTCCTCGGGTCTGGTCGTCCACTCTGTGTATGTCGCACCAGATAGTCCACCTCTGTGTATGTCCCTCCTGATATCCCGCCACTGTATACCATCCCACTCCTCAGGCCTCAACCACGATCAACGTTGTCCGTCGTCTGCAACCAACACAACGTAGTGCAGGCATAGCCCGTGCATAAGTGAGTATACGATACTCAGTAGGGACCCCGAGACCCCTGAAGGCCTCCCAGAATCCACAAAGGATAAACCACAAATTAAAGATACAAAAACGAAGTATCAACCAACACTACATAGGTATATTCCCATACATATACCTAAGTCTTCAATTCCAGTTCAGATCCAACTTCTGAGCCAAAGTTCAACCCAGTCCACACAGGAAAGTACAACCCAATCCACACAGGAAAGCAAGTCAATCATATTGAAGATAATGATTTAAATTCAAGACTCATCTCACACAGGTATACTATTCATGAAGAGGGGTGGAGATGATTAGATGTTTCCTCTGAATCATCTCATCTGCTGAACCCACATAGGATCCAAGTACAGAAGTCGTCGCTGCCAAACCCACGTAGGATCCTAGTACAATAACCATCACTGCCGAACCCACGTAGGATCCAAGTATAGTCGTCATTACTACCAAACCCATGGAGGATCCAAGTGCAGTCATCATTGCTACCGAACCCACATAGGATCCAAGTACAGTCGCCATCGTCATTGCAGTCACAGCCAGCTCTAGTGTTCCCACACACAGCATGCTCAATTCCGAGAGGGTCCACTCCACGAGCCAAGCGGTCGATACATAAACTATCACGAAGACCAGAGTTGATGTATCCCGTAGTTCCATCCCACATCATTGGGGAAAACCCAAGAAAAGTGTTCCCAAGTCACGGAGAATAGGATGACCAAGCCATTTTCCAAAAGTACACGGCGTGTAGATAAGCAATACACGCCATGTCATCAGACACCGGGTACTGCCCGGGTGATATGGCCTGTGTCGCAGGGCTGGTCATGTAGATAATTAAATTCATGAAGTGTAGTATGGTTACACGCCGTGTCCAAACATATAGGGTCGGTTCCATGTGTGCTGGCAATGCCTGGCCATGTGGTGGAGTACATGCCCGTGTACTCCACCCAGTGTCCGTGTATTTCCAGAATACACGTCATGCCTCTTGGCCATGTGGTTGCGCCTGTGTCCATGTATCACCCAGATTACTCGCCAAGCCTCGCGAAGCCTCTTCTGCCATGGTGGTGGTAGTACATGCCGTTCCTCGTGGCCGTGTGGTTCTGCCCGTGTCTGTGTATATAGCATCCCGCATTTTTATCACATAAACTTTCATTACATTTTACAAAACCGAGGATCTTTAAGGTTTAGTGTCTTGGAAACCAGGAACATAAAACATGAAACAAAAAAAAACATTCTTCTTAAACACTTTAAAGGCTTCTCCTTATGTTCATCCTAGGTTCATTTCTGCATCTCATAACCTGGGGACATACATCAAAAGAAAGGGTGAGCAAAAGGCCCAGTAAGGGAAACAAGATGAACATTTTACATGTGAACTTGAGATACTTCAGTAAGGACATGAAAAGAACTTTAAGGCATGAGAAAGAAATCATGAGGCATTTCATAATAAAAATAACATTTTTCATAACTTGAAGATGTGGCTACATCATTTAACATAGACAATCATGAACATATCACCAAGGTCCATCCCCAAGGTGTCATTTGAAAATTACCAAGGTTATTCACCAAGGTATCATGAAAATTGTAATCTCTAGTGGTTACATCATTACCCAATGCATTGGAGCGCTATCAGGGCGCACCCTTAAATTTTCCTTTATTATCATGTGAGCCACATATATCATCATCAAACATTTCATAAATAACCCACATAGCATAAAATAAATGGGTTTCATTTCATAATCACAACGTTTTAAAAACTGCTTTAAATACGTGATCTTTACGTCACTTTAAACCCACGGAAAGGGAAAGAGGGTTTCATGTATGTAAATCCCAGAATAGAACATTTTGATATATATGTGAATACCCCTGTAGAAATAAGATCTTTGAGTATTCACTTTATAACATAAAATAATTTTTAGAAAAGAGAGAGAGACACTTTGCGATGAAAATTCTGCAGCATAACGACTATGTTACAAGGTTTTAAAAAAACATTGAGAAGAGAGGGGACATGGGTCAAACATCCATAAATGACCCATAAAACAGTATAGGGACAAAATATAAGGGATTTAAGAACATGGTACTGAAATTTGAAAATATACCATATGAAATGAAGAACATGAAAGGAAGAAAAAAAAACAAGATTTCTCTTGTGAAAATTCGGCAGCCTAACGGCGTCACTTAAACTTCAACAAAATTGAATTGACAAGGTCAAATAGGGTCTCTCATCATATGAACATAAGAGTCAAGTATGATAGATATAGAGATCATACCCCAACATAATAGAAAGGAACTTGAAAGAATTGACATGAAAGTAGAACTTCAAAACGAGAAGGGTGAAGAACCACTTAAAAATTCGGCAGCCTAACGGCGCCACTTAAAACTTCAAAATACTGAATTGAAGAGATCAAATGGGGTCTCTCATCATATGATCATAAAAGATCAGTATGATAATTTAGAGATCATACCCCAACATAATAAAAAGGAACATGAAAGACTTGAATGAGAGTAGAACTTGAAAACGAGGAAGGTGAAAGAATCCCTTAAAAATTCGGCAGCCTAACGGCGCCACTTAAACATTCTTAAAAAGAATTGATGAGAGAAAGGGGGGGTCTCTCATCATATGAACATGAAATAGGCAGTAGGATGAATAAAAAAGAACATCCTCCATCATAAGAACATGGAGTATAAAAGAAATGACATAAAAGAGATTACTTGAAAAGAAAGAGAGGGGTCGGATCCCTTACCTTAAAATGTAACTCTTAAACCTCAAAGGTTGGGACCTTGAGGGCTTGGGGGCACCTTGGAAGGACTCCTTGGAAGGTAAGAAGACCAGAACTTCGTTGGGGGAGAGTTGGGAGTGAAAACTAAAGGAGGAAAGGGTGGGTATTTATAGGGAAAGTGAGAGGACAAAGCATTAATGGCCAAGGGACACCTCACTAGTGGTTTTGGCAAAACCATGGGCTTGCCCATGGTATTTACCCATGGTATTGGCCACTTGGTACACCTCACACATTATCTTACTATTCATAATTCGAACATATTGAATATATACTTAATACATCATTTAATGATGTCATTAAACACCCGTAACTTAAAAACTATACATTCACTATTCACCGAAAATTCAACTTTCTCAGAATAATCCCAAAATTTCACCTTAACCAAATATCAATGCTATGATTTCAAAAATGAACTCCATTTTATAAAAATAATTTTCTAAATATTTTTAATTTTATTTTTAAATAAATACACTATTCATCGAAAATTCATTTTTTTCAGAAAAATCCCCAAAAATTACCATAACATAATATCGATGCTCTGAGTTCAAAAATAAAGTCATTTTTATAAAAATAATTTTCTAATTATTTTTAATTTAATTTTTAATTAAAAAACACTATTCACCCGAAAAAACTAATACTTGAATAATAATTAATGAAACCGTTATTTAACTATTTTATTGAATCATATTACTTAATCAAGGTGCCTAGATTATTTTAAAACTTTCTTTAAGTGAGATTACTAATCCATTTGGTCATATTACTAATCCTAATCATAAAATCACTATTCATAATTTACTATTCATCAAAAATCAAGTTGATCTTATTAGACTCTAAATTTAGTACTGAACATAATTGCAGAAGACCATTTTTTGAAAATCATTACACATTTTTAATTATTTAGGGTTTACATAAACATATTTAAAATATCCTTTTTCTAAAATTCATCAAAAATATGCATACTATATTTATCCGGTCATTTCAAAATTCATAAACTTCATCATAAGAAGAAATCCCAATTTTTATTTAAAACAAGGATTACACAAGGTAGTTACGGTCTCGTTACATAACCCCTTATAATACCAGCATAGGACCTAAGAGTAAGGTGTGCTAGGGTGATAGAAGCTTGGGGCGGCTCAGTCAACATTGCCCGAGTAGTAATTTCTATCAGTTTGAACTTCTCACGAAGGCGATTCCATTCCAGCTTCACATGATGAAGTTCGGCTTGGATTTGATCCAGAGCAAAGCCCAGTGGTGCTACCTCCTTCCCAAGCTCTGTTAGATGGGCTTCGATCGGTCCAAGACTACTAGGTGAGGCCATCGAATCTTCTTTCTATAATAATTAACCAAGATTACTTATATCAAAACATTTTGTTCACAGCGGTCATATTGACCGATGGTTATATAATAGTCAAAACCCACTGATCTCATTTTAATTATAATCATGTTTATCAAATAAAACGTTTTTGTTGAGAATAACAATAACACATAAAATTGGGAACCAAACTTTATTTAAAAAAATTTCGAGTCGTTACAATCTTCCCCCCTTAAGAAATTGCGTCCTCGCAATTTTAAAATTGGGTTTTGAAATTTCATTGAAAGTCCCACATCGGAAAAGGAGTCAGTAAAACTATTACTTTAAAATAAGGAAAGGGAAGTACAAAGGTCACCCGAGTTAACCCACACTAGGGTTCCATGTAGGAAAACATGGACATGGAGGAAAAAACAAAGGGTCAAGTTCTGAGGGAGAGTGATAGAGAACATGATTAGAAGAAAGTTAACCTGAGAAAATCCCAAACTTATGATGTGTGTAAACGCTCTTTGATTACCTAGTAGGAAACGTAAACCAACAACATTTTTGTTTTACGTTTCTTTTCATAATTTTGAGGATTTCATTTACTACATAGGACAAAAACATAAGAAAATATACCTACCTTCAAGTAGAGTTTCATCCTTTAACAAGTCCTTACCAACACTAATCTTTTCTCCAAATGATGAGAATTCAAAAACACTTGGTCTCATAAAAGCACAAGAATCATCTTCTATAGAATCACATAATCTACAAAAGATTAACTATCTATTTCTTCTATCTTTAAACATTATCCCAAAAATAGAAAGGTTAAGGTAAAACAGCTCTTCAAAAAGAAAGAATCCCATAGGAATGGAAACTACTTTTAAATCATCAAAGTTCCATGGTACTACCCAAAGTTCATCATAGACCGTTCCATAAATAACGGTCCTTAAAATTCCTCAAAACAAACCAAACTAAGATTAAAACCCAAATACAATAAGGATTTGATAACATAGTCTTCCAAAACAACTTCATTGTTCATCTCCAGACAACATCAACCACTCCTAACATCTTATAAAAAAAAATATCTAACCTAAACATATTTTACCCAAGATAGGTTAGTCATTCCCATAAGTAACCTAAATTACTATAAGTTCACCTTAAATTCCTCGATTCTTCAAAATATAAGTCAACCTTACTCCTCAATGAAAATACCGTAGTAATCTATTTACCTCGATCAAATATGGTTCCCAAAATAATGAACGTCTTCCAAAATAATAATCATATTTTAATCCCCTAATCATCCCTGTCATATTAATACGAAAATCATCGCATTTCCTATCACATTGGTTGTCGGAACATGTTCTTCCATTTCCCACCATTAACTAAGAATAGAAAGCATAATTAGGGGCTTAAGTACTTAGCTAATAATCATGAAAAGGAACAGAAAGCATATAAGGATAACTTGTATATGAAAGGTATACCCTAACTTGTGATCTCCTAGGTTCCCATCTAGGTTATGAATGATCATATATTCTTATGTGAACCTTTATTTTATTTTATCTTTGTTCCTTTAACAATGGTTCATACCAAGCTTATGAATTTACCAAAGCATATCCCCCGGGAGTGTCGTAACCAAGAGTGCAGCAAGGCCCGTTGTCGTGTACCAGTTCCCGTTCGAGTCTAGCTCAAAGCGGTGTTTTCGGGTTTTACCCCTATGTACATATGTGCCAGAGCCACCTCTACCTGCTCGTATCCAGACAGGGATGTATTTGCTTGGCAACCCCTTACTCAATACTCTCCAAAATACCAGGAAGATTTCCTATATTAAACTTTTCTATAGGGTTCATCCTAGAGTTTTCATATCCTAATTTCCACAAATAACTAAACCATCCTTTGATACCAACTATAGCATCCCGCCTTTTTATCACATAAACTTTCATTACATTTTACAAAACCGAGGATCTTTAAGGTTTAGTGTCTTGGAAACCAGGAACATAAAACATGAAACAAAAAAAAACATTCTTCTTAAACACTTGAAAGGCTTCTCCTTATGTTCATCCTAGGTTCATTTCTGTATCTCATAACCTGGGGACATACATCAAAAGAAAGGGTGAGCAAAAGGCCCAGTAAGGGAAACAAGATGAACATTTTACATGTGAACTTGAGATACTTCAGTAAGGACATGAAAAGAACTTTAAGGCATGAGAAAGAAATCATGAGGCATTTCATAATAAAAATAACATTTTTCATAACTTGAAGATGTGGCTACATCATTTAACATATACAATCATGAACATATCACCAAGGTCCATCCCCAAGGTGTCATTTGAAAATTACCAAGGTTATTCACCAAGGTATCATGAAAATTGTAATCTCTAGTGGTTACATCATTACCCAATGCATTGGTGTGCTATCAGGGCGCACCCTTAAATTTGCCTTTATTATCATGTGAGCCACATATATCATCATCAAACATTTCATAAATAACCCACATAGCATAAAATAAATGGGTTTCATTTCATAATCACAACGTTTTAAAAACTGCTTTAAATACGTGATCTTTACGTCACTTTAAACCCACGGAAAGGGAAAGAGGGTTTCATGTATGTAAATCCCAGAATAGAACATTTTGATATATATGTGAATACCCCTGTAGAAATAATATCTTTGAGTATTCAATTTATAACATAAAATAATTTTTAGAAAAGAGAGAGAGACACTTTGCGATGAAAATTCTGCAGCATAACGACTATGTTACAAGGTTTTAAAAAAACAATGAGAAGAGAGGGGACATGGGTCAAACATCCATAAATGACCCATAAAACAGTATAGGGACAAAATATAAGGGATTTAAGAACATGGTACTGAAATTTGAAAATATACCATATGAAATGAAGAACATGAAAGGAAGAAAAAAAACAAGATTTCTCTTGTGAAAATTCGGCAGCCTAACGGCGTCACTTAAACTTCAACAAAATTGAATTGACAAGGTCAAATAGGGTCTCTCATCATATGAACATAAGAGTCCAGTATGATAGATATATAGATCATACCCCAACATAATAGAAAGGAACTTGAAAGAATTGACATGAAAGTAGAACTTCAAAACGAGAAGGGTGAAGAACCACTTAAAAATTCGGCAGCCTAACGGCGCCACTTAAAACTTCAAAATACTGAATTGAAGAGATAAAATGGGGTCTCTCATCATATGATCATAAAAGATCAGTATGATAATTTAGAGATCATACCCCAAAATAATAAAAAGGAACATGAAAGACTTGAATGAGAATAGAACTTGAAAACGAGGAAGGTGAAAGAATCCCTTAAAAATTCGGCAGCCTAACGGCGCCACTTAAACATTCTTAAAAAGAATTGATGAGAGAAAGGGGGGGTCTCTCATCATATGAACATGAAATAGGCAGTAGGATGAATAAAAAAGAACATCCTCCATCATAAGAACATGGAGTATAAAAGAAATGACATAAAAGAGATTACTTGAAAAGAAAGAGAGGGGTCGGATCCCTTACCTTAAAATGTAACTCTTAAACCTCAAAGGTTGGGACCTTGAGGGCTTGGGGGAACCTTGGAAGGACTCCTTGGAAGGTAAGAAGACCAGAACTTCGTTGGGGGAGAGTTGGGAGTGAAAACTAAAGGACGAAAGGGTGGGTATTTATAGGGAAAGTGAGGGGACAAAGCATTAATGGCCAAGGGACACCTCACTAGTGGTTTTGGCAAAACCATGGGCTTGCCCATGGTATTTACCCATGGTATTGGCCACTTGGTACACCTCACACCTTATCTTACTATTCATAATTCGAACATATTGAATATATACTTAATACATCATTTAATGATGTCATTAAACACCCGTAACTTAAAAACTATACATTCACTATTCACCGAAAATTCAACTTTCTCAGAATAATCCCAAAATTTCACCTTAACCAAATATCAATGCTATGATTTCAAAAATGAACTCCATTTTATAAAAATAATTTTCTAAATATTTTTAATTTTATTTTTAAATAAATACACTATTCATCGAAAATTCATTTTTTTCAGAAAAATCCCCAAAAATTACCATAACATAATATCGATGCTCTGAGTTCAAAAATAAAGTCATTTTTATAAAAATAATTTTCTAATTATTTTTAATTTAATTTTTAATTAAAAAACACTATTCACCCGAAAAAACTAATACTTGAATAATAATTAATGAAACCGTTATTTAACTATTTTATTGAATCATATTACTTAATCAAGGTGCCTAGATTATTTTAAAACTTTCTTTAAGTGAGATTACTAATCCATTTAGTCATATTACTAATCCTAATCATAAAATCACTATTCATAATTTACTATTCATCAAAAATCAAGTTGATCTTATTAGACTCTAAATTTAGTACTGAACATAATTGCAGAAGACCATTTTTTGAAAATCATTACACATTTTTAATTATTTAGGGTTTACATAAACATATTTAAAATATCCTTTTTCTAAAATTCATCAAAAATATGCATACTATATTTATCCGGTCATTTCAAAATTCATAAACTTCATCATAAGAAGAAATCCCAATTTTTATTTAAAACAAGGATTACACAAGGTAGTTACGGTCTCGTTACATAACCCCTTATAATACCAGCATAGGACCTAAGAGTAAGGTGTGCTAGGGTGATAGAAGCTTGGGGCGGCTCAGTCAACATTGCCCGAGTAGTAATTTCTATCAGTTTGAACTTCTCACGAAGGCGATTCCGTTCCAGCTTCACATGATGAAGTTCGGCTTGGATTTGATCCAGAGCAAAGCCCAGTGGTGCTACCTCCTTCCCAAGCTCTGTTAGATGGGCTTCGATCGGTCCAAGACTACTAGGTGAGGCCATCGAATCTTCTTTCTATAATAATTAACCAAGATTACTTATATCAAAACATTTTGTTCACAGCGGTCATATTGACCGATGGTTATATAATAGTCAAAACCCACTGATCTCATTTTAATTATAATCATGTTTATCAAATAAAACGTTTTTGTTGAGAATAAAAATAACACATAAAATTGGGAACCAAACTTTATTTAAAAAAATTTCGGGTCGTTACAGTGTATCTCCCGGATTACACGCCGAGCCTCGCGAAGCCACTTCTTCATTTCTATGAAGATAATACACACCGTGCCTCGTGGCCGTGTATTTCTGTCTGTGTCCGTGTATTTTCCTTAAATACTCCCCAAGTCCAACGGAGTCTCCTCTGTCAAACTATGTGGACAGTACATGCCATGTGACCGGTGTCAAACGCCATGTGTCACTTCTTCTGATGTCCGTTACTTCTGCCGCTGAACGCTTGTACTACACGGCGTGTTCTTTGGAAGGACACGCCGTGTATTCTAGAATTTTCTAGAAACAACGCATCTGGACAACACGCCTCCTGTGGTGTCCGTCCGTCATTCCGATGATCCGTTTGGTACAAAATTCCCACTCCTAGGTCACCCCGATGTTCTGAGGCCATTTCCGATGTTTTCGGGTCTCCGATCGGCTCCGAAAACTTGCCTTGATTCACCGCTCATGAACAGTGGGAGAACACCATACAAAAATAATGGAAGAGGAATCAGACCATGTTAGTTTGGTCTGGTTCCATCAACATTAGTTCGATAGAAAATGGCTTAGAGAGAACCAATAACATGTAAGGAAAAACAATGTTGCTCATTCATAAACACGCCCCTACCTCGAAGGAAGTTCGCGGTTTTCAAGCACCGCAGATGATGGTGTCAGTTCCGTCGTTGTCAGTGTCTCCTCCCTTTTCGTGGAGGAAGAAGAGGGTAAAGAAACCGAGGCCTCCGAATCAACGTTCTTCATCGAAGAGTTGGCATTCATCGTTGAAGATGAAGTTCTTGAAGATGAAACTAGATCTCTTCTCCCAAAGTCTCAACACAACAATCCAACCAACAAAAAAAATAAGGCTCCTCCTTATTTTATTAATTCATGCCATGCATTCAAAAAAATTACAAAATACCAATCCAAATCACTTAATTAATTAAAAAATGAGTTGTATAATTAATTGTGTGATAAGTTGGCAAGCATTAATGTGGGAGGTGGGGAGAGGAGGAGTCACTTAATTAAATACAAGGGTTCAAATGGGGGGTTTAAGGGAATTTGAAGGGTTGGGGCTCATGCGGGCCCCACCCCACATTTATCCTCACATGGGTAGTTAGGATGCTAGTGGGTTCCACCATAACTTACCCATGTAGGATAAAACAACCTTAGAGAAATAAATAAAATTGTACACAATTTTATTCACTTTTTATTTAATCCACATTTTTTAAACAACTCCTCCATAGAAAACACATCTTTGGTAAAGGTCCTATTTAGAAATTACCGGAATTGTGGTTTCATCAGTGCCCTCTGATTTCAATTCCGATCAACTATTCAAAAGATAGAAAAACCCGCTCATTCGTTCACTGAACGTACCCGAGCTAAACTTCGGAAATTTATTCCAGGCACACCGGGCCTCAGAATCAGGTGCTGTCAAAAACTGCGTACTCGTGAAATCTCAATGAATTTAAGAAAAAAAATTAATTTAAATTTACGGGTCATTACATTACTCCCACCTCAGGGCTTTACGTCCCCGTAAAGATACATCATAAACTAGGGAAACAAATGAGGGTATTGTGCACGCATCTGAGCCTCTCACTCCCATGTGCTCTCCTGGAGGTTCACATGCTGCCACCGAATGCGCACTAGAGGAATAAACAATCCACATAGGACCCGCTCCTTTCAATCCTCGATCTCCATTGGGACCTCCGCAAATGTCACCTCGTCATCGATGTCCAGCTCCCCTTGATCAATGATATGCGTCGGGTCATGCACGTATCTCCTCAGTTGAGATACGTGGAAGATGTCGTGCACCCGGTGCAACTGAGGTGGAAGAGCCCGGTGATAAGCTACATCGCCTACCCTGATGAGGACCTGGAATGGTCCGATGAAGCGTGGAGATATCTTGTTGCCCCAGCCAAATCTCTGTAATCCACGTCGAGGTGATACTCGTAAGAAAACATGGTCGTCATCCTTGAACTCTAGTGGTCTCTGCCTCCTATCAGCATAGGATTTATGTCGGCTCTGAGCAGTCCTCATCCACTCCTAGATGATCTGCACCTTCTCTGTCATAGCCTGAACCATCTTTTGTCCTACGAGTGTTGACTCCCCAGGGTCAGTCCAGCACCGAGGTGATCTGCAAGGTTGGACATACAATGCCTCTTATGGTGCCATCCCGATGGTGGAGGGGTAGCTTTTGTTGTACGCAAACTCCATAAAAGGTAGGTGATCCTCCCAGCTACGACCGACATTGAGGACACATGCACGGAGCATGTCCTTGAGAGTCTGAATGGTTCTCTCTGTCTGGCCATCCGTCTGAGGGTGAAAGGCGGTACTCAGGCGTAGCTGTGTCCCAAATGCCTCCTACAACCCTTCCAAAGCCAGGAAGTAAAGCGAGTGTCTCGATCAGAGACAATAGACGATGGCACACCATGAAGTTGTACGATCTCTTGAATGTAGAGGCATCTCAATCTCTCCACTGAACCCTGCTCTCTGATAGGTAGAATGTGGCCCGACATGGTGAGTCGGTCTATGATCACCCAGATGTATTCGTTTCCTCTGGAAGTACGTGGAATCCCTGTAATGAAATAACTAGATATCCCATCCCACTTCCACTTCAGGACCTCCAAGGGCTGTACCAAGCCTACTGGTACCTGGTTCTCCACCTTCACCTGCTGGCACATGAGGCATCGTGAAACAAACTGTACCACAACCTTCATCATACCTGGCCACCAGTGCTATCGTCTGAGATCCTGGTACATCTTCGCTACTCCGAGATGTACCTCCAATGGGGAAGTTTGAAACTCTCTCATAACTTCATCCTGTAATGCAACTGGTACCATGGTACGTCCTCTGAAAATGAGGACGTGCTCTCCTCCTATAGAAAATCCATAAGGTGCATGTCCTGTGGATATCTGTGCACATCATGTCTCATAGTCAATGTACCCACGCTGTGCTTCTCTGACCCACTAAAGTAGTGGAGGAGTGACTGTTAACGACTATAGGAAGGCTTCTCCATATCTATCCACGAAGGATATCTGCAATGCATCTAGCTGCTCAGTCACCTCTCCAAGTAGCTGAATGCCCGACCTCCTGCTGAGAGCATCAGCTACTACATTCTCCATCCCAGGAGTATAGAATATCTCAAATTCATAGTCCTGAAGGAACTCGACCCATATCCACTATCTCAGGTTCAGGTCCTTCTACGAGAAGATGTACCTGAGACTCTGGTGGTCAGAATAGACTGTAACACGCTCTCCAATCAGATTGTGTCACCACATCCTCAAGGCGAAGACCACTACTGCTAACTCCAGGTCATGGGTCGCATAGTTCTTCTCATGCTACTTCAACTATAGTGATCCATAGGCGATCACTTCCCGCTCCTGCATCAGGACACACCCAAGTCCGGTCCCTGATGCATTACAGTAAACTAAGTACCCTACTCCCTCCTCTTGTTTCCTCAAGATGGGTGCACTGGTCAATCTCTATCTCAGCTCCTGGAAGCTCTGCTAACATCTATCTGCCCACACAAAGGGTTTACCCTTCTTTTTGAAAGATGAATTTGATGCTGCAACTCTGGAGAATTCTGGCACAAATCTCCGATAATACCCAGCCAGACCTAGGAAACTCCGCACTTCCGTCACGCTCCTAGGTGGCTCCCATGCTAGCACTACCTCGATCTTCGCCGGATCCACCGCAACTCCTGCCTCAGAGATAACGTGCCCCAAGAAGTGGACCTCTCAAATCTAGAACTGACACTTTGAGAGCTTACCATAAATCTGGTGCTCTCGGAGTGTATCCAACACAACCCTCAAGTGGTAGGCATGCTCCTCTTTAGTAGTCGAGTAAATCAATATGTCGTCGATGAAGACTACGAAAAATTGATTGAGTTAAGGCCAGAAGATCATGTTCATGAGACTCATGAACACTTATGGAGCGTTGGTTATGCCGAAAGGCATAACCAAGAACTCATAGTGGCCATATCGACACCTGATGGCCGTCTTCTTCACATCCTCATCTCGAACTCTTAGCTGATGATAGCCTGATCTGAGGTATATCTTCAAGAACCATCACAATCCCTTGAGCTGATCGAAGAGGTCGTCAATCCTTGGAAGTGGATACCTATTCTTCACAGTCACCTGATTCAGGTGACGGTAGTCGACACACAGTCGCAAGATCCCGTCCACCTTCTTGGCGATCAAAATCGGGGAAGCCCAAGGTGAAACACTGGGTCAGAGGAATCCCTTGCCCTGCAAGTCCTCCAGCTGTACCCTTAGCTCTCGAAGCTCAGCGGGAGCCATCCGATATGATGGAGTAGATATCGAGGCTTTCCCGGGGTACAGTTCAATATAGAAGCCTACCTCTCTTCAAGGAGGTAGTCCTGGAACTTCGTCAGGAAAAACGTCCGCATACTGATCCAACACAATAGGAAAACTTGGAATCCGCAAATCCATTGATCCTAGGATGAGACTAGCCAACTGGTGGGTGATCAGTTGTCCTCTACTCTATGTGAGTCCATCTTGTACTGCAAAGGCCCCCTTCTCGCCAGTGAAGGTGAACCTGCTCCCTTCTGTGCGGACACACCGCACCTTGCGCCTAATACAGTCGATCTGAGCATGGACTGTAGATAACCAATCCATGCCCAGGATGACGTCGTAAGGCCTCGACGCCGCTACAAGAAGATCCCAGCTGAAGCTCTCGCCTCCTAGAGTAATCTCACACTACTGGCACCAGTGCGTAATCATCGAGTCTGCTCCCGTAGGAGTCTCTAGCTATAAGGATCGAGCCAACGACTCTGTAGGAATCCCCGAGCTCCGGAAAAGGGTAGCAGCAACGAAAGAATGACTTTATCTTGTGTCTATAAGAACAGAAGCAAGGGTGGAGTAGACACAGATAGTACCTAGAATCATCTGATGTGAGTCGTGGTCATAGGCCTCCACTACCTGAAGTTGATCCTACCTCTGCCTGCCAGCTCCCTGTGGTCTGGGTGGCCCTCCTGGTGGTGGTTTTGGTGGAGCCCCGAAGCGTCGTCCACCACCTACTGCTCGGCCAGCTCCTCTACCTCATCCGTCTGCTCCCTACGGACCACCAAGGCTGAACCTCTGCCTCTGCCTGGGTGGTCCCTCAACTGTCTAATGCTCATCTGCTTGGAGGGTCGGGCAGTCACAAGCCATGTGGCCATGCCCGCCACATGCATAGAACTATCTGCCTCTTGTATGACTGGCTCTGCTGCGTGTTCCCTGCACATCTGAACCAGTATCATGAGGTCGCCCACCTGATGGTCTGGTCCACTTGGACCCCTATGACAACTGTCGACTGCCATCTGCAGAAGACTCCGCTACGTGTCGCCCTACGGTAGGTCTCACTACTGGTGTAGGCTCAGCATGAAAGCTCTCTACAAGAAATGATCACTCTAGTACTCCTGCCTGTGTCGGAATGCTGAGGGAGATCATCGAATCCATGATCTCATGCCTCAGTCCCTGCTTGAAGGTCTAGGCCCGGAATAATGTGTCATGTACCATGTCCGTGGAGTAGCACGAGAGATCAGTAAATTTCATCGAGTATTGGGATACTGTCATGCTGCCCTACCGCAGTTGTAGCAACTCCTAGATGCGCACTACATAGAGGGAGGATGGAATGATCTCTGAGAGAAAGAGGCTCTCAAAGTTCATCCAAAGTAGAGATGCCTCATCATGCACCTGAATCATCTGGCTCCACCATCTACCTACTACTGCATGCACGAGACTCGTCGTAAGGATCACCATAAGATCTTCTGGTGTCCCTACCAATATGTAGACTAGGACAACAGCCTCCAGCCAATCTTCATCTACCTAAGGGTCCATCTCTCTGTGGGACCTGGGTGGCCTCTGACGCTGAAACTTGTGCAGTGCACTCAGGTGACATGCACTCTCAACTGCTGGGGCTGGTGGCATCGGTGCCTCGGCGGGTAGAGGTACCGCTGGTGCCTTCGATGTAATAGGGCCCTGCACCATGGCCTCGTCACTCAGTGGGCTTCCATATCTCACAAAGCTCGGAACCCTAGCTGGCTGCCGTCGTGGGGCTATCTAGAAAGAAACAGTTCTTCCATGGTTAATACAATATACCTAGTGAGCTGACACAAAGTAATCACAAAGAAAACTTTGAAACACACATTTAATCAATGTTTTCATGTACTGAGTCGAAAATCCGAATTCAGGGTCCTGGTGTATGGATACGTCGGCCGCCACACCAACACTGGACTCCCTGGACTGATAACCACACTCATTACCCTTAACACTATCGCTTCTCATAGAAGAAATTATTAGATTCCTATGTTCTACGATAGAACAGACTCCTCTGATACCAATTTGTCACGACCCGTCCTCGGGGACCATGTCGTGACTACCCCAAGCCCGCCTTCCATAGGCTAGGGGATGGCAACTAGCACCAAAGGTGTAAATCCCGATAAAAGGGAAGGCATTGCCTTTATATAAGAAAACAAACACCACAGAGTACACAAGATGAAGTAAACACTAAGTAAAATGAGTACCAAAGTAAGTGCTGGAAAGTAAATGGGCCATTATACAAAACCAACTGAAAGTACAGTACAAATGAGATAAGAAATTTCAACAACTGGAAAGTAAAGCAGCAACCACCAAGACATCCTCCAGAACTCCCACCTGAAAGGTGAGTATAGATAGTCGCGTCGGCTCCTCGGGTCCAGCCATCCAATACGTGTACATCCCACCTAATAGTCCACCTCCGTGTACGTCCCACCTGATAGTCCACCTACGTATACCGCCTCACTTCTCAAGCCTCAACCACGATCAGCGATGTCCGTCTTCTACAACCAACACAATGTAGTGCAGGCATAAACCATGCAGGGGTGAGTATACGATACTCAGTAGGGACCCCGAGACCCTCGAAGGCCTCCCAGAATCCACAAAGGATAAACCACAAAGGAAAGATACAAAAACAAAGTATCAACCACCACTACTCAGGTATATTCCCATACATATACCTAAGTCATCAATTCCAGTTCAACTCCAACTTCCAAGCCCAAGTTCAACCCAGTCCACATAGGAAAGTACAACCTAATCCACACAGAAAAGCAAGTCAATCATATCGAAGATAATAATTGAATTTCAAGACTTAGCTCACACAGGTATAATATTCACTAATTGGGGTGGAGATTATTATATGTAGCCTCTGAATCATCTCCTCCGCCGAACCCATGTAGGATCCAAGTACAAAAGTCGTCGCTGACGAACCCACATAGGATCCTAGTATAGTAACTATCATTGCTGAACCCATGTAGGATCCAAGTACAGTAACCATCATCGTTGTAGTCACAGCCAGCTCTAGGGTTCCCGCACACAGCACGCTCGATTCCGGGAGGGTCCGCTCCATGAGCCAAGGGGTCGATACATCAACTGTCACGAAGACTAGAGTTGATGTATCTCGTAGTTCTGTCCCACGTCATCAGGGAAAAACCAATCAAAACATGCCCAAGTCATGGAGAACAAGACGACCAAGCCATTTTCCAAAAGTACACGGTGTGTAGATAAGTGATACACGCCGTGTCATCAGACACTGGGTACTGCTCGTGTGAAACGGCCCGTGTCGCAGGGCTGGCCATGTAGATAAGTAAATACACGGTGTGTAGTATGGTTACACGCCGTGTCCAAACCTCTAGGTTCAGTTCCTTGTGTTCTGGACATGCCTGGCTGTGTGGTGGAGTACATGCCCATGTACTCCACCCCTGTGTCTGTGCATTTTCTGAACACATGCCGTGCCTCTTGGCCGTGTGGTTTCGCCCGTGTCCTTGTATCACCCAGATTACACGCCAAGCATCGCGAAGCTGCTTCTTCCATGGTGGTGGTAGTATACGCCGTGCCTCGTGGCCGTGTTGTTCTGCCCATGTCTGTGTATCTCCCGGATTACACGCCGAGCCTCGTGAAGCCGTTTCTACCTTTCTATAAAGATAATACACGCCGTGCCTCGTGGCCATGTATTTTTGTCTGTGTCTGTGTATTTTCATTAAATACACGCCATGTCCAACGAAGTCTCCTCTGTCAAACTCTTTGGACAGTACTCATCGTGTGACCGGTGTCACACATCGTGTGTCACTTCTTCTGATGTCCGTTAATTTTGCCACTGAACACTTGTACTACACGGCGTGTGCTTTGGAAGGACATGCCGTGTATTCTGGAATTTTCCAGAAATGACGCCTCTGGCCAGCACGCCTCTTGAGGCGTCCTTCCTTCGTTCCGATGATCCGTTTTCTACAAAACTCCTGCTCCTAGGTCGCCCCGATGTTTCGAGGCCATTTCCGATGTTTTCGGGTCTCCGATCGACTCTGAAAACTTGCCTTGATTCACGGGTCAAGAATGGTAGGAGAACACCATACAACAAGAACAACAGAGGAATCGGACCGTGTTTGTTTAGTCTGGTTCCTTCCGCATTAGTTCGATAGAAAATGGTTTAGAGAGAACCAATAACATGGAAGAAAAAACAACGTTTCTCATTCATAAACACACCCCTACCTCGAAGGACATCTACAGTTGTCAAGCGCCACAGACAATGGCGTCGATTCCGTCGTCGTCGGGGTCTCCTCCCTTGTCACAAAGGAAGAAGAAGGTAAAGAAACCAGGGCTGCCGAATCAACGTTCTTCGTCGGAGAGTTGGCGTTCTTCGTTGAAGATTAAGTTCTTCAAGATGAAACTAGAGCTCTTCTCCCAAAGTCTCAACACAAAAATCCAACCAACAATATAAAATAAGGCTCCTCCTTATTTTATTAATTCATGCCATGCATTCAAAAAAAATTACATAATACAAATCCAAATCAATTAATTAATTAAACAATGAGTTGTCTAATTAATTATGTGATAAGTTGGAAAGCTTTAATGTGGGAGGAGGGGAGAGGAGGAGTCACTTAATTAAATACAAGGGTTTAAATGGGGGGTTTAAGGGAATGTGAAGGGATGGGGATCTTGCGGGCCCCACCCCACATTTATCCCCACATGGGTAGTTAGGATGCTAGTGGGTCCCACTCTAACTTACTCATGTAGGATAAAACTACCTTAGAGAAATAAATAAAATTGTACACTATTTTATTCACTTTTTATTTAATCCACATTTTTAAACAACTCCTCCATAGCAAACACATCTTTGGAAAAGGTCCTCTTAAGAAATTACCGGTGATGCAGTTCCATCGGTGCCCTTGGATTTCAATTCCGAGAACCGTTTCAAAAGATATAAAAACCCGCTCGTTCGTTCACTGAACGTACCAGAGTTAAATTTTGGAAATTTATTCCGGGCACACCGGGCCTCAGAATCAGGTGCTGTCAGAAACTGCGTACTCGTGAAATCTCAAAGAATTTAAGAAAAAAAATTCCTTGAAATTTACAGTCCTTTACAAGCACTAATAAACCCAAATAAACACTACTAAACCCTAAAAACCCTAATATACCCTCCTAAAAATTAATAAACCATAATGAACAATAATAAACCCTAATAAATCCTAAACATACCCAAATATACCATAATATACCATTATATACCCCAATAAACCCATCTCAATCCCAATAAAATCCTAAAAATACATAATAAACCCTAATAAACCTTAACACACCATAATAAACCCTAATAAAATACTAATAACCACCACCAAACCCAAAAAAAGGCATATATATTAGTAAAAAGCCCTAAAACCCCTAATAAATGCTAATAAAACCTAACAAAGCTCAAAAGCGCAAATAAACCCGAATAAACACTACTAAACACAAAAAAACCTAACATACCCTCTTAAAAATTAATAAACCATAATTAACATTAATAAACCATAATAAATCCTAAACATACCCAAATATACCATAATATACCATAATATACCCTAATAAACCCAACTCAATCCTAATAAAAACCTAAAAATACATAATAAACCCTAATAAACTTTGACACACCATAATAAACCCTAATAAAATCCTAATAACCCCCACCAAACCCTAAAAAATGAAAATAGATCATTAAAAACCCTAAAACCCTAACTAACCAAAATAAATGTTAATAACACCTAAAAATCCTAAAAAATGACAGTAAAACCTAAAAGTAACTCTAATAATAATAGTATTAATAACGCATGTGCATGTTAATATGCATGTGAATGGTTTAAATAATAAATCATAATGCACATGCATGTGCATATGCATGCGCATTTGCATGTGAATGATAATAAATAAAAAATTATAAATAATAACAGATGTGAATTGCATGTGTAAGTGCATGTGCATGTGAATGATAATAAATAATAATGCACATCCAAGTGCATGTGCATGTGCATGTGCATGTGCATGTGCATGTGCATGGTAATAAACAATAAATAATAGCAAAGTCCACATGAATGTGCATTTTCCGATGAATGATAATAAATAATAAATAATAACACATGTGATAATAGAATAACGCAAGTGCATTGTGTGTGCACGTGCATGAGGATAAATAATAATAACACATGTGATAATAGAATAACCCAAGTGCATTGGATTTTCATGTGCATGGTAATTAATAATATATAATAACGCACGTGTATGTGAATTTACATGTAATGATAATGATAATGATGCATGCACGTGCATGGTAATAAATAATAAATAACAACGCACGTGCATGTGCATTTTTATTTGATGATTGAAACAACAACATCAACAACAACAACAACAACAATAATAATATAATAACACAAGTGCATTGCATGTGCATGTGGATAGTAGTAAATAATAAATAAATAATAGTAAATAAGAAGGCACATGCATGTGCATGTGCATTTAGATTTAATAATAATATTAATAATACTAATTTTAATATTAATAATAATAACGTATGCACGTGCATGGTAATAAATAATAAATAACAACACACATGCAAGTGGATTTTCATGTGATAATGATAAAAATAATGATAATGATAACAATAATAATAATAATTATGATGATAATAATAATAATAATAATAATAATAATACAATTGCATTACATATGCATGTGCATGGTAATAAATAATAAATAATAACGCACGTGCATCTGAATTTTCATGTGATGATAATAATAGTAGTAGTAGTAGTAGTAGTAGTGATAATAGTAGTAGTACCAATGCATGTGATAATAGAATATTGCATGTGGATTACATGTGCATGTGCATGGTAATAAATAATAACATGCGTGCATAGCATTTTCATGTGACGATGATGATGATGATAATAATAATAATATTAATACTAATACTAATATTAATAATAACAATGCATGTGATAATAGAATAACACATGTACATTGAATGTGCGTGTTTGTGTATTTGCATGTGCATTTGCATGTGATGATAATAGAAATAACAACAACGAAAACAACAACAAAAACAACCACAATAATAATAATAACAATAAGAATAACAACGTATTTGATAATAAAATAACATGTGTGTATTGCATGTGCACGTGCATGGTAATAAAAAATAAAAAATAAAGCATGTGTTTGTGCATGTGCATGTGTATGAGATGATAGTAATAATAATAATAATAACTACACCAACTCATGTGATAATAGAATAACGCACGTGGATTTCATGATAATAAATAATAACTCATAGCACACGTGATATTAATAATAACAATAATTGTAATATTAATAATAATAGCGCATGTGATAATAGAATAGTGCACATGTATTGAATGTGCGCGTGTATGGTAATAAAAATTAACGCACGTGCATTTTCATTTGTATTTGATGATAATAACAATAATAACAATAATATTAATAATAATAATAACAATAAAGATGCACGTGATAATAGAATAATGTAGGTGCATTGCGTGTGTGCGTGCATGGTAATAAAAAATAACGGACGTGCATGTGCATTAGCATGTGATGATGATAATAATAATAATAATAATAAGAACAACAACATATGCACGTGCATGGAAATAAATAATAAATAATAACGCAGGTGCATCTGCATTTTCATGCGAGGATAA
Source organism: Viscum album (assembly GCA_963277665.1). Taxonomy (NCBI): domain Eukaryota; kingdom Viridiplantae; phylum Streptophyta; class Magnoliopsida; order Santalales; family Viscaceae; genus Viscum; species Viscum album. Next base: position 786,721,016 of record OY728167.1, read on the forward strand.
TAATAATAATAATAGTAATAACAATAATGATAATTATAATAATGATAATGATAATAATGATAATGATAATAATGATAATGATAATAGTTATAACAATAACATGTGTGATAATAAAATAACACACGTCCTAACAAACCCTAACAAAACCTAACAACCACTAATAACCCCTAAGAACCACTAATAAACCAAAATAACACCTGAAACCCACAATTAAACCCTAAACCCCTAATAAACACTAATAAATCATAATAACGAATAATAAACCCTAAAAAACCCTAGTAGACTCTAATAAACCCAAAAAAAGCCCTAAAACCCCTAAAATTCAATAAAAATACTATTGAACCATATTAAATCCTAATAATCACTACAAACCCTAACAACCCCGACAAAACACTACAAAACTTGCCAAATAATAGCCGACAAAACCCTATAACCCGCTAATAAACCTTTAAAAACCATACTAACCCCATAATAATTCGTAACAAACCCTAAAAACCCCAAATAAATCGTAACAAATCCTAACAACGCCAAATAAATCGTAAAAAATTGGAACAAACCATAAAAAACCCCTAATATACTGCAATAATCCCTAACAAATCATATGAAACCCCAATAAATCGCAATAAACCCAAATACACATTAATAAACCCTAATAAATTAAATAAACCCTAAGAAACTCTAATAAATCCTAAATAACCCTAAAAAAGGTTGATAAACCCAAAAAAGCTATTAATGCCTACAAAAGCCCAATAAAACACTAATATACAATAAAAATTCCTAATAAACCGTAACAAATCCTAAAGAACCCTAATAAAACCTAAATAACCCTAATAAACCCTGAAAACCCATAATAAACTCTAAAGAACCCTAAAAAACACTAAAGAATGAAAAAAATGCTAAAACACATTAAAAAAACCCTAAAAACCGCTACAATACCCAAAAACCCCTAAAACACAATAAAAAAACCAAACAACACCTATCAATCCCAAAAAAATAAATAAAACCTTAAAACCCCCCAAAAAACCATTGAAAACCCATCAAATACCACAAAAACCACAAACACCTATTAACAACCCTTAAAAACCCAAAAAACCACTACAAACCATAAATAACCATTAAAACCCTAAAAAAGGCAACAAATAGATACATAAGCTCAAAAAACGATACATAAACCCTAAAAATGCAACATAAACCCTAACAACGCAACATAAACCCAAAAAACACAACATAAACTCAATAAATACTACATAAACCCAAAAAGCACTACATAAACCCTAGAACTGAAACATAAACCCTAAACAAGACAACATAAACATTAAAAAACGCTACATAAAACCTAAAAACACAACATACACCCAAAAAACACCACATGAGCCCTAAAAACATTACATAAACCCTAAAAATGGAACATAAACTCTACATCACCCCTAAAAACTCTACATAAACATAGAAAACGCTACATAAACCCTAAAAAATGCTACAAAAAACCTTAACCCTAAATATGCCACATAAAACCGAAAAACATTACATAAACCCTAAAAAATGCTACATAAAACCTAAAACTGCTAACTAAACCCTAAAAGCACTACATAAACACTAAAAATTCTACATAAACTCAAAAAATGCTACACAAACACTAAAAAATGCTACCAAAACCCTAAAGACGCTTCAAAACCCTCGAAAATATTAAACCCTAACATACCATAGTATATAAAATTAAACCCTAATAAACCCCTAATAAACTCCAATGATCCTTAAAAACACCTTATAATCCCTAAAAACCATAACAGACTCTACTCAACCCTAATAAAACCCCAAAAATACCAAATAAATCCTAATAAATGATAATAAAACCTAATAAACCCTAAAAACATGTTAAGAAAACATAAACGACCCTAACTAACCCTGTTATACACTAATAAACACTAATAAACCATACTAAACCCCAAAAATCCAAAAAATCCCTAATAAACCATAAATAAATCCAAATAAACCCGACTCAACCCTAACAAACCTTAACACACCATAATGACCCCTAATAAAACGCTACAAAACCCTAAAAATGAAAAAAAAACATTAGTATACCTTAAAAAATACCTAGAAACTCGTATAAACTTTAATATAACATAATAAACCCAAAAAACGCTCACAAACAATAAAAAAATGATCACAAACAATAAATACACGCAATATTACCTAAAAAGACCTAAAAACACTAATATAACCTAATAAAGACAAAAAAACACTAATATACATTAAAAATTCCTATAAACCATAATAAACCATAATAAACTATAATATAACCTAATAAACCCTAAAAATGCTCACAAACAAAAACAAAACGCTCACAAACAATAAAAAATGCTATATTATCTAAAAATACTTAACAAACACTAATATAACCTAATAAAACAAAAAAACTAATAAACCCCTAACAAACCCTAATAAACCCTAAAATTCCTAATAAACCCTAATAAAAACTATTAAAACCTAATAAAACCATAATAAAACCTTAAAAATACCTTCTCAACCCTAATATACCTTGACACACCATAATAAAACCTAATAAAATCCAACTAAACCCCAATAAACAAAAAATGAAAACAAACCATTAAAAAGACCTAGAAACCCTAATAAACCATAATAAATTCTAATAAAACCTAATAAACCATAAAAATGCTCACAAAAACTAAAAACACTCTAATAGTACCTAAAAAGTCTTAACAACCCCTTATATATATTAACAAAAACTAAAAAACACTCATATACCCTAATAAAAACACTAACAAACACTAGTAAACCCTTAAAATCCCTAACAAACCCTAATAAACATTACTCAACCCTAATAAACCCTAATAAAACCCTAAAGATACATACTGAACCCTAATGAAACCCTAAAAATACCTAATCAGTCCAAATAAACCATCACACACTTTAATAAACCATAATAAACCCCACTAAAGCATAAAAATGCAAATATACCATTAGAAATCCCTAAAACTCCTAATATTTGATAATAAAACCTAACAAATCATAAAAGCACTAATAAAACCTAATAAAAACTACTAAATACTAAAAACCCTAATATACCCTCTTAAAAATTAATAAACCATAATGAACGATAATAGACCCTAATAAATCCTAAACAAACCCAAATATACCATAATATACCCCAATGAACCCAAATCAATCCCAATAAAACTCTAAAAATACATAATAAACCCTAATAAACCTTTACACACCATAATAAACCCTAATAAAATCCTAATAAACCCCCACCAAACCATAAAAAATGATAATATAACATTAAAAAACCCTTAAACCCTAACGAACCATAATAAATGTTAATAACACCTAAAAATTCTAAAAAATGCTAGTAAACCCCAAAAATACCTATAATAATAATAGGAGTAATAACGCACGTGCATGTGGAGATGCATGTGCATGATTTAAATAATAAATCATAACTCACGTGCATGTGTATATGCCTGTGCATTTTTATGTAAATGATAATAATTAATAAACTATAAATAATAACGCAAGTGAATTACATGTGTATGTGCATGTGCATGTGAATTATAATAAAAACTAAATAATAACGCACATCCAAGTGCATGTTCAAGTTCATGTGCATGTGCATGGTAATAAACAATAAATAATAACCAAGTCCACATGAATGTGCATTTGCATGTGAATGATAATATATAATTAATAATAACACATGTGATAATAGAATAATGCACGTGCATTGCATGTGCACGTGCATGCGAATAAATAATAATAACACATGTGATAATAGAATAACACAAGTGTATTGCATTTCCATGTGCATGATAATAAATAATATATAATAACGCACATGCATGTGCATTTACATGTAATGATAATGATAATAAAACATGCACATGCATGGTAATAAATAATAAATAACAACTCACATGCATTTACATTTGTATTTGATGATACAAACAACAACAACAACAACAACAAAAACAATAATAACAGAATAACGCAAGTGAATTTCATGTGCACGTGCATAGTAGTAAATAATAAATAAATAATAACAAATAAGAACGCACATTCATGTGCATGTGCATTTACATTTGATGATAATATTGATAATACTAATTGTAATAATAATAATAATAATAACGCATGCATGTGCGTGGTAATAAATAATAAATAACAACGCACTTGAATGTGCATTTTCATGTGATAATGATAATAATAATGATAATGATAATGATAAAAATAATAATAATAATAGTAACAATAATAAAAATTGTGATAATAATAATAATAATAAAATAATAATACAAGTGCATTGCATATGCATGTGCGTGGTAATAAATAATAAATAATATCGCACATACATCTACATTTGCATGTGATGATAGTAATAATATCAGGAGTAGTAATAGTAGTAGTAGTGGTGATAAGAGTAGTATTACCAATGCCTGAGATAATAGAATATTGCATGTTCATTACGTGTGCACGTGCATGGTATTAAATAATAATGCCCATGAATTGCATTTCCATGTGATGATGATGATAATAATAATAATAATATTATTATTATTATTAACAATGCATGTGATAATAGAATAACACACGTGCATTGAATGTGCGTGTATGTGCATGCGCATGTGCATTTGCATGTGATGATAATTACAACAACAACAACAACAACCACAATAATAATACTAACAATAATAATAACAATGCATGTGACAATAAAATAACCTTTGTGCATTGCACGTGCATGTGCATGGTAATAAAAATATAAAAAAAGGCACATGCATGTGCATGTGCATGTGGATTTTATTTCTATAATAATAATAATAATAACAGTAATAATGAGTTATAGTTGTTTGAAAAAACATCAGACATGACAAAAATGCTAGAAATGGGGTCTCGAAAAACCCAACAAATCACAGAGTCATTGAAAAAGGAATAACTTCTTCTGAGGGTGTCCATTTCCACTCCATGAATTGTCAAACTTAATCTCATGGAACAAACTGTGATAAAAACAGGTTTCGTAGGCTGAATAGACACACAGATCAGAAGTCATGAACATTTTAAGAAAATTTTGACAGGGATCCGTACACAGATATGGAGTTTTGGAGGCCTTAGGATGGTTTTATGGGATTTTAAGGTCCCAAACATGACTTGAACTATGTTTAAGTCATCCTTCTATGTATATCTCTTCGCTACTTTCGATTTGATATGTTCTAGAGCTCAAACGGATAATCGAAGCGAAAGTTATGGCCGTTTGATGTTGGATTTTTTTTTGGAGTGGTGTAACTAATATATCTTATATTTATTTGATCTTCTCATAATTTCTACTAAACTTGGTCCTAACTCATCTCTCGAGCTTCGATTTGACTGGTCATAGTGCTCAAAAGGACACCCAAAGGAGAATTTATGCCCAATTTAGTGAGTTGTGGGTTTCTTAGATTTTTAGGCACTAGGAGAGTTTCTCAATTTAAAACGACAATAACTTCTTCTAGGTGTGATCATTTTGGATCTACCACATATCAAATCAAAGACTATGAAAAGATACACACTCTCGTAACTACTAGATCCCTTTCTGAGATTCTTCAACCCCCCAAAAGACCCAAAATCCCTTTGGATGGTCAAAAGATTGGCATCTGGTGTCCGTTTGTCAATAACTTCTTCTATGGGTGTCTATTTTGCCTATACCACATATCAAATCAAAGCTTGCGACTAGACCTACACTCCAATAACCACTGAAACACCTTCTCACATCCTTTAAGGCCCAATAAGGTGCTTAAACCCTTCAAAAGACCATAACTTCTACTCTAGGAGTCCGTTTTTCCTCTACCATATATTAAATCAAAGCTTTCGACTAGATCTACACATCTGTGACCAATAAGAACACCTTATCACGTTCTTAAAGTCCCAAAAGGTCTGTAAGTCTTCCAAATGACCATAAATTCTTCTCTGGGTGTCCGTTTCACCTCTACGACATATCAAATTGAAGCTTGAGACTAGCTCTACACATTTGGGACAACCATGAACAATTAAATAACCCTAAAAACCATGAATAACCCCATAAATACTGAAACCCATTAAAAATCATGAAAGACCCTAAAAAACCCTAACAAACCCTAACAATCCCTATCAAACCCCATGAAGCACTATGAAACCCCAATAAACCCAAAAAAAATAACTCAAAGAAACCCTAAAAACCCCAATGAAACCATCACAAACCCGAACAAAACCCTAAAAACCCTAAAAAAACCCTAAGCAAACCTAAGAAACACTAACACGCCCTTAGAAACCCTAACACATGCTTAGAAACCCCAACACACCCTTATAAACCATAGCACACTCTTAGAAACCCCAACACACCCTTATAAACACTAACCCGCCCATAAAAACCCTAACCCACCCTTAGAAACCCTAACACACCCTTAAAAACCAGAACAAACCCTTAGACACCCTAAATTAGTCTAATAAGCACTAATAAATCCTCACAAGCCCTACCAAACAATAATAAACCATAATAAACCATAATAAACATTAAATCCCACTACTAAACCCTAATAAACACTAATAAATCATAATAAACCCTAAAAAACCTATTAGACCCCAATAAAAGCTAAAAATACCTAAAAACCCAAATATACAAAAAAATGCTATTAAACCATTCAAAATGCTAATATTGACAAAAAACCCTAAAAAACCTGGAAAAGCCTGAAAAAACCCTAAAAAACCCTAAAAACCCAAAAAACCTAAAAAAACCTAAAAGACCCTAAAAAACCCAAGAAACCCGAAAAAATCCTACAATCCCTAAAACCCGAAAAACCCTAAATCACCTAAAAACCGGAAAAAACAAAATAAAAACCAAAAAAAACCCAAAAACAAACCTAAAAAACCCAAAAAACCTCAAAAAACCTCAGAAAACCTCAAAAAATGCTAAAAACCTTAAAAACCGCTAAAACCGGTAAAAAATCCTAAGAAGCCAAAAAATGCCGAAAAAAACCCTAAGCAACCCTATGAAACCATTTTAAACCCTAAAACCCCCCCATGAAATCCCTAGAAACCTAAAAAGAAACACTAATACACCATAAAGAACCCAAAAGAACCCTAAAGAACCCAAAAAAACCCAAAAGAACCACTCAAGCCACTAACAAAGCTACATAAACCCTAACAAGTCCTACAAAAAATTGAAAAATGTTTCAAAACCCACAAAACATATCAAAACCCAAAAAAAATGCTAAAATAACCCCCCAAAAAGCATAAAAAATCCAAACACACCCATAAAACCCAAAAAAATGCATAAAACCCCCCAACAACTCAAACAAACTGTAACAAACCCTAAAAATCCTAACAAAACCAAAAAACCCTAACAACGACTAATAACTGCTAAGAACCACTAATAAACCCTAATAACCCCAAATACCCACTATTAAACCCTAAAAACCTAATAAACACTAATAAATCGTAATAAACTATAATAAACCCTAAAAACTCTATTAGAACCTAATAAATGCTACAAAATCCCTAAAACCCTTAATATATAATAAAAACACTATTAAACCATAATAAACCCTAATAATCACTAAAAACCCTAACAGACCTGATAAAACGCAACAAAAACCTCCAAATAATAGCCTACAAAACCCTACAATCCAATAATAAACCCTAACAAACCATAATAACCCCAAAATAAATCATAACAAACCCTAAAAACCCGAAATAAGTTGTATCAAATCCTAACAAGGCCAAATAAATCGTAAGAAACTGAAACAAACCCTAATAAACCGCAATAAACCCTCACAAATCATAATAAACCCTAATAAATTGTAATAAACCCAAATACATGTAATTAAAACCAAATAAAAAAAATAAACTCTAATAAACCCTAATAAATACTAAATAACCCTAAAAAAGGTTGATAAACCCTAGAAAAAGCTATTAATGCCTACAAAAGCACTATTAAACCCTAATATAAAATAAAAAATGTTAACAAACTGTAACAAATCCTAAAAAAACACTAATAAACCCTAAAGAACCCTAATAAACCCTAAAGAACCATATTAAACTCTAAAGAACACTAAAAAATCATAAAGAACCCAAAAAAAGATAAAACACATTATATAAACCCTAAAAACCTCTACAATACCTAAACAAACCCTAAAACACACTAAAACTCTAACAACCCCTACTGATCCCAAAAAAAACAAATAAACCCATAAACCCACGCAAAAAACCATTAAAAAGCCATCAGATATCATAAAAAACCATAAACACCCATTAAGAACCCTAAAAAACCCTAAGAAAACTACAAACCATAAACAACCATTAAAACCCTAAAAAAGGATTCAAATAGATACATAAACTGTAAAAACGTTATCTAAACCCATAAAAATGCATCAAAAACCCTAAAACGCAACATAAACCAAAAAACACAACATAAACCCAAAAAACGCTACATAAACACTAAAATCACTACATAAACCCTAAAAAACACAACATAAACCCTAAAAAACGCAACATAACTATTAGAAAACACTACATAAAACCTAAAAACACAATATAAACACTAAAAACACAACATGAATTGTAAAAATGTTACATAAACCTTAAAAAATGCAACATAAATCCTACATCACCCCTAAAAACGCTACATAAACCCAGAAAATGCAACATAAACCCTAAAAAATGCTACATAAAACCTAAACCATAAACACTCTACATAAACCCTAAAAATGTTACCTAAACCCTAAAAATGATACATAAAATCTAAAACTGCTAACTAAACCCCAAAAATGCTACATAAACACTAAAAATGCTACATAAACTCTAAAAAACACTACACAAACCCTAAAAAATGCTACAAAAACCCTAAAGACGCTTTAAAACCATCAAAAATATTAAACCCTAATATATCATAATATAAAAAATTAAACCATAATAAACCCATAAAAGACTCTAATAATCCCTAAAACACCTTATAATCCCTAAAAACCCTAAGAAACTCTACTCAACCCTAATAAAACCCCAAAAATACCTAATAAACCCTAATAAATGGTAATAAAACCTAATATACCCTAAAAGCAAGTTAAGAAAACCTAAACAAACCTAAAAACCCCTAATAGACACTAACAAACACTAATAAACACAAATAAACCCCAAAACCCTAAAAAGTCCTAATAAACCAAAAATAAAGACAAATAAACCCAACTCAACCCTAAAAAACCTTAACACACCATAATAACCCCTAATAAAGCCATACAAAACCCTAATAAAGAAAAACATCACTACTAGAAATGTGGTTTTTACCCATGGTTCTTTACCAACAGTTTTCTTAAACTGTTGGTAAAGAAGGTTTAGGGAAGCCTTTCCCAGCTGTTCATTAGAACCGTTGGGAAAGGGTACCCCTTTGCCAACAGTTTCATAAAAACGTTGGCAAAGGGGTGTTTAAGTTACCATTTCCCAACGGTTTTATGAAACTGTTGGGAAAGGGTACCCTGAACACCCCTTTGACAAAGGTTTTTAAAAACCCTTGGAAAATATTTTCCCCAAATAAAATCGGGCCGCTGCTCTCCCCCATTCGTGACAGAACCCTAAAATCAATCCGGCGCACTGCTCCTCTCGCAAACTCCCCCATCCGAATAGGTGAAAAACTATCTGAATCTTCTAAAATGAGGTATTTTATTCTTTATACACATATTCTACCCAGTTTTTATTGTTATTGATCTAAATTTTTTGTTTTATGTTTGTATTTTGATGTGATTTCACCGTGAAAAATAGGGGAATGAACAAATATTTTGTTAATTAATTAATTTCCCATGGAATATCATTTGTGTTATAATGTCCATGCTAAATAAAGGGGTAATGTAATAAAATACCTTGAATAAATTGTGGAAGTTGGGGTATATTGATTCTATGAGAGGTTTTTTGTTGTGTTTCAATGTATGTTGTAGGCTGTTGTATGGTGATTCAGGTGACCAATTGGGCTTTGTGATATGTGGGGTTGTAATGTGATGGTTAGTGGGCATGGATGTGACATGTGAGGTTTTGTGATAGTGATGATGTGTGGTGTTCTTGTGTCGTGTGGAGGTGTTGTGTGATGAGGTTGTGGTTTATGATGTGGTGAGGTGGTTTTGGTTGTGCGGTGGTTTTTGATGTGCAATAGTTTTGTTGTGATATGTGGTTGTTTTGGTGAGATGGTTGGCCGATGTAACATGGCGACGATGGTTATTGTGAGATGGTGAGTTGTTGTGTGGTTGTTTTATTAGTTTCCTGGTTATCTATGGAATAAATTATGCCGTTAAAACAAGGAAACAAGATAGTAAATAAATGATATGGAATAGAAATTGATTTGTGGTAAATGGATTTATTTAATTTAACATTAAATGAATGGAAAATGTAAGTGTAAATGAAGTGGCTTATAAATGAAAGTGGTAAATGCTATGTGTCATGTGTGGTGGTGGTGTGGTGTGTTTCATATAGTGGTGAATGTGGTTATGATGGTTTATGTGCTGTATGGTAGTAGTGAAGTGTGTGATTATGTAGTTAATGTAAACCTATAGGTTGGGTATTTTGTGCTATCTATATATCATGTATTTTATGTTATTTCTACACATTCCCAACCAGAGTTGGATAAACATACCAACGATCAGAGGTTCTGAGTTATGGGTATTTTTTCTAATATTTAGGATGGTGGTTATATGTTTGGATAGCTACCATGTCTTCCCTACTCTTCCTTCACAATTGATTGACCATGTGTTTTTAGGCAAGATGCGATGTGATTGTCCATGTGTCTTCAAGTGAGATGTACAATGATTTCCCTAGTGTTTTCAGGTGAGGTGCGATGTGATAAGGCTATAATAAGATGTGGCATGTGGTTGGGGTCATGTAGGGTAGGAGGATGGCACAAGGTTTATGTTATTCATGTTCATGATACCCTACTAATATGGTTATGGGATGAGGCATGTTGTGATGTGATAACACATTAAGTTCTTGTTGGTTTTAAATTTTTTCAATAACACATTAGTATGTTTTTTTCACATGTGTCATTGATACCTTGATTATTTTCTTCCTTAATCATTTACTTAAATGTATTTTCTATTAATGTTCAATCCTATTGAATTGTTTATGACAAAATGAGTTATATAAATTCTTTTTACAGAATTACCAAAAGCTGGATGTATGAAACCGATCGGATCTCAAGCGATTTTCAAAACAATTTGGAGAGCTTTATAGATTTTTCATTTCACAATGTTTCAGAAAGTGGTCGCATACACTGCCCATGTTCCAATTATGTTGGTAGACCTTGGTTGAGCCATGAAGAAGTCAGCTACCACATATCCAAAAATGGTTTTCAAGCAAACTACATTGTGTGGTATCACAATGGGGAGAAAATGAAATCTCAAATTGGTGATGATCGAAATGAAAGGACTGGAATGGAGAATTTATTAGATGATCGTTTTCCATTTATTTTTCATCATGAAAAAGAAAGGATTTCAACTCAAGAATACTTTGATATGAGGATAGCAGATGTATCCTATGAAAATGATGATATTGATAGGGTGAAAAAATTGAATGATGTTGCCACGACTTTGGTATATTGACAATGCGATTAAATGAAAAAGCTATAATTTTTAATCCGATTGTTTCATGGGAAAACTATGTATGGGATTTCTAATACAACAATCAATTACATTCTTACCCTCTTGATGGATTTACTTCCAAATGATGCATATATTCCCTCAAACCACTATATGGCATGGAAGATAGTTGAGGAACAAGGATTTTCAAGAAAACAATTCATGATTTCCCGAAAGATTGCACTTTATTCTGGGAGGAAACCGCTGAACGAAATGATTGTATAAAATTTGGAACATCCTGATGGAATTTTAAATCTGATGGAACGCCATCCTGCGTTCCATAGAAAGTAATGTGGCACTTTCCATTGATCCCCAGACTCCAGAATCTTTTTATGTTTGATGACATATAAATAAAAATGAGATGGCATGATACCGAGAGAAAGAAGACTAATGATGAGTTGGTTCATCCTGTAGATGGATTTTCATGGTAGAGATTTGATGTTAGACATCTTGATTTTGCAGCTGATGTGGGTAATGTGAGGCTGGTTCTTTCATGTGATGGTTTTAATCCGTTTGGGCAGATGCTTACTTCGCACAACACATGGCCAGTTTTAATACACATTTATAATCTTCCCCCATGGTTGTGTATGAAAAAACCATTCACTTTCATGAGTATACTCATATCTGGTTCTTCTGATCCTGACATTGATATTGATGTATACATGCAACCTTTAATAAAAGAGTTGAAACTTCTTTCGGATGTGGGTGTGCGCACATACGATGCATGTTCTAAAGATATATTTCAGATGCGTGCTACACTTATGTAGACGATCAATGATTTTTCAGCTTATGAAATGATGTCTGGATGGAGCACGAAGGGAAAAATGTCATGTCCAGTTTGTATGAAGAATACAGGATCCATAAGACTGAAACATCATTGTAGTTTCAGTTTTATGGGACATCGAAAATTCTTGCCAAAGGATCATCCATATAGAATGAATCATCGAAGATTTTATAATACCATAGAGACCGATGATCCACCTCAGCGTATGTCTGGAACTGATGTGCTTAATGAATTGAAATATTTCAGTTTTTCATTTGGGAAGGGTCAAATGAAATCTGGAATGAGAAAGAATGTTTCCACTGAAACCTGTTATAATTGGAGGAAGAGGAGTATCTTTTTTGATTTGCCTTATTGGTCAACCAATTTGTTACATCATTTCTTAGACATAATGAATATTGAAAATAATATATGCAAAATTTTTCTTTCAGTTCTTCTAAATGTCATGGGGAAGACAAAAGATGATTTACGATCTCGGCGTGACTTAGTGGATTGGGGCATGAGACCAGAATTGCATCCTGTGCGTATCAGTGAAAATAAATGGCAACTTACATGTGCTTCTTATGTGATGACATCTACGAAAAAAAATTTATGGAAGTATTAGAGACTATTAGAGTTCCTGATGGTTATTCAAACAACATATCTAAATGGGTCAACAGAAGAGAGTTGAAGCTAAAATCATTGAAGACTCGTGATTATCACGTTCTACCACATGAGTTGCTTCCAATAGCAAAATGTCATCTTTTGTCCAATAATGTAAGGGTGTCTGTTATTCAGTTGTGCCATTTGTTTATAGATCTTTGTGATAATAAGTTGTCCAAGTCTTTCTTGCAAAAAATGTTGATAGATGCCCCATTAATTTTGTGTGAGTTGGAGAAAATATTTCCTCCAACATTATTCACATGCATGCTGCATCTGAATGTCCATATTCCCACTGAAATACTTCTCGGAGGACCTTTTTCTTTTCATTGGATGTATCCAACTGAAAGAAATATGTTCACATTAACGACATATGTTCGAAACAGAAATCATCCTAAAGGTTCTATCGTGAATGGTTACCTGGCTCAAGAATGTACAGATTTATGCTCGATGTATTTGTCTGATCTTACTACAATATTGAACAGACCAATGAGAAATGAAGAAGAACAGAATGAGAAAATTGAACCTAGTTTTCCATCACTTCCTCAAAAAGGTGGAATTCCTTGATCATATACATTGAAGACATTAATCCATGAAGAGTGGGAGATGACACATCGCACAGTTTTGTTCAACTGTGATTTGTTCGATGACTATATCAGGTAACTAAATTTATTATGTATATCTTACATATATATCTGTTAAACTATTCATATTTTTTATCTACAGGGAACATAAAACAATGATAAATATGAAACATCGTTCTTTATCTTTGAGAAGGAGAGAGGCTTTTCATAGAAAAGAGTTTTCTGCTTGGTAAAAAATGAAGGTAAAAATATTACTGTTTAAATTAATTATTTCAATATTTAATTAAGTTTAACAGTCATTTATATTGCAGGTAATGAGTTTGTCTACTGAATCTGTCTCTGAGGAAATAAGAGCTTTGGCTTTTGGTCTTAATACCGTGGTTCGTGACTGTAAATAAATTTTTATCAATGGGTACAAATTTATTATCATTGAACGAGCAAAGAACATGAGAACACAACATGATGGTGTTATGGTTACTGCCACAACAGATTGTTATTCCAGTGCATCAGATAGTAGACCGTGATTTTAAAATGTGGGTTATTATGGAGTTATTGAGAAAATAATAATATTTTATTATTACTCTCATTGACGAGTCACAATGATGAAATTCCATTGGTTTGATTCGATGACGATACATGGCACATTTATTGATGATTGTGTATTATGAGTAATTAATATGACTCGCACTCTTGCTACCAAAGAACCATTTGTGTTGGGATCAATCGTTATACAGGTTTTTTATGTCAAAGACCATCTTCGACCTGAATTTGGTGTCATAGTTGAAGTAATTCCAAGACATATTTTTGATGATGGTGATGATGGAATTGACACTGTCCAAATTTCTATTAGAATCAATCCATTTATTTCTTTTGATGACTCCAATAGCTCAATTTTCAGAGTTTATTGTGAACCTGAAGTTGTGGTTGAAAATATATAGAATCATTCATCCATGTTCTCAATTCTTTTGGTTTACCTCAAGTTGGGTTGTTAAGGTTGGTAATATTCAAATTGATTTAGTATTGATCACAAATATGATTTAGCTGACTTGACTGTTATGTGAATTTTCAATGTTTATTGGTTGCTGTTTTATTTGAATTTCATTTTCTAATTTGGAATTGAACTGTATTCAAACCTAGTTAAACAATATTTCTAACTTGGTGAACATTACAACTTGCATGATTTATTAAATTCATTCAAGCTATTATAAAACAATTGATAGCTAAATTACCAATGAATCCCCCTATTCCCTCATATATTTAATTTTTTGGTTTACACATTAGTTTCCTTTTTCTAATTAATTACATATTTTTTTTCAAAAGTAGGAAATGTATCCAATTTAAGAGAGACAAAGGAAAAAATGATGGAGAACAATCTTCGGATGGCGGAGATGGGTGTTCCACCATTAGTGCCTACAGTGAGTACTTTATTTCAAATATATATATCTTTAATGAATATATAATGTCATCTGATTAATTTTTTTGTAAACATTTTTGTAGGATCCATCTATACGTCGACAGTTATTCGACGAGGAACCTAGTACTGGTCCTAGTACTCGAGAAGATGGTACGAGGAGGGTTCATACCAGAGGTGGACGATCAGCTGCGCGTGCCTGAGTAGACTTGTAGTATAGTATTGGATTTGAGTTATTTTTATATATTATCTATTTTTATGGATGTTGTTGTCTTTTAGTGGTTGTATGTTTGGGAACCCCCCTCCTTCCTGGACCCTAGACAAACACCCACCATCCTCCTTGGACCTCGTACACCCCCCCAGAAAACCCCCGGACAGCCCCCCGAATAGCCCCCGGACAGCCCCCCACCCTCCTCCCTGGACCCCAGACAGCCCCCCAGACAGCCCCCACCCTCCTCCTTGGACCCCAGACAACCCCCCGAACAGCCCCCGAACAGCCCCCCGCACAGCCCCCCCACCCTCCTCCTTGGTCCCCGGACAACCCTGTAACATCCCAAGGTTTTCTAAAAAAATAAATTGAGAATGCTTGAAATTTTGTTTAAGGTATATATTTTAAACATAATTTTATTTCTTCTATGTTTTGAATTTCAAGAAACTGTCATCTAGAATTGTGTTCAGTATGTTATTTAGAGTCTGATGGAACAAACTTGTTTTTTTGGTGAATAGTAACATGCCCTTATGAATAGTAATATGATTAGTAATATGACCTCATGAATAGTAAATAATAATATTATTTTATTTTCCCATGGTAATAGGATAATGGGATCTTAATTAATTTTCCAATGTCACATAAAACTAGTTGCACTTAAATATTTTTATTTTTCGAATTAACTGTGACCTTATTTAAAAATTAAATTAATAATACTTAGAAAATTATTTTTGAAAAATGGTGTTCATTTTTGAATTCTACACATCGAAAAATGGTTGGGGTAAATTTTTGGTATTTTTCTGAAACTCTTGAATTTTCGGTGAATAGTGAAATACGGTAAAATACCGTATAATCAATTTATCAGTAAAAATGCACTATTTATGACATCATAAGTGATTAAAGGCCACTTGCCTCGAACTCACTTGATATTTTCACTAATTAAGGCCACTTGATTTGAGATTATTCGTAGTCTTGATAAAAATATTATAATAATAATTAAAATAATCTAAAATACCTCCCCTCCTCCACTATAAATACCACCCTCACTCCCCTCTTCCTCTCACACCTCTCAAGCCTTGAGCATTGTCTAATTTCTGCCAAATTCCCTCCCCAATATTCTTCCCCACGTCCTATAGCTTTTGGTCTCACCAAACGACCAAAATCAAAGCCCTTAAGAAGGATCTCAAGGAGAAGAGATCAAGAGGTAAACATCCTCTTTCATTTTCATTCTTTCCTTCCATTTTATGTTATTCTCTTCCTTTCCCTTTGTCTTTTGTTGGGATATTTAATTAAATATTTCCCCTTACTATCCAAAGTTTGTATTATTATGAGATATTCCATTCCTCTCATCAATCTTGTTTTTATGAAATTTTAAGAGACGCCGTTAGGCTGCCGAATTTCCGTAAGAAATTTCTCATGTTTTCTTTATTTCATGATTCCTTTTCTTCTTCCTTCACCCCCTCTTATCCAAGAGTCATGAAATGACCAGAATCATGTATATTCTGGATGTTTTCATGTTTATGGAAAATCAAAAATCGTTATTCCTCTCCTCTCTCACTTATTTAAAGAATCAAAAAACATTGCCCATTTGTGTCGAATTACCGATATCGTGGGCGATGTATTTTCAATCTCCGTTAATTCTTTCAAGTCTGGTCATGAAACCATTTATATGGTTGAACCAGGTTATAATATATGTTTTACAACTCCTATATGGTTCTACAATTCTTTTGTACCCAAGGTTCAAATTTATAAGACTAAATGAGGTTGTAATTATCAAAGAACCACTTAAATGATCTAAACGAACATAACTAATGTTTTAACTTATAAATCATCATCATATAAAGCAACAAATTGATAAATGGTATAATTTATGGTACTGGAAATATGTAAATACTACTCCATTCCAATTCTGGAGTTTCACTTCCAATCAACAAGAACGATTCATCATGAACCGATTGTGAAAATCACAAAAGAACTCACCCAAAATAATGCAAGGAACAAAATACTAACAAATAAGGGGTGAAATGAGGTTATGAAATGACCATATAAGATTTTATAAACATGAACATGTTTTTTTAAAATACTAATAACACTCTTTTAACCATTATACAGGAGGTTTAAACAATTTTGAAGTAAGACAAGCCCAAGGTAAGTGTTTCTTCATCTCACTTCCATTTTTGTGAGATATTCCGTAATCACTATTTTTACTTTGTATGGTGTATGTATACTGCCAATTTTTGTCTCATATCATGAATATCTTTATTTTTATGATATTCAATTTATCATTTTGACAACCATTAATTTTGGGTCATACAAATCAATTGATTACAAAGTTGTAAGGGGTTCCTCGTCTCACTTTCATTTTTGTGAGATTTTAGTCATTCACCACTTATTTCTTGTATACGGAATATGTGTACTGTCATTTGATATATATAATAGCATTATTCTCTTTATATTCATATTATTCAATGATACAATTGATATTTATTATTTTCTGGTCATATGATTCGACCGATCACATTGTTGTAAGGGAATTCTTAACCCGATTTCCATTCTTTGGGTTAACCTTCTACTTTATAATTTATGTGCTATTTAAATTGTTTGTGTGATGGGTTCTGTTTATATTATGTTTAATTATGTGTATTTACAGAGTATATACATATTCCATCCACTCAATTAAGTCTCACTTCAAGTATATGATGTTTATAAGGGACTTTTCTTCTAAAATCCTTTTTTAAAATTCTGTTTTATAAGATTCAAAGGCAATGTTTTTATGCTATTGTTTATGTTGTATGATTATGTTTTGGTTATTGGGAATTGTTTATGATGAAGGGTGGGACCTATATTTCCCTCCAATTCATTGGGTATGATTAAGTTGGAGGTCGGCCGTATGGTTACTCCAAGTGTAACTGCGATGGTTACACAAAGTAAGGTAGCCGTGAGGGTTACAAATTTTAAGGTAGCCAAGATGGTTACAAGATTATGTAAGTAATGCCCCAATATACCTCTATGATTATAATTATGTTTGTGTGGATCTTGTGTAAATCTCATGTTACACAAAGTAATATTTTATGGGTGTAAAGCATGTATTTTGAAAATGTTTTCATACGTCATGCGTATTCATGGACTAATGTGATTTTTCCTTCTTTTTCATACCTTACGAAGCTTTTGTTCTCATACCAAGTTTTTAAATGATTTTTCACTGGTTAATGGATGAGTAATACAAGGAATGAAGACATGTTAAATGTTGAAGAAATGTCAAGGAGTCTTGTTTTTTGTTTTAATGTTTTATATTCTGAGGAAAATGGAAACTGATTTTATGGTATCCACTATGTAACAATGTGTAATGTTATGAATATTTTGTCTTAATTCTCAAAAGCTCTAAACTTGAAAAGATCCTCAATGTAAAATGAAGTGTTTCCTTGATTAAATTCAAGATTATGTATGAAATAAGTGCGGGTCCTTATAAGCCCCCCGGACACCCAACAGACAGCCCCGCCGGACAGCCCCCCACCCTCCTTGATTTCATTTACTACTAGAAAATCTATAATATGTTTTTATTTATTTTCATCATGATAATCAATGTAAATCTCATTTACACATCTAATCAATATAATATATTCTTGGTATGTTATAAAAGAGATGTATTCATTGGGCATGACATTGTTAGCTCCGAAATGTTTCATAGCATGATAAACTAAAATCTAATCCATACTAAGAATGATATAAAAATATTCAATATGAATGTCCACAAGATTTTCAGTAAATACCATTCCACTAATAGACACATGAGGATTCTCATAAAATGGACAACATTTTAAGTACATACGGAAAACCGACCAAATGCATTCGGGATCCATTGAAACGTTAGTATAAAGATCCATGGATCAAATGTGACGTGTATGAATCAACCTCGCCTCAATCTGAGATGCGGTGTGGCCGACACCACTCAAAGTGTCTGTCTTTTGTTTCAAAATGACGTCATTTTAATTGAAAAACATCAACTAGCATACGGAAAACCGACCAAACGCATTCGGATTGTGTCGATACTTTAGAAAAATGATCCACGGGACATATGTGATGTGTAAGAGTCAACCTTTCCTTAATCCGAGGCACGGTGTGGCCGACACCATTCACAGTGTCTCTCATTTGTTTAAAATGGATAGGATTATAAGTGAAAAGAACAACTGACATACGAAAAACCGACCAAACGCATTCGAAATGTGTTGATGCTTTAGGAAAATGATCCATGGGTTGTATGTGACGTTTACAAGTCAACCCGAGCTCAATTCGAGGCACGGTGTGGCCGGGATCACTCTAAGTGGCTACCTTTTGTTTAAAATGGACAAAATTTTAAGTACATATGGAAAACCGACCAAACACATTTGATTTCTGTTCAAACTTTAGGAGAATGATCCATGGGTTATATGTGACGTGTACGAATCAACCCCACCTTAATCTGAGATGCGGTGTGGCTGGAACCACTCAAATTGTCTGTCTTTTGTTTCAAAAGAACGTCATTTTAAGTGAAAAACATCAACTGGAATACGGAAAACCGACCAAACGCATTCGTATTGTGTCGATACATTAGCACAAAGATCCACGGGTCATATGTGACGTGTACGAGTCATCCCCGCCTCAATATGAGGCACATTGTGTCCGACACCATTCACAATGTCTCTCTTTTGTTTAAAATGGAATGGATTATAAGTGAAAAGAACAATTGACATAATAAAAACTGACCAAATGCATTCGAAATGTGATGATGTTTTAGGACAACGATCCATGGGTCATATTTGACGTGTACGAGTCAACCAGACCTCAATCCGAGGCACGGTGTGCCCGGGATCACTCAAAGTGGCTCCCTTCTGTTTAAAATGGACAACATTTTAAGTACATCTGTAAAACCGACCAAACAAATTCCGTTTACATTGAAACTTTAGTAGAATGATCCATGGGTCATATGTGACGTGTACGAATAAACCTCGCCTCAATCTGAGACGTGGTGTGGCCATAACCACTCAAAGTGTCTGTCTTTTGTTTTAAAAGGACGTCATTTTAATTGAAAAAAATCAACTGGCATACGGAAAACTGATAAAACGCATTCGTATTGTGTAGATACTTTAGAAAAATAATCCACGGGTTATATGTGACGTGTACGAGTCAACCCCGTCTCAATCCGAGGTGCGGTGTCGCCGACACCATTCAAAGTGTCTCTCTTTTGTTTAAAATGGACAGGATTATAAGTGAAAAGAACAACTGACATATGAAAAACTGACCAAACGCATTAGAAACGTGTTGATGCTTTAGGAAAACGATCCATGGGTCACATGTGAAGTGTACGAGTCAATCCGGGCTCAATTCGAGGCACGGTGTGGCCAGGATCACTCTATGTGGCTCCCTTTAGTTTAAAATGGACAACATTTTAAGTACATACATAAAACTGATAAAACGCATTCGGTTTATTTTGAAACTTTAGGATAACGATCCATGGGTCATATGTAATGTGTAGGAATAAACCCCGCCTCAATCTGAGACGCGGTGTGGTCAAAACCACTCAAAGTGTCTGTCTTTTGTTTCAAAAGGACGTCATTTTAATTGAAAAACATCAACTGGCATACGGAAAACCAACCAAATGGATTCGGATTGTGTCGATACTTTTGAAAAATGATACACGGGTCATATGTGACGTTTACGAGTCAACCCCGCCTCAATCCGAGGCGTGGTGTGGTTGAGACCATTCACAGTGTCTCTCTTTTGTTTAAAATGGACAAGATTATATGTGAAAAGAACAACTGACATACGAAAAACTGACAAAACGCATTTGAAATTTGTTGATGCTTTAGGAAAATGATCCATGGGTCATATGTGACGTGTACGAGTCAACAAAGGCTCAATACGAGGCACATTGTGGCCGGGATCACTCCAAGTGGCTCCCTTTTGATTAAAATGGACAACATTTTAAGTACATATGGAAAACCGACCAAGCGCATTCGGTTTCCATTGAAACTTTAGGAGAATGATCCATGGGTCATATGTGAAGTGTACGAATCAACTCTGACTTAATCTGAGATGCGGTGTGGCCGGCACCACTCAATGTGTCTATATTTTGTTTCAAAAGGACGTCATTTTAAGTGAAAAACATCAACTGTCATACTGAAAACTGACCAAACGCATTTGGATTATGTCGATACTTTAGAAAAAAGATCCACAGGTCATATGTGACATGTACGAGTCCTCACCGCCTCAATCTGAGGCGTGGTGTGGCCGACACCATTCACAGTGTCTCTCTTTTGTTTAAAATGGACAGGATTATAAGTGAAAAGAACAACTGACATAAGAAAAACTAACCAAACGCATTTGAAATGTGATGATGATTTAGGAAAAAGATCCATGGATCATATTTGACCTGTACGAGTCAACCCGGGCTCAATAAGAGGCATGGTGTGGCTAGGATCACTCCAAGTGGCTCCCTTTTGATTAAAATGGACAATATTTTAAGTACATATGGAAAACCGACCAAATGCATTTGGTTTCCATTGAAACATTAGGAGAAAGATCCATGGGTCATATGTGATGTGTACGTATCAACCCTGCCTCAATCTGAGATGCGGTGTGGCCTACACCACTCAAATTGTCTGTCTTTTGTTTCAAAAGGACGCCATTTTAATTGAAAAACATCAACTGATATATGGAAAACTGACCAAACGCATTTGGATTGTGTCAATACTTTAGCACAACAATCCACGGGTTATATGTGACGTGTATAAGTCAACCCCGCCTCAATCCGAGGTGCGGTGTGGCCGACACCATTCACAGTGTCTCTCTTTTGTTTAAAATGGATAGGATTATAAGTGAAAAGAACAACTGACATTCGAAAAACTGACCAAACACATTTAAAATGTGTGAATGATTTAGGAAAATTATCCATGGGTCATATGTGACGTGTACGAGTCAATTCGGGCTCAATCTGAGGCACGGTGTGGCCATGATCACTCTAAGTGGATCCCTTTTGTTTAAAATGGACAACATTTTAAGTACATACAGAAAACCAACCAAACATATTTATTTTCTGTTGAAACTTTAGGAGAACGATCCATGGGTCGTATGTGACGTGTACGAATCAACCCCGCCTCAATCTGAGACGCGGTGTGGCCGGAACCACTCAAAGTGTCTATCTTTTGTTTCGAAAGGATGTCATTTTAAGTGAAAAACATCAATTGACATACGGAAAACCGACCAAACGCATTAGGATTGTGTCAATACTTTAGCACAATGATCCACTGGTCATATGTGATGTGTATGAGTCAACTCCGCCTCAATCCGAGGCACGGTGTAGCCGACATCATTCAGAGTGTCTCTCTTTTGTTTAAAATGGACAGGATTATAAGTGAAAAGAACAACTGACTTATGGAAAACTGTCCAAACGCATTCGAAATGTGGTAATGCTTTAGAAAAACGATCCATGGGTCATATGTCACATGTACGAGTCAACCCGAGCTCAATCTGAGGCACGGTGTGGCCGGGATCAGTCTAAGTGGCTCCCTTTTGTTTAAAATGGACAACATTTTAAGTACATACAGAAAACCGATCAAACGCATTCGGTTTATATTTAAAATTTAGGATAACGATCCATGGTTCATATGTGACGTGTATGAATCAACCCCGCCTCAATCTGAGATGCAGTGTGGCCAAAACCACTCAAAGTGTCTCTCTTTTGTTTCAAAAGGACGTCATTTTAATTGAAAAACATCAAATGGCATACAGAAAACAGACCAAACGCATTAATATTGTGTCGATACATTAACACAACGATCCGCAAGTCATATGTGACATGTACGAGTCAACCCCGATTCAATCCGAAGCACGGTGTGGCCGACACCATTCAGAGTGTCTCTCTTTTGTTAAAAATGGACAGGATTATAAGTGAAAAGAACAACTGACATATGGAAAACTGACCAAACGCATTCGAAATGTGTTGATGCTTTAGGAAAATGATCCATGGGTCATATGTGATGTGTACGAGTCAACCCAGGCTCAATCTGAGGCACGGTGTGGCCAGGATCACTCTAAGTGGCTCCCTTTTGTTTAAAATGGACAACATTTTAAGTACATATGGAAAACCGATCAACCCATTAGGTTTCTATTTAAACTTTAGGAGAATTATCCATGGGTAATATTTGACGTGTACGAATCAACCCCGCCTCAATCTGAGATGTGGTGTGGCCGGAACCACTCAAAGTGTCTGTCTTTTGTTTCAAAAGGACGTCATTTTAATTGAAAAACATAAACTGGCATACAAAAAACCGACCAAACGCATTAGGATTGTGTCGATACTTTAGCACAATAATACACGAGTCATATGTGACGTGTACGAGTCAACCCCGCCTCAATCCGAGGCGCAGTGTGGCCAAAACCATTCATAGTGTCTCTCTTTTGTTTAAAATGGGTAGGATTATAAGTGAAAAGAACAACTGACATACAGAAAACTAAAAAACGCATTTGAAATGTGTTGATGCTTTAGTAAAACGATCCATGGGTCATATGTGACGTGTACAAGTCAACCCGAGCTCAATACGAGGCACGGTGTGGCTGGGATCACTCTAAGTGGCTCCCTTTTGTTTAAAATGGACAACATTTTATGTACATAAGGAAAACCAACCAAATGCATTCTGTTTTCATTGAAACTTTAGGAGAATGATCCATGGGTCATATGTGACATGTAAGAATCAACCCCGCCTTAATCTGTGATGCGGTGTGGCCGACACCACTCAAAGTGTCTGTCTTTTGTTTCAAAAGGACGTCATTTTAAGTAAAAAACATCAACTGGAATACATAAAAGTGACCAAACGCATTCGGATTATGTAGATACATTAGAACAAAGATCCACGGGTCATATGTGATGTGTACAAGTCATCCCCGCCTCAATCCGAGGTGTACTGTGGCCAACACCATTCACAGTGTCTCTCTTTTGTATAAAATGGACAGAATTATAAGTGAAAAGAA
Source organism: Viscum album (assembly GCA_963277665.1). Classification (NCBI taxonomy): domain Eukaryota; kingdom Viridiplantae; phylum Streptophyta; class Magnoliopsida; order Santalales; family Viscaceae; genus Viscum; species Viscum album. Next base: position 786,745,287 of record OY728167.1, read on the forward strand.
CAACTGACAAAAGAAAAACTGACCAAACGCATTCGAAATGTGATGATGATTTAGGAAAAGGATCCATGGGTCATATTTGACGTGTACGAGTCAACCTAGGCTCAATCCAAGGCATGATGTGGCCGGGATCACTCTATGTGGCTCCCTTTTGTTTAAAATGGACAACATTTACGTACATCTGAAAAAATGACCAAACACATTCGGTTTCCATTGAAACATTAGGAGAATGATCCATGGGTCATATGTGTCGTGTACACATAAACCCCTCCTCAATCTGAGACGCGGTGTGGCTGGCACCACTCCAAGTGTCTGTCTTTTGTTTTAAAAGGACGTCATTTTAATTGAAAAACATCAACTGGCATACGGAAAACTGATAAAACGCATTCGGATTGTGTCGATACTTTAGCACAACGATCCACGGGTTATATGTGACATGTACGAGTCAACCCCATCTCAATCCGAGGTGTGGTGTGGCCGACACCATTCAAAGTGTCTCTCTTTTGTTTAAAATGGACAGGATTATAAGGGAAAAGAACAACTGACATACGAAAAACTGACCAAACGCATTCTAAATGTGTTGATGCTTTAGGAAAACGATCCATGGGTCATATATGACGTGTACGAGTCAATCCGAGCTCAATCCGAGGCACGATGTTTCCGGGATCACTCTAAGTGGCTCCCTTTTTTTTAAAATGGACAACATTTTAAGTACATACGGAAAACCGACCAAACGCATTCAGTTTATGACGAAACTTTAGGAGAACGATACATGGGTCATATGTGACGTGTATGAATGAACCCCACCACAATCTAAGATGCGGTGTGGCCGACACCACTCAAAGTGTTTGTCTTTTGTTTCAAAAGGACGTCATTTTAATTGAAAAACAACAACTGGCATACGGAAAAATGACCAAACGCATTTCGATTGTGTCGATACTTTAGCACAACGATACACGGGTCATATGTGATGTATAAAAGTCAACCCCGCCTCAATCTGAGGCGTGGTGTGGCCGACACCATTCGTAGTCTCTTTCTTTTGTTTAAAATGGACAAGATTATAAGTGAAAAGAATAACTGACATACGAAAAACCGACCAAATGCATTAAAAATGTGTTGATGATTTAGGAAAACGATCCATGGGTCATATGTGACGTGTACGAGTCAACCCAGGCTCATTCCAAGGCACGGTGTGGCCAGGATCACTCTAAGTGTCTCCCTTTTGATTAAAATGGACAACATTTTATGTACATACGTAAAACCGACCAAACGCATTTGATTTCTGTTGAAACTTTAGGATAATGATCCATGGGTCATATGTGACGTGTACGAATCAACCCCGCCTTAATCTGAGACGCGGTGTGTCCGACACCACTCAATGTGTCTGTCATTTGTTTCAAAAGGGAATCATTTTAAGTGAAAAACATCAACTATCATATGGAAAACCGACCAAACGCATTTCGATTGTATCGATACTTTAGCACAAAGATCCACAGGTCATATGTGACATGTACGAGTCATCCCTGCCTCAATCCGAGGCGTGGTGTGGCCGACACCATTCACAGTGTCTCTCTTTTATTTAAAATGGACTGGATTATAAGTGAAAAGAACAACTGACATAAGAAAAACTGAAAAAATGCATTCGAAATGTGGTTTTGCTTTAGGAAAACGATCCATGGGTCATATTTGATGTGTACGAGTCAACCCGGGCTCAATTAGAGGCACGGTGTGGCCAGGATTACTCCAAGTGACTCCCTTTTGATTAAAATGGACAACATTTTATGTACATATGGAAACCGACCAAACGCATTCAGTTTCCATTGAAACTTTAGGAGAACGATCCATGGGTCATATGTGACGTGTACGAATAAACCCTACCTCAATCTGAGATGCGGTGTGGCCGGCACCACTCAATGTTTCTGTCTTTTGTTTCAAAAGGACGTCATTTTAATTGAAAAAAATAAACTAGTATACAGAAAACCAACCAAATGCATTCAGATTGTGTCAATACTTTAGAAAAACGATCCACAGGTTATATGTGATGTGCACAAGTCAACCCCGCCTCAATCCGAGGTGTAGTGTGGCCGACACCATTCACAATGTCTCTCTTTTTTTTTAAAAATGGATAGGATTATAAGTGAAAAGAACAGCTGACATTCAAAAAACCGACCAAACACATTCAAAATGTGTTGATGATTTAGTAAAATGATCCATCGGTCATATGTGATGTGTACGAGTCAATATGGGCTCAATCCGAGGCACGGTGTGTCCATAATCACTCTAAGTGACTCCCTTTTGTTTAAAATGGACAACATTTTAAGTACATACGGAAAACCAACCAATCGCATTTAGTTTCTATTGAAAATTTAGGAGAACGATCCATGGGTCATATGTGACGTGTACGAATCAACCCCGCCTCAATATGAGACGCGGTGTGGCTAGCACCACTCAAAGTGTCTGTCTTTTGTTTCGAAAGGACGTCATTTTAAGTGAAAAACATCAACTGACATACAGAAAACTGACCAAACGAATTCGGATTGTGTCAATACTTTATCACAACGATCCACAGGTCATATGTGACATGTACGAGTCAACTCCATCTCAATCCAAGGTTCGGTGTAGCTGACACCATTCAGAGTGACTCTCTTTTGTTTCAAATGGACAGGATTATAAGTGAAAAGAACAACTGACTTACATAAAACTGACCAAACACATTCGAAATGTGTTGATGCTTTAGGACAACGATCCATGGGTCATATGTGATGTGTATGAGTCAACCCAGGCTCAATTTGAGGCATGGTGGGGCCTGGATCAGTCTAAGCGGCTCCCTTTTGTTTAGAATGGACAACATTTTAAGTACATACGGAAAAATGATCAAACGCATTTGGTTTCTGTTGAAACTTTAGGATAACGATCTATGGGACATATGTGACATGTAAGAATCAACCCTGCCTCAATATGAGATGCAGTGTGGCTGGAACCACTCAAAGTGTCTGTCTTTTGTTTCAAAAGGACGTCATTTTAATTGAAAAACATCAAATGGCATAAGGAAAACAGACCAAATGCATTCAGATTGTGTCGATACATTAGCACTACGATCCGCAGGTCATATGTGATGTGTACGAGTCAACCCCACCTCAATTCGAGATGTGGTGTGTCCGACACCATTCAGAGTGTCTCTCTTTTGTTTAAAATGGACAGGATTATAAGTGAAAAGAACAACTGACATACGAAAAACCGACCAAACGCAGTAAAAATGTGTTTATGCTTTAGGAAAAAGATCCATGGGTCATATGTGATGTGTTAGAGTCAACCTGGGCTCAACCCGAGGCACGGTGTGGCCGAGATCACTCTAAGTGGCTCCCTTTTGTTTAAAATGGACAACATTTTAAGTACATACGGAAAACCGATCAACCCATTTGGTTTCTGTCGAAACTTTAGGAGAATGATACCTGGGTAATATGTGACGTGTATGAATCAACCCCACCTCAATCTGAGATGTGGTGTGGCTGGCATAACTCAAAGTGTCCGTCTTTTTTTTCAAAAGGACGTCATTTTAATTGAAAAACATCAACTAGCATACGGAAAACCGACCAATCGCATTCAGATTGTGTCGATACTTTAGCACAATGATACACGGGTCATATGTGACATTTATGAGTCAACCCCATCTCAATTCGAGGTGCAGTGTGGCCAAAACCATTCACAGTGTCTCTCTTTTGTTTAAAACGGACATGATTATAAGTGAAAAGAACAACTGACATACGAAAAACTGACCAAACGCATTCAAAATGTGTTTATTCTTTAGGAAAAAGATCCATGGGTTATATGTGACGTGTATGAGTTAACCTGGGCTCAATCCGAGGCATGGTGTGGCTAGGATCACTCTAAGTGGATCCCTTTTGTTTAAAATGGACAACATTTTATGTACATACGGAAAACTGACAAAATGCATTCATTTTCCATTGAAACTTTAGAAGAATGATCCATGGGTCATATTTGACGTTTACAAATCAACCACGCCTCAATCTGAGATGCGGTGTGGATGGTACCACTCAAAGTGTCTGTCTTTTGTATCAAAAGGAAGTCATTTTAATTGAAAAACATCAAATAGCATACGGAAAACCGACCAAACGCTTCCGTATTGTGTCGATACTTTAGAAAAACGATCCACGGGTCATATGTAATGTTTACGAGTCAACCCTACCTCAATCCAAGGCGTGGTGTTGCCGACACTATTCACAGTGTCTCTCTTTTGTTTAAAATGGACAGGATTATAAGTGAAAAGAACAACTGACATACGAAAAACCAACCAAACGCATTCGAAATGTGTTGATGCTTTAGGAAAACGATCCATGGGTCATATGTGATGTGTAAAAGTCAACCCGAGCTCAATCCGAGGCATGGTGTGGCTGAAATCACTCTAAGTGGATCCCTTTTGTTTAAAATGGACAACATTTTAAGTACATACGAAAAACTGACCAAAAGCATTCGGTTTCCATTGAAACTTTAGGAGAATTATCCATGGGCCATATGTGACGTGTATGAATCAACCCCTCCTCAATATGAGGCGTGGTGTGGCCATCACCACTCATTGTTTCTATCTTTTGTTTCAAAAGGATGTCATTTTAAGTGAAAAACATAAACTAACATACGAAAAACTGACCAAACGCATTCGGATTGTGTCGATACATTAACACAACGATCCATGGGTCAAATGTGATGTGTACGAGTCAACCTCGCCTCAATCCGAGGCGCGGTGTGGCCAACACCATTCAGAGTGTCTCTCTTTTGTTTAAAATGGACAAGATTATAAGTGAAAAGAACAACTAACATAAGGAAAACCGACTAAACGCATTCGAAATGTGTTGATGCTTTAGGAAAATTATCCATGGGTCATATGTGATGTGTACGAGTCAACCTTGCCTTAATATGAGGCACAGTGTGGCCGGGATCACTCTAAGTGGCTCTCTTTTGTTTAAAATGGACAACATTTTAAGTACATACGGAAAACCGACAAAACGCGTTCGATTTCCATTGAAACTTTAGGAGAACGATCCATGGGTCATATGTGACGTGTATGACTCAAACCTTCCTCAATCTAAGACATGGTGTTGTCGGCACTGCTCAAAGTGTCTGACTTTTGTTTCAAAAGGACGTCATTTTAAATGAAAAACATCAACTGGAATACGGAAAACCGATCAAACGCTTTCGGAATATGTTGATACTTTAGGACAACAATCGATGGGTCATTTGGGACGTGTACGAGTTAACCTTGCCTCAATCCGAGGCACGGTGTGGCCAGTATCACTCCAGGTGTATGTATTTTTTTTATAATGGACATCATTTCAGGTAAAAATATATGGTATACGAAAAGCACTAATAAACATGAATAAACACTACTAAACACTAAAAAACCCAAATATACCCTCTTAAAATTTAATAAACCATAATAAACCATAATAAACCCTAATAGATCCTAAACATACCCAAATATTCCATAATATACCATAATATACCCTAATAAACACAACTCAATCCTAATAAAACCCTAAAAATACCTAATAAACCCTAATAAACATTGACACGCCATAATAAACCCAAATAAAATCCTAATAATCCCCACCAAACCCTCAAAAATGCTAATATACCATTTAAAACCCTAAAACCCTAACAAACCATAATAAATGTTAATAACACCAAACAAATCCTAAAAATTGATAGTAAACCCTAAAAATACCTTTAATGGTAGTAGTAGTAATAATGCACGTGCATGTTCATATGCTTGTGGATAGTTTAAATAATAAATCATAACGCATGTGCATGTGGATATGCCTGCGCATTTTCATGTAAATGATAATAAATAATAATTTATAAATAATAACGCATGTGAATTGCATGTGTATGTGAATGTTCATGTGAATGAAAATAAATAATAAATTATTATGCACATACAAGTGCATGTTCATGTGCATGTGAATGTGCATGGTAATAAACAATATATAATAACCAAGTCCACATGAATGTGCATTTTCATGTGAATGATAATTAATAATAAATAACAACACACGTGACAATAGAATAATGCACATGCATTGTGTGTGCATGTGAATTATAATAAATAATAATAACACATGTGATAATAGAATAACAAAAGTGTATTGCATTTGCATGTGCATGATAATAAATAATATATAACAACGTTGTGTATGTGCATTTACATGTAATGATAATGATAATGAAGCTTTCACATGCATGGTAATAAATAATAAATAACAACACACGTGCATGTGAATTTGTATTCGATGATACAAACAACAACAAGAATAATAATAATAATAATAATAATAATAATAACAACAATACAACAATAATAATAGAATAACGAAAGTGCATTTCATGTGCACGTGCAATGTAGTAAATAATAAATAAATAATAATAAATAATAATTCACATGCATGTGCATGTGCCTTTACATTTGATGATAATATTAATAATACTAATTTTAACAATAATAATAATAATTCATTCACGTGCATGGGAATGAACAATAAATAGAAACACACATGCATGTGCATTTTCATGTGATAATGATAATGATAATGATAATGATAATGATAATGATAATAATAACAATAAAAATAAAAGAATAATACAAGTGAATTCCATATGCATGTACATGGAAATAATTAATTAATAGTGACGCACGTGCATCTACGTTTTCATGTGATGATAGTAATAATAACAACAGTAGTAATAATAGTAGTGGTGGTGGTGATAATAGTAGTATTACTAATGCATATGATAATATAATATTGCATGTGCATTATGTGTCCATGTGTATGGTAATAAATAATAACTCTTATGCATTGCATTTTCATGTGATGATGATGATGATGATGATGATGATGATGATGATGACAACAACAACAACAACAACAATGTAATGTCTCGAATTTTCTTTGTATTATTTTTAAATATAATATTGAATTATTTTGAAACCAGGCATGAATACATCACATAATTATAAGGCCAGTAATCCCGGAATGGTGGTATGAACTTTTTTTAGTTAAGTGAGTCGGCACTAGTGCACGGTTGTGGCAGTTTCCAAACGGATTCCCGGATTAAAAATATAAGGGAACCGTTGCGTCCGAGATAAAGTCTTTACCTAAGAACAAACCTAACCTCGAACGGCGTGGGTCAAGGGAAAAAGTTAATTTTTGGACGTTTTAAGTAAAATAAAAAAAATTCTCAAAGATTATTTTATTTCTTTTTGGAAATGTCCACTCCATTGCAGCGACAGGGCAGTTGTTTCAGTCATTAATGTCATGTCATAATGATTCAGAAATAGCAACACTGACTCATTAATGTCGTGGTGTGATGGGATGTCAAATACGTTTCCCTTTATATTAGGATAATTGAATATTTATCGCTCGCAATGATTCAGAGAATCCTCTGGAGAATCCGTGGAGCGTTGGAGCAAACTCTCAGCGAAGAACAATGACAGATCAAATTTGAGATTCGTTGCGCCAATAAAGTCTAAGGATCTCGACGACGATGGCAGTGCGGCCCTTTCATCAATGATCGATCCTTTATTAAAGGTAGGGTTTCTAATTTTATTCTTTTTTCCCCATTTTTAAATTTAAACGACTAACGCGGATCAACCACGAACATGTTGATCTGTGGATTCGTGCATTCATGCGGGAGGGATTTTATTTGGGATGATTATGGGGAATTAATTGATGTTGATTATTTTTGTTGATTTCTGCTCCATTTAAGCCTATTAACGGGAGTAGATAAACGCTGTGACGAACGATGGCGGAGGCTCGTTCCTCAAAATTTTGTTTTATTGGATTTCTTCCCTTTTCATTTGCGCGTTCTTCGCCTTCTTCACTGGGTGATGAACAACAGATCGTTGCGCATCTGTTTTGCGACACAACGATCCCAAATTGATGAATCGACACCACAGCGACCTTGCGGAGGTGTGACGACAATGTCGAATGATGAATCGAACCGAATCGTGAATGGTTATTCTTCGAGCGTTCTTCACGCGGGAAGATAAAAGCATGTTTTCAGGGCTGATCGGAGGTCCGGAAACACCAAAAGAAGCTTCATCTCATCGGGGAGACCAAATCCTGAGAGTTTCATGGCGATCGGACCATGGGTCAATGATCGGGGCAGCACAGGAGGTGCGCCGGCGAAGAGATTCATTTCTGGAAATTTCCAGAACACACGACGTGTAATTCCAATGAACACGTTGTGTTGTACTAGTGGTGGTGGATAGGTTTTAGGGGGCCAAAGAGGAATCACATTGCGTGTGACCCTGGCCACACTGCATGATAGATTTTCCCCAAAGCTCGGCGTGTACTTTGGGAAGTACACAGACACGGGTTGGACTACACGGATTCAGATGACACAGCGTGTACAGCATGGTAGAGGAGGCTACGCGGAACTCAACGTGTGTCTAGGGGGTACACAGACACGGGATGGAGTACATGACCGTGTACTCCATCACACGGCCAGGTGAGGCCAGTAGCATGGGTCACCTAGTGTATAGATTACACGGGTTGGTGCACACTGGTTGATGACCGTGTACGGGCACATGGCCAGTGTACAAGGAGCCAACCCCAGTCAATCAGACATGGTGTGTACATCGTACTACATGCCGTGTACTCATTTTTTCTACCTGACCATCCTTACGACATGTCCCGTTGTACACGGGCAGTACCTGGGGTTGGACTACACGGCATGAAACTTTTCTACACGCCATGTAATTTTTTGAAAACAGCCTGGTCCTCTTGTTCACCGCATCTTGGAAATCTTTTTATTGGGTTAGTGCCCCTTCTTCTTGTTCCCCTAAAGGTTAGGCATCATTTACTTCTACAAGAGTATGATCCCTTCAGCAGGACTTTTTTTATTGAGTTAGGCATCCATCCAAGCGGCCCGGATTGAGATCCTCTATCCATTATTGACCCTAAGTAGAGTCTGACATCGACGTGACCAACTCCACCTAGCGTCGATCCTCTACCTAACAGGTGAATTCCGAATGAGTCGCGGTATCAGCCATGGACTTGGAAGTAAACCTCATCTGTGTATGGTGATCTTTCTTACTCGGGCGTGAGTCTCCTATAATGAGTTCATCTATCTATCATAATATTTCCACTCAAGAGTGTGTCACCTGTAACGAGTGTAACTACCTCTTGTGGAATTTCCCGATGAACAGTACTTCTTAGAAGGACATCATCAGAGCTATAAGACCCATGGAGTGTGTTCTCCTAGAATGAGTGCTTTGTGGAATCTTCGAACTAAACCCCTAACTGGGGGTATGCGGTACTGTGACTTGTCTATGGACTATGGGTATGGGCTTTGAGTATATTTGGTTTGTGATATATGTTATGTAGACATGTACTGCGCATTGATGATTGTACCTTTACTTTGTGTACTGCTTTGGGGTTTTTTTGGGGTCCTCTACTGAGTATAGTTATACTCACCCTTGTACGGGCTTTTCCCACATGTGTCGTGTCTTGTGCAGACGAGAAGCCTTTTGACATAGTCTAGGGCGGACCAGGACAGGACCGAGCTTTCTGTGTTCCCTGCTGGCTGAGGCATTCCTACGGCTACGAGCAGCAGTCCCAGTACCTTTTTTGTTTATAGGTTGGAATTTTCAGTTTTTAGACTCTTGTTTTGGTGGGATTGTATTTTGGCCCAGTTTACATTCAATACATTACCTTCTGTCGTACTTTTTTTGTTGGGTTTAGTTGTATGCATGCATTTTCTTCCTTAGTGTTTTTTCCATTTCAGCATTTGTGGGCTTGAAGATGTGTGTGTGTGTACAGGTTCTTAGACAATGCCTCCCATGTTAGAAATATTCCTACTTAGTGCTAGCCATTAGCCTCTGGCCTATTGTAGGCGCGCTTGGGGAGTCGTGGTGTAAAGGCCCGGAAATTTCAAAGAATTTTTTTTTATTAATTTTCTTTGGAATTTTACAAGAACGCAGTTTCTAACGGCACCTGATTCCGAGGCCCGGTGTGCCCGGAATCACCTTCCGATGTTCGGCTCGGGTACGTTCAGTGAACAGACGAGCGGGTTTTTATAACTTTTGAACCGGTGCTCGGAATCAAATTCTGAGGGCACCGATGAAATCGCAGCGCCGGTACTTGCTTAGAAACGCCTCTTCCAGAGTTGCGTTTCCTCGGGTGTGGTTTTTAATTTTCGGGTTTGAAGTTATGAAATAAAATAAAGTTGTGCGACAAACTTTATTTTATTTCACTTAAGCCACTTGGAAGCCACTTGAATCCACTTAAAGCTGCTTAAGATGTGTTGATGCGGATAGGGTGCTATCCGAAAATATCCTACCCTCTTGGTAGGATATTTGAGAGGTGGGGCCCGCACGAGCCCCACCGTTTCTTTTCCGCTAAGTAACGCACCCGCGAAAACCCGTCTTTATGAAAGTCAACTGACACGTTTCCTTAATTTCTCAACGCACCATTTAATTGGGCAGTTTTGTTCGTAAATTAAATGGGCAGTTTCTTTCGTTAATTTAATTATATGAATTAATGGGTCGTTACTTACCTCTTATTCATTTTTTTGCGTAATAATAAAATAAGACCAACACCGAATTTTGGAGGATTACACGTTGAGAGACTTTTGACAGAAGTTCTTGTGCCTTCACCCTTATTCGCGAAGAACGCGAAAAATGCGAAGAACGCGAAGAACGCCGGCCTCCGACAAAGAACGCCAAAACCGCGGAAATCGACGACGCGACGCCGTGTGCCACGACACCGACGTTTCCTCTTCCGCAACGTTCTTCTGCGACGTTCCTTCTTCCGCAACGAAATCTTCGAATCATCTGTTTGAGGTAAGAGTTTCAGGTTTCTTTTAAAACTTCTTTATGGTTTATAACAACACACGGATTTAATTATTTATAATTAAATCTGTTGTTTCTTGGTCCTCGGAGTTCGTCAACGCGGCGCCGGATACATCGATGATCTCCTCCTTCCGCGACGAACCCCTCCTTCCGCGACGATCAAATCCGCGAAGAACCCGCGGGCGACGACTTGACGAGGTAGGGATTTTATTTTGGAAATACCTTTTCCCGTGATCGTTTCTTTTAAATAATGAACCCGGATTCTTATGAACAATTTTATTTTATTAAAAATTGTTTTTGGATATGTTTTTTTATTCTCCCGTTGTTATTATCTAACGCGGAGGGTGCGAGCCAAACGAACACGGCCCGACAACCCTCCGCCGTTCTTCGTGCCTGTGCGGATTTGGCGGGCGACGGTAAATCGTGACTCAAGGCCGATTTGATGATCCCGCAGTGAAGAACGGAACCCGGGAGGAACAACGGCGCTGACGGGAAGGAAAACGGACCACCGGAGCACCTCAGGTGGCCCGCGGAAGCGGCCGGCGGCGCCGGCAGTCGGAGGCGGTGGCGCCCCGGCGCGCCGCCGGACAGAGCCGCCGCGGCTTCAGACGCGGCGGCGGCGGCCAGCGAACCCGCGGCCGCGCGGGTCCGGCTCGCCCGCACGGGACGCGGCAGAAGCCGCGTCCGCTTGATCCAGTGCGGCCCCACGCGGGGCCGCGACACCTCCAATCCGCGGGGGCAGCGCCCCGCGGCGTCCAGCTGCTCGGCCGAGCCAAGCCAGGCCGGACCGAACGACCGGGCCTCGCCCTCGCCGGACCGGACCGGGTCCAGCCGGGTCTGACTGGGTCGACCGAGGGGGGTCGTGCCGGGTCGGCCCGGGCCCGGACCCCCCGTCTTCGGACCATTTTCGGTCTTTTTCCCATAACGTGAGCTACGGGCCTCCGAATGATGCACCGTCAGTGGAAATGCGATCCTTGCATCGAGACGGTCGTTTTGGTATATCGCACTCAAGGATTCGGAATACTTTGGGTTCATCCAGGTTGGTTCGTACACGAAACCAACCGGGCCCTCGGAGCGGAAACGCTCATATCTTGAGCTACGGACGTCCGATTGACGTGCCGTCGGCTTTGGTGGATTCCTCTAAGTGAGACAGATCTTTTGGAATACTCCGCCCGAGGTTTGGACGCAGGTGGAGTATGGTCGGGTTGGTTTTTCCTTAGAAACCAACCGGGCCCCTGGGACGAAAAAGCCAGTAACTCTAAGACCGGGCGTCCGATTGACGCGCCGTCTGCGACGTTGAGTTCCTGTTGACAATACGGAACTTTTGGATACATCAACTCTGGACCTTGAGACAGTTGAGGTATCAGCCTCTCGGCTCGTGGATCGGACCCTCCCGAACGATCTTGCTGTGTGCGGGAACCTTAGAGCTGGTTGCGACTGCTACTGTGACTGCGACGATGACTGTGCAGAGATCCTCAGTGGACTGCGACAATGAAGACAGCTGGTCTTGTATCCTATGTGGGTCCCAGCTTAGATGATTCAGTGCTGGTCTTGTATCCTCTGTGGGTCCCAGTATAGATGAATCAATGAAGACAGCTGGTCTTGTATCCTATGCGGGTCCTAGCTGTGCTGGTCCTGTATCCTATGTGGGTCCCAGCTTAGATGATTTAGTACTGGTCTTGTATCCTCTGTGGGTCCCAGTATAGATGAATCAATGAAGACAGCTGGTCTTGTATCCTATGTGGGTCCTAGCTGTGCTGGTCTTGTATCCTATGTGGGTCCCAGCTTAGATGATTCAGTACTGGTCTTGTATCCAATGTGGGTCCCAGTATAGATGAATCAATGAAGACAACTGGTCTTGTATCCTATGTGGGTCCCAGTATAGATGAATCAATGAAGACAGCTGGTCTTGTATCCTATGTGGGTCCTAGCTGTGCTGGTCTTGTATCCTATGTGGATCCCAGCTTAGATGATTCAGTGCTGGTCTTGTATCCTCTGTGGGTCCCAGTATAGATGAATCAATGAAGACAGCTGGTCTTGTATCCTATGTGGGTCCTAGCTGTGCTGGTCTTGTATCCTATGTGGGTCCCAGCTTAGATGATTCAGTACTGGTCTTGTATCCTCTGTGGGTCCCAGTATAGATGAATCAATGAAGAAATCTGATCTTGTATCCTATGTGGGTCCTAGCTGTGCTAGTCTTCTATCCTATGTGGGTCCCAGCTTAGATGATTCGGTGCTGGTCTTGTATCCTCTGTGGGTCCCAGTATAGATGAATCAATGAAGACAGTTGGTCTTGTATCCTATGTGGGTCCTAGTTGTGCTGGTCTTGTATCCTATGTGGGTCTCAGCTTAGATGATTCAGTACTGGTCTTGTATCCTCTGTGGGTCCCAGTATAGATGAATCAATGAATACAGCTGGTCTTGTATCCTATGTGGGTCCGAGCTTAGATGATTTAGTATTTATATATGATCATCCCTTTCACCTTTTCGACGATGTATACCTGAGTGAGCTGAAATACTATTTTCTTTCCTGTGTGGATTTACGTTTTGATCTCCTTTGTGGATTGTGTCATGCTATCCTGTGTGGATTACGTTTTGCTCTCCTTTGAGGATTATGTTGTGTTATCCTGTGTGGATTTACGTTTTACTTTCTTGTGTGGACTAGGTTGTTCTTGGGCTCAGATGTTGGAGCCGAACGAGAATTGATGACTTAGCTATATTTATGGGCATATACCTAAGCAATGTCGGTTGTTACTTCGTGATTGTATCTTTCCTTTGTGGTTTATCGTTTGTGGATTTCGGGAGACCTTCGAGGGTCTTGGGGTCCCTACTAAGTAGCTTATACTCACCCCTGCACCGGATATGTCCGCACTACGTTGTGTTGGTTGCAGACGATGGACAGCGCTGATCATGGTGGAGGCTTGCGGAGCAGGACGGTACCTGGAGGTGGACCACTGGGCGGGACGTACTCGGAGCGGTCAGGTGGACCCGAGGAGTAGTGGAGGCTATCTGTACCCACCCTTCAGGTGGGACTTCCAGAGGACGGCTCGACGCTGTGACTTTTCTTTTCAGTTTCTGTTTTTCCCTTTCAGTTGTACTTTACAGTTTGCTTGTATTTCCGGCCCCTTTTACTTTCAGCACAGCTTGTTTCAGTTTTTACTTAGTTTTTACTTTTCCACTTGCTTACTCTGTGGTGCTTGTTTACTTTTCAAAGTCAATGCCTTCCCTTTTTCCGGGATTTACGCCTTGGTGCTAGTCTCCAGCCCCTGGCCTATGGAAGGCGGGCTTGGGGTAGTCACGGCACGGGCCCCGAGGACGGGTCGTGACAAATTGGTATCAGAGGTGGTCGGTTCTATCACAGACTCTAATCTATCTTCTATGTGAAGCAATAGTGTTTAGCGTATTGGGTGTGGTTATCAGTCTAGGGAGTCCAGTGTTGGTGCGGCGGCCGACGTATCCGTACACCAGGACCCTGACTTCTGATTTCCGACTTAATGCACGAAAACATTGATTGCATGTGTGTTCAAGTTTTCTTTGTGATTTCTTGTGTCAGCTCACCAGGTATACTGTTCTGACCGTGGCAGACCTGTTTCTTTCAGGATGGCCCCACGACGGCAGCCAGCTAGGGTTCCGAGAGTGGAGCGTGATGACAACCCATCGAGCGACGAGGCCTCAGTGCAGGGGTCTTTGTCAGTAGAGGCACCGACGGTACCTTTACCCACCGAGCCACCGATGCTTCCCGCCACGACCGCTGACGATGCACGTCACCTTGGAGCTCTACATGAGTTCCAGCGCCAGCGACCACCCAGGTTTCGTGGGGAGACGGACCCCCAGGCAGCCGAGGACTGGCTGGAGGCGGTCGTACGAGTTTTCAGGCTAGTGAGGACACCAGCAGACCTCATGGAGATCCTCGCAGCGAGCCTCCTCCACGCGGCAGCAGGAAGATGGTGGAGCTTGATGCTCCAGGTGAACGATGAGACATCTTTCCTCTGGACGGACTTTGAGAGAATCTTCAGCTCTGAGTTCGTCCCAGCCACCCTCGGTGCAGTGCACATCCAAGAGCTGCTACAGCTATGGCAGGGCAGTATGATAGTAGCCCAGTTTTTCGGCGAGATTTACTGATCTCTTGCGCTACTCCACAGATATGGTATGGGACCCGTTCTTCCGGGCCCGGACCTTCGAGCAGAGACTGAGGCACGAGATCAGGGCTTCAATGATCTCCCTCAACATTCCGATACAGGCAGTGGTGTTGGAGAGATCCCTTCTAGTGGAGAGTTTTCTTGCCGAGCAGCCTCCAGTGACAGGGCCCTCCGCAGGACGGCCCGTAGCAGGGTCTTCTGCAGTTAGCAGTAGACAGGTGATGAAAAGGTCCAAACGGGCCAGAACATCTGATGGGTAGTCACTGGATGAAGATTCGGTTGTGCGGGGAACACGAAGGAGAGCCATCTACACGAGGGGCAAGCATTGCTACGCATGCGGCGGGTGAGGTCACATGGCTCGAGACTGACCGACTCGTCTTACAGACGAGCTGCAGGTGGTAGAGGGACCTCCCAGATAGAGGTTCGGCCACGGTGGTCCGCAGGGTGCAGGCGGACGAGGCAAAGGAGCTGGCCGAGTAGCAGATGGTGGGCGACACTTCGAGGTGTTGCCACCACCACCACCAGGAGGTCCACCCCGACTGCAGGGAGTTGGTGGACATGCAAGAGATCAGCTTCAGGCAGCTGAGGCCTTCGATCATGGAGCTCTGGGAGCAGATGGACAGGAGCAGAACTAATAGATACGTCTTTTGTACTTCTAGTCCCTTGTTGAAGTTGTGTAGTGTCTTGTATTATGAGCTGCAATAATAAAAGACGCATACCTTTGTGATGTTTTCATTCCTGTCCTCTTTTGTGTTGTTACTAAGAGGTTCCAGTTTTGACTGTTGACTTGACCCTCACTTGTGAGACATCTACTAGAGGAGACCCAGTTACCACACACTAATGCCGACAATGTGACTCAACCCTTGGAGGCGAGAGTAACGGTTGGATCTCTTGGTAGTAGCGTCGAGGACTTACGACATCATCCTTGGTATGGATTAGTATCATCCATGTCAGGATTGACTGTATTAGGCAATGAAAGTTCTTCATCCAGGGGATGAGACCATATTTCTCTTATCGGAAAAGAAGAAATCTTAGCAGCACTTGTGGGGCCGGAGATGGTCTAGGCCATGACAGAGAAGGTCTAGTCATCCATGAGCAGATGAGGACAGCTCAGAACCAGCAAAAGTCTTATGCTGACAGAAGGCGGAGGCCACTAGGGTTCGAGGATGGTGACCATGTCTTCTGGCGTGTCTCACCTCGACGTGGATTACGGAGATTTGGCCGAGGCGGAAAGTCATATCCACGCTTCATCGGACCATTCCAGGTCCTCGACAAGATTGGAGAGGTGGCTTATCTCCTGGCTCTACCACCTCAGTTGCACCGGGTGCACGGCGTCTTCCACATATCTCAGCTGAGGAGATACGTGCACGACCCGACACACATCATTGACCATGGGGAGCTAGACGTGGATGATGGGGCGAATTTTGTGTAGGTCCCGGTGGAAATCAAGGATCGACAGGAGCGGTTCCTACGTGGACGATCAATTCCTCTTGTGCGCCTAAGATGGCAGCTCGGGAACCTCCGGGAGAGCACTTGGGAGCGGGAGGCTCAGATGCGTGCTCAGTACTGCCTTTGTATCCCTAAGTTTGTGGTGAAGCTTTATGGGGACGTAAAGCCCTGTGGTGGGAGTAATGTAAAGACCCAGAAATTTCAAATAATTTTTTTTTCTTAATTTTCTTTGAATTTTACAAGAACGCAGTTTCTGACGGCACCTGATTCCGAGGCCCGGTGTGCCCGGAATCACCTTCCGAAGTTTGGCTCGGGTACGTTCAGTGAACGGACGAGTGGGTTTTTCTAACTTTTGAAACGGTGCTCGGAATCAAATTCCGAGGGCACCGATGAAATCACAGCGCCGATACTTTCTTAGAAACGCCTCTTCCGGAGTAGTGTTTTCTCGGGTGTGGTTTTTAATTTTTGTGTTTAAAGTTATGAAATAAAATAAAGTTGTGCGACAAACTTTATTTTATTTCACTTATGCCACTTGGAAGCCACATGAAGCCACTTAAAGCTGCTTAAGCTGTGTTGATGCGGATAGGGTGCTATCCGAAAATATCCTACCCTCTTGGTAGGATATTTGAGAGGTGGGGCCCGCACGATCCCCACCGTTTCTTTTCCGCTAAGTAACGCACCCGCGAAAACCCGTATTTATGAAAGTCAACTGACGCATTTCCTTAATTTCTTAACGCACCATTTAATTGGGCAGTTTTGTTCGTAAATTAAATGGGCAGTTTCTTTCGTTAATTTAATTCTACGAATTAATGGGTCATTACTTACCTCTTATTCATTTGTTGGCGTAATAATAAAATAATACCAACACCGACTTTTGGAGGATTACACGTTGAGAGAATTTTGACAGAAGTTCTTGTGCCTTCACCCTTCTTCGCGAAGAATGCGAAGAACGCGAAGAACGCGAAGAATGCCGGCCTCCGACGAAGAATGCCAAAACCGCGGAAATCGACGGCGCGGCGCCGTGTGCCGTGACGCCGACGTTTCCTCTTCCGCGACGTTCTTCTACGACGTTCCTTCTTCCGCAACGAAATCTTCGAATCATCTGTTTGAGGTAAGAGTTTCAGATTTCTTTTAAAACTTCTTTGTGGTTTATAACAACACACAGATTTAATTACTTATTATAAAATCTGTTGTTTCTTGGTCTTCGAAGTTCATCGACGCGGCGCCGGATACCGCGACGATCTCCTCCTTCCGTGACGAACCCCTCATTTCGCGACGATCAAATCCGCGAAGAACCCGTGGGAGAAGACTTGACGAGGTAGGGATTTTATTTTGGAAATACCTTTTTCCCGTGATCGTTTCTTTTAAATAAAGAACCCGGATTCTTATGAACAATTTTATTTTATTAAAAATTGTTTTAGGATATGTTGTTTTATTCTCCCGTTGTTATTATCTAACGCGGAGGGTGCGGGCCAAATGAACACGGCCCGACAACCCTCCGTCGTTCTTCGTGGCTGTGCGGATTTGGAGGGCGATGGTAAATCATGATGCAAGGCCGATTTGATGATCCCGCAGTGAAGAACGGAACCCGGGAGGAACAATGGCGCAGACGGGAAGGAAAACGGACCACTGGAGCAACTCCGGTGGCCCGCGGAAGCGGCCGGCGGCGCGGGTCGCCGGCGCGGCGGTGGCGGCCAGCGGACCCGCGGCCGCGCGGGTCCGGCTCGCCCACACGGGACGCGGCAGAAGCCGCATCCGCTTGATCCAGCGCGGCCCCACGCGGGGCCACAGCACCTCCAATCCGCGGGGGCAGCGCCCCGCGACGTCCAGCTGCTCGGCTGCTCGGCCGAGCCGAGCCAGGCCGGTCCGACCGGCCGGGCCGCGCCCTGGCTGGACCGGACCGGGTCCAGCCGGGTCGGACCGGGTCGGGTCGACCCAGTTCAGGTCGACCCGGTTCGGCCAACCCAGGGGGGGTCGGCCCGGGTCGGCCCGGGCCCGGACCCCCCGTCTTCAGACCATTTTCGGTCTTTTGCCCGTAACATGAGCTACGGGCCTCCGAACGACGCGCCGTCAGCGGAAATGCAATCCTTGGATTGAGACGGTCATTTCGGTATATCGCACTCAAGGTTTAGTAATACTTTGGGTTTGGCCGGGTTGGTTCGTACACGAAACCAACCGGGCCCTCGGAGCGGAAACACTCATATCTTGAGCTACAGACGTCCGATTGACGTGCCATCTGATTTTGTGGATTCCTCTAAGTGAGACGGATATTTTGGCATACTCCACCCGAGGTTTGGATGCAGGTGGACTATGGTCGGGTTGGTTTTACCTTAAAAACCAACCGGGGCCCTAGGACGAAAAAACCAATAACTCTCAGACCGGGCGTCCGATTGACGCGCCGTCTGCGACGTTGAGTTCCTGTTGACAATACGGAACTTTTGGATACATAAACTCTGGAACTTGAGTCAGTTGATGAATCATCCTCTCGGCTCGTGGAGCGGACCCTCCCGAACGAGCTTGCTGTGTGCAGGAACCTTAGAGCTGGTTGCGGCTGCTACTGTGACTGCGACGATGATTGTGCAGAGATCCTCAGTGGACTGCGATGATGAAGACAACTAGTCTTGTATCCTATGTGGGTCCCAGCTTAGATGATTCAGTGCTGGTCTTGTATCCTCTGTGGGTCCCAGTATAGATGAATCAATGAAGACAGCTGGTCCTGTATCCTATATG
The DNA here is from genome assembly GCA_963277665.1 of Viscum album. NCBI lineage: Eukaryota > Viridiplantae > Streptophyta > Magnoliopsida > Santalales > Viscaceae > Viscum > Viscum album. The sequence goes on from OY728167.1 coordinate 786,764,469, forward strand.
GGTCCTAGCTGTGCTGGTCTTGTATCCTATGTGGGTCCAAGCTTAGATTATTTAGTACTGGTCTTGTATCCTCTGTGGGTCCCAGTATAGATGAATCAATGAAGACAGCTGGTCTTGTATCCTATGTGGGTCCTAGCTGTGCTGGTCTTTTATCCTATGTGGGTCCCAGCTTAGATGATTCAGTACTGTTCTTGTAGCCTATGTGGGTCCCAGTATAGATGAATCAATGAAGATAGCTGGTCTTGTATCCTATGTGGGTCCTAGTTGTGCTGGTCTTGTATCCTATGTGGGTCCCATCTTAGATGATTCAGTGCTGGTCTTATATCCTCTTTGGGTCCCAGTATAGATGAATCAATGAAGACAGCTGGTCTTGTATCCTATGTGGGTCCTAGCTGTGCTGGTCTTGTATCCTATGTAGGTCCCAGATTAGATGATTCTGTACTGGTCTTGTATCCTCTGTGGGTCCCAGTATAGATGAATCAATGAAGACAACTGGTCTTGTATCCTATGTGGGTCCTAGCTGTGCTGGTCTTGTATCCTATGTGGGTCCCAGCTTAGATGATTCAGTGCTGGTCTTGTATCCTCTGTGGGTCCCAGTATAGATGAATCAACGAAGATAGATGGTCTTGTATCCTATGTGGGTCCTAGCTGTGCTGGTCTTGTATCCTATGTGGGTCCCATCTTAGATGATTCAGTACTGGTCTTGTATCCTTTGTGGGTCCCAGTATAGATGAATCAATGAAGACAGCTGGTCTTGTATCCTATGTGGGTCCCAGCTTAGATGATTCTGTATTTATATCTGATCATCCCTTTCACCTTTTCGACGATGTATACCTGAGTGAGCTGAAATACTGTTTGCTTTCCTGTGTGGATTTACGTTTTGCTCTCCTTTATGGATTGTGTCATGCTATCCTCTGTGGATTACATTTTTCTCCCCTTTGAGGATTGTGTTGTGCTATCCTGTGTGGATTTACGTTTTGCTTTCCTGTGTGGACTGGGTTGTGCTTGGGCTCGGATGTTGGAGCCGAACGGGAATTGATGACTTAGGTATATGTATGGGCATATACCTAAGAAGTGTCGGTTGTTACTTCGTTGTTGTATCTTTCCTTTCTGGTTTATCCTTTGTGGATTTCGGGAGACCTTCGGGGGTCTCGGGGTCCCTACTGAGTAGCTTATACTCACCCCTGCACGGGCTCTGCCCGCACTACGTTGTGTTGGTTGCATACGACGGACAACGCTGATCGTGGTGGAGGATTGCAGAGCAGGACGATACCTAGAGGTCGACCACTGGTCGGGATGTACTCGGAGCGGTCAGGTGGACCCGAGGAGCAGTGGAGGCTATCTGTACCCACCCTTTAGGTGGGACTTCCAGAAGACGGCTCGACGCTGCGGCTTTTCTTTTCAGTTGTTGTTTTTCCCTTTCAGTTGTACTTTACAGTTGGGCTTGTATTTCCGGCCCCTTTTACTTTCAGCACAGCTTGTTTCAGTTTTTACTTAATGTTTACTTTTCCTCTTTCTTACTCTGTGGTGCTTGTTTATTTTTCAAAGGCAATGCCTTCCCTTTTTCCGGGATTTACGCCTTGGTGCTAGTCGCCAGCCCCTGGCCTATGGAAGGCGGTCTTGGGGTAGTCACGACACGGGCCCCGAGGACGGGTCGTGACACGTGGCGTGGGCCCCACTGGGACGGGTCATGACAGAGTGGTATTAGAGGCGGTCGATTCTACCTTAGGACCAAGAGTCTGTGAGTTTTGGGCAACTATGTTATGTGTTTCGAGCTCGGATTTCAGGCCAGAGACTCGAGTGTTGGTGCGCTGGCCTATGTATCCATACACCAAGACTCTGATAACCTGCTTTTCAACTCGGTACATGAAAACACTGGTTGTGGGGAAATAAAAGGAAGGTACATGCAACATATAGGAATGGGTTGTGTTTTCCATGTCCTTTGTGTCAGCTATCCAGATATACTCATTGACCATGGTACATCTGTTTTCCTTACAGGATGCCTCCACGATGCATACCCTCTAGGATTCAGCAGCGCGATCACAAGGATAACCCCCTCAATGATGAGGCATTGATACAGGGACCATTTCCCCATGCGTTTCCACCAGGTGGTGCACCCGCTATGCCACCCCCTAGTGGAGTAGCTTGTGGTACCTGCGGTACTGACCGACGAGGAGCACTGTCTGAGCGTGCTCAATGAGTTCTAGAGACAGACACCCCTTAGGTTCTGAGTCGAGCCTGACCCTCAAGCTGCTGAGGACTGGTTTGAGGCCGTGACTAGAGTTTTCCATCTAGTGAGGGCACCAGCAGACCATAAGGTATACCTAGGAGCGAGCCTTTTAAAGGGTTCAACGAGATGATGGTGGAGTCTGACCACACAGACTCACGATGAGGAGAGTCTTTCGTGGATGGAGTTTGAGCAACTCTTCAGGGAGGAGTTCTCTTCAGTTATGCTGAGAGTTGTGCCCATCCAGAAGCTTCTTTAGCTCCAGCAGGGTAGTATGATAGTAGATGACTATTCATCGAGGTTCACCAACCTCGCCCAGTACTCGAAGGATATTGTCAAGGATCAGTACTTCAGAGCTCAGACCTTCGAGTGAGGTCTACGATGGGACATCCAAGCTAGTGTCGTGCCTCTATGCATATTGACTTATGCTGGAGTGCTCGAGCATGCCTTGGTGATCGAGAGCTTCTTGGCGGAGCAAAGACATCCGACGACAGTCAGTAGCAAGCAGACAGGTGCAGTGACCCCGGAAAAAGGGAGCCAATGTCAGGCACATGGATCTAGATGCGTGAGGTGTCATAGGAGGACCCAAGACAGAGGATAGATATTCCAGAGCTCTCAGGCTAGATCCTGTCAGCCCTGGGAGAAGCGATGCTATGTGTGCGACGGTAGGGGACATCTCTCTAGAGATTGTCCGACCCGTTGAGTTGTTGACAGGGAAGTGGTGGATGGACCACCGAGGAAGAGTCAGAGAGAGGAGTATACAGGCCTTCCAGGTAGTAGACGTAGTAGAGGAGCAAGGAGAGATACAGGTGGTGGCAGACGCTTTGAATTACTTCCACCACCACCCCCAGGAGGTCCGCACTAGGCTCAGGGAGCTGGGGGAAAAGGGCGGGGACAACTGCATGCAGTCGAGGCATATAACCCAGGGGCTCTAGGGATGATTTGTGGTGCGATCTGTGTCTTTTCTACCTTAGCATCTGTACTTAATGATAGAGGTTCCGATCATTCCTTCATAACCACATGTCTTGTCAGAAACCTCATGATTCTGGTAGAACCTTTGACTCGATCCTTACAATTAGAGACACCTACGGGAGGCGACTCGATGATCACACACCTCTGCAGACAGTGTGATCTTACCCTTGCAGGTGAGAGTTTCGGTTGGAACCTCTTGGTGGTAGCATCAAGGCCTTACAATATCATTCTCAGTATGGATTGGTTATCTTCGTTCCATGCCTATATTGACTATTTTAGGCAAAGAGTGTCGTGTGTCCGTCGTGATGGAACAGGGTTTTCCTTTATCGGATAAAGGGAATCCTAGGTAGCACATAATGGGCTTATGAATAGGAGGGTGCATCCAATCACTCACGAGTTTTCTAGCCTTTCCCTCAGACCAGTGGATGTTGTGAGCTCCCAGTTCCAAGTAGTGGTGGCAGAGTATGTGGACGTCTTTCCTGAAGATGTTCTAGGATTACCTCCTCGCTGGGAAATCAACTTCTAAATCAACTTACACCCCAGGACGGCACAGATTTCCTCTTCATCATATCAGATGGCTCTCTCAATGCTTAGCGAGCTGAGAGTGCAGTTTGAGGATTTGCAGAGCAAGGGTTTCGTGATACCCAACGTTTCACCTTGGGCGGCCCCAGTCTTGTTTGCCAAGAAGGCAGACGGGAGTCTGAGGTTGTGCATGGATTATTGGCACCTAAACTAGGTGATGGTGAAGAACAGGTATCCACTTCCAAGGATCGATGACCTCTGTGATCAGCTAAGAGGGGCACAATGGTTCTTGAAGGTTGACCTTCGATCAGGCTATCACCAGCTATGAGTGCGGGATGAGGATTTTCCGAAGACGGATTCTAGATGCCGCAATGGTCACTATGAGTACTTGGAGATGCCTTTTGGCATGAAGAACGCCCCTATAGTGTTCATGGGACTGATGAACCAGATCATCCAGCCGTACTTGGACCGATTCACAGTGGTCTTCATCAAAGACATCCTTGTTTACTCGGCGTCAGAGGAGAATCACGTGTGACACCTACGGATGGTTGTAGACGTACTTCGAGAGCACTAGCTTTATGAGAAGCTCTCAAAGTGCCATTTCAGGATTCAAGAGGTCCACTTTCTGTGAAATTTCATCTCAGCGGATATAGTAGCTATAGACCTAGCCAAGGTGGAGGCTGTGTTATCAGGGGAGCCACCTTGGAGCATGACGGAGGAGCATAGCTTCCTTGGGTTGGCAGGATATTACCAGAGATTCATTCTATAATTTTCCCGGATATCAGCACTGATGACAGCCTTGACCAGGAAGGGGAAAACCTTCATATAGATGGAGAAGTGCCGGTAGGATTTTGATCAGTTGAGATAGAGTTTGATGAGTGTCCCTGTCTTGAGGTTGTCGGAGGATGGTGTTGAGTACATAGTTTTCTGCGATGTATCAGGGACCAGGCTCAGCTGTGTCCTAATACAGAGGCAGGAATTTATTGCTTATGGTTCGCACCAGCTTAGGCCACATGAGTAGAACTATGTGACCCATGATCTAGAGTTGGCTTCAGTAGTCTTTGCATTGAAGATGTAGAGACACTACCTTATGGGCAAGCAGTTTATCATCTACTCTGACCAAAAGAGCCTTATCTACATATTTTCGTAGAAATATCTGAATCTGAGATATAGGCATTGGCTAGAGTTCCTCCTGGAATATGATTTTGTGATCATCTATACTATTGGGAAGGGAAACAAGGTGGCGGATACTCTGAGCTGAAGATCGGGCTCACTACTGTTGGATGAGGCGGCATAGCAGTTAGCCATGTTGCAGTTGTCCTTCGTGGATAGGGAAGATGTAGCCCACCTACAGTTTATGGTTGTCGCCCCTCCACATTTACAACGGGTTAGGGAGGCGCAGCTAGAAGATGTTGACTGTGTGGCTTTACATGCTCAGTTATCCACAGGACATGCTCCTGATGGATATTCACAAGGTGGGAAGAATGTACTTCTTTTTAGAAGAAGAAATGTTGTACCAGTGGCATTGCAAGAGGAGGTCCTAAGGGAGTTTCATACATCCCCTTTGGCGGTATACCCCGGAGTGGAAAAGATGTACCAGGATCTTTGACGACAGTTCTGGTGGTCGGGAATGAAGAATGCAGTAGAGGAGTTCATTTCTCGATGCCTTGCATGCCAGCAGGTGAAGGTTGAGCACCGGGTTCATGCGGGATTATCTCACCCCCTAGATGTTCCAGAGTGGAAGTGGGATGGAATATCGATGGACTTCATGATAGGCTTACCAACGATGTCCAAGGGGCATGATTCCATCTGGGTGATCACTGAACAACACACCAAGTCATCCCACTTCCTAGATATCCAGGAGCAGAGTTCCATAGAAAGCTTGGGAAGCCTCTACGTGTAGGAGATAATTTGGCTTCATGGAGTCCCCTCAATATAGCCTCAAACCGAGACGCCCGTTTCACATATCGATTGTGGAAGGGACTGTAGGAAGCTTTTGGGACTCAGCTACGCATGAGCACAATGTTTCATCCCCAGACTGATGGTCAGATGGAGAGGACCATTCAGGTTCTGGAGGATATGATGCGAGCCTGTGTCCTGGACATTGGTCACAGTTGGGAGGACCACCTACCACTAGTGGAGTTTTCATACAACAATAGCTACCACTCCACTATTGGTATGGCACTGTTCGAGCCTTGTATGGGAGACCCTGTAGGTAATTGCTTTGATGGACCGACCCCCGAGAGTCAGCACCCGTGGGTCCAGAGTTGGTGCGAGCTACCACCGAGAAGGTGAAAATCATCCAGGAGCAGATGAAGACTATACAGAGCCAACAAAATTCTTATGTTGACAGACGATGGAGACCTATGGATTTTGAAGAGGGAGACCACGTCTTTCTTCGAGTATCAACTCGATGAGGGTTACAGAGATTTGGACAAGGCGTCAAGCTATCTCCGAGGTTCATCGGACTCTTCCAGATACAGTGCAGAGTTGGAGAGGTGGCGTACTGCCTAGCCCTACCACTGCAGTTGCATCGTGTACATGATGTCTTCCACGTTTCGCAGCTTAGGAGGTACATGCATGACCCATCACATGTCATCTACTGGGGCGAGATGGAATCGATGACGGGGTGACCTTCATTGAGTACTCGGTGAAGATCAAGGATCGGCAGGATAGTATCCTTCGTGGGTGATCGATTCCCTTGGAGCGCATCCAGTGGAAGCACCGGGATCTTCAAGAGAGCACATGGGAGTGGGAGGCTTAGATTCGTGCCCCGTACCCACATACTTTTGAGTAGCCTTTATTTTGGCTATTCGGGGACGTAAAGACCCAAGGTGGGGATAGTAATGTCATAGATTTTCTGTGTATTATTTTTAAATATTATATGGAATTATTTTGAAACCGGGAGCAGAGATGACACATCATTCCGAGGCCAGTGAGCCCGGAATGGTGGTTTGAACGTTTTTTTAGTTATGTGAGTCGGCACTTGTGCATGGTTGTGGCAGTTTCCAAACGGATGCCCGAATTAAAAATATGAGGGCACCATTGCATCTGGGATGACGAATTTACCTAAGAATGAGCCTAACCTCGATTGGTTCGGGTCAAGGGAAAAAGTTAATTTTCAGACATTTTAAGTTAAATAAAATAAAATAAAATCGCAAAGTTTATTTTATTTATTTTTGGAAATGTCTGCTACAGCGCAGCGATGGGGCAGCTGTTTCAGTGATTAATGTCATTTCATAATGACTCAGAAACAGCAATGCTAACTCATTATTTCCACAGTGTGACAGGATTTCAAATACGTTTCCCTTTTTATTAGGATAATTGAATATTGCACATTGGCAACGATTGAGAGAATCCTCTGGAGAATCCGTGGAGCATTGGAGCAAACTCTCAGCGATGAACAACGATAGATCAAAGTTGAGATTTGATGCACCAACGAAGTTGAAGGATCTCAGCGATGACAGCAGTGCGCCCATTTCATCAATGATCGGTCCTTTCTTAAAGGTAGGGGTTGTTATTTTTTTAGGTTTCCCTCGTTTTTTAAATTTAAAGGAAGAATGTGGATCAACCACAAACATGTTGATATGCAGATTCGTGCTTTATTACTGGAGGGATTTTATTTGGGATGATTATGGGGAATTAATCCACGTTGATTATTGTTCTTGATTTCTATTACGCTTAAGCTTATTAACAGGAGCGGATCAACGCCATGATGAACGATAGTGGAGGTTCGTTCATAAAGTTTTGTTTTTTTATTTCTTCCCTTTTCTTTCACGCATTCTTCGACTTCTTCATGGGGAGATGAACAATAGATCATTGCACATCCGTTTTGCAACACAATGATCCCAAATTGAAGGAACGACACCACAACATCCTTGCAGATGTGCGATGACGACAGATGATGATGAATCAGACCGGATAACGAAGGGTTGTTCTTCGAGCATTCGTCATGTGGGAAGATCAAAGCATGTTTTCGGTGCCGATCAGAGGTCCAGAAACACTTGAAGAATATTCCTGGCATCGGGAGAACCAAAACCCTGGATTTTTGTGGCGATCGGACAGTCAGATTGATGATCAGGGCTGAACGGGAGGCGTGCCTGTGAAGAGCATCATTTCTAGAAATTTCCAGAACCCACGACGTGTACTTCCGAAGAACACGTTATGTAGTATTGGTGGCAGTGGCTCGGGTTTCTGGGGCCAGAGAGGAATCACACGGTGTGTGACCCTAGTCACATGGTATGTCAGACTTTCCCCGAAGCTCGGCGTGTACTTTGAGAAGTGCAGGGACACGGGTTGGACTACATAGCTTCAGACGACACGACGTTTACAGCATGGCCGAGGAGGCTACACGAAACTCGTCGTGTGTCTATGGGGTACATGGACATGGGATGGAGTACACAACCATGTACTCCATCACACGTCCAGGTGGGGCCAGTAACGCGGGTCACCCCGTGTACAGATTACACGGGTTGGTGTACACGGGTTGATGACCGTGTACGGGCACATGGCCAGCGTAAACAGAGCCAACCCCAGTCACTCGGACATGGCATGTACATCGTACTACAAGCCGTGTACTCAGTTTTTCTATACAACAAGACTTATGACATGGGCCATTGTACACGGGTAGTACCTGGGGTTGGACTACACGGCGTGTAACTTTTCTACATGTTGTGTACTTTTTGGAAAATGGAATGGTCCTCTTGTTCACCACATCTTGTACACCATTCATTTGGGTTAGTTCCCCTTCTTCTCATTCCCCTAAAGGTCAGCCATCATTTCCTTCTACATGAGTATGATCCCTTTGGCAGGAATTTTTGTGATAGAGTCAGGCATCCATCCGAGAGGCCTGAATCAAGATCCTCTATCCATCTTGAACCTAAGTAGAGTTTGGCATTGACTTGACTAACTCCACCGGGCATCGATCCTCTACCTAGAAGGTGAATTCCAGATGATTTGGGGTATCCACCATGGCCCTGGCAGTGATCATTATCTGTGTATCATGATCTTTCCCACTCAAGAGTGTGTCTCCTGTAATGAGTCTTACTACCTATCGTTGCCTTTCTCGAAAAATAGTACTTCTCGAACGGACGTCATCTGAGCTATAAGACTCGTGGAGTGTGTTATCCGGGAACGAGTGCTTCGTGGAATCTTTGAACTAAACCCCAAGCTAGGGGTATGCGGTCATGTGACTTGTCTCTAAACTACATGTCTTTTCTTTGAGTATATCTGGTTTGTGCTATATGTTCTATAGACATGTACTGTGCATAGCTAACTATACCTTTTAAATTGTGTACTACTTTGTGGTTTTTTCGGGAACCTCTACTGAGTATTGTTATACTCACCCCTGCACGGGCTTTACCTGCACGTGTCATGTCTTGTGAAGATAAACAACCTTTTGACAGAGTCCAATCCGGACCAGGACAGGACCAAGCTTTCTAAGTTCCCTGTAGGCAGAGGCGTTCCTATAGCTACAAGAAGCAATCCCAGTACATTTTGTGTTTATAGGTTGGAATTTTCAGTTTTCATAATCTTGTTATGGTGGGTTTGTATTCTAGCCCAGTTTACTTTCAGTACTATACCTTCCATCGTACTCTGTTGGTTGGGTTTAGTTGTATGCATGCATTTTTTTTCCTTAGTGTTTTTTTTCATTTTAGCATTTGTGGGATTGGATATGTGTGCATGTGTATAGGTGCTTAGGAAATGCCTCCCTTGTTAGTAATATGCCTACTCCGTGCTAGTCACCAGCCCCTGTCCTATTGGATGTAGGCTTGGGGAGTTGCGGCACGGGCCCCACTGGGACGAGTCATGACAAACAATAACCACAATAATAATAATAACTATAATAATAACAACACTTGTGATAATAAAATAACATGTGTGCATTGCATGTGCACGTGCATGGTAATAAAAATATAATAATAACGCACATGAATGTGCATGTGAATTTGCATGAGATGATGATAATCAAAATAATAATAACGGTAATAATAAGTTTTAGTTGTTTGAAAAAACAGCAGACCAGACAAAAGTGCTAGAAATGGTGTCTTGAAAAACCAAAGAAATCACTGAGTCATTAAAAAGGCATAACGTCTTCTTCGGGTGTCCATTTCCACTCCGTGAATACTTAAACTAAATCTCATGGAATTAACTATGATAAAAACATGTTTCAGAGGCCGAACATACACACAAATCAGATGTTATGACCATTTTATGAAAAATTTGATAGGGATCCAGACATGGAAATGGGGTTTTGGAGGCCTTATGAGGGATTTTTTGGGAGTATAGGGTTCGAAAAAGACTTGACCTTTATTCAAGATAGCATTCTGCGTATATCACTTCATTTCCTTTGATTTGATATGTGGTAGATCTCAAACGGACAACCGGAGTCAAAGTTATGGTCGTTTGAAGTTGGACATTTTTTGGAGTGTTATAACTAATATGTCTTATGTTTCTTTGATCTTCTCATAGTTCTGATTAGACCTGGTCCTCACTCATCTCACGAGATTTGATTTTACTTGTCATAGTGCTCAAATGGTCACCTGAAGGAGATTTTATGCCTATTTTAGTGTGTTGCGGGTTTCTTAGGTTTTTAGGCGCTAGATGGGTTGATCAATTCAAAACGACAATAAATTCTACTACGTGTGTTTATTTTGGAACTACAACATATAAAATTGAATATTGTGAAAATATACACACTCTAGTAACCACTTGAACCCTTTCTGACATTCTTCAACCCCTAAAAAGTCCCAAAATCCCTTTGGATGGCCAAAAGATTGGCTTCTGTTGTTCGTTTTGAAATAACTTCTTGAATGGGTTTTCATTTTTCCTCTACCAGATATCAAATCGATGCTTCAGACTATACCTACACTCCTATAACCACCGAAGCACCTTCACACATCTTTGAAGACCCAAAAAGGTACATAAACCCTCCAAAAGAACATAACTTCTACTCCGGGAGCCTGTTTTGCCTTTACCATATATCAAATTGAAGATTTCGACTAGATCTACACATCAGTGACATATAGTAACACCTTATCACGTTCTTAAAGACCCAAAAGGTCCTTAAGACCTCAAAATGACTATAACTTCTTCTCTGGGTGTCCGTTTCACCTCTACCTCATATCAAATTGAAACCTGCAACTAGCTCTACACATCTGTGACAACCATGAACATCTAAATAACCCTAACAAACCATGAATAACCCCATAAGCTCAAAAACCATTAAAAACAACACAAAACCCTAAAAACCCCTAAAAACCCAAATAAACACTAACAAACCCTAAAAACCCCATAAAACACTAATAAACAAAACAAATCCTAAAATACCTTAAAAACCCTAACAAGCCCTAAAACCCCCAAGAAGCACTAAGAACCCCCAATAAACACAAAAAACCCAAAGAAACCCTAAAAACCCTAAAAATCCATAAGAAACTATAAGAAACCCTATCATAACCCAAAAAAACCCTAAGAAAACCCTAATCAAACCTATGAAACACAAACACACCCTTAGAAACCCTAACACACCCTTAGAAACCCTAACACACCCTTAGAAACCCTAGAACACCCTTAGAAACCCCAACACACCCATAGAAACCCTAACACAACCTTAGAAACCCTTAGAAACCATAGCTCACCCTTAAAAACCCTAACCCACCCATAAAAACCCTAACCCACCATTAGAAACCCTAACACTCCCTGAGAAACCCTAAAAAACCCTTAGACACCCTAAATCACTCTAATAAGAACTAATAAATCCTAACAAACCATTCCAACCAATAATAAACCATAATAAACCCTAATAAACCCTAAAGTCGACTACTAAACCCTAGTAAACACTAATAAATAGTAATAAACCCTAAAAACCCTATGAGACCCCAATAAAAGCTACAAAATACCTAAAACCCAAATATACAACAAAACACTATTAAACCATTAAAAATGCTAATTTTCCCAAAAAAACTCTAACAATCCCAGCAAAACAAGACAACACCCTAAAAAACCATAAAACCCAAAAAATCCCTAAAAACAAAAAAAACCCTAAAACCCTAAAAACCCTAAAAAATTCCTAAAAACCCTAAATAACCCTAAAATACCATAAAACCACTAAAAACTGAAAAATTCTGAAAAAAAACCAAAAAACCCCTAAAAAACCTCAAAAAATCTAAAAACCCCCTTAAAAAACAAAAAACCACTAAAACACTACAAAACCCTAAAAATCCAAAAAAATGGCTAAAAAACCCTAACCAACCCTATGAAACCCTTAAAAACCCTAAAAAACCCCTAGAAAACCCTAAAAACCTCAAAAGAAACCCTAATACAACCTAAAGAACCATAAAAAACCCTAAAAACCCTAAAGAACCATAAAGAACCACTATGGCACTAACAACGCTACATAAACCCTATCAATTGCTACAAAAACCCAAAAAATGATTCAAAACCCACAAAATGCAACAAAACCCCAAAAAATGCTGAAATAACCCTAACAAAGCATAAAAAATCTAAACACACCCATAAAACCCAAAAAATGTATAAAACCCCAAACAACTCAAACAAACCGTAAAAACCGTAAAAACCCTAACAAAACCTAACAAACCCTAACATCCACTGATAACCCCTATGAACCACTAATAAACCCTAATAACCCATGAAACCCACTATTAAACCCTCAAAACCTTAATAAACACCAATATATCATAATAACCTGTCATAAACCCTAACAAACTCTATTATACCCTAATAAACACTACAAAAGTCCTAAAACCCCTAATATACAATAAAAACACTATTAAACCATAATAAAGCCTAATAATCACTAAAAACACTAATAAACCTGAAAAAACCCTACAAAAATATCCAAGTAATAGCCTACAAAGCCTACAACCCATTAACAAACCCTAAAAAACCCTAATAACCCCTAAATAAAAACGTAACAAACCCTAAAAACACCAAATAAATCGTAACAAATCCTAACAGTTACAAATAAATTGTAACAAACTGAAACAAACCATAACAAACCCCTAATAAACCCCAATAAACCCTAACAAATAATAATAAACCCTAATAAATCGCAATAAACCCAAATACATGTTACTAAACCCTAATAAATAAAATAAACCTTAATAAATCCTAAATAACCCTAAAAAGAATTATAACCCCTAGAAAAATCTATCAATGCCTACAAGAGCCCAATAAACCCAAATATACAATAAAAATGGAAATAAACTATAAAAAATCCCAAACAGTACTAATAAACCCTAAAGAACCCTAATAAACCAAAAAGAACCATATTAAACTCTAAAGAACACTAAAAACCATAAAGAACCATAAAAACACAAAAACACATTATATAAACCCTAAAAACCACTACATTACCCAAACAAACCCTAAAACACACTAAAAAAAATCCTAAAAACCCCTATCAATCCCAAAAAAACAAATAAACCCATAAAACCCCAAAAACCATTAAAAACCAATCATATACCACAAAAAACCATAAATACCCATTAACAACCACTAAAACCCTAAAAAACACTACAAACCATAAAAAACCATTAAAACCCAAAAAATGTCTTCAAATAGATACATAAACCCTAAAAACGTTACATAAACCCTAAAAATGTAACAAAAACCCTAAAAATGCAACATAAACCAAAAAATGCATCATAAACCGAAAAAAATACTACATAAACCCTAAAATCACTACATAAACCAAAGAACTATAACATAAACCCTAAAAATAACAACATAAACCCTAAAAACGCAATATATACATTAAAAACGCAACATAAACATTAAAAAATGCAACATAAAACCTAAAAACACAATATAAACCCTAAAAACACTCCATGAACTCTAAAAATGTTACATAAACCCTAAAAAATGCAACATAAATGCTACATCACCTCTAAAAATGATACAAAACCCAAAAAACACAACATAAACCCTAAAAAATGCTACATAAAACGTAAACCCTAAACACAGTACAGAAACACTAAAAACATTACATAAACCCTACTAATGATACATAAAATATAAAACCACTAACTAAACCCTAAAAATGCTACATAAACACTAAAAATTCTACCTAAACACTAAAAATGCTGTATAAACTCTAACAACGCTACACTAACCCTAAAAAATACTACAAAAACCCTAAAGACGCTTCAAAACCCTCAAAAATATTAATCCATAATATACCATAATATAAAAAATTAAGCCCTAATAAACCCATAATAAACTCTAATAATCCCTAAAAACCCATTATAATCCCTAAAATCCTATGAAACACTAATCAACCCTAATAAAACCCCAAAAATACCTAATAAACCTTAAAAAAGGATAATAAAACCTAATAAACACTAAAAACACGTTAAGAAAATCTAAACAACCCTAACCAACCCTAATAGACACTAATAAACACTAATAAACCCTAATAAACCCCCCCAAAACCATAAATCGTCCTAATAAATCATAAATAAATCCAAATAAACCCTACTCAACCCTAAAAAACCTTAACACACCATAATAACCGCTAATAAAACCCTACAAAACCCTAATAGAGAAAAAAAATTGCTAGTATACAATAAAAAATCCCTAAAACCCCTGATAAACTGTAATATAACCTAATACACCCTAAAAATGCTCACAAATAATAAAAAACGATAACAAACAATAAAAACACTCTATATTACCTAAAAAGACCTAAAAACACTAATATAACCTAATAAAGACAAAAAATGCTAATATACCATAAAAATCCCAAGAAACCCTAATAAACCCTAGTATACTCTAATATAACCAAAGAAACCTTAAAACACTCAAAAAACAAAACAAAACGCTCACAAAAAATAAAAATATGCTATATTATCTAAAAATACCTAACAAACACAAATATAACCAAATCAAACAAAAAAACTAATAAACCCCTAACAACCACTAATAAACCCTAAAAATACCTAACAAGCCCTAAATAAAATGAATAAACCCTAATAAAACACTAATAAAATCCTAAAAATACCTTCTCAACCCTAATAAACCTTGACACATGCATGTACATGTGCATTTACATTTGATAATAATATTAATAATACAAATAATAATAATAATAATAATAATAATAATAATAATAATAATAATAATAAAAGAATAATACAAGTGCATTGCATATGCACGTTCATGGTAGTAAATAATAAATAATAACGCACATGCATCTGCATTTGAATGTGATGATAATTATAATAACAGTAGTAGTAGTAGTAGTGATAATAGTAGTAGTACAAATGCATGTGATAATAGATTATTGCATGTGAATTACGTGTGCATGTGCCTTGTAATAAATAATAAAGCGTGTGCATTTCATTTTCATGTGATAATGATGACGATAATAATAATAATAATAACACATGTGATAATAGAATAATGCACGTGCATTCAATGTGCATGTTTATGTATTTGCATGTGAATTTGCATGTGATGATAATAACAAAAACAACAAAAACAACAACAACAACAACAAAAACCACAATAATAATAATAAAAATAAGAATAACAATTTATGTGAGAATAAAATAACGTGTGTACATTGCAGGTGCACGTTCATGGTAATAAAAAATAAATAATAATGCACGTGCATGTGCATGTGCATGTGAATGAGATGATAATAATAATAATAATAATAATAACATTAATAACAACAACAACAACAACAAAAAAAAGGCATTTGTTAATAAAATAACGCACGAGCATTGCATGTGCAGTGCATGATAATAAATAAAAACTCATAGCACACATGATGATAATAATAACAATAATAGTAATATTAATAAAAACTGCGCATGTGATAATAGAATAACACACATGTATTGAATGTGCATGTGTATGGTAATAAATAATAACGCATGTGCATTTTCATTTTCATGTGCATTTGATGATAATAACAATAATAAAAATAATAGTAATAATAACAATAACAATAAAAATTCATGTGATAATAGAATAATGTAGGTTCATTGAATGTGCGCATACATGGTAATAAATAATAATGGATGTGCATGTGCATTTGCATGTGATGATGATAATAATAATAATAATAATAATAATAGTAATAATAATAACAAAAACAATAACAACAACATATGCATGTGCATGGAAATAAATAATAAATAATAATGCATGTGCATCTGCATTTGCATGTGACGATAATAATAATAATAATAATAATAGTAATATTAATTACAATAATGCACATGAGCCTCAACCCAGTTGCTGAGGACTACTTAAGTGCATCCAAGAGACCCAGGATCAAAACCAGGCGGAGGCTAATTTCTGGGTACTGTAGCAGTACTGTAGCGGGAACTGTAGCAAGCACTGTTTGGCATTGTAGCGGCCGGAAATATTCCCCCGTTTGGGCCTTCGAGCCACCGATTTGGTCCTCAAGTCCTTTAAGGCCTTCAGGCCACCAAGGCCTTCAGGTCAGTAAGGCCTTCATGCCACCTCATGGCTTTCGGGCTACCTTAAGTGCTGATACAAATCAAACAACCTACAAGGATAAAGCTTCAGAAGGAGGACGAGCAAGGAGGTTTCACCAATTCAGAAGCTAAACGGATTGCAAGAATGAGAGGGTATGGAACCTTCCATCAGGACAAGCCTGTGCATGCATGGGAAAGCCTAGCTGAACAGCCATGCAAAGGTGGAGAGGTGATTTCACGATGAAGATGATGGGGAGGAGAAGTTCCAAGTAGTTAGTTTGGGTTGTATGTAATGTTTAAATCCTATAGGCACTAAATTCTTCTAAGGCCTACAGGCCATGTAATACTTACTCCTACAGGCCTTGTAAGGGTTCCACCTCACCCCTTGAAAGGTGGATTATCAAAAATCAAAAAAAATGAAGGCCTTCAGGCCATTGGAGGTAATTACAATAATTATAATTATAATAATGATAAAGATAATAATGATAATGATAATAATGATAATGACAATAATGATAATAATAATGTGTGTGATTATAGAATACTACACGTCCTAACAAACCCTAACAACACCTTACAAAACCTAACAACCACTAATAACCCCTAAGAACCACTAATAGACCCAAAAAACATCAGAAACCTACTATTAAACCCTAAAACCCTAATAAACACTAATAAATCCTAATAACATGTAATAAACCCTAAAAACCCATATTAGACTCTAATAAACGCTACAAAAGCCCTAAAACCCCTAATATACTATAAAAAACACTATTAAACCATAATAAAGCCTAACAATCACTAAAAACCCGAACAAACCCAACAAAACACTACAAAACCTGCCAAATAATAGCCTACAAAACCCTACAACCCGCTAATAAACCCTAACAAACCCTAAAAACCCCAAATAAATCGTAACAAATCCTGACAATGCCAAATATATAGGAACAAACTAAAAAACCATAACAAACCCCTAATAAATAGCAATAAACCCTAACAAATCATAATAAACCCAAATAAATTGTAATAAACCCAATTACAGGTTAATAAACCCAAATAAACAAAATAAACCCTAATAATCCCTAATAAATTCTAAATATCCCTAAAAATGTTGATAAACCCTAGAAAAGGCGATTAATGCCAACAAAAGCCCAATAAAACCCTAAAAATTCACCATAAACCCTAAAAATGCAACATTAACCCCAAAAGCGCAACATAAACCCCAAAACACAACATAACCCCAAAAACGCTACATATACCCCAAAAGCACTGCATAAACCCTAGAACCATAACATAAACCGTAAACAACGCAACATAAACATTAAAAACACTACCTAAAAAACTAAAAACACAACATAAACCCTACAAACACTACATGAACCCTAAAAATGTGACATAAACCCTAAAAAATGCAACATAAACTCTACATCACCCCTAAAAACACTACATAAACCCAGAAAATGCAACATAAACCCTATAAAATGCAACATAAATCCTAAACCCCAAACACGCTACATAAACCCTAAAATTATTATATAAACCCTAAAAATGTTACATAAAACTTAAAACTGCTAACTAAACCCTAAAAGCGCTACATAAACACAAAAAATGCTACAAAAACTCAAACAACGCTACACAAACACTAAAAAATTCTACCAAAACCCTAAAATCGCTTCAAAAACCTCAAAAATATTAAACCCTATTATACCAAAGTGTGAAAAAACTAAACCCTAATAAACCCCTAATAAACTCTAATAATCCGTAAAAAACCTTATGATCCCTAAAATCCCTAAGAGACTCTACTCAACCCTAATAAAACCCCAAAAATACCTAATAAACCCTAATAAATGATAATAAAACCTAATAAACCGTAAAAACACGTTATGAAAACCTAAACAACCCTAACCAACCCTAATATACACTAATAAACACTAATAAACCGAAATAAACCCCAAAAAATTCTAAAAATCCCTAATAAACCTTAAATATATCCAAATAAACCCTACTCAACCCTAACAAACCTTAACACACCATAATGACCCCTAATAAAACCCTAAAAAACTGTAATAATGGAAACAAATGCTAGTATACCTTAAAACATCCCGAGAAACCCTGATAAACTTTAATATAATCTAATAAACCCTAAAAATGCTCACAAACAATTAAAAAATGATCACAATCAATAAAAAGATGCTATATTACCTAAAAAGACCAAAAACACTAATATAACCTAATAAAGACAAAAAAACACTAATATACCTTAAAAATCCATAGAAACCATAGTAAACCATAATAAACTCTAATATAACCTAAGAAACCCTAAAAATTCTCACAAAAAAAAACAAAATGCTCACAAACAAAAACAAAATTCTCACTAACAATAAAAAACGATATATTATCTAAAAATACTTAACAAACACTAATATAACCTAATAAAACAAAAAAACTAATAAACCCCTAACAAACCCTAATAAACCATAAAAATCCCTAATAAACCCTAATAAACACTAATAATCCGTAATAAAACCATAATAAAACCCGAAAAATACCTTCTCAACACTAATAAACCTTGACACACCATAATAAATCCTAATAAAACCCAATTAAACCCGAATAGACAAAAAAATGCAAACAAACCATTAAAAGGCCTAAAACAGTATTAAATGATAATAAATTCTAATAAAACCTAATAAACCATAAAAAATGTTCACAAACACTAAAAAAATTCTAATAAAACCTAAAAATTCTTAATAACCCCTCATATATATTAACAAAAACTAAAAAGACACTCATATACCCTAATAAAAACAAAAACAAACCCTAGTAAACCCTAAAAATCCCTAACAAACACTAATAAACACTAATCAACCCTAATAAACCCTAATAAAACTGTAAAGATACCTACTCATCCCTAATAAAACCATATAAATACCTACTAGACCCTAATAAACCGTAACACACTATAATAAACCATAATAAACCCCATTAAACCCTAAAAACGCAAATATACCATTAAAAATCCCTAAACCACTAATAAATGCTAATAAAACCTAACAAAGCTTAAAATCACTAATAAACCCTAATAAACACTACTAAATCCTAAAAACCCTAATATACCCTCTAAAAAATTAATAAACCATAATAAACAAGAATAAACCCTAATAAGTCCTAAATATACCCAAATATACCATAATATACCATAATATACCCTAATAAACCCAACTCAATAGTAATAAAACCCAAAAAATACCTAATAAACCCAAATAAACCTTTACACACCCTAATAAACCCTAATAAAATCCTAATAACCCTCACCAAACCCTAAAAATGCTAAAATTCCATTAAAAACCCCAAAAAAACTAACAACCCCAAATAAATGTTAATAACACCTAAAAATTCTAAAAAATTATACTAAACCCAAAAATAATTCAAAAAATAATAATAGTTTTAATGCACGTGCATGTGCATATGAATTTGCATGGTTTAAATAATAAACCATAATGCACTTGCATGTGCATATGGCTGCGCATTAGCATGTGAATGATAATAAATAATAAATTATAAATAATAACTCATGTGAATTACATGTGTATGTGAATGTGCATGTGAATCATAATAAATAATAAATAATAAGGCACATCCAAGTGCATGTGCATGTGCATGTGCATGGGCATGGTAATAAACAATAAATAATAACCAAGTCCACATTAATGTGCATTTGCATGGGAATGAAAATTAATAATAAATTATAACACATGTGATAATAGAATAAAGCACATGCATTGTGTGTGCATGTGCATGAGAATAAATAATAATACCACATGTGATAATAGAATAATTCAAGTGCATTGCATTTTCATGTGCATGATAATAAATAATATATAATAATGCACGTTCATGTGAATTTACATGTAATGATAATGATAATGATGCTTGCACATGCATGGTAATAAATAATAAATAACAAATTACGTGCATTTGCATTTTTTTTGGATGATACAAACAAAAATAATAATAATAATAATAATAATAGAATAACGCAAGTGATTTCATGTGCACGTGCATAGTAGTAAATAATAAATAAATAATAATAAATAAGAATGCACATGCATGTGCATGTACATTTACATTTGATGATAATATTAATAATACTAATTGTAATAATAATAATAATAATAATAACGCATGCACGTGCATGGTAATAAATAATAAATAACAACACACATGCATGTGCATTTTCATGTGATAATGATGATAATAATGACAATGATAATGATAATAATAATAATAATAATAAAAACTGTGATAATAAAAATATTAATAAAATAATAATACAAGTGCATTGCATATGCACATGCATGGTAATAAATAATAAATAATAACGCACGTGCATCTACATTTTCATGTGATGATAGTAATAATAATAGTAGTAGTAATAATAGTAGTAGTGGTGGTGATAATAGTAGTAATAGCAATGCATGTGATAATAGAATATTGTATGTGCATTACGTGTGCACGTGCATGGTAAAAATAACAACGCTCGTGCATTTCATTTTCATGTGATGATGATAATAATAATAATAATAGTAATATTATTATTATTATTATTATTATTAAAAACGCATGTGATAATAGAATAACACACGTGCATTAAATGTGCGTGTATGTGCATTCGCATGTGCATTTTCATGTGATGATAATAACAATAACAACAACAATATCAACAACAACCACAATAATAATAATAACAATAATAAAAAAATGCATGTGATAATAAAATAATATGTTTTCATTAAGTGTGCACGTGCATGGTAATAAAAATATAATAATAATGTACGTGCATGTGAAAGTTCATGTGGATGAGATGATGATAATAATAATAATAATAATAACAGTAATAATAAGTTATAGTTGTTTGAAAAAACAACATGCATGAAAAAATGCTAGAAATGGGGTCTCGAATTACCTAACAAATCACAGAGTCGTTGAAAAGGGCATAAAATCTTCTTCGGGTTTCCATTTCCACTCCTTGAATAGTCAATCCGAATCTCATGGAATGAACTACGATAAATAACACGTGTCAGAGGCCGAACAGACACACAGATCAGAAGTTATTACTATTTTAAGAAAAAATTGACAGGGATCCCTACACGGAAATGGAATTTTGGAGGCCTTGTGATGGGTTTCTGGGATTTTAGGGACTTAACCATGACTTGAACCATATTAAAGTCATCCTTCTGCGTATATCTCTTCTCTTCTTTCGATTTGATATGTGGTAGAGCTCAAACGGAAAACCGGAGCGAAAGTTATGGTCGTTTGAAGTTGAACTTTTTCTTGGAGTGGTATAACTAATATATCTAATATTAGTTTGATCTTCTAATAGCTTCTACTAAATATGGTCCTCACTCATCTCACAAGATTCTATTTGACTGCTCAGAGTGCTCAAATGGACACCATAATGAGAAGTTATGCTTATTTTAGTGAGTTGCAGGTTTCTTATGTTTTTAGGCGCTAGGAGAGTTGCTCAATTTAAAATGATAATAATTTCTGCTACGTGTCTTCATTTTGTCTCCACCACATATCAAATCGAAGATTGTGAAATGATAAACACTATGGTAACCACTGGAACCCTTTCTGACGTTCTTCAACCCCCAAAAAGACCCAAAATCGCATTGGATGGTCAAAAGAGTGGCTTCTGGTGTCTATTTTGCAATAACTTCTTATATGGGTGTCCCTTTTTCCACTACCACATATCAAATCTAAGATTGCGACTAGACCAACACTCCTATAACCACTGAAGCACCTTATCATATCCTTGAAGGCCCAAAAAGGTATTGAAACCCTCCAAAAGACCATAACTTCTAATCTGAGAGTCTGTTTTGCCTCTACCATATATCAAATCAATGATTTTTACTATACCTACACATCTGCGAGCAATAGGAACACCTAATCACGATCTTAAAGTCCCAAAAGTTCTTTCAGTCCCCAAAATGACAATAACTTCTGCTTTGGGTGTTCGTTTCACCTCTACCACATATCAAATTGAAACTTGTGACTAGATCTACACATCTGTGACAACCATGAACAACTAAATAACCCTAAAAAACCATAAATAACCCCATAAATACTAAAAACATTAAAACCACACAAAACCCTAACAAACCCTACCAAACACTAACAAGCCCTAAAAACCCTAAAAAACCCTAAAAAACCCCCCAAAACCCTAAAAAACATAACAAAAACTAACAAATCCCAAAAAACCCTAACAAACCCTAACAAGATCAAAAAAATCCCAAGAAGCACTAAGAAACCCCAATAAACCCAAAAAACCCTGAATAAGCCCTAAAAACCCTCTATGAAACCATAAGGAACCCTAACAAAACCCTAAGAAATCCTAAGAAACACTAACACACCCTTAGAAACCCTAACACACCCATAGAAAACTTAACACACCCTTAGAAACCCTAGTACACCATTAGAAACACCAACACACCCATAGAAACCCTCACACAACCCTAGAACCCCTTAGAAACTAGAGGACACCCTTAGAATCCATAACATGGCCATAGAAACTCTAACTCACCCTTAGAAACCATATCACTCACTAAGAAACCATAAAAACCCTTAGACACACTAAATCACTCGAATAAGAACTAATAAATCTTAACAAATCCTACCAACCAATAATAAACCCTAATAAATCCTAAATCCCACTACTAAACCCTAATAAACACTAATAAATCGTAATAAACCCTAAATACCCTATTAGACCCCAATAAAAGCTTCAAAATACCTAAAAACCCAAATATACAATAAAAATGCTATTAAACCATTCAAAATGATAATATTCACAAAAAAATCCTAACAAACCCGACAGAACCAGACAATACCCTAAAAAACCCTAAAACCCCAAAAAACCCAAAAAACCCAAAAAACCCTAATAACCTTAAAAATCATAAAAACCCTAAAAAACCCTAAAACCCCTAATAACATGAAAAAACCGAAAAAACCCAAAAAACAGACCTAAAAAGCCCTAAAAACCCTCAAACATGCTAAAACCCTAACCCCCCTAAAAACGCTAAAAACACTAAAAAGCCTAAAAATTCCAATCAAAACCCTAACCAACCCTAAGAAACCCATAAACACCCTAAAAACCCCTAACAAACACAAAAAACCTCAAAAGAAACCCCAATACACCATAAAATACCCTAAAGAACCCTAAAAACCCTAAAGATCCACTAAATCCACTAACAACGCTTCATAAACCCTAAAAATTTCTATAAAAACCCAAAAATGTTTCAAAACCAACAAAACACAATAAAACCCCAAAAAATGCTAAAATAGCCCCAAAAAAGCATAAAAAATCCAAACACACCCATAAAACCCAAAAAAATTGCAAAAAACCCCAAACAACTCAAACAAACCGTAACAAACCCTAAAAACCCTAACAAAACCTTACAAACCCTAATAACCACTAATAGCCCCTAAGAACCACCAATAAACCCTAATAACCCCTAAACACCACTATTAAACCCTAAAACCCCTAATAAACACAAATAAATCATAATAACCTGTAATAAACCCTATCAAACTCTATTAAACCCTAATAAACACTACAAAAGCCCTAAAACCCTAATATACAATAAAAAACAATATTAAACCAATATAAACACTAATTATCACTAAAAACCCTAACAAACGTGACAAAAAGCTACAAAAACCTCCAAATAAATCCCTAAAAAACCCTGAAACCCACTAATAAACCCTACAAGCACTAATAACCCCAAAATAAATCGTAACAAACCCTAACAACCCCAAATAAATGGTAACAAATTCTAACATTGACAAATAAATCATAACAAACTCAACCAAACCATAACAAACCCCTAATAAACCGCAATAAACCCTCACAAATCATTATAAATCCTAATAAATCGTAATAAACCCAAATACATGTTACTAAACCCTAATAAATAAAATAAACCCTTATAAACCCTAATAAATCCTAAATAACCCTAAAAGGTGGATAAACTCTAGAAAAAGCTATTAATGCCTACAAAAGCCCAATAAACACCTAATATACAATAAAAATGCTAATAAACTGTAACAAATCCTAAAAAATACTAATAAACACAAAAGAACCCTAATAAACCCTAAAGAACCATATTAAACTCCAAAAAACACTAAAATATTCTAAAGAACCCAAAAAATTCTAAAACATAATATATAAACCCTAAAAACTGCTACAATACCCAAACAAACCCAAAAACACACTAAAAACCCTAACAACCCCTATCAATCCCAAAAAAACAAAAAACCCATAACCCCCCCCAAACCATTAAAAATCCATCAGATACCATAAAAACCATAAACACTCGTTAACAACCCTTAAAAACCCCAAAAAACTACAAACCATAAACAACCATTAAAACCCTAAAAAGGATTCAAATAGATACATAAACCCGAAAAACGTCACATAAATCCTTAAAAATGCAAAAAACTCTAAAAATGCAACATAAACCAAAAAATGCAAGATATGCCCAAAAAACACTACATAAACCCTAAAAGCACTACATAAACCCTATAACTATAACATAAACCCAAAAAATACAACATAAAGCCTAAAAACGCAACATAAACATTAAAAAACGCTACATAAAACCAAAAAACACAATATAAACTCTAAAAACACTACATGAGCTCTAAAAAAGTTACATAAACCCAAAAAAATGAAACATAAATGCTACATCACCCCTAAAACGCTACATAAACCTAGAAAACGCAACATAAACCTTAAAAAATGATACATAAAAGCTAAACCCTAAACACCCTACATAAACCTAAAAAATATTAAATAAACCCTAAAAATGATACATAAAATCTACAACTCCTAACTAAACCCTAAAAATTCTACAAAAACACTAGGAATGCTACATAAACTCTAACAATGCTTCAAAAACCCTAAAAAATGCAACAAAAACCCTAAAGACGCTTTAAAACCCTAAAAAATATTAAATCATAATATACCATAATATAAAAAATTAAACCCTAATAAACCCCTAATAAACTCTCATAATCCCTAAAAACCCTAAGAAACAATACTCAACCCTAATAAAACCCCAAAAATACCTAATAAACCCTAATAAATGATAATAAAACATAATAAACCCTAAAAACACGTTACAAAAACCTAAACAACCCTAAAGAACCCTAATAGACAGTAATAAATAGTAATAAACCCTAATTAACCCCAAACAAACCCTAAAAAGCCCTAATAAACCATAAATAAAACCAAATAAACCCAACTCAACCCTGACAATCCTTAACACACCAAATAACCCCTCATAAAACCCTACAAAACCCTAATAAAGAAAACATTCTAGTATACCTTAAAAATCCCTAAAAACCATGATAAACTCTAATATAACCTAATAAACCCTAAAAACGCTCACAAACAATAAAAAATGATCACAACCCATAAAAACACGCTATATTAAATAAAAAGACCTAAAAACAGTAATATAACCTAATAAAGACAAAAAATTCTAATATACCTTAAAAATCCCTAAAAACCCTAATAAACCATAATAAACTGTAATATAACCTAAGAAACCCTAAAAATTCTCACAATCAAATACAAAATTCTTACAAAAAAAAACATGCAATATTATCTAAAAAGTCCTAACAAAAACTAATATAACCTAAGAACTCAAAAAAACTAATAAACCCATAACAAACCCTAATATTCCCTAAAAATCCTTAATAAACACTAATTAAAACTAATAAAGCCTAATAAAACAATAATAAAACTCTACAAATACCTTCTCAACCCTAATAAACCTTGACACACCATAACAAAACCAAATAAACCCCAACTAAACCCCAATAAAGAAAATGCAAACAAACCATTAAAAATCCCTAGAAACAATAATAAACCATAATAAATTCAAATAAAATCTAATAAACCATTAACAATGCTCACAAACACTAAAAGCACGCTTATAAAACCTAAAAAGTCATAACAACCCCTCATATATATAAACAAAAACTAAAAAACAGTCATATACCCAAATAAAAACACTAACAAACCCTAGTAAACCCTAAAAATCCCTAAAAATCCCTAATAAATCGTACTGAACTCTAATAAACGATAATAAAATCTTAAAGATACCAACTCAACCCTAATAAAACCCTAAAAATACCTACTCAACCCTTATAAACCTTAACACACCATTATAAACCATAATAAACCCCACTAAACCCTAAAAAATGCAAATATACCATTAAAAAGCCCTAATACCCGTAATAAATTTTAATAAAACCTAAAAAAAGCTTAAAAGTGCTAATAAACCCGAATAAACACTACTAAACACTAAAAACCAGAATATAGCCTCTTATAAATTAATAAACAATAATAAACCATAATAATCCCTAATACATCCTAAACATGCCCAAATATACCATAATATAGCATAATATACCCTAATAAACCCAACTCAATCCTAATAAAACCCTAAAAATAACTAATAAACCCTAATAAACCTTAGCACGCCATAATAAACCCGAATAAAATCCTAATAACCCCCACCAAACCCTAAAAACGCTAATATACCATTAAAAACCCTAAAACCCTAACAAACCATAATAAATGTTAATAACACCTAAAAATCCTAAAAAATGATAGTAAACCCTAAAAATACCTCCAATAATAACAGTAGTAATAACGCACGTGCATGTGCATATACATGTGCATGGTTTAAATAATAAATCATAACGCACCTGCATGTGCATATGCCTGCTCATTTGCATATGAATGATAATAAATAATAAATAACAAATAATAACACATGTGAATTGGATGTGTATGTGCATGTGCATGTGAATGATAATAAATAATAAATAACTACGCACATACAAGTGCATGTACATGTGCATGTGCATGCGCATGGTAATAAAAAATAAATAATAACAAAGTCCACATGAATGTTCATTTTCATGTGAATGATAATAAATAATAAATAACAACACATGTGATAATAGAATAACGCATGTTCATTGTGTGTGCACGTGCTTCAGAATAAATAATAATAACACATGTGATAATAGAATAACGCAAGTGTATTGCATTTGCATGGGCATGATAATAAATAATATATAATAACCCATGTGCATGTGCATTTACATGTAATGATAATGATAATGAAGCATGAACGTGCATGGTAATATGTAATACATAACAACGCACGTGCATGTCCATTTGTATTTGATGATACAAACAACAACAACAACAACAACAAGAATAATAATAATAACAACAATAATAATAATAATAATAATAATTGAATAACTCAAGTGCATGTCATGTGCACATCCATAGTAGTAAATAATAAATAAATGATAATAAATAAGAATGCACATGCATGTGCATGTGCCTTTAAATTTGATGATAATATTAATAATACAAATTGTTATAATAATAATAATAACACATGCACGTGCTTGGTAATAAATAATAAATAACAATGAACATGCATGTGCATTATCATGTGATAATGATAATAATAATGATGATAATAATAATAATAATAATAAGAAGAATAAGAATAATAAATGTGATAATAATAATAATAATAAAATAATAATACAATTGCGTTGCATATGCACGTACATGGTAATTAATAATAAAAAATGACACACGTACATGTACATTTTCATGTGATGATAATAATAATAACAGAAGTAGTAATAATAGTAGTAGTAGTAGTGATAATAATAATAGTAGAACTAAGGAATATGATAATAGAATATTGTATGTGCATTACGTGTTCATTTGTATGGTAATAAATAATAAATCCCGTGCATTGCAATTTCATGTGATGATTATGATGATGATGATAATAATAATATTATTATTATTAATAATGACTATGCATGTGATAATAGAATAACACATATTCATTGAATGTGCGTGTATGTGCATTTGCTTGTGATGATAATAACAATAAGAACAACAACAACCACAACAACAACAATAACAATAATAACAATAATAATAACAACGCATGTGATAAAAAAATAACATGTGTTCATTGCATGTTCACGTCCATGGTAATAAAAATATAATAATAATTCCCCTGCATGTTCATGTGCATTTTCATGAGATGATAATAATAATAACAATAATAACAGTAAAAATAAGTTATAGTTGTTTGAAAAAACAGCAGAGAGGGAAAAAGTGCTAGAAATGGAGTCTCGAAAAACCAAACTAATCATAGAGTCATTAAAAAAGGAATAACATCTTCTTTAGGTGTCCATTTCTGTTCCTTGAATAGTCAAACAAAATCTCATGGAATGAACTATGATAAAAACAGGTGCTGGAGGCCGAACAGACACACAGATAAGAAGTTATGACCGTTATAAAAAAATTTGACTGGGATCCGGACACAGAAATGGTGTTTTGGAGGCATTCTGATTGGTTTTTGGGAATTTAGGGTCCGAAACATGACTTGAAATTTTCTAAAGTTATCCTTCTGCATAGATCTATTTGCTGCCTTCAATTTTATATGTGGTAGAGCTCAAACAGATACCCAGAGTGAATGTTATGGCCGTTGGAAGTTGGACTTTTTTTGTTGTGGTATAACTAATATATCTCATGTTTCTTTGATCTTCACATATTTTAGATTATAGTTAGTCCTCACTCATCTCACAAGATTCGATTTTACTGGTCACAATGCTGAAATGGACACCCGATGGAGAAGTTATGCCTATTTTAGTGAGTTACGGGTTTCATAGGTTTTTAGGCACTAGGAGGGTTGCTCAATTTAAAACGACAATAACTTCTGCAACGTGTGTTCATTTTGGTTATATCACATATCAAATAGAAGATTGTGAAAAGATACACACTCTGTTAACCACTGGAACCCTTTCTGACATTCTTTAACCCCCAAAAAGACCCAAAATCCCTTTGTATGGTCAAAAGATAGGCTTCTGGTGTCCATTTTGAAATAACTTCTTTTATGGGTGTCCTTTTTTCCCCTACCACATATCAAATTGAAGCATGAGACTAGACCTACACTCCTATAACCACTGAAGAACCTTCTCACATCCTCGAAGGCCCAAAAAGATACTTAAACCCTCTAAAAGACCATAACTTCTACTCCGGGATTCCATTTTTCCTATAGCATATATTAAATCGAAGCTTTCGACTATATCTACACATATGTGACCAATATGAACACCTTATACCGGTCCTAAAGACCCAAAAGGTCCTTAAATCATCCAAATGACCATAACTTCTGCTATGGGTGTCAGTTTCACCTCTACCACATATCAAATTGAAGCTTGCGACTAGCTCTACACATCTGTGACAACCATGAACAACTAAATATCCCTAACAAACCATGAAAAACCCCATAAACACTATAAACCATTAAAAATCATGAAAAAACCCTAAAAACCCTAACAAACACTAACAAACGTAAACAAACCCTAAAAAATCCTAACAAACCCTAACAAACCCCAAAACACCCCAAAAAACATAACAAACCCTAAAAACACTAACAAGCCCTAACAAACCCCAAGAAGCACTATGAAACCCTAATAAACACAAAAAACCAGAAAACCCCTAAAAACCCCAAAGAAACTATAAGAAACACTAAAAAACCCTAAAAACCCTAAAAACACTAAAAAACCCAAAGAAAATTTACGAAACACTAACACACCCTTAGAAATCCTATCACACCCTTAGAAACCCAAACACACCCTTAGAAACCCTAGCACACCCTTAAAAAACGAAATGCACCCATCGAAACCCTAACACATCCTTAGAAACCCGTAGAAACCATAACACACCTTTAAGAACCCTAACCCACACATAAAAACCCTAACACACCCTTAAAAACCCTAACAAACCCCTAGTCACCCTAAATCACTCTAATACGAACTAATAAATTCTAACAAATCCTACCAACCTATAATAAACCATAATAATCCCTAATAAACCATAAATCCCACTACTAAACCCTAATAAACACTAATAAATCATAATAAACCCTAAAACCCAATTAGACTCCAATAAAATCTACAAAATACCTAAAAACCCAAATATACAACAGAAATGCAATTAAACCATTCAAAATTCTAATATTAACAAAAAAATGCTAACAAAACTGAAAAAACCTAACAAAACCCTAAAAAAATCATAAAAAACAAAAAAAAACCCTAAAAATCCTAAAAACCCCTAAAAACCCAAAAAAATCAAAAAACCCAGAAAACAAACCCAAAAACCCAAAAAAACCTAAAAAAACCTAAAAAAACCCTAAAAACCTAAAAACCACTAAAATGATAAAAGACCCTAATAGGCCTAAAATGCCTAACAAAACCCTAACCAACCATATGAAACACTTAGAAACCCTAAAAACCGCCTAGTAAACGCTAAAAACCTCCAAAGAAACCCTAATACACTCTAAAGAACACCAAAAAACCCAAAAAAAACCCAAATAACCCTAAAGAACCACTAAAGCCACTAACACCACTACATAAACCCTATCAATTGCTACAAAACACAAAAAGTGCTTCAAAACCCACAAAACGCAACAAAACCCTAAAAAACACTAAAATAACCCTGAAAAAGCATTAAAAAATCAAAACACACCCATAAAACCCAAAAACACGCATAAAACACCATACACCTCAAACAAACCGTAACAATCCCTAAAAACCGTAACAAAACCAAAAAACCCTAACAACCACTAATAACCCCTAAGAACCACTGATAAACCCTAATAACCCCTAAAACCCACTGTTAAATCCTAAAAACCCTAATAAACACGAGTAAATTGTAAATGCATGTAATAAACACTAAAAGACTCTATTAGACCCTAATAAATGCTACAAAAGCCCTAATACCCCTCATATACAATAAAAAACACTATTAAACCATAATAAACCCTAATAATCACTAAAAACCCTATCAAACCCAACAAAACGCTACAAAATCTCAAAATAATAGCCTACAAAACCCTACAAACCATTAATAAACCCTAAAAACCCTAATAACCACAAAATAAATCGTGAAAAACACTAAAAACCCCAAATAAATTGTAAAAAATCATAACAATGCCAAATAAATCGTAACAAACTGAAACAAACCATAACAAACCCCTAATAAATGACAATAAACCCTAAAAATTCATAATAAACCCTAATAAATTGTAATAAACCCAATTACATGTTACTAAAACCTAATAAATAAAATAAACCCTATTAAACCCTATTAAATCCTAAATAACCCTATAAAAGGTTGATAAACCCTATAAAAAGCTATTAATGCCTACAAAAGCCTAATAAAACCATAATATACAAATAAAAATGCAAATTAACTATAACAAATCCTAAAGAACACTAATAAACCCTAAAGAACCCTAATAAACCCTAACGAATCATATTAAACTCTAAAGAACCCAAAAAATGCAAAAACACATTATATAAACCCTAAAACTCACTACAGTACCCAAACAAACCCTAAAACACACTAAAAAACCCTAACAACCCCTATCAATCCCAAAAAAACAAATAACGCATAAAATCCCCCCAAAACCATTAAAAAGCAATAAGATACCATAAAAACCATAAACACATGTTAACAACCCTTGAAAACCCAAAAATTCACTACAAACCACAAACAACCATTAAAATCCCAATAAAGGCCTCAAATAGGTACATAAACCCTATAAACGTTACATAAACCCTAAAAAATGCTACAAAAAACCCTAAAAACACCACATAAACCAAAAAATGCAACATAAATCCAAAAAACGCAACATAATCCCTAAAATCACTACATAAACCCAATAAATGTAACATAAACCCTAAAAAACACAACATAAACCATAAAAACACAACATAAACCATAAAAAACACAACATAAACATTAAAAAACGCAACATAAAACCTAAAAACACAATATAAACCTTAAAAACAATACATGAACCCTAAAAATGTTACATAAACCCTAAAAATGTAACATAAACGCTACATCACACCTAAAAACAATACATAAACCCAGAGAACACAACATAAACCCTAAAAAATGCTACATAAAACCTAAACCCCAAACATGCTATATAAACCCTAAAACGTTACATAAACCCTAAAAATGATACATAAAACCTAAAACCGCTAGCTAAACCCTAAAAATGCTACATAAACACTAAAAATGGTACATAAACTCTAACAATGCTACACAAACCCAAAAATATTCTACAAAAACCCTAAAGACGCTTCAAAACCCTCAAAAATATTAAACCCTAATATACCATAATAATAAAAATTAAACCCTAATTAACCCCTAATAAACCCTCAAAAAACTCTATCAATCCCTAAAAACACCTTATAATCTCTAAAAACACTAAGAAACTCTACTCAACCCATATAAAACCTCAAAAATACCTAATAAACCCTAATAAATGATAATAAAACCTAATAAACCATAAAAACACATTAAGAAAACCTAAACAACCCTAACTAGTCCTAATAGACACTAACAAACACTAATAAACCCTAATAAACCCCAAAAAAATCCTAAAAAACCCTAATAAACCATATATAAAGCCAAATAAACCCTACTCAACCCTTACAAACCTTAACACACCATAATAACCCCTAATAAAACCCTACAAAACCCTAATAAAGAAAAAAACTCTAGTATACCTTAAAAAATCCCTACAAACCCTGATAAACTCTAATATAACCTAAGAAACCCTAAAAATGCTCACAAACAACAAAAAACAATAAAAAACAATTAAAAAGTGCTATATTACCTAAAAATACCTAAAACACTAATATAACCGAATAAAGACCAAAATGCTAATATATCTTAAAAGTTCCTAGAAACCCTAATAAACCATAATAAACTCTAATATAACCTAAGAAACCCTAAAAATGATCACAAACAAAAATGAAATACTCACATACAATAAAAACAATCTATATTATCTAAAAAGAGCTAACAAACACTAATATAACCTAATAAAACAAAATAACTAATAAACCCCTAACAAACCGAAATAAACCCTT
Source organism: Viscum album (assembly GCA_963277665.1). NCBI lineage: Eukaryota > Viridiplantae > Streptophyta > Magnoliopsida > Santalales > Viscaceae > Viscum > Viscum album. The sequence goes on from OY728167.1 coordinate 786,797,736, forward strand.
AAAATAACATAATAAACCCTAATAAAAACTAATAAACCATAATAAAACCATAATAATACTCTAAAAATACCTTCTCAACCCTAATAAACCATGACACACCATAATAAAACCTAATAAAACCCAACTAAACCCCAACAAACAAAAAAAACGCAAACAAACCATTAAAAAGCCCTTGAAGACCTAATAAAAAATAATATATTCTAATAAAACCTAATAAACCATAAAAAATGCTCACAAACACTAAAAACACGCTAATAAAACCTAAAAAGTCCCAAAAACCACTCATATATATTAAAAGAACTAAAAAACACTCATATACCCTAAAAAACAGTAACAAACACTAGTAAACCCTAAAATCCCTAATAAACACTAATAAACCCTACTCAACTCTAATAAACCCTAATAAAACCCTAAAGATACCTACTCACACCTAATAAAACCCTAAAAATACCTAGTCAACCCTAATAATCTTTAACACACCATAATAAAGCATAATAAACCCCACTTAACCCTGAAAATTCCAATATACCATTAAAAGGCCCTAAAACACCTAATAAATGATAATAAACCCTAAAAAAGCTTAAAAGTGCTAATAAGCATTACTAAACCCTAAAAACCCCTAATATACCCTCTTAAAAATTAATAAACCATAATGAACCATAATAAACCCAAATAAATCCTAAACATACCCAAATATACCATAATATACCCTAATAAACCCAACTCAATCATAATAAAACCCTAAAAATAAAAAATAAACCCTAATAAACCTTGACAAAACATAATAAACCCTTATAAAATTCTAATAACCCCCACTAAACCTTAAAAAATTCTAATATACCATTAAGAAACCCTAAAACCCTAACAAGCCATAATAAATGTTAAAATCAAATAATAATCCTAAAAAAACCTAGTAAACCCTAAATATAGCTCTAATAATAATATTATTAATAACACACGTGCATGTGTATATGCATGTGCATGGTTTAAATAATAAATAATAATGCATGTGCATGTGCATATGACTTCGCATTTGCATGTGAATGATAATAAATAATAAATAATAAATAATAATGCATGTGAATTTCATGTGTATGTGAATATGCATTTGAATTATAATAAATAATAAATAATAATGCACATATAAGTGCATGTCCATGTGCATGGTAATAAACAATAAATAATAACCAAGTCCACAGGAATGTGCATTTGAATGTGAACGATAATAAATAATAAACAATAACACATGTGATAATAGAATAACACACGCGCATTGCGTGTGCACACTACTACAAAAAGGCCTTTATTAGTGCTAGAAAAGTGCATTAACATCGCTAAAAAAAGCACTCTTAATCGAGGCGAGGATATTGGGGAGTCCATTTTATTAGCGCTGAGAAAAGTGCTGTCAAAGGCACCTTTTATCAGCGCTTAAAAAAGCGCTGATAAAGGCACCTTTTATCTGCACTAAGAAAGCACTTATAAAATTCTTCTTTATCAGTGCTTTTGTTTAGTGCTGATAAATGTCAAAAAAATAAAAACAATTAATTTTTTTTATATAATGTGGGGGGGGGGGAGCTTTTAACAGTGCTTGACCCCCCCCCCTTATCTAGACTAGGCGAACCCCCCCCTCAATCCCTCATGCGCACTGGCTTTCCCGCACATCCCCCACGCGCGCACAATTTCTTGCTTCCACCCGAACTCGAACTCTTGACCTCCCCCTTGCGTGCCTTCACCTTTACCACTAAGCCATTTCGTTTTTTTCTCTATTTAAGGATATATCGATTTATTTATATATATAGTTATATTTATTCGTATATTAATATAGATTCATATTAATATAAATATATTTATTTATATTAATACATATATATTTATTCATATATTAGTATATATATATATATATTCATTCTCATATTAACATATATTTATATCAATATTAATTTTATCCTTATAATTATTTTTATATTAATATATATTTATAAGATTAGTTTTAAATACATTTATAAAATATGTTTTTTATTTGTGTTTATAAATAAATAAATACATATATATATATATATACAACTCACACACATAGACACACACACACACACACAAACACATATATATTTACGAATAAATACATATATATGTGTATTTGAAAAGCCATAGAATGTTAAAACGACCATAACTTCTAATCTAGAAGCCCGTTTCAACTCCACAACCAGTCCAATCGAAGAAAATGAAACAATCTTCAATATGATATGTGGTATATGCCTAAGGGACATTTGGATCAGAAGTTATACTTGTTTGAATGTCAAAAAATCAGGTTATCCCGATTAAAGCCACTAACAATGCTACATAAACCCTATCAATTTCTACAAAACCCGAAAAATGCTTTAAAACCCACAAAACACAACAAAACCCCCAAAATGATAAAATAACCCTAACAAAGCATATAAAATCCAAGCAAACCCATAAAACCCAAAAAATGCATAAAACCCCAAACAACTCAAACAAACCTTAACAAACCCTAAGAAACCTAACAAACCCTAACAACCACTAATAACCCCTAAGAACCACTAATAAACCCTAATAACCCCTAAAAGCCACTATTAAACACTAAAAACCCTAATAAACACTAATAAATCGTAATAACCTGTAATAAACACTAACAAACTCTATTAAACCCTAATAAATGCTACAAAATACCTAAAACCACTAATAAACAATAAAAAACACTATTGAACAATAATAAATCCTAATAATCACTAAAACTCCTAACAAACCTGACAAAACTCTACAAAAACCTCTAAATAATAGTCTATAAAACCATACAACCCACTAATAAACCCTAACAAACCCTAATAAGCCCAAAATAAATCGTAACGAACCCTAACAACCCCAAATAAATCGTAAAAAATCCTAACAACGCCAAATAAATCGTAACAAACTAAAACAAACCATAACAAACCCCTAATAAACAGCAATAAACCCTAACAAAGCATAATAAACCCTAATAAATCGTAATAAACCCAAATACACGTTACTAAACCCTAATAAATAATATAAACCGTAATAAACCATAATAAATCCTAAATAACCCTAAAAAAGGTTGATAAAAACTAGAAAAGTATATTAATGCCTACAAAATCCCAATAAAACTCTAATATACAATTAAAAACACTAATAAACTGTAAAAAATCCTAAAGAACACTAATAAACCCTAAAGAACCCTAATAAACAATAAAGAACCATATTAAACTCTAAAGAACACTAGAAAACCTAAAGAACCCAAAAAATGATAAAACACATTATATAAATCCTAAAAACTTCTACAATACCCAAACAAACCCTAAGACCGACTAAAAACCCTAACAACCCCTATCAATCAAAAAAACAAATAATACCATAAAATCCCCCCAAAAAATCATTAAAAAGCCATCACATACCATAAAAACCAATAAACACCCAGTAACAACCCTTAAAAACCCTAAAAACATTATAAACCATAAACAACAATTAAAACCCTAAAAAGGATTCAAATAGATACATAAACCCTAAAAACAATACATAAACCCTTAAAATGCAACAAAAACTCTAAAAACGCAACATAAACCAAAAAACGCAACATAACCCCAAAAACGCTACATAAAGCCTAAAAGCACTACACAAACCCTAGAACTGTAACATAAACCCTAAAAAAATCATAAACCCTAAAAAAACACAATATAAACATTAAGAATGCAACATAAAACCGAAAAACACAATATAAACCCTAAAAAACACCATGAACCCTAAAAACGTTACATAAACCTGAAAAAATGCAACACAAACGCTACATCACCACTTAAAACGCTAAATAATCCCAGAAAATGCAACATAACACCTAAAAAGGCTACATAAAACCTAAACCCTAAACATGCTATATAAACCATAAAAATGTTACATAAACCCTAAAAATGATACATAAAATCTAAAACCCCCAACTAAACCCTAAAAACATTACATACACACTAAAAATGCTATATAAACTCTAACAACGCTACACAACCCCTAAAAAATGCTACAAAAACCCTAAAGACACATTAAAACCCTCAAAAATATTAAACCCTAATATACCATAATATATAAAATTAAACCCTAATAAACCCCTAATAAACTCTATTAATCCCTAAAATCATATGAAACTCTACTCAACCCTAAAAAAACCCCAAAAAATACCTAATAAACCCTAATAAACAATAATAAAACCTAATAAAGCCTAAAAATGTGTTAAGAAAACCTAAAAAACCCTAACCAACCCTAATAGAAACAATAAATACTAATAAACCATAATAAACCCCAAAGAAAACCCTAAAAAGCCTTAATAAACAATAAATAATGCCAAATAAACCCTACTCAACCCTAACAGTCCTTAACACACCATAATAACCCCTAATAAAAACCTACAAAACTCTAATAAATAAAAAAATGCTAGTATTCCATAAAAAATCCCTAGAAACCCCCATAAACTCTAATATAACCTAATATTCCCAAAAATTTCTCACAAATAATAAAAACATGATAAAAAACAATAAAAATGCGCTATATTACCTAAAAAGACCTAAAAACACTCATATAACCTAATAAAGAGAAAAAATGCTAATATACATTAAAAATCCCTAGAAACCCTAACAAACCATAATAAACTCTAATATAATAAAAGAAACCCTAAAACGCTCACAAATAAAAACAAAACACTGACAAGCAATAAAAACAAACTATATTATATTAAAAGACATAGTAAACAGTAATATAACCTAATAAAACAAAAAAACTAATAAACCCTGAACAAACCCTAATAAACCCTAAAAATCCCTAATAAACCCTAATAAAACGAATAAACTGAAATAAAACCCTAATAAAACCTTTAAAATACCTTCTCAACCCTAATAAACCTTGACACACCATAAAAATACCTAATAAAACAAACAAACCATTAAAAATCCCTAGAAACCCTAATAAACCATAATAAATTCAAATAAAAGCTTAATAACCATTAAAAATTCCCCCAAACACTAAAAACACGCTAATAAAACCTAAAAAGTCATAACAACCCCTCATATATATTAACAGAAACTAAAAAACACTCATATACCTTAATAAAAACATTAACAAACCCTAGTAAACCCTAAAAATCACTAACAAACCCTAATCAACCATACTCAACCCTAATTGTGGAGTAAGTGTTGTTTTCAACAATACATAATATTGTTATTTAAAGGGGGAGTTTATATTAATACTCTATCTCTTTATGATAATTTTGATGTTCACAAATACCCTTAATTATTTTCTAATTATTTTATTTGTTAAGTATTTTTTTGGAATTTATTATTTTATTTTACTCTTGAAATAGCCGGAATTTATTACTAAAGTATTAGTATCTAGAATGTTCTCGAAACACTGTTCATGCACTACTTATTCGAAATCTATTTGAGCATATTCTAGAAACACTGTTCATACTCTACGTGGATATACATAGTATATGAATGAAAAGTGTGTATACTTTTTGAGATAAGGAAAAATATGGTTAATCAACCATACATTATCGGCAAAGTAGGGAAGAAGAACCCTACGTTAGGAATGAACCATACATTTGGGATATCAAAAAAGTATGGAAGGAGAACCGTACGAACATATTAAACGTTACGTTTATTTCTCAAATGTAAGGTTCATCAACCTTAATTTTTTAAACAACCATGCGCTCTTGGAAAAGTATGGATCAAGTAAAAGTATGGATCTTTTATCGTACGTTTGAAAGTTGAAGAGAAAATTATGGATGACCAAACCTATGTTTGGAATGAACCTTACGTTTGTTGTCAAGTTTACATTTTCAACTTTACATTATCAACCTTACGTTGTGAACCTTACGTTTTAAGACTACATCATCAACCTTACGTTCAGAGGACACATACAGTTCAACTCAACCTTTCATTCGGCGTTAGAGAATTTAAAGTCGATATTTTTATACAAAGGTCAGTACGCTAATTATTAGGAGGATTTCTAGCCAGATTTAAAGCTGATTTTAAAGTACGATTTTGACTTATTCAAAACCATTTTATCAACGTTTTGATCGAATTAAAAAAAATATTTTTATGTCAAGTCTTTAGGGAAGTTACGAATACTCTGTAAATTCAAATGTTTGAATATCACGAGTAAAAAGAGACTTTTGTGGATCTAATTTTATAGGAGAAGTTCTTATCATTCATTTATTTATATGGGACTTTTGAAACTGCATCAATTTTTTTTATTGATCATGTGTGATCTTTTTATTATTCTGAAAAAAAAGGAAAACAGAGACTACTGAAACATACCGATCTATTGTTTCAAAAGGAGGGTCAAATCTCTATTTGTTAAAGAGGAAAGAACACGATAGAAGATTCACTTTTTCTATATCAAAGATCTACTGTGGATCTGTCTCTGCTAAAGTAGTGAATTTTTTTTTATTTACTGCAACGAGATCGACTCAGAACGTCTCTTATATAAAGATTTTTATTTCTGAAGGTGATGATCTACCTATAGTCAATTGCATGCTGTTGCAATTGTGAAGAACATATGGAAAGTATTTTCAGAATACAAAAATATTTCTTTTCTATTCTTGAGTGATCATCTTCTTGTACTAAGCTGTATAGGTTCTATAAGTGAACCAGAAGGCTTTGTTTTGCCTTGGATTGTAAAGGTGTCAACTGCCTGTACATAGTTGTGAACTAGTCTGTTGAAACAAGGACCAGATAGTGAAAATCACCAAGCTCATGGAGTAGAGTGTTGGTGGAGTGGACTAGGGGCCTTTTGTTCCCCGAACCACTATACATCTTGTGTTTCTGCTATTTAAATTTACGCTACATCATTTTATCTGATTAAAGTTAAAAGGCAGATCACAATCTTGTAATTATTTTTGAAAAGTCACAATTCACCCCCTCTTGTGTATATTTTGTGTAATTTGATCCAACAATTGGTATCAGAGGTTGATCTTTCTGATGAAGCTTTAACAAGATGAAAGTGATTATACATAGAGCAAGATGACTGATACAAGAGAGGTAATGTCTACGGTCAAAGCACCGTACATCACTGGAGAAAAATATGGATGCTAGAAGTCGTGAATAATTATCTATATAAAAAACCTTGGATACAAAGTATATTCCAAGATTATGACTCCATATGAAATACCAGAAAAACCTGAAACATGGAGTGCAGTTACTGAAGTAGATTATGACATGAACTCGAAGGAAATGAAGGCAATTATATGTGGTCTAGGATATAATGAGTTTAAAAGAGTATCTCAATGCCCAATAGCATATGAAATGTGCAAAACTATTGTTGTTGCTTACGAAGGGACTAACAATATCACAGAAATGAGATATGAAACTGCTATGCTTAAATTTGATACATTCAGAATGGTTGAAGGTGAGAGTATTACTCAAATGAATGGAAGATTGACTGAGATTGTCAATAACATAACTGCCATGGGAGATCCCATTAAACAAGCTGATCATGCTTTAAAATCATTGAGAGTACTGCCTACAAAATGGAACGGAATCTCTGCAGCAATCAGACAGTCGACACCTGTCAAAGATTTAACCATGAGAGAACTAGTTAGAACATTAATGATGTATGATGCTGAGATGAAGATGAAGCTAATGAACATAAAGTGCTTATCAAAAGAGATGATACTTCCTTGAAAGCATCATCACAGAGAAAAAATAGAAAGATGAAGAAAAATGTAAAAGAGAAGTTAGAGAGTTCTGATTTATCTAATTCTGATGTGGAATTGGTTTAGCTAGCCTAATGATTCACAAAATTCTTTATAACGAAGAATAGCTTTAGAAAATCCTTCAAAAAGGATGACAAGGAAGTCAGATGCTATGAATGCAAGAAAATGGGTCATATCAGACCTGACTATCTTCAGCTAAAAGAATACAAGAGAAAGAAATTATTCAAAAGAAATGACTATGAGCATAAGGACAAGAAATCCATGAAAGATAAATGGACTGTATCTGAATACTCTAGTAGTACATTTCAATCATAATCAAAGGAGGAAGCAAATATGAAAGCCAACATGTGTTTTATGGCAGAAACAGATGAGGTACAATCTTACTACTCTTCTGATTCTAGTTCTGAATCTAATTACTCTAATGAAAAACTTTCAACCTATTGCAATATGCTTGAAGAAAAATATGACTCTCTATTTAATAATCATAAGTCTTTAAAGAATGTTTATAAGGCCATTTATGATGAAAGATATACAATGCAAAAACAATATAAGGAGTTAACTGAAAAATTTGATTCAATTAGTTCTAACAATACAAATTATGAATCAAAGATAAAATCACTACAAACTGAAGTATAAACTTATAAAAAAGAATCCCTTGTTTTTACTAAGTGAGAAAATACTATAAATGAAATCCTTTGGAATAATGTCATTAAAAATGAAAGATTTGGAATTGGCAGTAAAGGTGAAAAACCCAAGCTGTACAAAAACTATTTTATTCCAAGTTCAAAAAGACTAAATTGTAATTACTGTGTAATAAGGGGATATATTTATAAAAACTATTTCTTTAGACAACCCCAAATAAGTTTCATTAAGAAAGATTTTGTATCAAATGATTTATTTGACTCATGTGATTTTAGAAAAGAAAAGCAAGTCTGTATTCCGAGATCCTTGCTAGCTAACACCACTGGACCCAAAAAAATATGGGTAGCAAAGAAATCTATTTAAATTTCTTCGCAGGGAGCAGGTCACAAGAGAAAAAGGACATATGGTATATGGAAAGTGGCTACTTAATACATATGAGTGGAAACTCATTGAATTTATCTACACTCACTCAAAAATATGGTGGACTTGTCACTTTTAGTGACAATGCCAAAGGAAAAATCATTGGTATTAGAACAATTGGAGATCCAAAAGCTATCTCAATTAATAAAGTACTTTATGTACACGGATTGAAACATAATCTGATAAGTATCTCTCAACTATGTGATTATGGTTATGCATTTGATTTTTCTAACAATTTCTGTTCTGTTTTCAAAAATATATTGCTTAAATTTAGATCACCAAGAACTGATAATGTGTATACCCTAGATTTAAATTCCATGTGTAAACAACATGTAAATTTCTTAACTGCTAAAATGAATGAATCTTAGATCTGGCATAGGAGACTTGGACATTGTAATGTATATGTTTTAAATAAGTTATCTAAGAAACATTTAGTTTCTGATTTTCCTAGTCTCAAATTTGAATGTAACAGATTATGTGATGCGTTTCAACTTGGAAAGCAACACAAATCATCCTTCAAATCTGTTAACAACATTGCTACATCTAAACCTCTAGAACATATCCATATGGATTTGTTTGGACCCTCAAGAGTAGAATGCTTGGATGGTAAATTATATGTATTTGTTTTAGTTGATTACTATTCTAGATTTACTTGGATTTTCTCTTTGAAATTTAAAAATGAAGCTTTTACATTATTTGAGAGTTTCTGTAAAGCTGTTCAAAATAAAAAAGTTTTTAAAAAAAAATCTTTAAGAAGTGATCTTGGGGGAGAATTTGAGAATCAAGAATTTAATTCCTTATGCTCAAATATGGGTTTTAAACACACCTTCTCTGCATCTAGAACACCTCAACAAAATGGAATTGTTGAAAGAAGAAATAGGACTATTTAGGAAATGGCTAGGACTATGCTAAATGAATAAAGTCTTCCTACCTACTTTTGGGATGAAGCTGTAAGCACAACCTACTATATAATGAATAGAGTTTTAATTAGACCTCTTTTGAAAAAGACACTCTATGAACTTTGGAATAATAGAAAACCTAAAGTTAACTACTTTAAAATTTTTGGATGAAAGGTTTATATCTTGAACACCAAGGATAATCATGGTAAGTTCGATCCAAAATTTGATAAAGGAATCTTCTTACGATATTCATCTACCTCCAAAGCTTATAGAATCTATAATAAGAAGTCAAGGATTGTTGAAGAATCAGTTCATGTGAAATTTGACGAATCTGATCCCTTTGAAATAAGGGCAGATCAAATGGATGAATCTAACTCTAATGATAACATAAGGCTTGAGAACTTGAAAAATGATTTTGAAAAAGATATAAATGAAATTCAGTCCAGTTCTGAAGAATATGATACTAAAGAACCTATAAGTGTGTTTCCTAGACAGACTAGAACCCTAAAGAATCACCCTTTAGAAACTATAATAGGCAACTTAGAAAAAGGAATAAAAACTAGAATAAATATACGAAATCTTATAGAATTATCTGCCTTTATATCCCAATTAGAACCCAAGAATATAGAAGAAGCTTTAGATGATGAAAGCTGGATGATAGAAATGCATGAAGAATTAAACCAGTTCAAAAGAAATGAAGTTTGGGAACTAGTTGAAAGATCACATAACTATCCAGTGATAGGAACCAAATGGGTCTTTAGAAATAATCAAGATGATCAAGGAATAATAACTAGAAATAAAGCTAGACCTGTAGCTAAAGGATATAATTAGGAAGAAATTATAGATTATGATTATACCATTCCACCTGTAGGTATACTAGAAGCCATTAGAATCCTCTTAGCCTATGCAACTTAGAAGAAATATAGGAAATCTTATAGAATTATTTGTCTTTCTATCCCAATTAGAACCCAAGAATATAGAAGAATCTTTAGATGATGAAAGCTGGATGATAGCAATGCATGGAGATTTAAACTAGTTCAAAAGAAATGAAGTCTGGGAATTAGTTGAAAGACCACAAAACTATCCAGTGATAGGAACCAAATGGGTCTTTAGAAATAAGCAAGATGATCAAGGAATAATAACTAGAAATAAATCTCGACTTGCAGCTAAAGGATATAATCAGGAAGAAGGTATAGATTATGATGAGACTATTGCACTTGTAGCTAGACTAGAAGCCATTGGAATCCTCTTAGCCTATGCATCTCATATGAACTTTAAATTATTTCTGATGGATGTTATGTCTGCATTTTTAAATAGTTATTTAATGGAGGAAGTTTATATTGAGCAACCTGCTGGTTTTGAAAATTCTCAAAAACCAGATTCTATTTTTAAACTTACTCAAGCTCTCTGTGGCCTTAAACAAGCACCTAGAGCTTGGTATGAAAGATTAAGCTCTTTTATTTTGAAAAATGATTTTACTGTTGGAATGGAAGATCCAACACTGTTTAATAAAACTATGAATTATAATATTTTATTAGTTCAAATTTATTTTGATGATATATTTTTTGGATCAACTAATAAAACCCTTTGTCATGAGTTTTCAAAGTTAATGAAAAAAGAATTTGAAATGAGTATGATGGTAGAACTATATTTTTTTTAGGAATTAAAATTTATCAAAAATATTTTGGAAATGTTTTGAATCAAAGAAAATACATTACTGATTTATTGAAGAAATTTTGACTTGAAAACAACAAGACATATACAACTCCTTTGTGCACTAATATAAAACTTGATTTGGATGGAACTGCAAAATCAGTTGACAACATGTTATATAGAGGTATGATTGGTAGTTTATTATATCTTACTGCTAGCAGGACAGATATAATGTATTTAGTATGTCTTTGTGCAAGATTTCAATCAAATCCTAAAGAATCTCCTTTAACTGCTGTAAAAGAATTTTTAGATATTTAAAAGGAACTATTTTTCAATCTTGTATTTATCCCAAAACTTCAGATTTTAATTTGATTTCATAATTAGATGAAGACTTTGGGGGCTGTAGATTAGATAGGAAAATCACTTCAGGAACTTGTCACTTTTTAGGAAAATATTTAGTGTCATGGTCAAGTAAGAAACAACATTCAGTTTCCCTATCAACAGCTGAGGTAGAGTATGTTTCTGCTGGCAGTTGCTGTGCATAGGTGTTGTGGATGAAAAACACTCTTATGGAATTTGGACTAAATTTTAATAATATGCCTATTTTATGTGATAATACTAGTGCTATAAATATTTCAAAAAATCATATCAATCATTCTAGAACCAACCATATTGATATAAGACATCATTTTTTAAGAGATCATGTTCTTAAAACGAATAAATCTTTTGAATTTGTAAGTATTGAAATTCAATTAGATGATGTTTTTACTAAACCACTTCCCACTACATGGTTTGATTTTATTAAGGGGGATCTAGGTTTATTTGATTTTAAATAAAATTTTATTTTACTATAGTAGTTCTTTATTTTAATTCTGCTTAAAATAATTTAATTATTTTGTTTTGAAAAGAGAATAAGTTTATTTTCCCCATGTAATCTATTTTATTTATTTTTAGATATTTTTAATGATTATTAAAAACACGGGAATCAAGGTTGTCAGAAACCCTTTCGACTTCTAAACTGTTTCATTTCTACCAAAACCTTTTCGAACCGGAAAACCGCACCTCTTCCCATCAACCCTAATATTCAAACCTCTGAAACCCTAACCTTAAAACCTTCAGAAATTCTCACAAAGATGGAAAAGACTAAAAGAGATGATGAAGGAGAAACCAACAGTGCCAAGAAAAAATGTTTAGAAGGAAGAAAAATATTACAGGGAAAGGTTATTGATCTCGAATGGCTATATCAGACAAATCTCCTGTTGAAACAAGCACTGTTGTTTTAGAATCATGAACAGAAATTCAACAGTGAGAATACGGAATTTATGTATGAGTTAGGGCTTCGATACTTCTTCAAATCTGTACAGTTTAGTCTGGGAGATACTGAGCACAGTATGATGGCTAAGATAGAGGATATGGATTTCTCAATCTTGTCAGTAGAAATTGGTCAGATTCTCAACTGTCCTAATGAGGGAGTTTTTCATTTTGATTTGAAAAATATGGGAGATTCTATGCATAAATCAGAGGAAATAATGTTGTTTCTCCTTGGTATTAAGACTGTAAAGAAAATGTTTATCAAGGATTTGGAGCCTGATCAGAAAATTTTGGTCAAATTTGTGCAAACAGGGATTGTACCGAGAATGTCTGAAATGGAAAAGAGATTATATCCCAATATGTATATAATGTATCTTTTTCTCAGTGATGTTAAACACAATTTTCCTTGGTATATGGTTAGATACCTAAGATATTGTTGTCAGAGTGATGCACGAATGAACATTTATCCTTTCGGTCCATTCATCTCCAAGGTGTTTTTTACGAAGGACATGGTGAGACTGGTGGATTCTAGAGTACGTTGTTATCACAGTAATGTGTTTAATGCTGGAACATTAAGAAATATTGGATATTTTTGGAGTACTATAAAAGGAAATATTTTTCCAGTATGAGAAGATGATGAATCAGAGAGTGCTCAAGCTCAATATGCAAAGTCCAAGGAGGGACAAGCTGAATCGAGAGTCAGCACTGCGGAAAGGAGGATCAGATTTGAAGTGAAAGAAACTAAGGAAGAAAGAAGTCATGAGGGAATTCAGACTCAGAGGAGAAGACATGTGATTGAGGAACATACTTCCCTTGACTTAACTATAATAGATTTACTCTCTTACAGCTTTGTTATAGAAAAGGTTGTTGAACAACTTCAAGAACAAAATGTCACTGTTACTGATCTTGATCCTGAAAGAATATTAGTTGAATGATCTGAAAAACAAGTTTTAGCTGATGTTTCCATATTACTTCAACAAGAAAAGGAGGCAGATCCTAGTGAGGAAGTGGCCAGACCTCAGGAAACTCTAGAGGATATCATTTTAGATATTTCACTGGAAGAAAAAATTATAGATGTTCATGATGAGCATGCTTCTAAAGCTCACACAGAAGTTCTTCAAGAGGACTTTTCAATGGAAGAGTCTGAAAAGGACTCCGAGGAAAAATATATGGACCAACCTACTCAGGAAAAGGAGAAAAAAAATCTGATGCTGAATCATTACCTTTAGTACTGCTACATCACACAGATCCTGAGAATGAGAATCAAGCACAAGGTGCTTCTGATTCAAGGAATAGGGAAGTTGATGAGTTTTATAAAAAGTTATCTCAACTTCAATGTGAGAATGATTCTCTGAGAAGCACCTTAGCATCAGAACAGTTGAAATTTCAAAAGCTTAAGGAGTGTTCTGTTTCAAGGCAATAAGTTGAAATTTTTAAAGAGGATACGCTAAATGCTGTTTCTAAATTGAAATATGAAATGGTTATGAAATCAGATTTCTCATATCTTATGTTGTTTATGGAGACACAATTTTCATCAGTTGGGAATAGTGCTGCTAGTGGATCAGGTACTTCACCTGATTTAATCAGAAGATTTCAAGCTATCACAGCCGCAATGAGCAACATGAATGATAGGTTGAAAGATCTTAAGTGCAATAGTGCTCCATTATCTATTCTATTAGATAATCATAAATTCTTGGTTGATCAGTAGACATCCAGTGAGCTAGGAATCCGCTCTATCTTAGAAAAATTCACAGAGAAGCTGTCTTTTTTTTATGGAGAAATAATAACGACTTCATGAGTTTTTTAGAGCCAATCTCATTGAAGATATTCATATGACTCAAGAGGCCAGAGATCTTATTATTAATCTCAGTGATGGATTAATGAAAAGGTTGAGAGAACAGTTAGCAGAAATCAAGTCTACAGTCCAGAGATGATAAACCCTACCAGTTAACTGCCAAAACCATGATTCCTGTATTTATTATTTTTGTACTTTTAATGAAAACTTATTTCATTATATTAACTTGTTTTACTGTTCTTATTTCGATATGCCAGTAAACCAGATTTAATTATTACTAATCATTTAATAATAGAATTTACTTCTGTTCAGTGCTACATTAATCTGTGTTCTATAACATATTATATCATTCTTTTTGATATTACAAAAAGGGGGAGAAATTTGGATAAATACAAACATATTTTCGTTTGGGGGAGTAATTCATTTTATTGGGGAAGAAATTAAAACATGGATAAATTAAAGGGAGATATTTATCTTTTCCAAATTTCAAAACTATATGTAATTATTTTTAAGTTAAGTTAATTTCATTAATTATTTTATGGGTTTTGTGATCATCAAAATGGGGGAGATTTTTGAGCAAGTGTTGTTTCCAACAATACATAATCTTATTATTTAAAGGGGGAGTTTATATTAATACTCTATCTCTTTATGACAATTTAATGCTCACAAATACCCTTAATTATTCTGAAATGGTTTTAATTGTTAAGTATTTTGCAGGTATTTATTATTTTATTTTACTCTTCAAATAATGGGAATTTATTACTAAAGTATTTGTATCTAGCATGTTTTGGAAACACTGTTCATGTGCTACTTATTCGGAATCTACTTGAGCATGTTTTGGAAGCACTGTTCATACTCTATGTGGATAAACGTAGTCTAAGGATGAAAAACATGTATACTTTTTTGAGATAAATAAAAAGTATGGTTAATCAACCATATGTTATCAGCAAAGTATGGAATAAGAACCCTACGTTAGGAAGGAACCCTACGTTAGGAAGGAACCCTACGTTTGGGATATCAGAAAAGTATGTTAGGAGAACTTTACGTAAATATTAAATATTATGTTTATTTATCAAAAGAATGGTTTATCAACCTTACTTTTGTAAATAACCATAATTTCTTGGAACAGTATGGATCAAGTAAAAGTATGGATCTTTTATTGTACATTTGAAAGTTGAAGAGAAAAGTATGGATGACCCACTCTACGTTTGGAATAAACCTTACGTTTGTTGTCATGTTTACATTGTCAACTTTACATTGTCAACCTTACGTTGTGAACCTTACGTTTGAAGACTACATCATCAAACTTATGTTTAGTGGATGCATAGAGTTAAACTCAACCCTACATTTGGCGTTAGATAATTTAAAGTCGATATTTTTATGCAACAGTCAGTACACTGATTAATATGTGGATTTCAAGCCAGATTTAAAGCTAATTTTAAAGTATGATTTTGACTGATTCAAAAAAGTTTTATCAATGTTTTGATCGAATTAAAAGGAGCTTTTTATGCGGAGTCTTTAGGGAAGTTACAACTACTCTGTAAATTTAATTGTTTGAATATCGCAAGTAAAAAGGTGACTTTGGCGGATCTAATTTTACAGGAGAAGTTCTTATCATTATTTTATTTATATGAGATTTTTGAAACTGCATCAACATTTTATTTATTGATCATGTGTGATCTTTTGATTATTTTGAAAAAAAATGAAAACAGAGACTACTGAAGCATACCGATCTACTGTTTCAAAAGGAGCGTCAAAGCTCTATTTGTTAAAGAGGAAATAACATGATATAATATTCAGTTGTTCTATATCGAAGATTTACTGTGGATTTGTCTCCGCTAAAGTTGTGAATTATTTTTATTATATTTACTACAATGGGATCGACTCAGAATGTATCTTATGTGAAGATTATTATTTCTAAAGGTGGCGTCTACATACTGTCAATTGCATGTTTTTGCAATTGTGAAGAACATCTGGAAAGTATTTTCAGAATATGAAAATATTTCTTTTCTATTCTTGAGTGATCGGCTTCTCGTACTAAGCTGTATAGGTTATGTAAGTGAACTAGAAGGATTTGTTTTACCTTGGATTGTAAAGGGGTCAACTGCCTGTACTCAGTTGTGAACCGGTCTGTTGAAACAAGGACTAGATAGTGAAAATCACCAAGCTCGTGGAGTAGAGTGTTGGTGGAGTGGACTAGGAGCCTTTTATTCCCTAAACCACTATACATCTTGTGTTTTTTCTATTTAATTTTCCGCCACATCATTTTATCTGATTAAAGTTAAAAGTAAGAACACAATCTCGTATAGATTATTGAAAAGACACAATTCACCCCCCTCTTGTGTATATTTGGTGTAATCCTATCCAACACTAATAAACCGTAATAAAACCATAATGATACTGACTCAACCATAATAAAACCCTAAAAATACCTACTAAACCCTAATAAACCTAAACATAACATAATAAACCATAATAAAACCCATAACAACCTAAAAACACAAATATACCATTAAAAATCCCTAAAACCCCTAATAAATTCTAATAAAACCAAACAAATCTTAAAAGTTCTAATAAACACGAATAAACACTACTAGACACTAAAAAACCTAATATACCAACTTAAAAATTAATAAACCATAATGAACCATAATAAACCCTAATAACTCCTAAGCATACCCAAATATACAATAATATACCATAATATACTCTAATAAACACAACGTAATCCTAATAAAACCCTAAAATACCTAATAAACCCTAATAAACCTTGAAACACCATAATAAACCCCAATAATATCTTAATAACCCCCACCAAACCCTAAAAAATGCTAATATACCATTACAAATCCTAAAACACTAACTAACCATAATAAATGTTATTAACACCTAAAAATCCTAAAAATGATTGTAAAGGCTAAAAATACATCTAATAATAATAGTAGTAATAACACACATGCATGTGCATATGCATGTGCATGGTTTAAATAATAAATCATAAAGCACGTGCATGTGCATGTGCATGCACATTTGCATGTGAATGATAACAAATAATAAATAATAAATAATAAAACATGTGAATTGCATGTGTATGTGCATGTGCATGTGAATGATAATAAATAATAAACAATACCACATGTGATAATAGAATAACACAAGTGCATTGTGTGTGCACGTGCATGAGAATAAATAATAATAACACATGTGATAATTGAATAACACAAGTGCATTTCATTTTCATGTGCATTGTAATAAATAATATATAATAAATCATGTGTATATACATTTACATGTAATGATAATGGCAATGATGAATGAACGTTCATGGTAATAAATAATAAATAACAACGCACACACATGTACATTTGTATTTGATGATACAAATAATAATAATAATAATAATAATAATAATAGAATAATGCAGGTGAATTGCATGTGCACGTGCATAGTAGTAAATATTAAATAAAAAATAGTAAATAAGAACGCACATGCATGTGCATGTGCATTTACATTTGATAACAATATTAATAATACTAATTTTCATAATAATAATAATAATAATAATGCATGCACGTGTATGGTAATAAATAATAAATAAAAATGCACATGCTTGTGGATTTTCTTGTGAGAATGATAATAATAATGATAATGATAATAATTATAATAATAATAATTGTGATAATAATAATAATAATAATAATAATAATAATAAAAGAATAATACTAGTGCATTGCATATGCACATGCATGGTTATAAATAATAAATAATAACGTATGTGCATCTGCATTTGCATGTGATGATGATAATAATAATAACAATAGTATTACTGATAATAGTAGTAGTACCAATGCATGTGATAAAAGAATATTGCATGTGCATTACGTGTTCACGTGCATGGTAATAAATAATAACACATGTGCATTGCATTTTCACGTGATGATGATGACAATGATAATAATAATAATAATATTATTATTATTATTATTATTAACAATGCATATGATAATAGAATAACTCATGTGCAATGAATGTGCGTGTATGTGCATTATCATGTGCATTTTCATGTGATGATAAAAACAATAACAACAACAATAAAAACAACCACAATAATAACAATAACAAAAATAATAACAATGCATATGATAAAAATATAACATGTGTGCATTTAATGTGAACGTGCATGGTAATAAAAATATAATAATAAAGCATATTCTTGTGCATGTGCATGTGGATGAGATGATGATAACAATAATAATAATAACAGTAATAATACATTATAGTTGTTTGAAAAAACAGAATACATGAAAAAAATGCAAGAAATGGGGTCTCGAAAAACCTAACAAATCACAAAGTCATTCAAAAAGGAATAACGTCTTCTTCAGGTATCCATTTCCGCTCCGTGAATATTCATATTGAATCTCATGGAATGAACTATAATAAAAACAGGTGATGGAGGCCGAACAGACACACATATCAGAAGTTATGACCATTTTAAGAAAAATTTGACAGGGATCCGTACATGGAAATGGAGTTTTGGAGTCCTTCTGATGGGTGTCTGGGATTTTAGGGTCCCAAAATGACTTAAACTATGTTCAAGTCATCCTTCTGTGTAGATATGTTCGCTACTTTTGATTTGATATGTGGTAGATTTCAAAGGATAACCGCAGGGAAAGATATGGAAGTTTGATGTTGGACTTTTTTTTGAATGGTATAAATAATATATCATATAAATCATTGATCTTCTCATAGTTTCTACTAATCTTGATCCTCACTCATCTCAGGATCTACGATTTTTCTAGTCATAATGCTCAGACAGAAAACTGAAGGAGAAGTTATGCCTATTTTAGTGAGTTGTAGGTTTCTTAGGTTTTTATGCGCTAGGAGAGTTTCTCAATTTCAAACGACAATAACATCTACTACGTGTGTTCATTTTGGATCTACCACATATAATATCAAAGATTGTGAAATGATACACAAATTTCTAACCAATTGAACCCTTTTTGAGAGTCTTCAACCCCCCAAAAGACCCAAAATTCTTTTGGATGGTTAAAAGATTGGCTTCTGGTGTCCGTTTTGCAATAAATTCTTCTATGGGTGTCTCTTTTTCCTCTACCACATATCAAGTAGAAGCTTGCAAATAGACCGACACTCCAATAACCACTGAATCACCTTCTCACATCTTTGAAGGCCCAAAATGTTTTCAAACCCTCCAAAAGACCATAACTTCTACTCTGGGAGTCTGTTTTGCCTCTACCATATATCAAATAGAATCTTTTGACTAGATCTATACATCTATGACCAATAAGACCAACTAATCAAGTTATTAAACTATAAAAAGTTCCTTAAGTCCTCCAAAGGACCATAACTTCATCTATGTGTGTCCGTTTCACCTCTTCCACATGTCAAATTGAATCTTGCGACTAGCTCTACACATCTGTGACAACCATGAACAACTAAATAACCCTAAAAACCATGAATAACCCCATAAACAATGAAAACCATTAAAAACATTTAAAACCCTATCAAACCCTTACAAACCCGAACATATAGTAACAAACCCTAACAAACACTATCAAACACTAACCAACCCTAACAAACCCCAAAAACCCTTAAAAACAAAACAAAACCTAAAAAAACCTAAAAAACCCTAATAAACCTTAACAATCCCTAAAAAACCCCAAAAAGCACTAATAAACCCCAATAAACCCAAAAATACAAAAAAAAAAAAAGAAACCCTACAAACCCCAAAGAAACCACAAGAAACCCTAACAAAACACTAAATACCCTAACAAAACCCTAAGAAAACCTAAGAAACACTAACACACCCTTAAAAACACTAACACACCCTTAGAAACCCTAACACACCATTAGAAACCCTAACACACCCTTAGAAACCCCAACACACCCATAAGAAACCCTAACACAACCATAGAAAACCTTAGAAACCATAGCACACCCTTAGAAACCCAAACCCGCCCATAAAAACTCTAACCCATCCTTAGAAACCCCAACACACCCTTAGAGAACCTAACAAACCCTTAGACACAATAAATCACTCTAATAAGCACTAATAAATCCTAACAAACCCTACCAACCAATAATAAACCATAATAAACCCTAATAAACCCTAAATCCCACTACTAAACCATAATAAACACTAATAAATCGTAATAAACCCTAAAAAACCTATTATACCCCAATAAAAGCTACAAAATACCTAAAAACCCAAATATACGACAAAAATTATATTAAACCATACAAAACGCTAATATTCACAAAAAACCCCTAACAAACCCAGCAAAACCTGATAAAACCCTAAAAACCCCAAAAAACCCAAAAAATAGCAAATACCCTAAAAAACCCTAAAACCCTAAAACCCTAAAAACTCCCAAAAACCCTAAAAAACCTAAAACCCCTAAAAACATGAAAAAACTGAAAAACCCCCAAAAAAACCAAAAAAACTCTAAAAACCCCTAAAAATCTCTAAAAACCTCAAAAATGCTAAAAACCACTAAAAATGCTAAAAAACCATAAAAATTCAAAAGAAATTCCAAACGAAACCCTAACCAACCCTATGAAACCCTTAAAACCCCTAAATAACCCCACTAGAAAACCCTAAAAACCCCAAAAGAAACCCTAATACACCATAAAGAACCCTAAAGAACCCTAAAAACCCTAAAGAACCACTAAAGCCACTAACAACACTACATAAACCCAAACAATTCCTAAAAAAACCGAAAAATTCTTCAAAACTCAAAAAATGAAACAAAACCCCAATAAATGCTAAAATAACCCTAAGAAAAAATAAAAAATACAAACACACCCATAAAACCCAAAAAAATCAGAAAACCCCAAACAACTCAAACAAACCGTAACAAACCCTAAAAAACCTAACAAAAACAAACATACCCTAACAACAACTAATAACTCCTAAGAACCACTAATTAACCCAAATAAACCCTAAAACCCATTATTAAACCCTAAAACCCTAATAAACACTAATAAATTCTAATAACATTTAATAAACCCTAAAAACTCTATTAGACACTAATAAATGCAAAAAATCCCTAAAACCATTAATATACAATAAAAAACACTATTAAACCATAATAAACCATAAATAATCACTAAAAACACTATCAAGCCTGAAAAAATGCTACAAAAACCTCCAAATAATAGCCTACAAAACCCTTCAACCCACTAATAAAACCTAACAAACCCTAATAACCCCAAAATAAATTGTAACAAACCCTAACAACCCAAGATAAATCATAACAAATCCTAAAAACTCCAAATAAATTTTAACAAACTGAAAAAAAACCATAACAAACCCCTAATAAACTAAAATAAACCTTAACAAATCATAATAAACCCTAATAAATCGTAATAAACCCAAATACACAATACTAAACCCTAATAAATAAAATAAACCCTAATAAATCCTAAATAACCCTAAAAAAGGTTGATAAACCCTAGAAAAAGCTATTAATGCCTACAAAATCCCAATAAAACCCTAATATACAATAAAAAACACTTATAAACTGTAACAAATCATGAAGAACACTAATAAACCCTAAAGAACCCTAATAAACCCTAATGAACCATATTAAACTCTAATGAACACTAAAAACCCTAAAGAACCCAAAAAACACTAAAACACATTATATAATCCATAAAAACCACTAAAATACCCAAACAAACCCTAAAAAACCTAAAATACCCTAACAACCCCTATCAATCCCAAAAAAACAAATAAACCCATAAACCTCCCCAAAAAACGATTAAAAATCCATCACATACCATAAAAAACAATAACACCTATCAACAACCCTTACAAACCCTAAAAAAACTAGAAACCATAAAAATCCATTAAAACCCTACAAAAGGCATCAAATAGATAAACCCAAAATACCCTATATAAACCCTAAAAGCACTAAATAAACCCTAGAACTAGGATATAAACCCTAAAAACACAACATAAACCATAAAAAATGAAAAATAAACATTAAAAAATGCTACATAAAACCTAAAAATATAATATAAATCCAAAAAACACTAAATGAACCCTAAAAATGTTACATAAACCCTAAAAATGCAACATAAACGCTACATCACCCCTAAAAACGCAACATAAACCCAGAAAACACAACATAAACCATAAAAAAGGCTACATAAACATGAACCCTAAACACGCTACATAATCCCTAAAAATGATACATAAGCCCTAAAAATGAATCATAAAATCTCAAACTACTAACTAAACCCTAAAATGATACATAAACACTAAAAATGATACATAAACGCTAACAACGCTACAGAAACCCTAAAAAATGCTACAAAAACCCTAAAAACACTTTAAAACCCTAAAAAATATTAAACCCAAATGTACCATAATATAAATAATTAAACCCTAATAAACCCCTAATAAACTCTAATAATCCCAAAAAACATGTTATAATCCCTAAAAACCCTATGAAACTCTACTCAAACCTAATAAAACACCAAAAATACATAATAAACTCTAATAAATGATAATATAATCAAATAAACCCTGAAAACACATTAAGAAAACCTAAACAACCCAAACCAACCCTAATGGGCACTAATAAACACTAATAGACACTAATAAACCCCCCAAAATCCTAAAAATCCCTAATAAACCATAAATAAATCCATATAAACCCTACTCAACCCTAACAAACCTAAACACAAGATAATAGCCCCTAATAAATCCCATCAAAACCCTAATAAAGAAAAAATGCTAGTATACCTTAAAAGTCCCTAGAAACCCTAATAAACTCTAATATAACCTAATAAACCCTAAAAACACTCACAAACAATAAAAAATGACCAAACACAATAAAAATGCGCTATATTACGAAAAAAGACCAAAAAGACCTAAAATAACCTAATAAAGTCAAAAATTTCTATTATACCTTCAAAATCCTAGAAACACTAATAAACCATAATAAACTCTAATATAACCTGAGAAACCCTAAAAATTATCACAAACAAAAACAAAATGCTCACAAACAATATAAACATGCTATATTATCTAAAAAGGCCTAACAAACACTAATATATCCTAATAAAACAAAAAAAACTAATAAAACTCTAACAAACCCTAATAAACCCTAAAAATACTTAATAAACCCTAATAATAACTAATAAATTCTAATAAAAACATAATAAAACCCTAAAAATACCTTCTCAACCCTAATAAACCTTGACACACCATAACGAAAACTAATAAAACCCAACTAAACCCCAATAAACAAAAAAATGAAAAAAAACCATTAAAAATCCCTAAAACCCTAATAAACCATAATAAATTAAAATAATAGCTAATAAACCATTAAAAATTCTCACAAACACTAAAAACACGCTAATAAAACCTAAAACATCATAACAACCCATCACATATATGAACAAAAACTAAAAAACACTCATATACCCTAATAAAAACACTAACAAACCCTAGTAAACCCTAAAAATCCCTAACAAATTCTAAAAACCCATACTCAACCCTAATAAACCCTAATAGAACCTTAAAGATACCGACTCAACCCTAATAAAACCCTAAAAATACCTACTCAACTCTAATAAACCTTAACACTCAATAATAAACCATAATAAACCCTACTAAACCCTAAAAAACGAAAAAATACCATTAAAATCCATAAAACATCTAATAAAGTCTAATAAAACATAACAATGCTTAAAAGCGCTAATAAACCCGAATAAACACTACTAAACACTAAAACCCCCCAACATACCCTCTTAAAAATTAATAATCAATAATAAAACCTAATAAACCCTAGTAAATCCTAAACAAACCCAAATATACCATAATATACCATAATATACCCTAATAAACATAACTCAATCCTAATAAAACCCTAAAAATACCTTATAAACCCAAATAAACCTTGAAAAACCATAATAAACCCTAATAAAATTCTAACAAACCCCAGCAAACCCTAAAAATGCTATTATACCATTAAAAACCCCTAAAACACTAAAGAACCATAATTAATGTTAATAACACCTAAAAATCCTAAAAAATGATATTAAACCCTAAAAATACATCTAATAGTAGTAGTAGTAATAACTTACGTGCATGATCATATGCATGCACAAGGTTTAAATAATAAATCAGAACACATGTGCATGTGCATATGCCTGGGAATTTGCATGTGAATGATAAAAATAATAAATTATAAATAGTAACACATGTGAATTGCATGTGTATGTGTATGTGCATGTGAATGATAATAAATAATAAATGATTACACACATACAAGTGCATGTGCATGTCCATGTTCATGTGCATGTGCATGTGCATGGTAATAAACAATAAATAATAACCAAGTCCACATGAATGTTAATTTCCATGTGAATGATAATAAATAATAAATAATAACACATGTGATAATAGAATAACACACAGGCATTGCATATGCACGTGCATTAGAAAAAATAATAACAACACATGTGATAATAGAATAATGCAAGTGCATTGCATTAGAATGTGAATGATAATAAATAATATATAATAACACATGTGCATGTGCATTTACATGTAATGATAATGATAATGACACATGCACGTGCATGGTAATAAATAATAAGTAACAATGCACAAGCATGTGCCATTGTATTTGATGATACAAACAACAACAACAACAACAACAACAACAACAACAACAATAATAATAATATAATAACGCAAGTGAATTTCATGTGCATGTTCATAATAGTAAATAATAAATAAGAATGCACATGCATGTGCATGTGCATTTACATTTCATGATAAAATTAATAATACAAATTGTAATAATTATTATTATTATAACGCATGCACGTGCATGGTAATAAATAAAAAATAACAATGCACATGCATGTGAATATGCATGTGATAATTATAATAATAATGATAATGATAATAATAATAATAATAATAATAATAAATGTGATAATAATAATAATAATAATATAAGTGCATTGTATATGCACGTACATGGTAATAAATAATAAATAATAATGCACGTGCATCTACATTTAAATGTGATGATAGGAATAACAACAGTAGTAGTAATAATAGTAGAAGTAGTTGTGATAATAGTAGTAGTACTATTGCATATGATAATAGAATATTTCATGTGCATTATTTGTGCAAGTGTATGGTAATAAAAAATAACTCCCGTGCATTGCATTTACATGTGTTGGTGGTGATGATGATGATGATGATGATGATGATAATAATATTATTATTATTAACAACACATGTGATAATAGAATAACGCACATTCATTGAATGTGCATTTATGTGCATTTGGATGTTCATTTGCATGTGATTATTATAACAATAACAATAACAACAACAATAACAACAACAACAACAACAACCACAATAATAATAATAATAATAATAATAACACCACATGTGATAATAAAATAACGTATGTTCATTGCATGGGCACGTGCATGCCAATAAAATAATAATAATAATGCACGTGAATGTGCATGTGCATTTTCATGAGATGATGATAATAATAATAATAACAATAGTAATAATAAGTTATAGTTTTTTGAAAAAACAGCAGACAAGACAAAAGTGCTAGAAATGGTGTCTCGAAAAACCTAACAAATCATAGAGTCATTAAAAAATGCATAACTTCTTCCTCATGTGTCCATTTCCACTCCGTGAATATTCATACTAAATCTCATTGAATGAACTTCAATAAAAATAGGTTTCGGAGGCCGTAAATATACACAGATCAGAAGTAATGACCGTTTTAAGAAAAAATTGACAGGGATCCGAACACGGAAATGTAGTTTTGGAGGCCTTATAATGGGTTTTTGGGATTTTAGGATCCCAAACATGACATGAACTTTGTTCAAGTTAGCCTTCTGCGTAGATCTCTTCACTGTCTTTGATTTGTTATGTGGTAGAGCTCAAACGGACAACAGGAGAGATAGTTATGGCTGTTTGAAGTTGGACTTTTTTGGGAGTGGTATAACTAATATATCTTATGTTTCTTTGATCTTCTCATTGTCTCAATTAAACTTGGTCCTCACTCATCTTACAAGCTTCGATTTTAATAGTCACAATGCTCAAACGGACACCTAAAGGTGAAGTTATGCCTATTTTAGTGAGTTCCAGGTTTCTTAGGTATTTAGGTGCTAGGAGGGTTGCTCATTTTAAAACGAAAATAACTTCTGCTGCGTGTGCTCATTTTGGCTCTACCACATATCAAATTGAATATTGTGAAAAGATACACACATTGGTAACCACTGAAATGCTTTTTGACATTCTTCAACCCCCCCAAAGTCCCACAATCTCATTGGATGGTCAAAAGATTGGCTTCTGGTGTCCGTTTTTCAATTAATTCTTCTATGTGTGTCCGTTTGGCCTCTACCACATATCAAATCCAAGCTTGAGACTAGACCTACATTCCTATAACCACTGAAGCACCTTCTCACATCCTTGAAGGCCAAAATAGGTACTTAAACCCTCCAAAAGACCCAAACTTCTACTCTAGGAGTCTGTTTTGCCTCTACCATATATCAAATTGAATCTTTCGACTAGATCTAAAAATCTGTGACCAACAGGAACACCGTATCACGTTATTAAGGACCCAAAAGTTCCTTAACTCCTTAAAATGACCATAACTTCTTCTATGGGTGTCCATTTCACCTCTACCACATAACAATTTGATGCTTGTGACTAGATCTACACATCTATGACAACCATGAACAACTAAATAACCCTAAAAACTAGAAATAACCCCATAAACACTAAAAACCATTAAAACCCATGCAAAACCCTAATAAACCCCAAAAAATACTAACAAACCCTAAGAAACCCAAACAAACCCTAAAAGACCCTAAAAACCCCAAAAAACCCAAAAAAACTAACAAACCGAAAAAACCCTAACAAGCCCTAACAAACCCAAAGAAGCACTATAAAACACCAATAAACACAAAAAACTAGAAGAAACACTAAAAAACCCAAAAAGAAACCATAAGAAACCCTATTATAACACTAAAAACCCTAAAAACCCTAACAAAACCCTAAGCAAACATAAGAAACACTAACATACCCCTAGAAACCCTAACACACCCTTAGAAGCCCTAAAAACCCTTAGAAATGCAAGCACACCCTTAAAAACCCTAACGCACCCATAGAAACCCTAACACAAACATAGAAACCCTTATAAACCATAGAAAAACCTTAGAAACCCTAACACGCCCATAAAAACCCTAACCCACCCTTAGAAACCCTAACACGCCCTTAGAAACCCTAACAAACCCTTAGACGCCCTAAATCACTCTAATAAGAACTAATAAATCCTAACAAACCCTACCAACCAATAATAAACCATAATAAACCCTAATAAACCCTAAAGCCCTCTACTAAACCCTAATAAATGCTAATATATCTTAATAAACCCTAAAACACTATTAGACCCCAATAAAAGCTACAAAATACCTAAAGACACAAATATACAATAAAAACGCTATTAAACCTTTCAAAATACTAATATTCACAAAAAACCATAACAAAACTGGAAAAACCTGACAAAACCCTAAAAAACCATAAAAACCCTAAAACCCCTAAAAACCGTAAAAACCCTAAAAAGCCTAAAAAATCCTAAAAACCCTAAAAACCCCTAAAAACCTCAAAAAACCTCAAAAAACCCAAAAAAATATAAAAACCACAAAAAATGAAAAAAACCCTAAAAGGCCTAAAATGCCTAACAAAACCCTAACTAACCCTACGAAACCCTTAAAAACCCTAAAAACCCCCTAGAAAAACCTAATAACCTCAAAAGAAACCCTAATAATCCCTAAAGAACCCTAAAAACCCTAAAGAACCTGAAAAAGATACTAAATCCACTAACAACGCTACATAAACCCTATCAATTGATACAAAAACCCAAAAATGCTTCAAAACCCAAAAACGTAACAAAACCCCAAAAAACACTAAAATAACCATAATAAAGCATAAAAATCCAAACACACCCATAAAACCTAAAAAAACTCATAAGACCCCAAAAAACTCAAACAGACCATAACAAACCCTAACAACCCTAACAAAACCTAACAAAATCTAACAATCACTAACAACCCCTAAGAACCACTAATAAACCCTAATAACCCATAAAACGCACTATTAAACCCTTAAAAACCTAATAAACATTAATAAATCGTAATAACCTGTAATAAACCATAAAAACTCTATTAGACCCCAATAAATGCTACAAAATCCCTAAAACCCCTAATATACAATAAAAAAACACAATTAACCCATCACAAACCCTAATAATCACTAAAAACCCTAACAAACCTGACAAAACGCTACAAAAATCTCCAAATAATAGCCTACAAAATCCTACAACCGACTAATAAACCCTAAAAAACACTAATAACCAAAAAATAAATCGTAACAAACCCTAACAACCCCAAATAAATCCTAAAAAATCTTAACAACGCCAAATAAATCGTAACAAACTCAAAAAAACCATAACAAACCCCAAATAAATCCCAATAAACACTAACAAATAATAATAAACCCTAATAAATCATAATAAACCTAAATACATGTTACTAAACCCTAATAAATAAAATAAACCCTAATAAATCCAAAATAACCATAAAATAGGTTGATAAATCGAAGAAAATGCTATTAATGCTTACAAAATCCCAATGAAACCCTAATGCACAATAGAAAACGCTAATAAACTGTAAAAAATCCTAAAGAACACTAATAAAACCTAAAGAACCCTAATAAATCCTAAAGAACAATATTAAACTCTAATGAACACTAAAAAACCCTGAAGAACCCAAAAAAAACGCTAAAACCCATTATATAAACCCTAAAAACCGATACAATACCCAAACAAACCCTAAAACACAATAAAAACCCAAACACCCCTATCAATCCCAAAAAAACAAGTAAACCCATAAAACACCCCAAAACAATTAAAAAACCATCAGATACCATAAAAACCCCTAAACGCTCGTTAATAACCCTTAAAAATCCCAATAAACTCTACAAACCATAAACAGCCATTAAAACCCAAAAAAGGCATCAAATAGATATATAAACCCTAAAAATGTTACATAAACCCTAAAAATGAAATAAAAACCCTAAAAACGCAAGATAAACCAAAAAACGTAAAATAAACCCAAAAAACACAACATAAACCCTAAAAGCACTACATAAACCCTAGAACTGGGATTTAACCCAAATAACACAACATAAACCCTAAAAATGAAAAATAAACATTAAAAAACGCTGCATAAAACCTAAAAATAGAATATAACGCCTAAAAACACTAAATGAACCCTAAAAATTTTACATAAACCCAATAAATGCAACTTAAACGCTACATCACCCCTAAAAACGCAACATAAACTGAGAAAACGCAACATAAACCCTAAAAAATGCTACATAAAACCTAAACCCTAAACACGCTACATAAACCCTAAAAAAGTTACATAAACCCTAAAAATTGTACATAAAATCTAAAACCGCTAACTAAATGCTAAAAACGATACATAAACACAAAAAATGCTACAAAAACACTAACAACGCTACACAAACCATAAAAAATGCTACAAAAATGCTATAGATGCTTTAAAACCATCAAAACTATTACACACTAATATGCCATAATATTAAAAATTAAACCCAAATAAACCTCTAACAAACTCTTATAATCCATAAAAACACCTTATAATCCCGAAAATCCTAATAAAACTATACACTGCCCTAATAAAACCCCAAAAATACCTAATAAACCCTAATAAATGATAATAAAACCAAATAAACCCTATAAACACGTTAAGAAAACCTAAAACAACCCTAACCAAACCTAATAGACACGAAAAAAACACTAATAAACCCTAATAAACCTCAAAAATCCCTAAAATGCCTTAATAAACCATAAATAAATCCAAATAAACCCCACTCAACCCTAACCAACCTTAACACACCATCATAAACCCTAATAAAACCTTACAAAACCCTAATAAAGAAAAAAAGATAGTATACTTTAAAAAATTCGTAAAACCCTCATAAACTCTAATATAACCAAATAAACCCTAAACACACTCACAAATAATAAAAAATGACCACAAAAAATAAAAATGTGCTATATTACCTAAAAAGACCTAAAAACACTAATATAACCTAATAAAGATAAAAAACGCTAATATACCATAAAAATCCCTAGAAACCCTAATAAACCGTAATAAACTCTAATATAACCAAAGAAACCCTAAAATGCTCAAAAACAAAAAAAAAATCTCACAAACAATAAAAACACACAATATTATCTAAAAAATGTAACAAACACTAACATTACCTAATAAAACAAAAAAACTAATAAACCCCTAACAACCCCTAATAAACCCTTAAAATCCCTAATAAACCCTAATAAAAACGAATAAACCCTAATAAAACCCTAAAAATACCTTCTCAACCCTAATAAACCTTAACACACCATAACAAAACCTAATAAAACCCAACTAAACCCCAATAAACAAAAAAATGCGAACAAACCATTAAAAATACCTAGAAACCCTAATAAACCATAATATATTCATATAAAATCTAATAGACCATTAAAAATGCTCACAAACACTAAAAACATGCTTATAAAACCCAGAAAGTCATAACAACCCCTCATATATATTAAAAAAAACTAAAAAACACTCATATACCCTAATAAAAACACTAACAAACCCTAGTAAACCCTAAAAATCCCTAACAAACACTAATAAATCACACTCAACCCTAATAAACCCTAATAAAACATAAAGATACCGACTCAACCCAACTAAAACCATAAAAATACCTACTCAGCCCTAATAAACCTTAACACACGATAATAATCCATAATAAACCCCACTAAACCCTAAAAAATTCAAATATACCATTAAAAAGCCCTGAAACCCCTAATAAATGATAATAAAACCTAAGAAAGCATAAAATCTCTAATAAACCCAAATAAACACTACTAAACACTAAAAAAACCTAATACACCCTCTTAAAAATTAATAAACCATAATGAACGATTAGAAATATAAGGACCCGACATTAAACATTACATAATATTGAATTAAATGAATAATTCGCATTGAGGATCTTTTCAGGTTTAGAGTTTTAGAGAATTAGAACATAACTATTACATCTCAAAATATTTCAAAGTAGACACTTCTACACTGTTTCCATTTTTTTACAAAACATGAACTCTTGAAAAAAAACAGTCATGTCTAGTTTCATGTTTAAGACAACATGACTTTTCCTTGATCTCATCCTTGACCCTATTCTATATTATGTCCTGTGAAAAACATTTCAAAAATGTGGGATGAGCATAAAAAGATTAGCAAGGAATACAAAAAGAAGGAAAACTATTAGTTTTTAAAAACAACAAATAAACCATGAATACTTTATCATAAGTAATACTTTTCACCTTTTTGAAGAAGTAAATACTCTTCACTGAATAAAAGATCATTACTTTCCCTTTTGTAAGCAGTATATTACCATAAAACCCATATAAAGAATACATAACATATAAAGGTAACTTTGGACATAAACATACTTAAATAGAAGAACCATACGGTCGACTTCCACACATATCACTAAATGGAATAGCCATACGGCTGACTTCTATACCCAATACATTGGAGGTTATAATGAAACCACCCATCCTGGAATTCACGGCACCACCCGTCATTTGGATTATCACGTAACCACGTTTCAAATGTCCAAGTACCATTATAAAATCATAAGACATAAAACAAATATAAAGGGAAGAAAGCATTTCCACATTTAAATCACAATATATCACTTAATTATATTGACATAAAAAATCCATTATCAAAACCATTTTCAATACCAAAATACATAAAAGAGTTTATGGTATTTATTTTCTTTTAAAAAAACATTACAGCTTGTTGAGGAAGCCAAAGATCAAATAATATATGCGGCGACGAAAAAGGTCTTTATCACCGCGGAAATTGAAAAGAAACATACTTTTTGTTGTTTAGTAAATCGCTTTGTAGAAAAAGATTCTTTTTGAAAATTCAATGGTGTTTATACATCATATATAAGAAAGACATGTATTAAAACAAAATATGCCTCAATGAAAGAAGATTGAGACGAAGTCCCTCACCTCATGTATGACTTGACTTGATCATTCTTTAATATCCTTAATAATAATATAAAGTTAATTTCTACTTTTTTAAGAACCTTTTTCAAGTTTATTATTCCTTTTATATCACTTATTACCATGTTTTAAACATTATGTAATCATTTGAGTTAATAACTTTCGTTTTGTCGATATTTGTCACTTGGGTAAAAAATGGCCACCTTATATTTACAAGTTGTCCATGTGGTAAATATTCAATTATATCCAAAATGATATTCATGATTTAGATATCATATATATTATATATATCCAGTATATACATGTATTTATAATAGTACATAACATTTAGAGGTAAGAAATTAAATGCACCGTTCATGGAGATGATAAGCTGTACGTACGCATTAATGCTACTTCCATTTAAATTTCTTATTTTAATGGAATTAAAACATAATGATACATAGGTATATTATAATTCCAGTATATTATAATATATAATATCATTAAATCCATCCTTTATACATCCCAGATAAGGCATTAACTAATCACATCACTTTGAGGGGGCGGTAGTCCACACTTCCTCAAATGAGATTATCGTATTTACCCACTATGGAAACCATAAAGGCGTGATATAATTGGGAGGTACATAACCATAAGGAAATATTAAACATAATATATATCATATAAAAATATAGTTCCATCATAATGGACACCATGAGAGGCGGTAAGATGTAATTGAACAATCTTCGTTTCGTCAGACATTAGTATTCCATCCACAGAAACAATATGTTCTTCATCCATTAGATGGAGGTGTGTGTAAGTGTAGTTCTAATACTTCTCATAACAACATCCCAGTATATTGAGGATACTTTTTTTTTTACAAATTAAAGGAATAAAAAGAGTTTAGGGGTAAGAGAAGTCAAATAAAATAAAACAATTTAAGAGAAACAATTACCTTTAATTTGGGTAACTCCTTTTGGTTTGAACCAAAGGACTTCTTGAAGTGACTTATACCTAAATTAAGGCTTCTATGAGGAGGATAGGGATGTAGGGAGCTTAATTAGGCAGAGTTTGGACGATCCAAATGGCTTTAGAGGTGTGAGTAATTGGTTAGAAATGGTCTCCTTTTATAATGGAGAGGAGGGGCTCTTTAGGAAAGTGTGAAAACATTATTTTATTATTTAAGGATATTCGGTTTCTAATGGTCCAAAAATCATTATAGTCAAAGATAAGATGACTCATATTCGAAATAAAATCATCCAATCAAAATTGGACATGTTTTGGATAATATTTTAACCATTATAATCTCATTTATTTAAATGATTTATTAATGAGGTAAACACTACATCATAATTATGTCATAATTAATTATATTTATTTGATTTCTAGAAATTATAAAAAATACTATCATGTAGGAAATTTTTTATATTTCTAATTAATATTTATAGCCAAAAAGATAATTTATATAACCCCTTCTAAAATTAAATTTACTAAATGATATGTTCTTTTGTCTTTTTTGCCTTTACTTTAAGTTAATTAATCTAAATTGTCATTACCACTCCCAAGTGGCTCAATGGGGTCCCAAAATCGACCCAATGATTCCCATGGTCGTAAATGAGTCAACCAATAAGTTCTAGACATGTTTTAAGGTAATTTTGAATTATTATAATATTCTTTTAACCTTGAATTACCCAATTTGCCTTTAACCGCGGTAAATAAAAGTCAAAAGTTACTATTCACCAAAAATTATTTTCATCATATTGAACCAAATTTTACTCTTGATAACAACCATGTATGTCAGATTTTCTAAATTCAATTCACAGAAGTGGTAAAATTTAATTTAAATGAAAAATTCAGGTTTTTAACTACCACTAAGTGGTTTAACTATTCATCAAAAATTGATGTTTTTCAGAAAAATACCAAAAATTCAGCCTAATATATATTTTATATTCCAAATTCAAAAGTTATTTCTATTTTTTGAAATTCAAAACATAGAAGTGGTGTTATTTAATTTTAAAATTAATTCCCGTTATTAAAACAAATAGCGTGTTTTAATAAACAATAACTATCAAAAGATTGACACTTGTTTATGTCCAATTTCAAAGTGAAATTAATTATAATGACCAACATTGGATTAAATGGTAAAAATATATTCTAATTAAACTTTAAAACCAATTAAAATATAATATTACCATATCAATAACTTAGATTAAAAGAGGCTTTTGAATTAAAATACAATATTTTCACTATTTATTAAAAAATCAAATTTATCAGAAAAATCCCAAAAAATTACACAAAGAAAATTTTGATGTCCCCGTTATAAAGAAGGATTTTATTTGGTCAATTAGAATGTCTTAAAGTGACCAAAACTATATTTAAATATGGTTCTCCATTAAAAGGCAGTAAATCAGCCTTTTATTGTAAATTATACTTAAAATTAGATTCATTCACATTTTAAGCCTCCATAATTTATTGGATTAATGTAAATACATTTAACAAACATGTATTGTCGTATTGTAGTTAGTTCTATTCATTATCGCTAATACAATGGAAATGGGTTAACTACCATTTAAAATAATAATATTATATTAGTAGCGTGAAACATAAGATTTCAAAGAAACACATTGTTGCATATCGGGTATGCTATCGAACATAGTAACCCATTTTAAGTAAAATTAATATTTAATTCACAAATATTAATAAAAACAAAAATATATTATTCTTCATTTACATGGGATGTTACATCTTTCCCCCCTTTTGGAAATTGTGTCCTCACAATTTTTATTCACTTATCAAAATAAGTGGGGGGTATTTATCCTTCATATCATTTTCAGATTCCCACATTGCCTCTTCAACCATATGGTTTTTCAAAAAAACCATTACCTGGTGAATTACCTAATACAGCAACACTTTCTCTCTACGGTCAAGAATTTGGACTGGTTGTTTTTCATAAGAGAGATTCTCTTCCAACTGAACTACCTCAGGGCTCAAAACATGAGATGTATCTGGCATATACTTTCTCAACATCGAAACATGAAAAACATTGTGTACCTGAGATATACTTTGGGGTAAAGCCACTCTGTAAGAAACTGATCCAACCTTCTCCAAGATTTCATAAGGTACAATTAACCTCAGACTCAACTTTCCCTTCTTACCAAAACGCATCACAGTTTTCTATGGATAAAAATTGAGAAAGACATGATCACCTACCTCAAAAGAATGATCTTTCCTCCGATTATCTATATAACTTTGATGTCTGCTCTGAGCTGTTCTCATGTGCTTCTGAATCAACTGAACTTTATCTACCATCTCTTCTACAAATTCTGATCCCATAATCTTCCTTTCACCTAATTCATCGCAAAAAGATGGAGTTCGATAATGATTTCCATATAATGCCTCAAATGGAGCCATCTGTATACTGGAATGAAAGCTGTTATTATAAGAAAATTCAACCAAAGAAATATGTTGGTCCCAACTTACCTGATAATCCATTGACCAAGCATGTAGCATATCTTCTAATGTTTTAATTTTTCATTCTGACTGCCCATCTAATTGAGGGTGAATATCTGTACAAAAATTTAATTCAGTACCCAATGACTTCTGAAGGACTTTCCAAAAGTTAGAAGTAAACCTGGGATCACGATCTGATACAATGGAGAGGGGAACACCATGAAACATGACTATCTCTTTAACATACAATCAAGAAAGTTGATCTAGAGGAAATATATCTCGAATAGGAAAGAAATTAGCAGATTTAGTCAATCGATAAACTATAACCCATATTGCATTATTACCTTGAGATGTCTTTTGTAATCCCACTATGAAGTCCATGGATATATTTTCCCATTTCTACTCTAGCACATGTAGAGGTTGAAGCATTCCTTTCGATAACTGTCGCTCCACTTTAAACTAAAAAACAAGTCAAACACTTCACAGTAAAATCAGCGATATCTCTTTTCATTCCATCCCACCAATAATACTCCTGAAGATCTCTGTACATCTTCGTACTGCCAGGATTAACTGAAAACGGAGAAATATGAGTTTCACATAACAACTCATTCTTCAACTGTAAATCACATGCCACAAATAATCTCTTTCCAAACCTCAAAACACAATCATTATCAATGTTAAAATCATGCAACTTACCCTTCTTAACCAACTCTACATTTTTCTATAACTCACTGTCTTCTTTTTGCGCTTTTTTATTCAATTTGATAGAGATGATCTCAATGACACCTGATACAAAACAAAAGACTTTCCATCACCAAAAACTTCTATGCCAAAGTCCATCAAATCAAAAACCAAAGGTTCTTATTCCAAATATAACATAGTTAATGAAGCATTACTTTTTCAACTCAAAGAATCAATCACTTTATTTGATTTTCCAGGATGGTAATGGATCATGCAATCATACTCATTGATTAATTCCAACCATCTCCTCTGTCTCATGTTTAATTATTTTTGAGTGAATATATACTTCAAATTTTTTTGATCAGTATATATTTCACACTTAACTATATAAAAATGATGCCTCCAAATTTTTAAAGCAAAAACAACAACAGTTAATTTCAAATCATGTGTAGGGTAATTTAACTCATGGGGTTTTAACTGTCGTAAAGCATAATCAATTACCTGATCATTATGCATAATAAAAGATGCAAGTCCTTTCAAAAAAGCATCACTGTAGATAACAAACAGACCATTTTTGGATGGCAGTGCGAAAACTGGATCATTCACCAATCTCCTTTTCAATTCCTGAAAACAATCATCACATTATTTTTTCCAAATGAACAAAACACCTTTTCGAGTTAACATAGTCATTGGACTATATAAATGTGAAAAGGTTTCAACAAAACTCCGGTAATAACATTACAAACAAATAAAACTACGAATCTCAGTTATATTTGTGGGCCTTGGCCATTCTTAAACAACTTTTGTTTTTGCAGGATCAACAATTATGCCATTTTTTTAAACAATGTGACCAAGGAAAGAAATTTATTGTAACCAAAACCCACACTTGCTTAATTTCCCAAATAGATTCTTTTATTTTAAGGTTTTCAAGACAACCCATAAATGTTCCTTCTTACTTTTGGAATAAACAAAAATATTAGCAAAAAACACGACCACCATTGATAACCTGAGTCAACTGAACCATCACTGCAACAAACTGTTCAATTCTAATTCTGACCATCTCAGGAGACTTGTTTGGATGGTCATTTCCATCTGTATTCCCTTCCAACATAGCTACCTTGTTCCTCTATGAAAACCCATTCTTAACAAATAAATATCTTAGGCTAAGCAACATGGTAATCTGTAAATGCTCTATGATTTCAATATTAACATAAATTACATTATGGATATTAATTTAACAATACCCTAACTCCTAAAGTTATCTAAACTGACCTCTGATACCAACTAAAAGGACCCGGCCTTAAACATTACATAATATTGAATTAAATGAATAATTCACATTGAGGATCTTTTCAGGTTTAGAGTTTTATAGAATTAGGACATAATAATTACATCTCAAAAGATTTCAAAGTAGACACTTCTACACAGTTTCCATTTTTTTACAAAACAAGAACTCTTGAAAAAAAAGAGTCATGTCTAGTTCCATGTTTAAGACATCATGAATTTTCCTTGATCCCATCCTTGACCCTATTCCACATTATGTCCAGTGAAAATAATTTCAAAAACATGGGATGAGCATAAAAAGATCAGTAAGGGTTACAAAAAGAAGGAAAACTGTTAGTTTTTCAAAACAAAAAATAAACCATGAATACTTTGTCATAAGTAACACTTTTCACCTTTTTGAAGAAGTAAATACCCTTCACTGAATAAAATATCATTACTTACCCTTTTGTAAGCAAAATATTACCATAGAACCCATATATAGAACACATAACATATAAAGGTATCTTAGGACATAAACATACATAAAAGGAATAAACATACGGTCAACTAACACACATATCACTAAATGGAATATCCATACGGCTAACTTCCATACCCAATGCATTGGAGGTTATACTGTAACCACTTGTCCTGGTTTTCACGGCACCACCCGTCAATTTGTTTATAATGTAACCACCCGTCAAATGTCTAAATAAAATTATAAAATCATAATACATATAACAAATATAAAAGAAAGAAAACATTTCCACATTTCAATCACAATATTTCACATAAATATATTGACATAACACATCCATTATCAAAACCATTTTCAATTCCAAAATACATAAAATAGTATATGGTATTTATTTTCTTTTAAAAACAATTACGGCTTGTTGTGGAAGCCAAAGATCAAATAATACTCGTGGTGGAGGAAAAGGTCGTTGTCACCGCGTACGTTAAAAAGAAACATACTTTTTGTCATTTAGTAAAATTATTTTTAGAAAAAGATCCCCTTTTAATAGTCAAGGGTGTTTATACAGCATATAAAATAAATACATGTATTAAAACAAAATATTCCTCTATGAAAAGAGATTGAGACGAAGTCTCTTACCTCGTGTCCGACTTGACTCGATCATTCTTTAATATCCTGTATAATAAGATAAAGTTAATTTATACTTTCTTATGAACCTTTTTCAAGTTTGTTATTCCTTTTATATCACTTATTACCATGTTATAAACATTATTTAATCATTTGATTTAATAACTTTCGTTTTGTCGATATTTGTCACCTGAGTCAAAAATGGCCACCTTATATTTACAAGTTGTCCATGTG
This sequence comes from Viscum album, assembly GCA_963277665.1. Classification (NCBI taxonomy): domain Eukaryota; kingdom Viridiplantae; phylum Streptophyta; class Magnoliopsida; order Santalales; family Viscaceae; genus Viscum; species Viscum album. The sequence continues at coordinate 786,837,079 of OY728167.1, forward strand.
AAAATATTCCATTATATCCAGAATTATATTCATGATTTAGATATCATATATATTATATATTTCCATAATATACATGTATTTATAATAGTACATAACATTTAGAGGTAATAAATGAAATGCACCGTTCATTGAGATGGTAAGTTGTACGTACGCATGAATGCTACTTCCAATTCAATTTCTTATTTTAATGGAATTAAAACATAATGATACATAGTTATATTATAATTCCAGTATATTGTCATATATAATATCATTAACTCTATCCTTTATACATCCCACGTAAGGCATTAATGAATCATATCACTTTGAGGGGGCGGTAGTCCGCACTTCCTCAAATGAGATTATCGTATTTACCCACTATAGAAACCAAAAAGGCGTGATATAATTGGGAGGTACATAAGCATAAGGAAATAGTAAACATAATATATATCATATAAAAATACAGTGCCATCATAATGGCCACCATGAGATGCGGTAATATGTAATTGAACAATCATCGTTTCATTAGACGTTAGTTTTCCATTCACAGAAACATTATGTTCTTCATACATTAGATGGAGGTGTGTGTAATTGTAGCTCTAATAATTCTCATAACAACATCCTAGTATATTTAGGATACTGGTGTTGTTACAAAATAAAGGAATAAAAAGAGTTTATGGGTAAGAGAAGTCAAATAAAATAAAACAATTTAAGAGAAACCGTTACCTTTAATTTGGGTAACTCCCTTTGGTTTGAACCAAAAGACTTCTTGAAGTGCCTTCTGCCTAAGGTAGGGCTTCTAGTAGGAGGATAGGGATGTATGGAGCTTAATTGGTCAGAGTTTTGAAGATCCAAATGGCTTGAGAGGTGTGAGGAATTGGTTAGAAATGGTCTTTTTTTATAAAGGAGAGGAGGGGCTCTTTAGGAAAGTGTGAAAACATTATTTTATTATATAATGATATTCGGTTTCTAATGGTCCAAAAATAATTATAGTAAAAGATAAGATAACTCATATTCAAAATAAAATCATCCAATCAGAATTGGACATGTTTTGGATAATATTTTAATCATTATAATCTAATTTATTTAAATGATTTATTAATGAGGTAAACACTACATCATTATTGTGTCATAATTATTTTTATTTATTTGATGTCTAAAAATTATAAAAAAATACTATCATGTATTAAATATTTTTATATTTATAATGAATATTTATATTCAAAAAGATAATATATATAAACTCTTATAAAAATTAATTTTCTAAAAGATATGTTCTTTTGTCTTTTTTTCCATTACTTTAAGTTAATTAATCTAAATTGTCATTATCACTCCCAAGTGGCTCAATGGGGTCCCAAAATCGACCCAAAGATGCCCATGGTCGTAAATGAGTCAACTAATAAGGTCTGGACAAGTGTTAAGATAATTTTGAATTATTATAATATTCGTTTAACCTTGAATTACCCTATTTACCTTTAACTACGGTAAATAAAAGCCAAAAGTTACTATTCACCAAATATTATTTTCATCTTATTAAAACAAATTTTACTTTTTGATAACAACCATGTATGTAATATTTTAGAAATTCAATTCACAGAAGTGGTAAAAGTTCATTTAAATGAAAAAGTTAGGTTTTTAACTACCACAAAGTGGTTTAACTATTCATCAAAAATTGATGTTTTTCAGAAAAATACCAAAAATTCAGCCTAAGCTATATTTTATATTATGAATTCAAAAATGATGTCTATTTTTCCAAATTCAAAACATAGAAGTGTCATTATTTAATTTTAAAATTAATTCTCGTTATTAAAACAAATAGCGTGTTTTAAGAAACAATAACTATCAAAAGATTGACACCTGTGTATGTCCAATTTCAAAGTGAAATTAATTCCAACGACCAACATTGGATTAAATGGTAAAAATATATTCTAATTACACTTTAAAACAAATTAAAAGATAATATTACCATATCAATTACTTAGATTAAAAGACACTTTTGAATTAAAATACAATATTTTCACTATTCATTAAAAAAATGAACTTTATCGGAAAAATCCCAAAATTTTACACAAAGAAAATTTTGATGTCCCCATTATAAAGAAGGATTTTATTTGGTCAAATAGAATGTCTTAAAGTGAAAAAAACTATATTTAAAGACGGTGTTCCATTAAAAGGCGGTAAATCGGCATTTTATTGTAAATTATGCTTAAAATTAGAATCATTCACATTTTAAGCCTCTAACTTTTATTGGATTAATGTAAATTCATTTAACAAACATGTATAGTCATATTGTTGTTAGTTTTATTCATTCCCGCTAATACAACGACTATGGGTTAACTACCATTTAAAATAATAATATTATATTATTAGCGTGCAACGTAAGATTTCAAAGAAACACATTGTTGCGTATCGGGTACGCTATCGAACATAGCAACCCATTTTAAGTAAAATTAATATTTAATTCACAAATATTAATAAAAACAAAAATATATTATTCTTCATTTACATGGGATTTTACATCTTTCCCCCCTTTTGGAAATTGCATCCTCGCAATTTTTATTCACTTATCAAAATAAGTGTGTGTGTGTGTGGGGGGTATTTATCCCCCATATCATTTTCAGATTCCCACGTTTCCTCTTCAACCATATAGTTTTTCAAAAAAACCTTTACCTTGTGAATTACCTTATTCAGCAACACTTTCTCTCTACGGTCATGAATTTGGACTGGTTGTTCTTCATAAATGAGATTCTCTTCCAACTGAACTACCTCTGGGCTCACAACATGAGATGGATCTGGATTATATGTTTTCAACATCGAAACATGAAAAAAATTGTGTACCTGAGATAAACTTGGGAGTAAATCTACTCTGTAAGCAACTGATCCATCTTTCTCCAGGATTTCATAAGGTCCAATGAACCTCAGACTCAACTTTCCCTTCTTACCAAAACACATCACTGTTTTCCATGGATAAACATTGAGAAAGACAGGATCACCTACCTCAAAAGAAAGATCCATCTTCCAGTTATCTGCATAACTTTTCTGTCTGCTCTGAGCTGTTCTCATGTACTTCTGAATCAATGGAACATACCATCTCTTCTACCAATTCTGATCCCATTATCTTCCTTTCAACTACTTCATCGAAAAAACCTGGAGTTTGAAAATTATTTCCATATAATTCCTCAAATGGAGCCATCTGTATACTAGAATAAAAGCTATTATTATAAGAAAATTCAACCAAAGAAAGATTTTGGTCCCAAATTCCCTGATAATCCATCGAGCAATCACGTAACATATCTTCCAATATCTGAATTTTTCGTTCTGACTTCCCATATCATTGAGGGTGAAAAAATGTACTAAAATTTAATTCAATACCCAATGACTTCTGAAGGCCTTTCCAAAAGTTAGAAGTAAATCTGGTATCATGATCAGATACAATGGAGAGGGGAACACCATGCAACATGACTATCTCTTTAACATACAATCGAGAAAGTTGATCTAGATACAATGTATCTCGAATAGGAAAGAAATTAGCAGATTTGGTGAATCGATAAACTATAACCCAGATTGCATTATTACCTCGAGATGTCTTTTGTAATCCCACAATGAAGTCCATGGATATATTTTACAATTTCTACTCTGGCACATGTAGAGGTTGAAACATTCCTTTTGATAACTGTCACTCTACATTAACCTGAAAAACAAGTCAAACACTTCACAATAAAATCAGCAATATCTCTTTTCATTCCATCCCACCAATAAGACTCCTGATGATCTCTGTACATCTTCGTACTGCCAGGATGAACTGAAAACAGAGAACTATGATATTTACATAACAACTCATTCTTCAACTGTGAATCACAAGGCACACATAATATCTTTCTAAACCTCAAAACACAATCATTATCATTGTTAAATTCTGGAAACATACCCTTCTAAACCGACTCTATGTTTTTCTATAACTCACTGTCTTCTTTCTGTGCATTCATTATTCTGTATGATAGAGATGATCTCACTGACACCTGATACAAAACAGAAGAATTTCCATCACCAACAACTTCGATTCCAAAGTCCATCAAATCAAAAACCAAAGGTTCTTGTTCCAAACATAACCTAGTTAATGAAGAATTAATTTTTCAACTCAAAGCATCAGTCACTTTATTTGCTTTTCCAGGATGGTAATTTATCATGCAATCATACTCCTTGATTAATTCCAACCATCTCCTCTGTATCATGTTTAATTATTTTTGAGTGAATATATAATTAAAACTTTTTTGATCAGTATATATTTCACACTTCACTCTATACAAATGATTCCTCCAAATTTTTAAAGCAAAAACAACAGCAGATAATTCCAAATCATTTTTAGGGTAATTTAACTCATGGGGTTTCAACTGTCATAAAGCATAAGCAATTACCTGATCATTCTGCATAAGAATAGATGAAATTCCATTCAATGAAGAATCACTGTAGATAAAAAACACACCATTTTGGATGGCAGTTCCAAAACTGGAGCATTCACCAATCTCATTTTCAATTCCTGAAAACAATAATCACATTCTTTTATCCAAATGAACTTAACACCTTTTTGAGTTAACATAGTCATTGGACTATATAACTGTGCAAAATTTTCAACAAAACTCCGGTAATAACATTAAAAACCAATAAAACTACGAATCTCAGTTATATTTGTGGGCCTTGGCCATTCTTCAACAACTTTTGATTTTGCAGGATCAACAGTTATGCCATTTTTTGAAACAATGTGACCAAGGAATGAAATTTTTTGTAACCAAAACTCACACTTGCTGAATTTCCCAAATAGATTCTTTTCTTTTAAGGTTTTCAAGACAACCCTTAAATATTCCTACTTACTTTTTGAATAAACAAAAATATCATCAAAAAACACAACCACCATTTATCACCTGAGTTAACTGAGCCATCACTGCAACAAACTGTTCAATTCTAATTCTGAACATCTCAGGAGACTTCTTTTGATGGTCATTTCTATCTGTATGCCATCCCAGCATAGCTACCTTGTTCCTCTATGAAAAACCATTCTTAACACAGAAATATCTTAGGCTAAGAAACATGGTAATCTGTAAATGCTATATGATTTCAATATTAACATAAATTACTATATGGATATTAATTTAACAATAACCTAACTCCCAAAGTTATCTAAACCAACCTCTGATACCAACTATAATGACCCGACCTTAAACATTACATAATATTGAATTAAATGAATAATTCACATTAAGGATCATTTCAGGTTTAGAGTTATATAGAATTAGAACATAACAATTACATCTCAAAAGATTTCAATGTAGACACTTCTACAAAGTTTCCATTTTTTTACAAAACATGAACTCTTGAAAAAAAGTGTCATGTCTAGTTCCATGTTTAAGAAAACATGAATTTTCCTTGATCCCATCCTTGACCCTATTCCACATTATGTCATGTGAAAAACATTTAAAAAACTTGGGATGAGCATAAAAAACTCAGTAAGGGTTACACAAAGAAGTAAAACTATTAGTTTTTCAAAACAAAAAATAAAGCATGAATACATTATCTTAAGTAATACTTTTCACATTTTGGAAGAAGTAAATACTCTTAACTAAATAAAAGATCATTACTTACCCTTTTGTAACCAAAATATTACCATAGAACCCATATAAAGAACACATAACATATAAAGGAATCTTGGGACATAAAAATACTTAAATGGAATAACCATATTGTTGATAACCAGACATGTCACTAAATGGAATAGCCATACGGCCGAATTCCATACCCAATGCATTGGAGGTTATAACGTAACTACCTGTCCTGGTATTCACGGCACCACCCGTCATTTGGTTTATCACGTAACCACCCGTCAAATGTCTAAGTAACATTATAAAATCATAATACATATTACAAATATAAAGGAAAGAAAAAATTTCTACATTTCAATCACAATATATCACATAAATATATTGACATAAAAAATCCATTATCAAAACCATTTTCAAAACCAAAATACATAAAAGAGTATATGGTATTTATTTTCTTTAAAAAAACATTACGGCTTGTTGAGGAATCCAAAGATCAAATAATACTCATGGCGGCGGAAAATGTCGTTGTCACCGCGTACGTTAAAAAGAAACACACTTATTGTTTTTTAGTAAAACGCTTTGTAGAAAAAGATCCCCTTTGAATAGTCAAGGGTGTTTATACAACATATAAAAGAAAGTCATGTATTAAAAAAAATATGCCTCAATGAATGGAGATTGAGACGAAGTCCCTTACCTTGTGTCTGACTTGACTCGATCATTATTTAATATCCTGAATAACAAGATAAAGTTAATTTCTACTTGCTTAAGAACCTTTTTCAAGTTTATTATTCCTTTTATATCACTTATTACCATGTTATAAACATTATGTAATCATTTGAGTTAATAACTTTCGTTTTGTCGATATTTGTCACTAGAGTCAAAAATGACCAGCTTATATTTACAAGTTGTCTATCTTGTAAATATTACCTTATATCAAGAATTATATTCATGATTTAGATATCATATATATCATATATATCCATTATATATATGTATTTATAATAGGACATAACATTTATAGGTAGGAAATGAAATGCACCATTCATGGAGACGGTAAGCTGTACATACGCATGAACGCTACTTCCATTTCAATTTCTTATTTTAATTGAATTAAAAAATAATGATACATAGGTATATTATAATTCCAGTATATAATCATATATTATATCATTAACTCCATCTTTTATACATCCCACATAAGGCAATAACGAATCACATCCCTTTGAGGGGGCGGTAGTCCGCACTTCCTCAAATGAGATTATCGTATTTACCCACTATGAAAGCCATAAAGGTGTGATATAATTGGGATTTAAATAAGAATAATAATATTTTAAACATAATATATATCATATAAAAATACAGTGCCATCATAATGGCCACCATGAGAGGCAGTAAGATGTAATTGAACAATCATCGTTTCGTGAGACATTAGTCTTCCATCCAAAGAAACATTATGTTCTTCATCCATTAGATGGAGGTGTGTGTAAGTGTAGTTCTAATAATTCTCATAAAAAAATCCTAGCATATTGAGGATACTGGTGTTGTTACAAAAGAAAGGAATAAAAAGAGTTTAGGGGTAAGAGAAGTCAAATATAATATAACAATTTAAAGAAACTGTTATCTTTTATTTGGGTAACTCCCTTTGGTTTGAACCAAAGGACTTCTTGAAGTGCATTATGCCTAAGGTAAGGCTTCTAGGAGGAGGATAGGGATGTAGGGTGATTAATTGGGCTGATTTAGGATGAGTAAAATGGCTTGAAAGGTGTGAGTAATTGGATAGAATTGGTCTCCTTTTATAAGGGAGAGGAGGGGCTCCATAGGAATGTGTGAAAACATTATTTTATTATATAATGATATTCGGTTTCTAATGGTCCAAAAATCATTAAATTCAAAGATAAGATGACTCATATTCGAAATAAAATCATCCAATCAAAATTGAACATGTTTTGGATAATATTTTAATCATTATAATCTCATTTATTTAAATGATTTATTAATGAGGTAAACAATGCATCATTATTGTGTCATAATTAATTTTATTTATTTGATGTCAAAAAATTATAAAAAATATACTATCATGTATGAAATATTATTATCTTTATAATGAATATTTATATTCAAAATGATAATTTATATTACCCCTTATAAAAATTAATTTACTAAAAGATATGTTATTTTGTCTTTTTTGCCTTTACTTTATGTTGAATAAACTAAATTGTCATTATCACTCCCATGTGGCTCAATGGGGTCCCAAAATCGACCCAAATATGTCCATGGTCGTAAATGAGTCATCCAATAAGGTCTGGATAAGTGTTAAGGTAATTTTTAATTATTATAATATTCTTTTAACCTTGAATTATTCTATTTACCTTTAACTGTGGTAAATAAAAGTCAAAAGTTAATGTTCACAAAAAATTATTTTCATCTTATTGAAACAAATTTTACTTCATGATAACAACCATGTATGTTAGATTTTCGAAACTCAATTCACAGAAGTGTTAAAATTTCATTTAAATGAAAAAATTAGGTTTTTAACAACCACTAAGTTGTTTAACTATTCATCCAAAATTGATGTTTTTCATAAAAATACCAAAAATTTATCCTAAGCTATATTTGATATTCTGAATTAAAAAATTATGTTTATTTTTCCAAATTCAAAACATAGAAGTGGAATTTTTTAATTTTAAAATTAATTCCCGTTATTAAAACAAATAGCGTTTTTTAATGAACAATAATTATCAAAAGATTTACACTTGTTTATGTCCAATTTTATGGTGAAATTAATTCCAATGATGAACATTGTATTAAATTGTAAAAATATATTCTAATTACACTTTAAAACCAATTAAAAGATAATATTACCATATCAATAACATAGATTAAAAGACACTTTTGAATTAAAATACAATATTTTCACTATTCAATAAAAAATGAACTTTATCGGAAAAATCCCAAAAAATTACACAATGAAAATTTTGATGTCCCCATTATAAAGAAGGATTTTATTTGGTCAATTAGATTGTATTAATGTGACCAAAACTATATTTAATGAGGGTTCTCCATTAAAAGGTGGTAAATTGGCCCTTTATTGTAAATTATGCTTAAAATTAGTTTCATTCACATATTAAGCCTCTAAATTTTATTGGATTAATGCAAATACATTTAACAAACATCTATAGTCATATTTTAGTTAGTTCTATTCATTCCCGCTAATACAACAGCTATGGGCTTACTACTATTTAAAATAATAATTTTATATTATTAGCATCCAACGAAAGATTTTAAAGAAACACATTGTTGCCTATCGTGTACGCTATCGAACATAGCAACCCATTTTAAGTAAAATTAATAATTAATTCATAGATATTAATAAAAACCAAAATATATTATTCTTCATTTACATGGGTTGTTACATCTTTCCTCCCTTTTGGAAATTGCGTCCTCGTAATTTTTATTTACTTATCAAAATAAGTGGGGTGGTATTTATCCCTCATAGCATTTTCAGATTCCCACGTTGCCTCTTCAACCATATGGTTTTTCAACAAAACCTTTACCTGGTGAATTACCTTATTCCACAACATTTTCTCTCTACGGTCAAGAATTTGGACTGGTTGTTCTTCATAAGAGAGATTCTCTTCCAACTAAACTACCTCTGGGCTCAAAACATGAGATGGATCTCGCATATACTTTCTCAACATTGAAACATGAAAAACATTGTGTACCTAAGATAAACATGGGGGTAAAGACACTTTGTAATCAACTAATCCAACCTTCTCCAGGATTTCGTAAGGTCCAATGAACCTCAGACTCAACTTTCCCTTCTTACCAAAATGCATCATAGTTTTCCATGGATAAACATTGAGAAATACATGATCAGCTACCTCAAAAGAAAGATACTTCCTCCGGTTATCTGCATCACTTTTATGTCTACTCTGAGCTATTATCATGTTCTTCTGAATCAACTGAACTTTCTCTACCATCTCTTCTACCAATTCTGATCCCATCATCTTCCTTTCACCTACTTAATCTCAAAAATCTGGAGTTCGATAATGATTTCCAGATAATGCCTCAAATGGAGCCATCTGTATACTGGAATGAAAGATTTTATTATAAGAAAATTCAACCAACAAAATATGTTGGTCCCAACTTCCCTGATAATCCATCGATCAAGAACATAACATATCTGCCAAGGTCTGAATTTTTCGTTCTGATTGCCAATCTGATTGAGGGTGAAAAGCTGTACTAAAATTTAATTCAGTAACCAACAACTTCTGAAGGCCTTTATAAAAGTTAGAAGTAAACCTAGGATCATGATAAGATATAATGGAGAGTGGAACACCATGAAACATGACTATCTCTTTAACATACAATTGAAAAAGTTGATCTAGAGACAATGTATCTCAAATAGGAAGTAAATTAGCAGATTTATTCGATTGATAAACTATAACCCAAATTAAATTATTACCTCGAGATGTCTTTTGTAATCCCACAATGAAGTCCATGGATATATTTTCCCATTTATACTCTAGAACATGTAGAGTTTGAAGCATTACTTTTGATAAATGTCGCTCCTCTTTAACCATAAAAACAAGTCAAGAACTTCATAGTAAAATCAGCAATATCTCTTTTCATTCCGTCCCACCAATAATACTATCAAAGATCTCTGTACATCTTCATACTACCAGGATGAACTGAAAACGGGGTACTATGAGCTTCACATAAAAACTCATTCTTCAACTATGAATCACAAGGCACACATAATCTCTTTCCAAACCTCAAAACACAACCATTATCAATGTTAAATTCAGGCTACTTACCCTTCTGAACCAACTCTACATTTTTCTATAACTCACTGTCTTCTTTCTGCGATTTCTTTATTCTGTTTGATAGAGATGATCTCACTGACACCTGAAACAAAACAGAAGAATTACGAGCACCAACAACTTCTATGCCAAAGTCCATCAAATCAAAAACCAGAGTTTCTTGTTCCAAACATAACATAGTTAATGAAGCATTACTTTTTCAACTCAAATCATCTTTCACTTTATATACTTTTGTAGGATGGTAATGGATTGTGCAATCATACTCATTGATTAATTCCAACCATCTCCTCTGTCTCTTGTTTAATTATTTTTGAGTGAATATATACTTCAAACTTTTTTGATCAGTATATATTTCACACTTCACTCTATACAAATGATTCCTCCAAATTTTTAAAGCAAAAACAACAGAAACTAATTCAAATCATGTGTAGGTTAATTTAACTCTTGGGGTTTCAACTGTTGTAAAGCATAAGCAATTACCTGATCATTCTGTATAAGAATAGATGCATGTCCTTTCAAAGAAGCATCATTGTACCTAACAAACACACCATTTTTGGATGGCAGTTCCAAAACTGGAGCATTCACCAATCTCCTTTTCAATTTCTGAAAACAATCATCACATTATTTTGTCCAAATGAACTTAACACGTTTTCGAGATAACATAGTCATTGGACTAAATAAATGTGCAAAACATTCAACAAACCTCCAGTAATAACATTACAAACTAAGAAAACTAAGAATCTTAGTTATATTTGTGGGCCTTGGCTATTCTTAAACAACTTTTGTTTTTTCAGGATCAACAGTTATGCCATTTTTTGAAACAATGTGACCACAGAAAGAAATTTTTTGTAACCAAAACTCACACTTACTGAATTTCACAAATAGATTCTTTCCTTTTATGGTTTGAAAGAAAACCCTTAAATGTTCCTCCTTACTTTCTGAATAAAAAAAATATCATCAAAAAACACAACCACCATTTATCACCTGAGTCAACTGATCCATCACTGCAAAAAACTGTTCAATTCTAATTCTGACCATCTCCGGAGACTTTATTGGATGTTCATTTCCATCTTTATGCCTTCCCAGCATATCTACCTTGTTCCTCTATGAAAAACCATTCCTAACACAAAAATATCTTAGGCTAATCAACATGGTAATATTTAAATGCTATATGATTTCAATATTAACATAAATTACTTTATGGATATTAATTTAACAATACCCTAACTCCTAAAGTTATCTAAACCGACCTCTGATACCAACTATAAGGACCTGAACTTAAACATTACATAATATAGAATTAAATTACTAATTGACATTGAGGATATTTTCAGGTAAAGAGTTTTATAGAATTAGGATATAACAATTACATCCCAAAATATTTCAAAGTAGAAACTTCTACACAGTTTCCATTTTTTTATAAAACATGAACTCTTGAAAAAAAAGAGTCATGTCTAGTTACATGTTTAAGACATCATGAATTTTCCTTGATCCCATCCATGACCCTATTCCACATTATTTCCTTTGAAAAACAATTCAAAAACTTGGGATGAGCATAAAAATCTCAGTAAGGGTAACACAAAGAAGGAAAACTTTTAGTTTTTCAAAACAAAAAATAAACCATGAATACTTTATCATAAGAAATACTTTTCACCTTTTTGAAGAAGTAAATACTCTTCACTTAATAAAATATCAATACTTACCCTTTTGTAACCAAAATATTACCATACAAACCATATAAAGAACACATAACATATAATGGTATCTTGGGTCATAAACATACTTAAAGGGAATAACGATACGGTCGACTACCACACATATCACTAAATGGAATAGCCATAAGGATGACTTCCATACCCAATGAATTGGAGGTTATAACGTAACCACCTGTTCTAGTATTCACGGCACCACCTGTCATTTGGTTTATCACGTAACCACCCGTCAAATGTCTAAGTAACATTATAAAATAATAATACATAAAAAAAATATGAAGGAATGAAAAATTTTCCACATTTCAATCAAAATATATCACATAAATATATTGACATAACAAATCCATTATCAAATCCATTTTAATTAACAAAATAAATAAAAGAGTATATGGTATTTAATTTCATTTAAAAAAATTATGACTTTTTGAAGAAGCCAAAGATCAAATAATACTCGTGGAGGTGGAAAAGGTCGTTGTCACCGCATACGTTAAAATTAAACATACTTTTTGTCATTTAGTAAAACGCTTTGTAGAAGAAGATCCCCTTTGAAAATTCAAGGGAGTTTATACATCATATAAAATAAAGTCATGTATTAAAATAAAATATGCCTCAATGAAAGGAGATTGAGACGAAGTCCCTTACCTCGTGTCCAACTTGACTCGATCATTATTTAATATCATGAATAATAATCTAAAGTTAATTTCTATTTTCTTAAGAACCTTTTTCAAGTTTATTATTATTTTTATATCACTTATTACCATGTTATAAACATTATGTAATCATTTGTGTTAATAACTTTCATTTTGCCGATATTTTTCACTTGAGACAAAAATGACCACCTTATATTTACAAGTTGTCCATGTGGTCAATATTCCATTATATATAGAATGATATTGATGATTTAGATATAATATATATCCTATATATCCAGCATATACATGTATTTATAATAGTACATAACATTTAGAGGTAAGAAATGAAATTCACCGTTCATGGAGACGGTAAGTTGTACGTACGCATAAACGCTACTTCCATTTCAATTTCTTATTTTAATGGAATTAAAACATAATGATACATAGGTATATTATAATTCCATTAATTTTATCATATATAATATCATTATCTCCATCCTTTATACATCCCACATAAGGCATCAACGAATGACATCACTTTGAGGGGGCGGTAGTCCGCACTTCCTCCAATGAGATTACCGTATTTACCCACTATGGAAACCATAAAGGCGTGATATAATTGGGAGGTACATAAGCATAAGTAAATATTAAAAATAATATATATCATATATAAATATAGTGCCATCATAATGGCCACCATGAGAGGTGGTAAGATGTAATTGAACAATCATCGTTTCGTGAGACGTTAGTTTTCCATCCACAGAAACATTATGTTCTTCATCCATTAGATGGAGGTGTGTGTAAGTTTAGTTCTAATAATTCTCAGAAAAAAATCCTAGCATATGTAGGATACTGGTGTTGTTACAAAAGAAACTAATAAAAAGATTTTAGGGGTAAGAGAAGTCAAATAAAATAAAACAATTTAAGAGAAACTGTTACCTTTAATTTGGGTAACTCCCTTTGGTTTGAACCAAAGGACTTCTTGAAGTGCCTTATGCCTAAGGTAAGGATTCTTGGAGGAGGATAGGGATTTAGGGAGCTTAATTTGGAAGATTTGGGACGATCCAAATGGCTTTAGAGGTGTAAGTAATTTGTTATAAATGGACTCCTTTTATAAGGGATAGGTGGGGCTCTTTAAGAAAGTGTGAAAACATTATTTTATTATATATTCATATTTGGTTTCTAATGGTCCAAAATCATTATAGTCAAATCTAAGATGTCTCATATTCGAAATAAAATAATCCAATTAGAATTGGACATGTTTTGGATAATATTTTAATCGTTATAATTTCATTTATTTAAATGATTTATTAATGAGGTAAACACTGCATCATTATTCTGTCATAATTAATTTTATTTATTTGATGTCTAAAAATTATAAAAAAATACTATAATGTAGGAAATATTTTTATATTTCTAATGAATATTTATAGTCAAAAAGATAATTTATATAACCCCTTCTAAAAATTAATTTACTAAAAGATATGTTCTTTTGTCTTTTTTTCCTTTACATTAAGTTAATTAATCTAAATTGTCATTATCACTCCCAAGTGGCCCAATAGGGTCCCAAAATCGACCCAAAGATGACCATGGTCGTAAATGAGTCAACTAATAAGGTTTGGACAAGTGTTAAGGTAATTTTTAATTATTAAAATATTCTTTTAACCTTGAATTACCATATTTACCTTTAACCGCGGTAAATAAAAGTCAAAAGTTACTATTCACCAAAAAGTATTTTCATCTTATTGAACCAAATTTTACTTCTTGATAACAACCATGTAAGTTGGATTTTCTAAATTCAATTCACATAAGTTGTAAAATTTCATTTAAATGAAAAATTTAGGTTTTTAATTACCACTATGTGGTTTAACTATTCATCAAAAATTGATGTTTTTCAGAAAAATACCAAAAATTCAGCCAAAGCTATATTTGATATTCCAAATTCAAAAATGATTTTTATTTTTCCAAATTCAAAACATTTAAGTGGGCTTATTTAATTTTAAAATTAATTCCCGTTATTAAAACAAATAGCGTGTTTTAATAAACAATAACTATCAAAAGATTGACACATGTTTATGACCAATTTGAAAGTGAAATTAATTCCAATGACCAAAATTTGATTAAATGGTAAAAATATATTCTAATTAAACTTTAAAACCAATTAAAATATAATATAATCATATAATTAAATTAGATTAAAAGGAACTATTGAATTAAAATACAATATTTTCACTATTCATTAAAAAAATGAACTTTATCGGAAAAATCCCAAAAATTTACACAAAGAAAATTTTTATGCCCCCATTCTAAAGAATTATTTTATTTGGTCAATTAAAATGTCATAAATTTACCAAAACTATATTTAAAGAGGGTTCAAAATTAAAAGGCGGTAAATCGGCCTTTTAATGTAAATTATGCTTAAAATTAGATTCATTCACATTTTAAGCCTCTAACTTTTTTTGGATTAATGTAAATACATTAAACAAACATGTATAGTCATATTGTAGTTAGTTTTATTAATTCCCGCTAATATAATGGCTATGGGTTAATTAACATTTAAAATAATAATATTATATTATTGGCGTGTAACGTAAGATTTCAAAGAAAACCATTGTTGCATATCGGGTATGCTATCGAACATTGCAACCCATTTAAAGTAAAATTAATATTTAATTCACAATTATTAATAAAAATGAAAATATATTATTATTCATTTACTTGGGATGTTACAACAAAAACTAATAAATCCTAAACATACCCAAATATCTCATAATATACCATAATATACCATAATAAACCCATCCCAATCTTAATAAAACCCTAAAAATACCTAATAAACCCTAATAAACCTTGAAAAACTATAATAAACCCAACTAAAATCTTAATAACCCCCACCAAATCATTAAAAACTCTAATATACCATTAAAAAACCCTAAAACCCTAACAAACAATAATAAATGTTAATAACACCTAAAAATCCTAAAAAATGATAGTAAATCCTAACAATACCTCTAATAATAATAGTAGTAATAATGCACGTGCATGTGAATATGCACGTGCATGGTTTGAATAATAAATCATAATGCACGTGTATGTGCATATGCATGCGCATTTTCATGTGAATGATAATAAATAATAAATAATAAATAATAATGCATATGAATTGCATGTTTATGTGCATGTGCATGTGAATGATAATAAAAAATAAAAAATAACGCACATCAATGTGGATGTGCATGTGTATGTGCATGTTCAAGGTAATAAAAAATAAATAATAACAAAGTCCACAAGAATGTGGATTTTCATGTGAATGATAATAAATAATAAATAATAACACATGTTATAATAGAATAATGCAAGTGCATTGCCTGCGCATGTGCATGAGAATAAATAATAATAACACATGTGATAATAGATTAATGCAATTGCATTGCATTTTCATGTGCATGGTAATAAATAATATATAATAACGCACATGTATGTGAATTTACATGTAACGATAATGATAATGATGCATTCACGTGCATGGTAATAAATAATAAATAATAATGATCATGCATGTGCATTTTTATTTGATGATACAAACAACAACAACAACAACAAAAAGAATAATAATAATAATAATAATTGAATAACGTAACTGCATTGCAGTTGCACGTGCATAGTAGTAAATAATACATGAATAATAGTAAATAAGAATGCACATGCATGTGCATGTGCATTTACATTTGATAATAATATTAATAATACAAATTGTAATAATAATAATAATAATAATGCATGCACGTGCATGGTAATAAATAATAAATTTCAACCCACATGCATGTGGATTTTCATGTGATAATGATAATAATAATGATAATGATAATAATAATAATATTATTATTAAAAGCTGTGATAATAATAATAATAATTAAAGAATAATACAAGTGCACTGTATATGCCGTGCATGGTAATAAATAATAAATAATAACGCACGTGCATCTTCATTTGCATGTGATGATAATATTAATAACACAAGCAGTAGTAGTGATAATAGTATTAGTATCTATGCTTGTGATAATAGAATATTGCAAGTGCATTATGTGTGCACGTGCATGGTAATAAATAATAATACGCATGCATTTCATTTGAATTTGATGATTATGATGATAATAATAATATTATTAATAATAATAGTAATAATAACAACGCATGTGATAATAGAATAACACACGTGCATTGAATGGGCGTGTTTATGTATTTGTAGGTGCATTTGCATGTGAATTTCCATGTGATGATAATAACAATAACAACAACAACAACACCAACAACCACAATAATAATAATAATAACAATAATAATAACAACATATGTGGTAACAAAATAACATGTGGGAATTGCATGTGCACATGCGTGGTAATAAATAATAAATAATAATGCACGTGCATGTGCAGGTGCATGTGCATGTGCATGTGCATGTGCATGTGCATGAGATGATAATAATAATAATAATAATAATAATAATAATAACAACAATGCATGTGATAATAGAATAACTTACTTGCATTGCATGTGCAGTGCATTATAATAAATAATAACTCATAGCACACGTGATGATAATAGTAGCAATAATATTAATATTAATAATAATAGCGCATGTGATCATAGAAAAACACACATGTATTGAATGTGAACGTGTATGGTAATAAATAATAACACACGTGCATTTTCATTTTCATTTGATGATAATAACAATAATAGTAATAATAACAATAACAATAAAAATGCATGCGATAGTAGAATAATGTAGGTACATTGCGTGTGCGCGTTCACGGTAATAAATAATAATGGACATGCATGTGCATTTTCCTATGATGATAATAATAATAATAATAATAATAGTAATAGTAATAATAATAATAATAACAACAACAACATATGCATGTTCATGGAAATAAATAATAAATAATAAATAATAAATAATAATGCATGTGCATCTGCATTTGCATGTGACGATAATAATAATAATAATAATAGTAATAACAATAATGATAATTATAATAATGATAACGATAATAATGATAATGATAATGATAATAATAACGTTTGTGATAATAGAATAACACACGTCCTAACAAACCCTAACCAAACCTTACAAACCCTAACAACCACTAATAACCCCTAAGAACCACTAATAAACGCAAATAACACCTGGAACCCACTATTAATTCCTAAAACCCTAATAAACACTAATAAATCATAATGAACTTTAATAAACCCTAAAAGACCCTATTAGACTCTAATAAATTTTACAAAATCCCAAAACCCCTAATATACAATAAAAAACACTATTAAACCATAAAAAATCCTAATAATCACTAAAACCCTAAGAAACCCGACAAAACACTACAAAACCCACCAAATAATAGCCTAGAAAACCCTACAAACCGCTAATAAACCCTAACAAACCATAGTAACCACATAATAAATCGTAACGAACCCTAACAACCCCAAATAAATCGTAAAAAATCCTAACAATGCCAAATAAATCGTAACAAACTAAAACATACCATAACAAACCCCTAATAAACCGCAATAAACGCTAAATAATCATAGTAAACCCTAATAAATCATAATAAACCCAAATACACGTTAATAAACCCTAATAAATAAAATAAACCCTAATAAACCCTAATAAATCCGAAATAACCCTAAAAAGGTTGATAAACCCTGGAAAAAGCTATTAATGCCTACAAAGCCCAATAAAACCCTAATATACAATAAAACACTAATAAACCATAACAAATCCTAAAGAACACTAATAAACCCTAAAGAACCCTAATAAACCCTAAAGAACCATAAGATAGAAGATGATGGCGGCTCGAGCGCTCCTGGAAATTCTGCTCCCCTGCGATGGAGATTTCCCCTCGGGTTGAAGGCAATGGCAATCGAAGCTCCTCCCCCTATCTCTACGGGGGAGGATCCTCTCCCTGATGATTTCTCGTCGCTCTATTCTGCTGATCTGTTACCCACCTTCCCGCGAACGGTGCTTGGCCCGAAGGTTCCGGAGTTCTTCGATGGCTGCCCTCAGCTTCCTCTCTCGTCTCGGGAGTTCACTGAGGCCGCTGATCTCCACTGATTGACTCTGGTTGCAAGCTTTCTGAGGCGGCGACCCCTGGTGGTCACCTTCGACAGGTTCGTTGTGGCTTCCTGGAATCTTAGGGCTCGCGTGACTATCGGCCTGCTCGACAGCTCTCATATCATGGTTCGGTTTGCAATGGAGGATGATCTCATCCTTGCATGGTCAGCGGCTCCTCGGTCATGCAATGGCGCTCGATTCTCCCTCTTTCGATGGAGCTTTGATTTTCATATGAAGACAAGCTCCCCGATTGCTGCTACCTGGGTGCGTTTTCCTGAACTGCCACTCCCCTTTCAGAATTTCTCAATTATTTCGATGCTTGGAAACCTGGTGGGGCAATTCCTCTGTGTGGATAGTAGGACGAGGGCCCTCTGTCATCCAGTTTCTCCAAGGGCTTTTGTCGAAATTGATGCATCTAAACCCCCTGTGGACTATGTCTGGATTGCTGTGGGAGATGAGCTCAGATGGAGACAATCTGTTGTCTTCAAGCAATGGCCAGTCTTCTGCTCTTTGTGCTGGAGCTTCAGGCACAATGACTTTTCTGGAATTTGTTTTGGCGCTTCTAGGGGTGGTGAATCTCTGTCTGCTGGTGGGAGCGGCCTCCCCCGGGTGGAGGTGAAGGGGACGATTGGGGAGGTTTCCCACTCTGTGGCTATCGATGTTCCCTGCTCGTCTTCTATGTTGGCTGGTAATGGGTTAGAAATCTCTCTGATGGATTCGGGTGGCTTCTTGGTGAGTCTGGAAGCAAGTGCCGGTGTCTTAGGGAATGATGTTGAGGATGAAGTCATGCTCGCTGAGGGAGGAATTCATGGCTCTGCTGAAGGAGTTCACGGGTCTGGTGAAGATAGTAGAAAGCAAACTGAGATAGATAGGACAATTGCGATGGATGTCTGGCCAGAAAATATGAAAAATTCCTGCAAGGATCTGGGATGGGATGACACAACTAGCTTAAAGGTTGATGAGAATGCTAGTGGATCTGCTCTAACGGATTAGGATCCTGTGAATGTTTCTCAGGCTGCAGGTTCGGCTGAGCCTTCCATGGTTGGGGTGCGGGTGGAAGATGATGCAAAGGAGGATGCTGTTTCTCAGAAAACCAGGTCTGGAGATGACTGGAGTTCATGCTCAGCTGAGGAAAAGCCCATACTGGATGGGGATATAGACTGGCGTGATGCCCCGCTGGTCCTACATGGGTATCCTGGCGTGGGGGAACCTGGCAAGGGGCCTGGGTTATCATGAACCTCTGACGGCAGTGCTGAGGACCTGCCTAGTGACCAGCTCCGATATGCTGGTGATGCTGGTGGTCCTTCCATGGACCTGCAGAGGGCGATGATCTTTCATGGTGTTCCATCTGCTGAAGAATTTTGTGTGCAGCTCCATGAGATGGTATGGGTTGAAATGGAAAGGTTCCCTCTTGAAGATGAGTCATGGAGGCTTGGGGAGAGGTTTTCTGAGGCTGATCAACGGATAAATGCTGCTATGGTCACATCAAGGGAGAAAAAAAATCAGCGGAGGTGCTGAAACTCTTGAGGCAGAAAGAAAGAAAGGCAAGGCACCATTAGCCGCTAGTGATGGTGGCAATGGAACAAAGATGTCTGCTGTGGGAACCTCCTATTCCCCACCAAGACGAAGAAGGAGGATGGATTACTCTGCCCTCCCACGCCCAATGGAAACTAGGGCCTCCTCACGAGCTGTCAAACTGAATCTAAATGTGAATAAGCGAGAGAAGCCTTATTTTTCTGCTAAGAAGGTAAAAGCAATGGAGAAGCTGCGGTCCAGACTTGGCATGCAAGAATATTTTGACCCTGGATGGGACTCAATGGACCAGGGTGATGAATCAGATTTTAGCTTTGCTGATGATGGCGGCAGCTTTGGTGTTGGCATGGGATTTCGTGATGCGGAGCTGGAGGATTTTGGCGGCGATGTTGACTGACCAGCTCTGTGTGTGGTTTTCTTTTGGAAACTGTGTCTTTTTTGGTCTTGTGCTTTGTTTCTTTTTTTTTCTTTCCTTTTGTGGCCCTCGGGCTGAGGTCGTAAGGGGTTTTGGGTGTGGATTGATTGATCCCTCCCCTCCCTTGTCTGTAGTGTCTGTATCCTTTGTTTATAAATTTTTGGGGGTTCCGGGAAAAGCCTGGACCCGTGCCTTCTTTGCCTAAAGAACCATAATAAACTCTAAAGAACCCTAAAAACCCTAAAGAACCAAAACAAAATCTAAAACACATTACATAAACCCAAAAAATAGCTACAATACCCAAACAAACACTAAAACACACTAAAAAACCCTAACAAACCCTATCAATCCTAAAAAAACGAAAATCCCTTTAAAACCCCCAAAAAACTATTGAAAACCCATCAAATACCATAAAAACCATAAACACCCGTTAAAAACCCTTAAAAACCCTAAAAACTACTAAAAATCATAAACAACCATTAAAACCCAAAGAAGGCATCAAATAGATACATAAACCCAAAAAAATCAACA
Source organism: Viscum album (assembly GCA_963277665.1). Classification (NCBI taxonomy): domain Eukaryota; kingdom Viridiplantae; phylum Streptophyta; class Magnoliopsida; order Santalales; family Viscaceae; genus Viscum; species Viscum album. The sequence continues at coordinate 786,858,419 of OY728167.1, forward strand.
TAAACCCTAATAATACAACATAAACCCTAAAAATTCAACATAAACCCAAAAAACACAACATAATCACAAAAAACGCTACATAAACCATAAAAGCACTACATAAACCCTAGAACCGTAACATAAACCCTAAACAACACAACATAAACATTAAAAAAGGCTACATAAAACCTAAAAACACAACATAAACCCTAAAAACACTACATGAACCCTAAAAACATTACATAAACACTAAAAAATGCAATATAAATGCTACATCACCCCTAAAAATGCTACATAAACCCAGAAAACGCAATATAAACCCTAAAAATGCTACATAAAACCTTAACCCTAAACACGCTACATAAACCCTAAAAACGTTACATAAACCCTAGAAAATGCTAAACAAAACCTAAAACTGCTAACTAAACCCTAAAAGTGCTACACAAACACTATAAATGCTACATAAATTAAACAAATGCTACACAAACACTAAAAGATTCTACAAAAACACTGAAGATACTTCAAAATCCTAAAAAATATTAAACCCTAATATAACATAATATAAAAAATTAAACCTTAAAAACCCCCAAATAAACTCTAATAATCCCTAAAAATCCTTATAAACCCAAAAAACCCTAATAGTCTCTACACAACGCTAATAAAACCCCAAAAATACCTAATAAACCCTAATAAATGATAATAAAACCTAATAAACCCTAAAAACACGTTAAGAAAACCTAAACAACCCTAACCAACCCTAATAGACACTACTAAACACTAATAAACTGTAATAAACCCCAAACAAACCCTAAAAATCCCTAATAACCCGTAAATAAATCCAAATAAACCCTACTCAACCCTAACACACCTTAACACACCATAATGACCCCTAATAAAACCCTAAAAAACCCTAATAATGAAAACAGATGCTAGTATACCCTATAAAATCCATAGACACCATGATAAGCTCTAATATAACCTAATAAACCCTAAAAACACTCAAAAAAAATAAAAAAATGACCACAAACAATAAAAACATGCAATATTACCTAAAAAGACCTAAAAACACTCAAAAAAAATAAAAAAATGACCACAAACAATAAAAACATGCAATATTACCTAAAAAGACCTAAAAACACTAATATAACCAAATAAAGACAAAAAATGCTAATATACCTTAAAAATTACTAGAAACCATAATAAACTATAATAAACTCTAATATAACCTAAGAAACACTAAAACACTCACAAAAAACACTCACAAACAATAAAAACACTATATTATCTAAAAGGACTTAACAAACACTAATATAACCTAATAAAACAAAAAACTAATAAACCCCTAAAAACCCTATTAAACCCTAAAAATCCCTAAAAAACGCTAATAAAAACTAATTAACCCTAATAAAACCATAATAAATGTCTAAAAATACCTTCTCAACCCTAATAAATCTTGACACATCATAATAAAACCTAATAAACCCGTCTAAACCCCAATAAACAATAAAACACAAACAAACCATTAAAAAGCCCTGGAAACCCTAATAAACAATAATAAATTCTAATAAAAACAAATAAACCAAAAAAACTTCTCACAAGCACTAAAAAATGCTAATAAAACCTAAAAAGTCTTAACAAACCCTCATATATATTAACAAAAACTAAAAAACACTCATATACCCTAATAAAAACAATAAAAAACCCTAGTAAACCCTAAAAATCTCTAACAAACCCTAATAAACACTAATCAACCCTAATAAACCCTAATAAAACCTTAAAGAAACCTACTCAACCCTAATAGAACCCTAAAAATACCTACTTAACCCTAATAAACCTTAACACAATATAATAAACCATAATAAATCCCACTAAACCCAAAAAACACAAAAATACCATTAAAAAGCCCTAAAACCACTAATAAATGCTAATAAAACCTAACAATGCTTAAAATCACTAATAAACCCTAATAAACACTAATAAACCCTAAAAACCCCTAATATAACCTCTTAAAAATCAATAAACAATAATGAACCATAATTGACCCTAATAAATCATAAACATACCCAAATATACCATTATATAGTATAATATACCCTAATGAACCCAACCCAATACTAATAAAACCCTAAAAATACCTAATAAACACTAATAAACATTAACACACCATAATAAACCCTTATAAATTCCTAATAACCCCCACCAAACCCTAAAACGCTAATATACCATTAAAACCCCTGAAACCCGAACAAACCATAATAAATGTTGATAACACCTGAATATTCTAAAAAATGATAGTAAACCCTAAAAATACCTATAATAATAATAATAGTAATAATGCACGTGCATGTGCGTATGCATGTGCATGTTTTAAATAATAAATCATAACACATGTGCATGTGCATGTGCCTACGAATTTTCATTTGAATGATAATAAATTATAAATTATAAATAATAACACTTGTGAATTACATGTGTATGTGAATGATAATAAATAATAAATAATAATGCACATCCAAGTGCATGTGCATGTGCATGTGCATGGTAATAGACAATAAATAATAACCAAGTCCAGATGAATGTGCATTTGCATGTGAATGATAATAAATAATAAATAAAATCACATGTGATAATAGAATAATTCATGTGAATTGCGTGTTCACGTGCATGAGAATAAATTATAATTACACATGTGATAATAGAATAACGCAAGTGCATTGTATTTTCATGTGCATGATAATAAATAATATATAATAATGCACATGCATGTACATTTACATGTAATGATAATGATAATGATGCATGCACGTGCATGGTAATAAATAATAAATAACAACACACGTTCATGTGCATTTTTATTTGATGATACAAACAATAATAATAATAGTAATATTAGAATAGTGCAAGTGCATTTCATGTGCACGTGCATAGTATTAAATAATAAATAAATAATAATAAATAAGAACGCACATGCATGTGTAATGACCCGTAAAATTCAAGGGAAATTTTTTCTTAATTTTCTTTGAGATTTTACAAGAACGCAGTTTCTGACGGCACCTGATTCCGAGGCCCGATGTGCCCGGAAGCAATTTCTGAAGTTTAGCTCGGGTACGTTCAGTGAACGAACGAGCGGGTTTTTCTAACTTTTGAACCGGTTCTCGGAATTGAAATATGAGGACACCGATGAACTCGCAGTGCCGATATTCTCTTAAGGAGACCTTTTCCGAGTTTGCGTTTTATGCGGGTTGAGAATTAGTTTTGGGGGAAATTAAATGAAGTTAAATAAATTGTGGAAACACAATTTATTTTTATCCATGTTGGTTATTTCCTCCCAAAGGGAGTTAGAGGTGGGACCCACACCCACATAACCTCCCTTGAGAGGATTAAGTGTGGAGGGGCCCACACAAGCCCTAACTCTTCAACTCCCCTTAAGCTCCCCCAATAACTCCACTCTATTTAATTTTGACAACTTGTGTTATTAATTAAGATGAGTGACTTAATTTCAAACTTTTGAAATTCAAAGTGGTTTAGTTGTGTAAATAAAATAAGCCTTAGACTTATTTTATTTGGTTAGTTTCTTTTTCCACCTTGAGAGGACTGGGAAGCTTTCTTCTTCTTCTTCAACCACGACGAAGAACGCGAAGAACACTTAGGCTCTGACGAAGAACACCGTTACCATAAGAAGAGAAAGACGTGTCGTCTCTTCTCTTCTTCGCAGCCGGTGTGTTTATGAAGATCGACGACGCCGCTTCTTTCAATCTTCTTCCCGTGTCAACGAAAGGAGACGCCGCTTCCTCCTCGGGCTTTCTCCGTCAGCTTACGAAGCTTCTCCAGCGACGTTACCTCTTCGGATGCACCTCGACGTCAACGGAATCGATGTTCGATTCCCGCGACGCCCGACCTCCGCAACGCTTGTCTTCCGCGGCTTGTTGACGTGCTCCTCACTTGAAACCGAGGTAGGGGTTTATTTTTATTTTATTAAATTATTTTCCGTTCTTGATTCTGGCATGTCGAACTTCGTGGTTAATCGACTAAATGTTATCGTTTAACGAGAGGGGGAAGGACCGCACAAACACGGCCTAACCCCCTCCTTTGTTCATGATTGTTTCTTGTGAATGGAACGGGAAGGCGTGGCGCCGTCGCACCATGCGGGAATCACACGGCAAGTTTTGCGCGGAGCCGTGGAAAGAAATTCAAGAACGCGACGTCGTCGCGCCGCGTTGAAGGAAATCGAAGGCGCCGCGGCCGGAGCGGGGCCGCGACGGAGGGGCGCAGTGCCGTCGCACCACGCCGGACGACAAGGGCCGCGGCCGGTTCCGGGCCACGGCGGATCATGGTGACCGGATGCCAGCCGGGCCGCCGGTGTCGGAGCCGGAAGGGGACCGGCCACCGCCGGTCCCGTTGAGAAGGAGCCGACCGGCCAGGTCGGGCCGGCCGGAAAGGAGAAAACCGGGGGAATTAAATTCCCCTGGCATGCATAAATGGCCCCCCATAATGAGGGGGGGGGGGGGGGGTCACAAGGGGGGCAGGCGCCCCCCGTTTTTTCCAACAGCTCGGCCGAAGTCGAGCTGGCAGCGCGCTGGGCGCGCTGCACTGAGCCGGACCGGCGCCTGGCCGGTCTGCCAAGCCTGGCCGCGCCGGGCCGGGCCGCGCCGCGCCGCGCCGCGCCGCGCCGGTCTGGGCCGCACCGGGCCGTTCTGGGCCGCGCCGACCTTGTCCGGGGCGGGTCGACCCGGTTCGGGCCAACCGGGGGGTCTCGGGCCGGGTCGGCCCGGGCCCGAAACCCCCGTTACCGAACTATTTGGGTTCAAATGCCCAGAACTCGGGCTACGGACCTCCAAACTATGCGCCGTCAGTGGAGATGCGATCCTTGGATCGAGACGGTCGTTTCGGTATATCGCACTCAAGGTTTTGGAATACTTTGAGTTCAGCCGGGTTGGTTCGTACACGAAACCAATCGGGCCCTCAGAGCGGAAACGCTCATATCTTGAGCTACGAACGTCCGATTGACGTGTCGTCAACTTTGTTGAGTTCCTCTTAGTGAGAAGGATCTTTTAGCATACTCCGCCCGAGGTTTGGACACAGGTGGAGTACGGTCGGGTTGGTTTTGCCTTAAAAACCCAACCGGGCCCCTGGGACGAAAAAGCCAATAACTCTCAGACCGTGCGTCCGATTGACGCGCCGTCTGCGATGTTGAGTTCCTGTTGACGATACAGAACTTTTGGATACATCAACTCTGGGCTATGTGACAGTTGATGTATCAGCCTCTCGGCTCGTGGAGCGGACCCTCCCGAACGAGCTTGCTGTGTGCGGGAACCCTAGTGCTGGCTGCGACTGCTACTACGACTTCGACGACAACGTTTGTGCAGAGATCCTCAGTGGACTGCGACGATGAAGACAGCTAGTCTTGTATCCTATGTGGGTCCTAGCTGTGCTGGTCTTGTATCCTATGTGGGTCCCAGCTTAGATGATTCAATACCGGTCTTGTATCCTATGTGGGTCCCAGTATAAATGAATCAATGAAGACAACTGGTCTTGTATCCTATGTGGGTCCTAGCTGTGCTGGTCTTGTATCCTATGTGGGTCCCAGCTTAGATGATTCAATACTATTATTGTATCCTATGTGGGTCCCAGTATAGATGAATCAATGAAGACAGCTGGTGTTGTATCCTATGTGGGTCCTAGCTGTGCTGGTCTTGTATCCTATGTGGGTCCCAGCTTAGATGATTCAATACTGGTCTTGTATCCTATGTGGGTCCCAGTATAGATGAATCAATGAAGACAGCTGGTCTTGTATCCTATGTGGGTCCTAGCTGTGCTGGTCTTGTATCCTATGTGGGTCCAAGCTTAAATGAAACAATGAAGACAACTGGTCTTGTATTCTATGTGGGTCCCAGCTTAGATGATTTAGTATCTATATCTGATCATCCCTTTCCATTTTGACGAAGTATACCTGTGTGAGTTGAATCCTGTTGCTTCCCTGTGTGGATTGTGTTGTGCTATCCTGTGTGGATTACATTTTCTTTCCTGTGTGGAATACGTATACTTTCCTGTGTGGACTGAGTTGTACTTGGGCTCGGAGGTTGGAGCGTATTGGAATTGATGACATAGGTATATGTATGGGCATATACCTAGGCAGTTTCGGTTGTTACTTCGTGTTTGTATCTCTCCTTTGTGGTTTATCCTTTGTAGATTTTGGGAGACCTTCAGGGGTCTCGGGGTCCCTACTGAGTAGCTTATACTCACCCCTGCACGGGCTATGCCTGCACTACGTTGTGTTGGTAGCAGACGACGGACAACGTTGATCGTGGTTGAGGCTTGCGGAGCAGGACGGTACTTGGAGGTGGACCACTGAGCGGGACGTGCTCAGAGCGGACAGCGGGACCCGAGGAGCTGTGGAGCTATCTGTACCCACCCTTCAGGTGGGATTTCCAGTGGACAGCTCGACGTAGCGGCTTTACTTTACAGTTGTTGTTTTCCCTTTCGAGTTGTACTTTACAGATGAGCTTGTATTTCTGGCCCCTTTTACTTTTTGTACTTACTGTTGTACTCAGTTTTACTTAGTGTTTACTTCTTCCTCTTGTATTCTGTGGTGCTTGTTTACTTTACAAAGGCAATGCCTTCCCTTTTTACCGGGATTTACGCCTTGGTGCTAGTCGCCAGCCCCTGGCCTATGGAATGCGGGCTTGGGGTAGTCACGACACGGGCCCCGAGGACGGGTCGTGACATGCATGTGCATGTATATTTACTTTTGATGATAATGTTAATTATGCTAATTGTAATAATAATAATAATAACACATGCACTTGCATGGTAATAAATAATAAATAACAACGTACATGAAAGTGTATTTTCATGTGATAATTCTAATAATAATGATAATAATAATGATAATAATAATAATAATAATAATAATTGTGATAATATTAATAATAATAAAAGAATAATACAAGGTCATTGCATATGCACGTGCATGGTAATAAATAATAAATAATAACGCACGTTTGTCTACATTTTCATCTGATGATAGTAATAATAACAGAAGTATTAATAATAATAATAGTAGTTGTGATAATATTAGTAATACCATTGCATGTGATAATAGACTATTGCATGTGCATTATGTGTGCACGTGCATGGTAATAAATAATGACGCCCGTGCATTGCATTTACATGTGATGATGATGATGATGATGATGATGATGATGATAATAATAATAATAATAATAATAACTCATGTGATAATAGAATAAAACACTTTCATTGAATGTGTGTGTATGTGCATTCGCATGTTCATTTGCATGTGATGATGAGAACAACAACAACAACAACCATAATAATAATAAAAATAATAATAACAATGCATGTGATAATAAATTAACGCGTGTGCATTTCATGTGCATGTGCATGGTAATAAAAATATAATAATAATGCACATCCATGTGCATGTGCATGTGGATGATATGATGATGATGATAATAATAATAACAGTAATAATAAGTTATAGTTGTTTGAAAAAACAACAAATAGGACAAAAATGCTAGAAATGGGTCTCGAAAAACCTAACAAATCACAGAGTCATTGAAAAAGGCATAACTTCTTCTTCGGGTGTCCATTTCCACTCCATGAATTTTCAAAATGAATCTCATGGAATGAAATATGATAAAAACAGGTGCCATAGGTCGAACATACACACAAATCAGAATTTATGACCATATTAAGAAAAATTTGACAGGGATCCATACACGGAAATGGCGTTTTGGAGTCCTTGTGATGTTATTATGGGATTTTAATGTCTCAAACATGACTTTAACTATGTTCAAGTCATCCTTCTACGTAGATATTTTTTCTACTTTTGATTTGATATGTGGTAGAGCTCAAATGGACAACCGAAACGAATGTTATGGCCGTTTGAAGTTGGACTTTTTTTAGAGTGGTATAAATAATATATCATATATTTCATTGATCTTCTCATAGTTTCTACTAAACTTGGTGCTCATTCATCTCACGATCTTCGATTTGACTGGTCACAGTGCTTAAAGGGACACCCGAAGGAGACGTTATGCCTATTTTAGTGAGTTGCGGGTTTCTTAGGGTTTTAGGCGCTTGGAGATTGGCTCAATTTAAAATGACAATAACTTCTTCTAAATGTGTTTATTTTGGCTCTACCACATATAAAATCGAAGATTGTGAAATGATACACACTTTGGTAACCACTGGAACCCTTTCTGACATTCTTCAATCCCCCAAAAGACCCAAAATCCCTTTGGATGGTCAAAAGATTGGCTTCTGGTGTCCGTTTTGCAATAACTTCTTCTATTGGTGTCTGTTTTGCCTCTAACACATATCAAATCAATGCTTGTGACTGGAACACCACTCATATAACCACTGAAGCACCTTCTCACATCCTTGAAGGCCCAAAAAGGTCCTTAAACCGTCCAACAGACCATAACTTCTACTCCGGGAGTCTGTTTTGCCTCTAACATATATCAAATCAAAGCTTTCGACTAGATCCACACATCTATGATAAATAAGATTACCTTATCACCTTCTTAATGTCCGAAAAGGTCCATAAGTCCCCCAAATGTTCTTAACTTCTGCTCTGGGTGTCCGTTTCACCTCTACCACATATCAAATTGAAACTTGCGACTTTCTCAACACATCTGTGATTACCATTAACAAGTAAACAACCCTAAAAACCCATGAATAACCCCATAAACACTAAAAACCATGAAAAACCATGAAACACCTTAACAAACCCTAAAAAACCCTAAAAAACACTATCAAACCCAAACAAACCCTAACAAAACTTAAAAAACCCTAACAAACCCTAACAAACCCCAAAAAACCCTAAAAACATAACAAACCCTAAAAAACCCTAACAAATCCTAAAATCCCTAAAAACCCCAAGAAGCACTAAGAAACTCTAATAAACCCAAAAAAACTTGACGAAACCCTAAGAAACCCCTAAGAAACCAAAAGAAACTCTAACAAAACCCCAAAAACCCTAAGCAAGCCTAAGAAACACTAACACACACTTAGAAACCCTAACACACACTTAGAAACCCTAGCACTGCCTTAGAAACCCCAACACACCCATAGAAACCCCAACACAACCTTATAAACACTAAGAAACCATACTACACCCTTAAAAACCCTAACTCGCCCATAAAAACCCTAACCCATCCTTAGAAACCCTAACACACCCTTAGAAACCCTAAAAACCCTTAGACACCCTAAATCGATCTAATAAGCACTAATAAATCCTAACAAACCCTACCAACAAATAACAATCCATAATAAACCCTAATAAACCCTAAATCCCACTACTAAACCCTAATAAACACTAATAAATCGCAATAAACCCTAAAAACCCTATTAGACCCCAATAAAATCTACAAAATAAAAAAACCCAATTATAGAACAAAAATGCTATTAAACAATTCAAAATGCTAATATTCACAAAAAACCCAAAAAAACCTGGCAAAACCTGACAGAACCCTATATGACCCTAAAAACCCAAAAAACCCAAAAAACCCTAGAAAACTCAAAAAATCCTAAAAACCCTAAAAAATCCTAAATACCCTAAAACCCCTAAAAACATGAAAAAACTAAAAGAATCCGAAAACAAACCTAAAAACCCTAAAAACCTCAAAAACGTACAAAAAACCTAAAAAAATGCTAAAAGCCCTAAACCGCTAAAAACTCTAGAAAACCATAAAATGCCTAAAAATGCCTATGAAAACCCTAATATACTCTATGAAACCCTTAAAACCCCCTAGAAAACCCTAAAACCCACAAAAGAAACCATAATACACCATAAAGAAGCCTAAAACCCCTAAAGAACCACTAAATCCACTAACAACACTACATAAACCCTAACAATTGCTACAAAAGCTGATAAATGCTTCAAAACCCACAAAATGCAATAGAAAACCAAAAAACACTAAAATAACCCTAACAATGCATAAAAAAATCCAAACACACCAATAAGACCCAAAAAATGCATAAAACCCCAAACAACTCAAACAAACCATAACAAACCCTAAAAACCCTAACAAAACCTAAAAACCCTAACAACCACTAATAACCCCAAAGAACCACTAATAAACCCCAATAACCCCTAAAACCCACTATTAATCCCTAAAACCATAATAAACACTAATAAATTGTAATAACCTATAATAAACCCGAACAAACTCTATTACACCCTAATAAATGCTACAAAATCCCTAAAACCCCTAATATACTATAAAAAACACAAGTAAACCATATTAAACCCTAATAGTCACTAAAAACTCTAAAAAATCCAAAAAAATGCTACAAAAACCTCCAAATAATATCCTAAAAACCCTACAACCCACTAATAAACTCTAACAAACCCTAGTAAACCCAATATAAATCGTAACAAACCCTAACAACCCCAAATAAATCATAACATATCCTAACAATGCTAAATAAATCTTAACCAACTGAAACTAACCATAACAAACCCCTAATAAACCACAATAAACCCTAACTAATCATAATAAACCCTAATAAATCGTTATAAACCCAAATACATGTTACTAAACCCTAATAAATACAATAAACCCAAAAAATCCTAAATAACCGTAGAAAAGGTTGATAAACCCTAGAAAATGCTATTAATACCTACAAAAGCCCAATAAAAACCTAATATACAATAAAAATGCTAATAAACTGTAACAAATCCTAAAGAACACTAATAACCCTAAAGAACCCTAATAAACCCAAAAAACCATATTAAACTCTTAAGAACTCTAAAAAACCCTAAAGAACACAAAAAACACTAAAACACATTATATAAACCCTAATAACTGCTACAATACCCAAAGAAACCCTAAAACACACTAAAAACCCTAACAACCCCTATCAATCCCAAAAAAACAAATAAACCCATAAAACCCTCTCCCACCTAAAAAACCATTAAAAAGCCATCAGATACGATAAAAAACAATAAACACCCATTAACAACCCTTTAAACCCCAAAAAAACTACAAACCATAAACAACCATTATAACCCAAAAAAGGCTTCAAATAGATGCATAAACCCTAAAAATGATACATAAAACCTTAAAAATGCAACTAAAACACTTAAAATTCAACATAAACCAAATAACTCAACATAATCCCAAAATATGCTATACAAATTCTAAAAGCACAACATAAACCCTAGAACTGTAACATAAACCCTTAAAAACACAACATAAACCCTAAAAATGCAACATAAACATTAAAAACGCTACATAAAACCCAAAAACAAAATATAAACCCTAAATACATTACATAAACACTAAAAACGTTACATAAACCCTAAAAAAATACAACATAAGCACTACATCACCCCTAAAAATGCTACATAAACCCAGAAAACGCAACATAATCCCCAAAAAATGCTACATAAAACTTATACCCTAAACACGCTACATAAACCCTAAAAATGTTACAAAAAACACTAAAAATGATACATAAAATCTAAAACTACTAACTAAACCCTAAAAATACTAAATAAACACTAAAAATGCTACATAAACTCTAAAAACGCCACACAAACCCTAAAAAATGCTACAAAAACCCTAAAGACGCTTTAAAACCATCAAAAATATTAAACCCTCATATACCATAATCTATAAACTTAAACCCTAATAAACCCCTAATAAACTAGAATAATCCCTAAAAACACCTTATAATCCCAAAAAACCCTAAGAAACTCTACTCAACCCTAATAAAACCCGAAAAATACCTAATAAACCCTAATAAATGATAGTAAAACCGAATAAACCCTAAAACAAGTTAAGAAAACCTAAACAACCCTAACCAAACCTAATAGAAACTAATAAACACTAATAAAACCTAATAAACCCCAAAACCCCTTAAAAGCCCTAATAAACCATAAATAAAGCCAAATAAACCCTACTAAACCCTAACAAACGTTAACACACCATAATAACCCTTAATAAAAACCTACAAAACTCTAATAAAGAATAAAATGCTAGTATACCTTAAAAAATCCCTTAAAACCCTAATAAACTCTAATATAACCCAATAAACCCTGAAAACGCTCACAAACAATAAAAAAATGATTGTAAACAATAAAAACGCGTAATATTTCGTAAGAGGACCTAAAAACACTAATATAACCTAATAAAGAAAAAAAGGCTAAATCACCTTTAAAATACCTAGAAATCCTAATAAACCATAATAAACTCTCATAGAACCTATGAAACCCTAAAAACGCTCACAAAAAAAAACAAAACACTCACAAATAATAAAAACACGCTATATTATATAAAAAGACCTAATAAACACTAATATAACCTAATCAAACAAAAAAACTAATAATCGCCTAAAAAACCCTAATAAACCCTAAAAATCCCTAATAAACCCTAATAAAAACTTATAAACCCTAATAAAATCATAATAAAACCCTAACGATACATTCTCAACCCAAATAAACCTTGACACACCATAACAAAACCTAATAAAACCCAACTAAACCCTAATAAACAAAAAATCAAAAAAAAACCATTAAAATGCCATAAAAACCCAAATAAACCATAATAAATTCAAATAAAAGCTAATAAACCATTAAAAATGCTTACAAACACAAACAACATGCTAATAAAACCTAAAAAGTCATAACAACCCCTCAAATAAATTAACAAAACTAAAAACCACTCATATACCCTCATAAAAACACTAACAAAACCAAGTAAAACCTAAAAATCCCTAACAAACCCTAATAAACCGTACTCAACCCTAATAAACCCTAATAAAACCTTAAAGATACCGAATCAACCCTAATAATACACTATAAATACCTACTAAACCCTAATAAACCTTAACACACCATAATAAACCATAATAAACCCCACTAAACCCTAAAAAATGAAAATATACCATTAAAAAGCACTAAAACCCCTAATAAATGCTAATAAATCCTAACAAAGCTTAAAATCACTAATAAACCCAAATAAACACTACTAAAAACTAAAAAAACCTAATATACCCTCTTAAAAATTAATAAGCCATAATAAACCGTAATAAACCCTCATAAATCCTAAATATACCCAAATACACCATGATAAACCATAATACACCCTAATAAACCCAACTCAATCCTAATAAAACCCTAAAATACCTAATAAACCCTAATAAACCTTGACACACAATAATAAACCCTAATAAAATCCTAATAACCCCCACCAAACCCTATAAAACACACGTGCATGTGCATATGCATGTGCATGGTTTAAATAATAAATCATAACGCACGTGCATGTGCATATGCCTGCGCATTTGCATGTGAATGATAATAAATTATAAATTATAAATAACAACGCATGTGAATTGCATGTTTATGTGCATGTGCATGTGAATGATAATAAATAATAAATAATTACACACATACAAGTGCATGTGCATGTGAATGT